>OX457047.1:23688237-23893237 GCA_949752735.1 Lumbricus terrestris
ACTCCACTTGCAGGTATGGACAGCCGATCCTCAATGCAGCGCCATACCGATCCAGATACCCGGTGCTTTGTGATCCACTATGGGATGGGGAACCCAGCGGCGTAGCCAGGAATTTATTATGTTTTTTGTTTTTTTGCCTGGCCGATTGCCCTTTCTGGCAACAACCCAACAGTATTACAGTAAATAAAAAGGGAATAAGTGACAAATGGAATAAAGTAAGAAAAACAATTGTTACTACAATCAATTGTTTTGTTTTTCTTATTTAACTGGATAAATATATAACCATTAAAAAAACTTTTTCCCTAGGTCAATGGGGGTTTAACCCCGAAACCCCTTGTCTACGCCACTGGGGGAACCAGCGCAGGATCTGGCAATAAAGAATGAGGCCATGCGCAGGACCCGATCCAAGCACCTAATCCGGTATGGGTCTGCAATGTTCTGCTGTGCAAAGCAATATGATTCTGGTATACGCTGTCGCTATACGTGTAGCCTACAGAATAGATTGGAAGGAAAAGACTTTTCCAGCTGAAAAATCTCATATTGTATGTGTGTATGCATGTATGAGCGCCTCTTCCAATATTACTACTCAGAGGCGCTCGTGACTACAGAGCTAGCTGACGCTGAATTGGAGTTTCACGCCGAAGCATATGAGCTATAATAGCGAGTGAAGGACTTGCTCAGGGTCCCTACGCGGTGACTTGAGGTGGATTCGAACCCGCGACCTTCCGACTTAAGTGCACCGAACATACTCTTACACCGCCGCGCTAACTAAACTAGGCTATGTATTATGCTATAATTATTATGCTATAATTATTATGCTATAATTATTATGCTATAATTTACCTTTGAACTTCGGATGATCCGTGCAATTAATTTCCGTGCAGTTATTAATACAGTTTAAAATAATTATCTTTGTCACTGTCTCAACGCTCAATCAACCGTTGCCTGCAGGTCAGTAGGCTATTATACAACCTATTCTCGCCTAACTCTAAGATAAAGCAATAATATCGATAAAAGACGGCGTTTATAGGCTTAGAGATATAGCCGACAGCAGTGTTATAGGCTATAGTTGACCTCACATAATTATGCTTTATATATATATAATATTATATATGTATAGATACAAATCGGAAATGCGGATTTCATTTCCGGAAATTGAAGTTAGCTTTACTCGGAAAACTTACTGGCCTAAAGTCGTCAAAATTTAACGCGTCTGTCTGTTTGCGCGCTTGCCATTAGTTCTGCCTATCTGTCTGCCTCTTTGCATGCCTGGCTGTCTGTCTGTTTCGTCGGCAGGATTATGGCCTTGAATTCCCCGTGTACATGGCAGACCAATCGGCGTCCAGGGCTGACCATCAAATAACCAGAGCTATGCAGAGGTACATGTAGAGGCACAGGCAGACGTAAGGACAGAGGCGCTGGCTGGCGCGTGATTAAACGTCAGATAAGTGCATCGCATTTCGAGTAATTAAATACGAAATTCCCCGTTTTATATATTATGCTTGTCAATCATACAGGCCCGCTCCAGGAGCTTGCGCATCTGCCTGCGCAGAGAGCCGATATATATATATATATATATATATATATATATATATATACACCAAAGACCTTATAGTCTACCATGCATAGGTCAATATGTATATATATATATATATATATATGCGGCCTAAAATAACTACCGGTACATCTTGGATATGACTAAATTTAACTGAAGGGAATTTAGTAGACAATAAACAGACAGTTTTCTGACAGGACTAGATGCATACATACAGGGAGCGGTAGACCTTTGAACGGGGCTTGACAAGTTGGCAACACGGTTTTCCAACAACTCGTATTGTACACATGCGATACGGTAACGCCTATTGCTGATGTCCGTATTTCCATAATATTAACCATCAGTACAGATAAAACTAACCACGTACCTACTTAGGCCCTAATTGCGGCTTTATGTAGACATACCGAGAACAATTCGCGCATCTACGTTGTAGGCCTGTGTGTGTTCATCTTTGCCCGCTTATGCATGCGTGTGTGGGCGTATTTATCTGAACTCGGAGACAAGGAAGTTCAAGTGGTCGCAATTAGCGACCCTCGTCACCTATATGAAGTGTGGGTGTAGCGTACAGTCATGCTGTTTGCCAATTAAGATCTGGGGACTTTGATGACAACGACGGCCATGCAGCTTGCTAATCTATAGTATATCTACCAATGCGGATACCCGGAAACTTTAACTCTTTGAATGATTATTTTAAACGGTTCGTGCACTGTGTGAGGGTTTTTAACAATATTTGCGATTACTCCTTTTCCGGAATGTCGGTAGCGTAGATTTAATGATAAAATCAGGAAAATTGTAACGAGGTATATATAGGCCTAATATGGCAGGACCATAGCCAAGATTTTATTGGGGGGGGGGGGGTTACTCGACCGTGTGCAGCAAGTCCGCAAGCAATCGAATCACCTAATTGGTTTGTATACTATAGAAGCGTCGTGTGCTCTCATAGCGGGTTCTGTATATGGCCAAGGCATTACACGCTGTAGTTCTTGCATCATATGTGTTTCTTGTCTTCAGCCGTCCTCGCCGCGAGGGTTGGCCGCATCATGAATTATCCTTCTCCATTCTTGTCGACCCTCCCTGCTCCTCGTGATCTGCTCCACCGTCATTCCAGTCCAGGCTCGAATGTTATCCATCCATGTCATATTAGGTCTTCCTCTTCCTCGCACACCCGGTGCCGTGCCCTGTATCAGATCTTTTTCCATACAGCTTCCTTTTTTCCTAATTATATGACCATAATATCCCATCTTCCATTCTTCCTCTCTTTTATAGTTGATAGTAACATTCTGTCCATCATATGTTCGTAATTGCATTATTTCATTCTTACCTTATTTCATTTCTGGGGGGGGGGGGTGTTCAAGCACCATAGACACTCCCCCCCCCCTATAGCTACGGCCTTGTAATAGAGTAACCACGGTTTGTTCAAATGTGCGTGGTTAGGCGACTTAGGCCTATAAGCCTTATAGTCACACTACAACTATCTTGTAGTTGGTGTAGTATCATCAACATTCAACAGGAAGGGAGAGGTGGGATTTTCCCAATGGCCGAATCCAGGTCGTGGTGTTTTCTCTAAGTTCATTTCTCCAATTAGGTTATTACTATGGGGGTCGTCGACAGGGGGAAGGGGACTAACGCCCACGGCCAGGCGGCTTTTATAAGAACCTGGGCTTTAGGTTGCCTTATATATATGATTATATATATATATATATATATATATATATATATATATATATATATATATATACAATTATATATATAATGTTTATGATTTACGTCTTCTAAAATGTGACATTACAGAGAATTAGCTGCCACCCGTTTAAACTTCATATCAACAACTGGATAAAATCGTATTGTTTATGTATATGCGATATTATACAGCGTGCACAGTGTACACTGTACAAGTATAAAATCACAGGCCATACTTGCACTTTTTTTCATTTCAATTTCTTTCTACAAATTTTTTCATAAGGCCTTAGGATAGATCTACCGTAGTTAACTTTGAGCTCTTCACTGCTCTGCACATGCAGGGGCCTGTAAATTTATCTCGTCAGCCCTGCTTATCACACGGGCCTCTCAATGTTTCAGCGAATGTGGTGAATCAATGGTTTTTCCACCGCTGCTGCTTCCACCTGGACACGGTGACCGGCCGATCTTCCAATATACGATACCGGACTTTCGGAATAGTCTTCCACTGGATCTATACTGTTTGCTCCCAATGACAAACTCTTCAACCTCTAGCCTGTCTCTGGAGACGTTCAATATATAGACATCTTGAAGAGCGATTGACCAGACTTATAATTGACTAAAAATCAATCAATCAGTCAATTAGTCAGTCCACAAATCAATCAATCAGTCAATCAATCAATCAATCAATCAACCAATCAATCAGTCAATCAATCGACCAGTTTCTTAATCAATCAGTCAATCAATCGTTTGATAGACCTTCTGTAACGATATCTTGCATAGCCAAATAAAGTAATAAACGCAACAAAGTGATGATAGGCTAAAACAAAACACGAATTAGTGAAAGAGTAAGTGAAGAATCGATCATAAATAAAAATTATTCAATCATTGCATTATAAATCAAAAACGGCCTGCAGACAGTGCACAGTGATCTATTGGGTAGGTCTATAATAATGTTCCATTTGAGTGTGATCGTATTATTATTATTATTATGTTTCTATAGGTCGGAGAACCTCTGGTTAGTACCTCTGCAGGTTTCTGACTTCCAGTACAGCAGGACTTTTTTTAACGTGCAGTTGTACACTAAATGTGCAGTTCTAAATGTATTTGTGCAGTTGTAGAAGCACTTCGATCTGTACAGCTAAAACTAGCAAAAAGGTCACTGTCCCCCGATTGGAAATAATTTAACATGGAGGATGAGAAGGGAAAGAAGAAATTGTACAGTTCTAAAATTCCCTTAAAAACAGCCCTGCAGTACAGTAGCTATGTAATGTGGATAGATGGATCCAGATTATTGCGATTTCCAATATCTTTGTGAGCATGTATAAACATTGCCATGAAGCATGATCTCTTTAAGAAGCATGCCACTCTCATGCAGGAACAGCGCCCAGACCCTTTGACCTTGCAGAGACCATTAATAATCTACTCTATCCATCTGTCTTTAGTTACTTATGCCTGCGTGCGATCCACCTTTGATGTGGTAATGATTTTTTTATATAGGTAATTACGTGGTTACATTTGAGAATCATTCAGTAAATAGCCTACTACCCAGAAGTTGGTCAACCCATTTGAAAAATTCTAAACAGTTCGAGGACTTTTAATTGCCAGGTATAGTTGTCCTAATTGCCGCTCATTGTTGTCGTCACTACTACAAAGCAAATAACCATCGCAATAGCCACAGGTTGTGGCACAATGATGAACAATCGAACGATTGAATGATTGCCCTCATTGCTACTCTTATTATTACCATGAATTTTTTTAACGGCGGTTAAGTCATAAAATGCGAATTACGAGAAATATGTATAGGCCCAATGTATTATAGGAGCTATACGTCTACTTGCTGGGGTTATTACTGAAACATTTTTTTTTATTAAACTCAAAACTGTCCTTTTTTGCCGTGCTATAGAGTCGGGAGCGCTTCTGAGTAGTCCCCTTGAAGAAGCGCTATATAAGTTCTTGAATGAATGAATGAATGTATTATATATAGTCGGTTCCATTACCTGGTACGGTTAGTGTTTAATCTAGACGTACGGTGGGAAGTCCCCCAGCATTGGATTTCCACCTCAGGAAAAATCGCATGTGATGTATATATTCACGTAAATTCAGGGCTTTTCTAGCGTGCAGTTGTACACAAAATGTGAAGTTCAAAAAGGATTTGTGCAATTGCAAAAGCACTTCCGTGCAGTTGAAACTAGTAAAAAAAAGGTCAGTGGCGTCCGATTGGAGGTAATTTTCCATGGAGGATGGGAAAGAAAAGAAGGAGTTGTGCAGTTCTAAAAAAAATTTAAAACAGCCCTGCGTAAATATGTAGGCTACCATCCTCCAGAAAAGTCAATGCATGAAAATTCCTCTGCATAAATTGAACATATTGGTAAGTTTTGGCCAAATAAAAGGAAAGACTAGAAAGGTCGTTGCTTAATGCTGTATTAGGAATTTAGGATATATTATATATGTGCAAGTGCTTTCTCTGGTTGAGTCTGCCATGGGAGCGATTCTTGAAGCGACTCTTTGAAAATGTTACAATAATGCATCTACATTCTACATGCAGTTCTACACGAAAGCCTGTTTTACATTGAGACTCAACCAAAAGACCCTTAATATCCAAAGATCACAGACTGTGGGAAGGGATGCATGACGATGCTGACGGTTGATGTAGAGAAAACTGGCTATTGCCGACTTGATTTGATACATAAAACCGGTAAAAAAAATACGCTGTCCCGGACTAATGGCGGTTTTGATGAAAGAACTAGCTTATACGTATACGCACTGTAGGCTTAAACCCCAGCTGGAAAGGTAGTCCCTCGTTTTTCTTAGCCTCTACAAACAGTTTAGCCAGCACTTCCCAATCTAACGTTTTATTGGCCTAGCTGCTATAGCCTAGCTGCTACATTGTCCACGGTTTGTTATAGTTACAAAGCTTTATGAATAGATCTATTCTCCTATACTTCTTCATTCTCATATAGTAAGCTTATCAACTGAATGAAGCTCTATACGTGATGATTTTCCTCAACTGCATGTATGGTTTGTAGTTGTTGTTCTGCAAAGTTTGAAACCTGTAACACGTGACTCTCACATCAGGGACAGATCCAGGGGCAAATCCGGTCATGGTCCCCATTAAAAAATTTCTTAATTTTTGACCAGCTATTCTGGTTCCCCCATGAGTAGTTTCGTATCGTAGGCCTCTCCCCACGATGTTCGCACAGGGGCTTAAGAACGCAGTACAACTAAAAAGGTCATCACTTATTTTTGCGGGAAATGGGAATTCGACAAAAAGTCATCAGATTTTTCGGTGACCAAAGGCGAAATTTTTTCCCTCTCCCAAGACCGAAAATGTTGACCCCCTTCGAAAATTTCTGTATCCACCCCTGTCTCACATAATTATCACAAAATTGTACTTTGTTCTGATCAGAGTCAGAGTGCTCAGAGATTTCCTTACAGTGCCGATGACGCGTGATAGCCTAGTCCACTGCTAGGCTGCCAGCCACGAAATGTTACTACGACATTCGCCAGAGTTTTTTTAGCTTGACCTGAGCAAAATGCTGCCGTTCTACTGGCATTGAAATTTCTTACTGGTATTTTCGGGTAGCGCGTCAGAAGTAAGCCTATGGATAGAGTCGATTGAGAAAGTTCATCATATAACCAGGCCCGCCGAGAGGGGAGGAAGGATGGGTGCAACTGCCCAGGGGCCTGGCGACTTTAGGGGCCGGAAGGGGCCCAGGATACACCGGTTCTAATATTTTTCATAATGTTGATTGCGGGTGGTGGGCCCAGCCTATAATCACTTGAGTGACTTAGCCAGTAGGCCTTACGTAGTCGCACACTATTTCAATTCGAAGTCTAAAATGAAGACAAATCAGAACCCGTAGCCTATAATCACTCCTATATCGATTGTTTTTAGTTAATTAAACGTGCACACATGCTGATCATAACGGAATAGATTAAATGAAGCTTGTGGTGATACTATCGCAATTCCAAAGACGACATTATAAATAAGACTTATGAAAATGCTAATATTAGCCTATAGCCTAGAAACTGTAAAAAGGCTTGGTCTTGGTGTTGGTACTGCCACCAAGGCCGGTGCCTACACACAAACGATTGAGGCCGTATACAGGCTACTATAGCCTATCCTATAAGAAACGGTAGGCCTACTTCAAGACAACCGGACAATTTTCAGGTGATGAAGAAAGACCATTTCCGAAGTACATTTTTAAGGTTCACAGACAACATGCAGAACTACCGAGTATTAGGCCTACAGACGATTTTCCTGCAAATAAATCCAGAAAAGTTGCTTGCGGATCATCATATATTTGAAAATTAAATTCTTAATATTAAAAACTAATTAAAATAATAAATATAAGAATTATCGCACATTCGTGCACACATTTCCCCCATTTGTTTTTATTTGAATTTGCTCGAGGGCCCGTGATTGCTCTGCCCAGGGGCCCGAAATTTCTGTCGGCGGGCCTGCATAAAAATTATGACTGCATGAATAATAAACATGAATGTCACGTAAAATCAGTTTTCTAGGTCGCCGTCGCGACGCCAAGCGAGTAGATTAGACCCTGCGTAGGCCTACTCTCGTCTTGGCAGGTGAAACGTTTGTATCTGTCAAAATTGATATTGTAAGCAATGAATCGATTTATGCTGCATAGGTTTAGTTTAGCTACATTCGTTAGAGAAAACATATTTTAGTTTTGGACAACCCTTCTGCATGACTAAACACAGTGCTCGTAAATTATGTCGGTGCCTGTACGACGTGTACGTGTTTGGCTTTCGACTGGCGCTCTATAGAAATCTGAAGACTACAATCACGATTGCGATTGTTCTGAGGCTTTGCTAATGCGCTGGGAATTAGAGTGACCACGATAGATAGGCCACTATTATAAGAGATCATTATAAGATAGGCTACTATTATAGGGCCTAAGATAGGCAACTACTATAGGCTACTACTATAAATAGGCTACTATAAAAATATTAAATAGGCTATTAAATAGGCTACTATTATAAGAATTTACGCTAAAGCGTAAACTCAGTTTCTCTGAGTTACTTTGAAGGAAGATCACTGCAGTCTGCAGCCATGGTGCTTCAGCATCCATAAGCGTAGGAGGATGTGCATGGGTGCATTTGCCACCCCTCCCCAAATTTCGGGCGATTCTGTTTTTTCGGGCAAGCAGACTCGGGAAATACCAATCAACCACACTTGAAGTTCAACGCTCATTTACACCACAGTATCTCTCAGTTCCAATTTGCCCGAATCGTGTTAGATACTACATGTAGCTCACAGTCACAACAACCATAAAATTCTTGGGTAAAGTTCTGAATTCACGGTATACCATTTTGTAAACAATGGCTAAAATCGCAGCAAATTCGCAAATGAAGCGTTATTGCTTAACGCTCTGTATGATGCCGATTAAATGCATGCATCAGAGTAGTGGCGGCTTTGGTTATAAGCGAGCGACGCACCGAGCGAATCTGACGAAGATGGTAGAAGCAGATGCGACACACAATGTCATTCCTCACGTGATCATAAAGGGTCAATTTCTTCAATGCTAATACATGCTTCAATCATGCAGGATTTTGGAACAGCAGGTTGCTTGCTGACACTTGATCTGTCATAAAAACGCATAACCCCAATTACCCCATATTATATGCTTCGTGAAATGGTAGAAACCAATCAGACATAATTATTACCATAGAATATAATATCTCCAGTTGTTGCTTTTAGGATCAGAGATCAAAAGCTGCAATAAGTCATCAACGCCATATTTCAATTGAATGCTGATCCACGATAATAATAATGTTTTCAGTAGCACGGTTCGGCGTGTATCAGGAGGCGAGCGAACAGTTTTCTGCGATTGACTACATTGCAATGATTTTCATGATCTACGTTTATGTGAGCACAAGCTGTGCATGAGTATCGCGTTTCACGCTCTGATCGCTTATGACCATCAATCCGATAACAGACTGCAGCAAGCGTCAGAAGGTGTTATTATGGGTAAATTAATGACCAGGGGTAGCACGCCCCTCAATCAGTGACATTGTAATAATCCGTATGAAAACAGCAAAAGAAAACAACAACGGGAATCTCGGAGGTGCATAGTCTATTAGAGATTCTAGAATCTAGATATTGTGCCGCTGACGATAAGAACCAAAACAGATGAAAGAATTAGGGCCTAATATAATTATTTGAATTGTTTGCATTCATTGGATTATGCCTCATATTTGGAACACCCTATATGACAATTAACCCCAATTGATTTTGCACAATATAATTGTGGTGTGAATTGCACGACAGGGAAGATATCCCATGCACGCGAGTGGATGCGTGTATAGGATTGTATTCCATTGCCATCGGACGACGATTTGATTCAGAGGTGTAGCTACGATTCCACAATGTAGCATAGCATATAGTATAGACAGCTAGAATAACAATTAGAATAACGAATGTCGGAAATGGAAACTATATATAAGCTTACATATATATATAAATTGAAGCTCAGAAAATTTCAAGTTAAGTGTCAGCAATCGAATATACCGTTGGCAGAGAGCATATATATAGATTTCGAAGGCCAAACACACAAGTTTACAAACGTGATTGACTTCATGCTCAATCCCTGTATGTATAATACTGTATAGCCTATGCCATGGCTGCAAATGTATACACGCCTCGAGGCGACGTATATGACAGACCGTTCTTCTGTCTATAATTTAGTTTTAGGCCATGCATGTGCTATCGTTTGAGACCAGATTTGTAATGTGCAAGTGCAACGTCACTGTCGACGTAGGCTAAATGGTGAATAGCTATGCATGTATGTCCATATGCCTATATATATATACTACGGTATATAATTATATATATATAATATATATATAAATATAATTATATATATATACCTATTATACCGGTTTGGATATCTAATTCCTATATATATAGTTCGTGCACGATCGTTTCGCTCTTGGCGACAGATAAGCAATTCCCCCGCGTATGCATACATGTATGCAAACTTAATCTTTGTTTACATATGAAACCGGTATATATATATATATATATATATATATATATAAAATTATGAGACTTGGGTCTACTTCTTCTACAGCCAGGCACTGTTGCTATTCTGGTTTCTGATCACAAACTCCGGATTTCTCTTCCGGTTATGTTCGCTCTTTCTATGGAGTCAAGCCTATTGACCTATTGATCTCGGCTGAAAGCCCTCTTCCTGAAATCAATTCTTCCTTATATATATATATACAGAAAACGTGTCCACATATATCCTCCGATTTTCCTCTCAGCCTCAGATCTCTGATCTTTATTTACTCTGAAAATAAATATACTATGTCATATGACCCCCCGCCCATTACCCTGATTTTAAGTATAATATCCTAAAAAAAATATGCACTCTAACTTTTCTTATAAGCCACCACCAACACATTACATGCTACGAAGGGGACAAGGTTAACGCCTTGTGCATCTTCAAAGTGGTGCTATTTAACGTTCTTGAATTATATACATGTGTAGTGGATTTGAACAATGTTTTCAAATCGAGACGCCTTGAGTTGATATCTCATTTACCGACTCGTAAGGGATGAAAGAGTACAATGATGCATGGTATTCTGCGGATGGTCAACCATACATGCAAGTGCACATGTATACAACTGTACATGTATAGTATACTAACCTGCATTGTTCGATTTGTCGCAGCTTAACTGCACCTGCTAGCCTTATTTCACCGCGTCTGCTAACCTTCGGCGCTATATAAAAGCCCGTATTTATATGATACTATAATTAAAGTGAAGTTCACACAATCACAACTAGACACTGGTTAGAATTTGGCGCAGTTGTCTGCAGAGTCATTGTATCCGTAGAAGTATGGACCTGCGGGCAGCGGTCGAGGGGCTGTGACCCTGAAGGGAGGAGTGGCCATGCGACAGGTGGCCTGCTGCTGTTGAAGGTGTCCGTGCACGGCTCGTATGTCCCTCGTGGTGGAACAGGATGAAACGGTGGGGTACGACGAACTAGGGCTCATCATCATCATCTCCTCTGCCGCAGCAACCGCAGGACCGTACGACCCGTACCAACCGAAGGGCGTCGACGATGACGACAGACCAACCCCATCCTCCATTGCCATAGCAACGCGTCCGTAGACGTCACGACGATCCGGATGGTTGCTACTGGCAACGGCCGCCGCGGCTGCAGCGCTGTAGAACCAGCGTCCGCTGCTGTTGGTCATCGCAGGGGCGTTGCCTAGCAACGACTGACCTCCCTGACGTCCGTCGTCTGCTGCGCGGTCGCTAGGCGACAGCGGTCGTTGCCATGACGACCGGGATTCGCCGTTAGCGACACCTGTCGATGGCGGTAACTTTGATGAAGCGGTGGAAGCGACGCAGAGGGGAGGGACGGACGATGTGGGCAGCGATCCCAGAACCCCCGGCGTCGTTTCCGGTTGCGTCCTTGGATGCGGTGGACAGGTGCAGCCATCTTGGACGCCGCTGCTTCTTCCATGCATGGTCGGTCCTTCCACCGCAGAGGAGGAATTCGTCTCCGGTTTGGCGGTGTAGGAACCGGGGAGGAGACGAGAGGTACTGGAGGGTTTGTCCAGGACTCGATCGGTGGATGGTTGGTCGCTCCCCGGCGGAGGAGGTGGATGAGGAGGGACTCGTGGTGGAGTGATGGTGGTTGTCACGTGGTTCGTCTTCTTGTTGACGCCCGCTGCGGAGGGAGCAACGGATGAGACTGGAACAGCGGGAGAATCTGCAGAGGAAGGAGAATATTATATTTTTATAGAACATAATTTTATTGAATGTTTCATTAATCGCATAACAAAGACCGAATCAGGGTGAGAATTGCTGCAGTTGGAGTTGAGGGAGTTCAAACTCAATGTCCCTCCTATAGGTCCCCATTGTTAAGTCTTCTTTTCATACAATATATCCCTGACAAGGACTATCGTGTTGAACCCATCGGCTCCCACTGCAGCAATTCTCACCATGAATGCGTGATTCAGTCTTTTCCACACAAAATTAATCACAGTGCATATATTCAATGACTATAGTCAATAGTCATGTCCACATGCAGCTGTGGAGAAGCATATAGGGAGCATGCAATCAGGGTGAGAGCAGAGCCATGCGCCGACTCGAGAGTGTCGGCGGCGGCGCGCCGCTCATTTTTGGTCGGCGGCGGCGCGCCGACCAACAGAAATCGGCGGGGACGGCGCCCTCGAAATGTCAGCGTCGGGGAGCGCGGCGCGGCGTCGTGGGGTTAGTGCTCCAGCGTCGCATGCATATTTTAATAGTTGTTATACAAGCAACTTATATTATAAAGATATTATGAGTGTTCAGCAATTATTTTTGGCAATTATCTGGTCTTAAATGAATGTTCACGAGAAGCAATTATTCTCAGAATAAACTTTCAATTACAAGATTTTACAAAGGCTTGATTAAAAAACCACATGACAGGCATGGGCGCCCGCAGAAATTTTTGCAGGGGGGGCAAAATTTTTAAGATGGTCACAGTTAAATTTCTTATTCGCAAGAGCTTAAAAATTGCAAAGCTGGAAAGTGAGAACACGGGTATTTTTCTAAGAGGTTTCTTAATGCATACTTCTCAGTTTCATTTTGTGTAGGCCTATCATTTTCAATATGAATAGTTTTCTTAGTGCGGAGAAATTTATTAAAAATCAATGTCAAAACGTAGGTTTTTGAAGTGGCGCTATATAATGAATGAATGAATAAATGAACGAACGAAAAGCAAGTATCAGTTTTAAAGTGGCAAGTGCTCCATTAAGTTACTTCTATATTTTAATCATAATTTCTAAACTTCTAAAGTGCCACTCCAAAGTCAATGTAGGGCACCAGCTTATTCAGAAGCGCTGCATCCAGTCATCAGGCTGTTCAAAGGGTAGCCTAGTCAAGAAAGAGGTTCGAGTCCGATAGCCAGAGGGTTAGATGTTAATGCAGGTGTCGTTTAGAAAGGTGAAGGAAGGTGGAGGATCCCGAGGATCAGAAGAATAGGGTATCAATTATTCTTTTGAACAGTTTTTGTACTTGGTTTTCGGAGAAAATCTCGAGGCGTGATAACCAGAGCCTCGATGCATCGCTTCTAAATCCAAGTTTCTCCACGACTTGACCTACCTAAATTCTGTACTGGTACTGGTAGCATGCAAAACGGACAAAATGCAGCTTGACTTAAAGCAGACTTGATTCCATATATAACGCTGGTGAATATGTAGATCTCTCTGACTTAATTTCAATGGGCTGTTGATAAATTTCAAATTTTTACATTAGTGTAATTTATTGGTAATTAATTTATGTGCAGTTGTGAAAAATTGCATTAGTCTTCAGCGAGATTCCAGACAAGTAGGCCATAATCGATAGGAATACCACTCGCGGGAGGTTTAAAACTTTAAAAGTCATTGTTACCGTTTTCAGCAAGAACTTGAAAAAATGCAAGGTAGAAAATTAAGAGCTTCTTTATTTCTAGAGAGATTTCTATACTTTCACTGAAGTGTATCATTCGTAACAATAGTATTTTAATGGGAAGAAATTTCTTAAACCCCAAAAGTAGTAGTTAGAAAAATGGGTGTCAGTTTTCCAGGGGGGGCAAGTGCCCCCCTTGCCCCTATGTGCGGGCGCCCATGATGACAGGGTTTACAAATTCAAGCCCCCAGCTTGGTTAACCTAATAATAGAAGCTAAAGAACCGTTTGCGCAGCGGCGGCGCTGCCTGCCTATTTTACTATTGACTTGCCTTATGACCCGCCAAAAATTCTTTGTTTTTTTAAATAAATTCTCAGAATGAATGAATAATGGCGGGAAAGTGAAACATTTCTGGAAAAGTCATTGAATTATTGAAACAAAAACCGCTTCATGTTGTTATTCAACAATAATATCATTAGAAATAAGATTTGTTCACAAATTAATTATTTATTTATCCTTTTCTGTCAAAAACCAAAAATTGAAAAATTGAGTCTTCACGTTTTGGTCATTGCCTTTGGTCAAGTGTGTTGCGACATGGGCCTAGTTTGGGTCAGATAGGTCACATATAGACAGGCCTATTAATGTTCGAAAGCTTGATTACCCGTTTCACATAATATAATAGGCTAGGTCACGGTCAGCGTTTGATACTGGAGAAAAAATATGAATTAGGTAGTAACTGGCTAGCAAGAAGAATCACAAGCCTGCAGACGCGACCAATCGCCTACTTAAAATTACAGAGCGGCACTTCATTGCAAATTTATAGTAACGTATATCTTAATCCTAGAGGGCAGACTGTTCTTTGTCATCCTAGCGTATGGTCAAACTATCAGGCAAGAAGGCATACACGGCATAACAATTCACTTATGCCTGCCTGGAGTTATTTTTACCTTCTTTGCTGCCATAATTCAAATCGAATCACAAAATCCACAACAGCTTAAACGTTAAGCGCTCTTTTCCAAAAGTCAAAACGAATAGATATCATCATAGGTTTCATTGCATTGACGCAAAATCGATCGTGCCATAAAAAAATCGAAGGAGAAAAGAAAAAGATTGTATTTCGCCCTGACGCAACAACTTTTTCGCGAAATCATGCAAGAGATGAAAAATGCAACAAAAATAAATAAACTGATCAACGAAGCATCGGCGGCGCGCCGATAAATTTTCGGCGGCGGCGACGGCGGCGCGCCGACCCCAAAAAATCGGCGGCGGCGGCACTCACCAAATGTCGGCGGCGGCGCGGCGCGGCGCGGCGCGGCCGGCGCAGGGCTCTGGGTGAGAGTTGTCTGAGTTGAGAATCGTTTGTGAACATGCTGTCGCCCTGTATGCGCCTATATATAACTTTATTTTATGGCACTTTAGAATTTTTAGTTAACGTTTGACGATTTACCGCCAGAATAGTGCCTCCTCCCAAATTTCTTGCGATTCTATTTTTCGGGCAAGTGTAACCCAGAAAATACAGACTACTTCAGTTCAAAATTCATTAACACAGTCATCACATTAGTTCCCTGCAGGTATTTCCAACTTGGCCGAATCGAGTTAGAATAGATCTAGATGACTATATATATATGGCTGTTCAAACAACCACATAAAAGGATTAGGGATAGTAATTTGCAGAAAAAGTTAAAAAATTGCAGCAAAATCACGACCTGAAATTTCTCCAAAAATCGCATGAATAAATTACAGGCCGGGTAGGCCTATAGGTCACTTTATATATACTAGGCGTCTATACACCTAAAGGCGCACTATAGAATTTGTTTAGAATCTTTAAGCTCTAGATACTATATATTATAACAGAGTGGAATGGAGAAACTGCATTGCCCGATGTGCAGAGCTGCACGGGAAGGACTAAGGTCTAAGGTATAAGGTGTAAGGATTATACTATATTCCACGATGTTGAACAATCATTAACCAAACCTCTCGACAGACTATAATTATATGCTGTTTCTCGTATTCACAGAGAATATTATATAATTGTCTTACTCTCTGCAGACGACTTTTGACCACCACGACCACTTCCTCGTCCTCCTTTAGACTCTTGATCCTGTTCTTTGGCGTTTTGAGGGGCTGCAGCATCGACGACGACGTCCTTCCTCTTGAACCTGCGCCTGCGCCGTAGGTAACTTCCGCTGTCGAACATGTTGTAGCTGTCTGGGTCGAGCGTCCAATAGCTGCCCTTGCCCGGCCTCTTCTCGTCGCGCGCCACCTTCACGAAGCACTCGTTCAACGAGAGATTGTGGCGGATCGAATTCTGCCAGCCTTGCTTGTTGTCGCGATAATAGGGAAACCTAAAACGTCAACACATAACTTTTTCACACATGCATGCAGAAGGGCTGCAGGGTGAGTATTACCGTGGGGTGTGGAGTTCAACGGTTCAACCCCAACCCCGTATATGCGTGTATACATGACACGCGTTCCTCTGTAGAGTATAGATAAAGTTGATCAGTAAAGACTCCGATGATTTTGCTCACGGAGGGAGTGCCAGGCAGACATGGCAGTTGAGCGATTCCACGAAAAGACAAATTTGTACCGCGAATGGGTGCGCTGAGAGGAAGAGAAGGGAACGTGATTAAAGAAGGAGAGGAAGTTAAGGACAGAAAGTTAAGGACAGATGGAGGGAATACACAGAGGAATTATACAAGAAATACCCGCGGGTAAAAGAAGAACAGGTCAACCAAATCAACTACGAACGAGAACCGGCAATACTGGAGTGGGAGGTGGAATGGGCTATCCGACAGCTTAAGGATAACAAGGCACCAGAAGGGGACGGGATACCCATAGAGCTGATCAAGGTTGGAGGAGAAGAAATGACGAAGGGAATAACTGTGCTGTATGTATGACCTGTATTATAAGCTGTGCACGCAAACAGCGGTGTGTGAATACGCATATAATTATATACAACTTCACCTAAAAAAGCAATACCCGGTTCCTGTCAGCTATAGTGAAGCTCATAGCTATAGTGAAGCTCATAGATAGTGAAGCTCATACATGGGCGGTGACCTTGGAGGACGAGTGTAGGACATTTCCCCCCCTGGACAAAACCCCCCGGACAAAACCCCCCCGGACAATTCCCCCCCCCCAGGGTAGGACAATTCCCCCCCCTGTCGAACATATTGCGTGTAAGTGGTATTACTATAAAACGACGGTCCTAAGTGTCCTAAGTTGGATTGATGAAAAGATATCTTGCTAAATAGAAGCCGGATTGATACAAAATAATTTTTACTTAAATGGAAGCTGGATTGATGAAAATATTCTTGCTTAAATTAGAGCTGGATTGATGAAAATATTCTTGCTTAAATGGAAGCTGGATTGATGAAAATATTCTTGCTTAAATTGGAGCTGGATTGATGAAAATATTCTTGCTTAAATGGAAGCTGGATTGATGAAAATATTCTTGCTTAAATTGGAGCTGGATTGATGAAAATATTCTTGCTTAAATGGAAGCTGGATTGATCAAAGTAATTGTTATTTAAATAGGAGTTGGATTAAACGCATTTTTGCCTAAATGGAAGCAAAGGGGGGGGAATTGTCCGGGGGGGGGTTAATGTCCTAGGCTAAATCAGGGGGAATTGTCCGGGGGGGTTTTGTCCGGGGGAGTTTTGTCCGGGGGGGGTTTGTCCAGGGGGGGAAATGTCCGCGCCCCTGGAGGACATAGGGTCCCTGAATTTTTGGTAGGGCCGAACTGCTTAGGCCTATTATGTTTCAGAAATACTTCATGAAGTAACATGGGCGCCCGCAGAAATTTTTGCAAGGAGGGGGGCAAAATTTTTGCGATAGTCACAGTTTAATTTTTTAGTAGCAAGAGCTTGAAAAATGCAAAGCTTGAAATTAAGAATATGGGTATTTTTCAAAGAGGTTTCTTATGCAAATTTCTGTTTAATTTTGCGTATAATTTTTAATACGAATAGTTTCCTTAGAAATATGTTAAAAATCAAAAAGCAGATGTCAAAAAGTAGTTTCCTAAAGATGCGCTATATAAGTCCATAGAATGAACGAATGAATAAATGAACGAAAAATAGGTGTCAGTTTTCAAGGGGCAAGTGCTCCTCTATTATCTCTATAGCTGCTTCTAAAGCGCCACTCGAAAGCCAATCGCAGGGCACCAGCTTTTTCACATGTGCGGCATCGAGTCAGAAGCCTATTCCATAGAGTAACAGTGGCGGTGACACGAAACGGAGTATCCCCCCTGAAAGCCATCCGGGGGGATGAATTAATCTACCCCCCCGGATGGAATTAACCAGTCTATACTATCCGGGGGGATAAACCATTCTATCCCCTTTTTTGAAAAATGAGCATAATAAAAAAATTATGCTGTAATCAAAATTTAAAGTGACTCTAATTTTTTTAGTTGTCCTAAGCAATGGTCAGATAAAGGCAACTCGAATTTATTTAGTGACTCTGAGTGTTTTTAAGTGTTTTGAAAGTTTTAAATGCTCTAGAAACAGGGCAAAAGAAATTATATAGTAAGAAAAACATACTTGTTAGTGTCATTGTTCAAAACAAAGCAGATGAAAATTAATTTGCCCAAAAAAATACATGCGGAAGCGGTTTTTTTGATTTTTTTAATTTGGGGGATACAATTAATACGGGGGATACTCTATTTCGTGACAGCGGCGCCAGGATTTCAGTTTCGGGGGGAGGCTGAAGCCTCGACCGAAATCTCATGAAAATTTTCCACATTCGCCGCCAAAATTTCTGACGACCATTTTTTTTAGTCATCGGCCGAAATCTCATGAAAATTTTCCACATTCGCCGCCAAAATTTCTGACGACCTTTTTTTCTCTTTTTTTAGTCATCGGCCGAAATCGTGGATATTTCACTGTAAAAAAATTTCGGATGGCCCTTTTTTAGGGGGGCTGAGCCTCTTGTAGGGGTGGCTTAGCCCCCCAGGCCCCCCTAGTGCCGCCACTGTAAAGTAATCAGAAAGAGGTTCGTGTCTGGTATAGCCAGAGGGCCAGAGTAACTGCTAATGCGGGTGTCGTTTAGGAAGGTGGAGGATCCGAGGATCAGATGAGTGTTGGTATCAATTCCTTAATTTCTTTTGAACAGATCTCTTTGCCGGTTTTTGGTGTAAATCCCGAGGCACGATAACCAGAGTCCCTTATCCAAGTTTATCTACAGTTTGACTCCCTGGATTCTGTACTGCATGGCAGCTTGTAAAGTGGTCAAAATGGAGCCCGGCTTCTAGCAGACTTAATTGGTTTATAACTTTATATAATTACAATGCTGGTGAATAAGCAGATCTCCCTGATGTAATTTCAGTGCACTTTGAGAAATTTTCAAATTTCTGCATTATATATTATATAGTATTTAATTTTTTACAGTTGTAATTATTTGCCGTATACAGCTGGATTCCACTCAAGTATAGGCCATATTCGATAGGCCTGCTGTTTGCATGGGCGCCCGCAGGAGGGTTGAAAGCCAATGGACAGTTTTTAGAAAGAGCTTGAACATGCAATTGAGGTATAAAGTTATAACAGCATGTTTATTTCTCTAGAGATCTCTAAACGTAGATTTATGACTTTCACTGTCTGTATCATTCGTATCATTGGTGCATTAATGCAAATAAATTTGTTAAAACTCAAAAGTAGTAGTTAAAAACATAGGTGTCAATTTTCCAGGGGGCAAGTGCCCCCTTGCCCCTATGTGCGGGTGCCCATGTAAAATAATATTATAACTTTCTACAGTGCATGTAATCGGCTGTTTATCGACAATGAGCAATTTTGTTAAGATGCTATATAGTTTGAACAATGGATATGGAATATATTTATTGAAGCCTTAAATCAAGTCTCTGAGCACTGAAATCTCGAATAATTGTGTTAAGATGACTGTCAAAGAGTCACCACTATAGTGTGCAAATTAAAAAAATTAAACTATGGGGAGGAGACATTTATTGAAGTATTAAACCATGTCTATCAGCATTGAAATTATTGGAAAATTTGTTGAGATGACGGCTTAAAATGCGACCTTTGCAGTGTGGAAAATAGAAAACGCAAACAATGGAAGGGGTGCTTTGAAAGTTTTAAACCACGACTATAATTATATATATATATATATATATATATATATATATATATATATATATATATATATAGGCACTGAAATGACGAGCAATTTCGTGAAAATGACAGTCTAAATTGCTACTATTGCAATGTTGAAATTCAAAAAATGTTGGCTGCGGGGAGGGTACTCTACACTGCTCGACACATTATTTAAGAGCACATGCAAGTTTTTCCGAAATTGCAAAAGCGAATCAGCCCTGTTAAATGAGTGTTAGCCTAAGAAAAGAAGAAATACTGGCCAATTCTCAGAGTATAGCCTATAATTGCTTAATAGTTGCAGCATGCATATATATAGAGAAACATCGTTTTATTTGTCATGACATTTTGTCGGACGAATCGATTAAACCCAACAAATGAACTGAAGCACCGTTCAAATACTAAACATCTGAGTTATGTAAGAAAGTATGACTAGAATTTTTAGAACAAAACTGCATGCATGTGATGACGCAAAAAGGCTCACTTTGGGAGTTTCAGCAGCAAGACGTGACAGCTATTGAAGTTCACAAGGAGAATCTTATTATATAAGTCTGAATGTTTGTCCCTCCATGCATATGTGTGTATGTGTGTGTGTGTGTGTATGTGTGTGTGTGTGTGTGTGTGTGTGTGTGTGTGTGTGTGTGTGTGTGTGTGTGTGTGTGTGTGTGTGTGTGTGTGTGTGTGTGTGTGTAGACTCTTCGTAATAAAATATGCTCCGAAATGAAACAGCGTCGGTTAAACAAAATTTTGCAATTGATTCTTACCCAATTTATAAGGTCAACGCAACTATTTTCAGCTTTTAATTCAATTTAAAACCAGAGTTATTAGCGTTTTAAGACATTATTTCATCAATAATCTCTCCGCTAGCGCTTTAGTAAAGAGTCTACAGCCCGCATGACGTCATACCCGCCCAGTAATAATTTCTCTAGCGCCCCGCAGGGGGGGTCACGTTTGGCCTTTTGGGGAAGCGGGGTGGGGTGGAGGGTTTGCGAAAACCCGAAATTTAGCGGTCAACGATGGGTACCACAGTGGAGTATAGTGTTTAAACCCTAAATTTCCCGGGCAACGCCGGGTAACACATCTAGTAGACTTATGAAACCCAATTGCCGAACAGGTAGCTCTCAGAGTCGCAAGAACTAGGAAATCTCATACAATATTATTGCCAAAAGCAGTTTTCCTGTTTTTGAATTATGAAGAGAAAATTCATAGACTAATTATACACAAAATGGAAACAAAAATGCAATGAAGGGATACACCCGGGTCACTCGATCAATTTCGTTGCAGCTAGGGGTCGCCACAACTTTCAAAATGATACCAAGGTTCGCCTAACTAAAAAGGTTGAAAACCGCTGTGTTATAGTATAGCTGTATAGGCTTAGTTAAGATTTGTGCTTTCTGTAGATCTAATTTGCGTTCTTGTGAACGGTTTAAATTGCATAAATGTACACTGCAGTCGGTTGCGCGGTCTGTCAACTAGATTGTTTTAATAAAGAAATTCTTATTACAATTATTACTATTATTACTACTATTACATGCAATTATTACTATTATTACTATTATCACTATTATTACAATTATTACAATTATTACTATTATTGTTATTATTACTATTATTACTATTATTACTATTATCGTTGTCGTCGTCGTCGTCGTCGTCGTCATCGTCGTCGTCATCGTCATCGTCATCGTCATCATCATCATCATCATCATCATCATCATCATCATCATCATCATCATCATCATCACCACCACCACCACCGCCGCCGCCCGCCGTCGTCGTCGTCGTCGTCGTCGTTGTGGTCGTCGTCGTCGTCATCATCATCATCATCATCACTCGTGCTTCCTGTTTTCACCTGAGACGGTTTGAGCATTCCGACGCTCTGTCTCCTATTCTGTCCATTATACCTTAAGTCCTTAGTTAAGTCATTAGTTAAGAGTTGTTTTTCTCGTTGTAGACCTACTCTATTTGTCAATTGCTTAATAATATTTTTTTTCTCTTCCTAATAATCTTTATATTCCTACAATTGAATGTACTGTCATGTTTCTGAAAAAAATATGTTACATGAATAATGGGAATAGCGGGATTGTCCATCCCTTCTGGGTATCCCCTTCTTCACCAAATTATGTTAAAGTGTTATTCACTGCCATAATTGTATCATGTTTGTTTGTTGTTTTGGTTGAGGAAAAAATAAATAAATAAATAAATACCTCGATCATCCATCCATGCTTTCAAGTTCTGCTCCCGAATTGATTACTGCAACTCCTTCTCGGTTGGCCTTCCAAACGCTCGCCTCTCCCATATATGCAGTTCGTCTAAATGCATGCTTCAGATGCATGCCAGTCTAATAGTCTGACTGTCACGCTACACCCTTGTCTCTTGTTTCATGTTTGATCACAGTTACTGATGGTCCTCGACTCCTCCCTCGCTATTGTAAGGCTATACAGGGCTTTTTAGTGCGCAGTTATATTCACAGAAAGTGCAGCTATAGAAAGTGATTTTGTGCAGCTATATATAAAAGCATTTTTGTGTAGTTAGTAATCATTAAATCGATACAGGTCCATCGTCCATTACACGCGTGTGTGTGTGAGTGTGTGTGTGAGTGTGTGTGGGTGTGTGTGAGTGAGTGTGTGTGTGTGTGTGTGAGTGCGTGTGCGCATGTGTGTGTGTGTGTGTGTGTGTGTGTGTGTGCGTGTGTGTACGTGTCACTATAGATCGACTGACCTGTCCATGATGAACTGGTAGATTCCGTTGAGAGTGACCCTCTTGTCCGGGTGGCTCATGATTGCCATTGCAATCAGGGCGATGTAGCTGTACGGTGGTTTGACCACGTCGGAACCACCCGTCATCACCTGCAAACCCCCTGCAGCTCCCGAGGTGGCGCAACCGTACGGGGGTCCATGGCTGCTCTGATAGTAGGGGGAACATGAGAACGCTGGGAAAGTCTCGTAGCGATATCCGTACGCCGGAGAGGGACAGGGCGCCACCCCTCCCAAACTCAGCCCCATGTAGTTCGGCCCTGACGGGGCGGACGAAGCGCAGTGGGGCGAGGAGTGTCGGTAGGGAGCGTAGGGGTCGCTGTAGAAGCCACTTCCGGTGGAACCGAGTCCAATGCTGACCGCCATCTTGGAATTGTATAAAGACGATGCGGTCGTCCTTCAACTTCTTTGATCAGTGATGGAGACATCCACTCAATGCAGAAAATACGAATTCCAGTCGTGTCTTTGGATTAGTGTAACAGTTAGAGTAGGATATGCTTATTAAGCCTACTAATTATACCAAGTTATTAAAAGTTTACAACACGTTCCGAATAGCTTCTCGTTTTAGAATTTTGATCTTAAACAGCGATAGAGACATTGAAATATGATTGTCTTAAATAGTCACACGCATCGGGCTCAGCAGTTGACTCAAACAGTTACGTGTATATAAAATTATCTACATGCTTGTGTGTCGTGCGTTCGTCAACACACGGGTATACGCCTAAACACGTGTCAATATATAATAGGCTATCAAATTTTATTGTGTCAAATCGCAGATTAATTTACTAAATGTTTTACCACGAAACCGTTTCTTTCATGTCATCATTGCAGCGCCTCTACAAGAACCACCAGCAATTCCTGTTTCCAACACTGTTTTCTATCCGTCGTCTGTTAATCAAGTCGCTAAATCGCTTCTATGTTGCCATAGTAACGGCTGGATGCTGAACAGAAGTCGGTCCCTGCTGCATGGAGCAACCGGTCAACCTGTTATCGAACCGAGTTCACGACATATAATAGGTGATATATCTGTGTCGACGACCACTCTATTGGTCAGCAGAGAAGTTCTTTCTTCTAACGAATCGGATCATTTATGTAGCGCCACGTTTAGCTTTGTATAAACGCTCGATAAACCGATTAACTCTTAACCTCGTCAGTCTCGGAGACTATTAACGAAAAGTGTTTAGCAATCTTCGTCGAGGCATTAACTGTTTCGTCGTCCACATCGATGATGTCTCTGGCGAAAGATACTTTGACGCTGACTCCGCCCTCTTTAGTGGAACCATCCAATGGCCGCTCATCCACGATTGATGGAACAGCAGCCAATTGCCAAGAGCAACGCCTGCTGCAGCAGCAGCTCATCATTATCTCTGTCTGTCTGTCTGTCTCTGTCTGTCTCTCTCTCCCTCCCTCTCTCTCCCCCCCTCTCTCTCTCTCTCTCTCTCTGTCTCTCTCTGTCTCTCTCTGTCTCTCTCTGTCTCTGTCTGTCTGTCTCTCTTCTACTCTTCTACTCTTCTACTAACCATCGTTCCTCGATCGGAACTTCCTCCTCCTCCTCCTCCTCCTCCTCCTCTTCATCCTATTCTTTTTTCTCCCCGCATTCTGTGCCTCTTCTTCTTCCTCCTCCTCCTCTTCCTCCCCTCTCTCTTCATCAAATGTTTTAACGTCTGCGTAACCTGCAGCGTCTTCATTTCACCTTCCGAAATTAATTTACAACTGTGCAATCCGTCAAATGATGATCGCCAACACACACACACACACACACACACACACACACACACACACACACACACACACACACACACACACACACACACACACACACACACACACACACATATATATATATACCGTCGTATATATATATATACGACCGGCACTATATATACTGTATTGTTTAAGCATGCTCAATTGCTCGTACTTACATATATACATGTACTTCTATTCCGAAAGGCATGCCTATATATACTTGCTTGTATAATGCAAGGGATATGGTCCATATGAATTATGCCTATAATTGCCTATTCGTCTGCGTGAATTATTTGCCGCTATAATGTATTACCTATCGATATACAACGGTGCACAGACCGACTATATATATATATAGCTAAAATCTAGCTATTACAGGCTAACTAACTAACTATATAACTCACCAACTCACTCTCATATATGGTTTCTGCGAAAGAATGTAAGTAAGAAGGAAGACTGAAGTCTGCAGTTATAGAATGGCTAGAATATTATATCTGTACCATTCCCCCAGAAAAAGGCTATATATGAAAAATTCCTTCCCCAAGTAAGTATGTAAATTTCCAATTTTCGCGGCGATATAATATTAAAAATAATCCGACGGCGGATATTCATGTTCATAATATACATATACATTATATATATATTATATACTAGCTGTACCCGGCCACGCGTTGCTGTGGCTGAAAAGACTGTCCAACCCTCCCTTCCTAGGTTCCCTCCCCTTACCCCTCCCCTCCCGTTCCCCCTCCCCTTCCTCCCTCCCCTTCCTTCCCTCGCCTCCCTCCCCTCCCCTCCCCTCCCCTCCCTCCGTCCCTATCTCTCTCCCTACGTCTCTCCCTCCCTCCGTCTCTCCCTCCCTCTCTCCCTCCCTGCATCCCTCTCTTCCGTTTCATCCCCTCCCTCTCCTCCGTCCCTCTCCTTCCTCCATCCCTAGAAATATGCGTTTTAGAAAGACGCGCGGAAAACGGCCGCAAATGGACGATTTTGTAAAGACACACCTTTTAAAACGCGCCCGAAAAATAAAGACACACCTTTTAGAACGCGCCCGAAAAATGGGCGGACGCCGCTGGACGGATGCGTCAAAATTCAAACGGATATGGCTGGACTCCATCGACGTAAATCGAATGGAATATTATTAAAAGTTGTGTTTTTTTTGTCGTAAAGATTGCGCTTTTCCTCAAAAGGCTTTATACAAACCCGCTTATGTTCGAATGGAACGTTTTGCGAAAATTTTGAAAACAATCGATCTATAACTTTTCGAGATCCTCCTTGTCGAACGGTAACGTTTTACATTTTTATTTATATAGATGAAGATGAGCGACATATATATATATATATATATATATATATATATATATATATATATATATATATATATATATATATATATATATATATACACACAAATATATACAAATGCAGCTCACACCTACACCTATATATATCTATATACATATATATTATATAGTTGATATATATATACTTGCGCCGCTCGGAGGCTGCAGAACGTATACACACACACACCGCATCATTTCTATACATGTATGCATCTGTCTCGTCTCAATCAAAAGAAGTTGACAGTTCTCCGAAACATGGACCGCAAGAACATTCAACCACCATTTCTACTTGCTTATAAAGCCATGCATAGATCTATACACACGCTCACACACCCACACATACAAGCACAAACGCACACACACACACACACACATAAACGCACAGACACCCACACATACACGCACAAACACACACATATATATATACACGCATGCATGCACACTGCATGCAGGCGCGTATACGTATACACACACGCTGAAGATTAACCCGATATACATTGTATACATTAACCATTATATTACTTAAAGCTTTCAAATGATTCGACGTGATTACGACAGCGATGACTGACAGTGATGATGCTACATGGTCATCGTAATCATCGTCATCGTCGTCGTCGTCATCATCATCATCATTATCACCACCAGTCCACCACCATCACCACCACCACCGTCACCGTCACCGTCATCGTCATCGTCATCGTCATCATCATCATCATCATCATCATCATCGTCATCGTCATCGTCATCGTCATCGTCATCGTCATCATCATTGTCATCGTCGTCGTCGTCGTCATCGTCGTCATTTGCTGAACGTCGTATACTCGTATATATGGTATACATAACCTTTGAACATTTTATCTCGTTTTCGTCGTTTGGTCTGTGTTTGTGTTGTGGCTGTTGGTGTCTGTGTGCGCGTGTGCGTGCGCGTGTGTCAATATCGCAGCGCATATATCGAAAAACGAAAGTATACACAATATAATCGAGTCCACGTGTTGCAGTGGCGAATTTTTGGCCATGCAGCTTTAACTATTAGGCTATATATACTAATAACTATTGGTAACTTTTCGATAGTTGCCTTATATTCGCCCATACATTGGCCAGACCTACATGTGATAGCCACTTAAAACTAAGTTCACGTTGTAGTTCACAAGTGCGTGTGAGTGTCACACGCGTCTGCCTATACATGACTTGCATGTGCTGTAAGTTGTTTTTCTTGCGCTTTATTTATGAGGTCATTCCGTGTTCGTGTGTTCGTGTGTGTGTGTGTGTGTGTGTGTGTGTGTATATATATATATATATATAACACCATAATTATAGATACGCAGCTCGTGCATATATGGGGCAGTATATATCTCAATTAGCTCATAAACTCATGCATGCATGGCCTTAGTGAAAATTTGCTTTCTATAGGCTATCCAAGCATGGATCGTATTTATGTTGTATACATGCAAGCTTAGAAATGCAATGTCTTCAATCGTAATAAGTGCAAATAATGACATTAAAGGATGCAATGATATAATGATATTGATAGACACAGATATCCAGGTTGCAATGCGATTTGTGGATTGAAGCAGCCGTTGTAGACTTGCCTCTATACAGAGCAGTGCACTATACTGCCATAGAAAGTCTAAATTTGTTGCTTGAAAAGTGCATGAAGTTTAAGATAGTTTAACCATCGCGATATAAAAGGTCTACACCTGTAAGTAGATTAGCGCATATAGGCCTATACTCAGTTTTATTTATTTATTCATTTAGTTTATTTCTCCATTTTTATAGCGCCCCTTCAAACTCTCTACTCAGAGGCGCTCCCGACTACAGAGCGGGCACTGCATCGGAGTTTCACGCTGAAGCGCCCGAGCATTTGCGAGTGAAGGACTTGCTCAAGATCCGTATGCACACGGCTGCTTGAGGTGGATTCGAACCTGCAACCGGCTGCAGGGATACACAGCCTCTATAGTATACACGGCTTTTATATAGGCCTAGCAAAATATTTAAATATATAGCCTACTATAGATGGATGATGTGATTATAGTAGTTATCATTTGCACAGATCTTCTGATATAATTATAACTGCATGCATGCCGAGTGATGCTGAAATGATTTTGACTCTGTCTCTCTCATTCTCTCCGTGTGTCTCTCCCTGTGTGTCTGTCTCTATCTGTCTCTGTCTGTCTGTCTCTGTCGCTCTGTATATGTCTCTGTCTTTGTCTATCTCTCTGTCTATCTCTCTATCTGCCTGCCTGCCTGTCTGTCTGTCTGTCTCCCTTTCTCTCTCTCTCTCTCTCTCTCTCTCTCTCTCTCTCTCTCTCTCTCTCTGTTTCTGTCTCTGTCTCTGTCTCTGTCTCGGTCTCTCTCTCCCTCTCTCTTTCTGTCTCTGTCTCTGTCTCTCTCTGTCTCTCTGTATCTGTGTCTCTCTCTCTTTCTGTCTCTGTCTCTCTGTCTGTCTGTCTGTCTGTCTGTCTGTCTGTCTGTCTGTCTCTCTCTCTCTCTCTCTCTCTCTCTCTCTCTCTCTCTCTCTCTCTCTCTCTCTCTCTCTCTCTCTCTCTCTCTCTCTCTCTCTCTCTCTCAATGAACTCTGTGTATGACTTAACTGTGCATCAAGGTTAATTTCCATCTCAGCTGTTCAAGAAGCCTGACACAACATTTCTTAACAGTCGAGAACTGCAGTGTAACAAACGACGCAGACCGAGTCAACTTCTCCGATTAAAAAACCCAAAGCCATAATAACTATGGTGTGAAAACTAATTTTTACGACGATGTCGAAGATGACGACAACGACGATGGTGGTGGTGGTGGCGATGATGACGATGATGAATGATGCTGATGCTGATGACGACGATGACTATGACGACGTGATGATAATGATAATGATTTTGATGATGATGATGATGATGATGATGATTATGATGACGACAATGACAATGATGATGGGGTGATGATGATGATGATGACGACGGTGATGATAATGACGACGGTGACGATGGTAATGATTATGATTTTTATGACGATGATGATGATAATGATGATGATGACGACGACGACGATGATGATGGTGGTGGTGATGATGATGATGACGATGATGATATTGGGGATGACGACGATAACGACAACGACGACGATGATGATGACGACGATGAAGATAATGTTGATGATCATTGTGACGATATGAATTCTGAGTATACGGTATTTAGACGATTGACGATGGATGCTTGATTGACTGAAGCCCAACTTAGACGGAGGCTGCAGGCTGCTGCTGCTGCTGCTGCTGCTGCTGCTGCTGCTAACGACAGTACAAGACATCTGTGACCCATGGTGCTATACCCCGATGACCCGTAGATGACCTCAACCGCCAGTTGCCGGTAACGAGCTCCAGATTGGTTTCCATTACCACTCCAGAGGCAAATATATATATATATATATGTATATATATATACATAATTACGGCATCTATATATATAGAAATAATATATAATATTATATATAGATTTGTATATACATAATTACATAATTATATACAAACCATTACACGTAGGCAGGGCTTAAAGACGTTAAAGTGCAGAAAAGAAAGTGACTGGACGCCCCGTAGTCCCTCTCCAGTCATGAGTGTTGGCCTAATAATAAGTGTCTGAACGGTGTTCATCACCATCCCCTGGATCGGGGAACAGGTTGATCTAATTATTCCCTCGGTCGATTCTTCCCTCCCTCCGTCCATCATCCCTCCCTCCCTCCGTCCACCATTCCCTTCCGGTTTAAATAACTGTGGCGGTGGCTGCTATCAATCGAGGTTATGCAACGAGAAACTCTCCGTCCGTCAGTCAGACTATCCATCCATCTGTCTGTCTGTCTGTCTGCCTGTCTGCCCGTTCGTTTGTCTGTCTGTCAATCTATCTATTTGTCTGTCTGTTTGTCTGTCTACGTCTGTCTGTTTGTCTGTCTACGTCTGTCTGTCTGTCTGTCTGTCTGTCGTCTCTGTCCATCCTTCCGATTCTTCATCCAGTTGTCTGTATTTTGTATCTTTCTTTCTTCTTTTCTTCTGTGTGTGCATCTGCCTGTCTGTCTGAGTATCTGAATGTATACGCTTGTCTGTCCGTCTGTCTGTCCTTCCGTTTGTCTGTCTCTGCGTGGTTGTTCATCACTAAGGTCATCTTAGACGTCGTTCAGCTGCTGAGCTTTTCACTCACTTATAGCTACAGGGGTCATTAGCGCCAATTTCTCCGATTTCAGTGGCCCTGATGACTCTGTCAGTGCCCCACTGACTGCCCTTCTCCCCCCCCCAGCTGCCCCTACTCCACGCCCTCCCCTCTTCTCACCTACTCCCGTCTTTCTTTTGCATGACGATACACGACTCCCTCCCTTCTCATCCTCCCTCCATCACTCTCTCCCCTTCCTTTCCCCTCTCTCTCTTGCTCAAATTTATTCACACAACACACATTCTCCATTTTCTGTCATTTATCATTGCCTCTCTGTCCGTCCGTCTGTCCGTCCGTCCGTCTGTCCGTCTGTCTGTCCGTCTGTCTGTCTGTCCGGTCTTTCTCATCCGCCACGTGTATGCTCTAAGTCTGGTTGTAATTAGTGCCATCTGGCGTATAAAGGTGTTGCCTTCCCGTGCCCTCCCGCTCCTTCACCTCCCTCTCCTTCTCCGTCCTCATCCATTGCCCATCTTTACCACGGCGGTGGATTCGTGGTCTGGTTTGCATCCTCCTCCTCCTCCTCCGCCAAAGACATATCTCCAGCAGCTGCAACCCAGGCGTTGTTCCACCACCCCCCCCCACCGCTCTCCAAACCCTCGCACTCAACAACCGGCGTGATGGACACACGCACGAACGGACGAACGGACGGACGGAAAGGAAGATTATAGTTTTCCAGCCCCACGTGTTCCCTGTTCGTCGCTCCTCAATCATCCATCCGTCAACACCCGCGGGTCATGGATGCGCGGGGCGACAGAGCCAGAAAGACAGAGAGAGACAGAGAGACAGAAAGACAGAGAGAGAGAGAGAGAGAGAGAGAGAGAGACAGGGAGACAGAAAGACAGAGAGAGACAGAGAGACAGGGAGACAGAGAAAGGGAGACAGAGATACGCAGATGAACATACCGTAGGCCTACGCGCAGAGAGACGTATACTGGAAGACAAATAGCATCCTTCCGTTGCCCAGCTTTCAATTTTCCCCACCCCGAGGGAGGGCATATCACTCAGTGTTAGTAGGACCCTAATTTAACCCTTGACTGCCCCTGTACGCTCTCTTCTGTACATGTCCCACCCCGACCGTCTCTTAAACCCAAATAAAAAGATACGAATGCTTAATAAAAGTTCAAAACCGGTCAAGTAGACTTTTATAATAACACCGGTACTTTGTTTCAAAGTGGTATACGCAGAGAAGGACCCCATGTCCCGTTCTTAGACCATGCACTAACCATCAGGAAACGCGCGAATCCTAGAGTTATCGGCGCTACATAAACTACATATAGATGTAAAATCATAAACAGATGAAGTTGAGCGTGAACTATTGCGGAATTGATTCTGCAGTTGGCTCGAACCGGCGACCGTTGGTTCAGAGGTCAAGCGCTCTACCGATTGGACGCGTCTGCAGAATTGAACATCGGATGATCGTATACGAATAAAAATGGATTCAGTGACAAAGTGACGAGCATATCGGTCTTCCGAATGGCATTGACATATTATTGGAGCATATGCAATTATATCAATATATATATGTATATATATGTATATATATTGATATATATATATATATATATATATAAAATACTGCGTGTGTGTGCGTGTATGTGTGTGTGTGTGCGTGTGTGTGATTGCGTGTGTGTGTGGCGTGTATGTGTGCGTGTGCGTGTGTGATTGCGTGTGTTAGTGTGTGTGTGTGTGTGTGTGTGTGTGTGTGTAGGTGTGTGTGTGTGTGTGTGTGTGCGCGCGTGCGCAATGTGTATGGGTGCGTGGAAGAGAATTGGAATAACTGGCGGGAGAACTACATATAATGGGATGCGTTCTTTCATCGTGACACCGTCGGAGGGATGAACTGATCAACGAAAGACCCTGTGAAGGCTGTGATACATGGATGGGGTTTGATTAAACCAACCGTGGGGAGAGAGTACAAAACCTGACCGCGAGGAACTATAATATTATAGAAATTATGGTATCCGAAACCATCATTGATACACAACTGTGGGGCGCGGTGGTGTAGTGGTGGCGTCGTTGCCTTGAAGTCGGAAGGTTCGAGGTACGAATCCAGCCGCCGCGTATGGGGACCTTGGGCAAGTCTTTCACTCGCAATTGCTCAGCGCTTCGGCGTGAAACTCCGATGCAGTGTTCGCTCTGCAGTCGGGAGCGCCTCTGAGTAGAGTGCTTGAAGGGGCGCTATAACAAGTGCGCATACGAAAAATTAAAAAGAAACAATTTTTCGAATGAATTTCTTCAACGTATAAGCTTACATCGTTATACACCGTTATAACTTATAACCTGCTGTAGGTCATAGCGTCCCAGCAGCATATACATACAGACTCCGAGGTGATGTGCCTCTGACATCAATCTCTGTTAGTCATGTATTATCTTACCTATATACCCCGCATGCTTAGCCTACCGTCGGTGTGTCTGTCGGTCCGTATGTGAGTCGGTGCATTCGCTTCGTGAAGGCTGAAGCAACGAGATGCTATAGTCTTTGAAAATTGCCGCTGCAACCCTCTCTCGTTTGCAATCCCATCCCTTGACAAACAAACGCATCGATAAAAATCTCTACACGGGTTCCCCCTCCGCATTCGCTGCAGCTGGTTCAACGAGGGGTGGGGGCGGGAGATGGAGGGGGTAGGGGTGTGCGTCCCGTAGCGCACCACATCGGGCGTATACATGCGAAAGAAGATAAGCGCCATGCAACTGAATATATGTATAAGCAATCGCATTCATGTGATTATGAAACAGGTTTTGCTTCTTCACACTTCTCTTTCTGCAGTCGACGATGCATCGAAGGCTAATCGTCTCATCTCTCTTGCACTCGACTTAAACTCTGCAGCGCGATGGACGGATGGATGGATGGAGGAAAGCTAATACAATCAGCTGTCAGTCCTACGTCTTTGGAACTACAGGAACGCAACACCTCCTCCTCCGCCTGCTCCTCCTGCTCCTTCTTCTCCTCCTCCTCCTCCTCCTCCTCCTCCTCCTTCTCCTCATTCTCCACCTCCTCCTCCTGCTCCTTCTTCTCCTCCTCCTCCTCCTCCTCCTCCTTCTCCACCTCCTCCTCCTGCTCCTTCTTCTCCTCCTCCTCCTCCTCCTCCTCATTCTCCACCTCCTCCTCCTGCTCCTTCTTCTCCTCCTCCTGCTCCTCCTCCACCTTAATCTCACACCTCTTTTGAACTGCCACGGGTACGCATGCTCCGTCACTCGCTGTCGGTCTGTCTGTCTCTCTGTATGTAGGCTTTGATGAAACAAACTGTGGAAATTGTACTAAACCTGACCGTGATGAACTAAGCAATTAGCATCCAAAATCACATCTTATCTTATCATTTCGAGCCTAGAGTGTGAAAAAGTGCCTGGACGCCCTTTGCCTTTCTAGTCTGTGCTCGCCAATGGCTGGACGGCGTTCAGATTTTAAAACAAGTGCATGGACGCCGTCCATGACCGTCCAGGCACACTTTAAGCCCTGTTTTGAGCTGTCTGTGTGTCTGTCTGTGCTTGTCTGTCTTTCTTTCTCTGTGTCTGTCTGTTTATCTGTCTGTCTGCCTGTTTAGCTCTCTCTCTCTCTCTCTCTCTCTCTCTCTCTCTCTCTCTCTCTCTCTCTCTCTCTCTCTCTCTCTCTCTCTCTCTCTCTCTCTCTCTCTCTCTCTCTCTCTCTCTCTCTCTCTCTCTCTCTCTCTCTCTCTCTCTCTCTCTCTCTCTCTCTCTCTCTCTCAAATTCGGTGTAGTTGTTTTTGCTGCTGCTGCTGCTACAGTACTGTCAGACCTATATAATAAGTAGCCTGAAAATCTTAAACTGACTTGAATATCTGTCGATTGATTTCATTTGGTATAAGCCTATATCATTAGCGATGTCGTTGCGGATATGTTTGGATTGAAATTATTATTATAATGTATCCTGTTATAATAGAGGAACCAATTGTGTATTAAGGGCAGTTAAAGGATCACTTGTGCCTGTCAACTGCAGCTGTCACCTACCATTAAAAAACTGTCAAACATGAAGTCAGCACAAAATTTAATTGTCATCTTAATTATAGCACGTAGTCCATAATTTGCAGACCACCCAAGCAAACGTCGATGCACTTATAGAAATGTGGCCTTCTCCTCGTCACAGGGTGTGGTTAGTACGGGATGCGAGGAATATTTTCTTCACACGGTGTCGTGTGTAGGATGTATACCATCGCACGCAGTCCCTCCCATTACACTGACTCGGACATCTTATCTTATTATAATTTTAGACGGGTGAGAACCAGTTTCGGTGACCGCGCCTTCTCTGTGGCTGGCCATCCTATATCATAGACCAATGCATGGAGGTTCGAGCGGCTCACTCAATCGACTCTTTCAGATTTCAGCTCAGGGTATATTATATTACAGGACTTAAAGTGTGGCTGGACGGTCATGGACGGCGTCTATGCATTTCTTTTAAAATCTGAACGCCGTCCTGCCATTTATTGGCCAGCATGCATGCCCAGCACAGCCTGGAAAGGGAAGGGGTGTCCAGGCACTTCTTTTGGAAAGGTAATGGGCGTCCAGGCACTTATTTTCCCACACTTTATGCGCTGGGTATATATATATATATATGTATATATATATATTGTACAGAACCTACGATAGTGAGAAGACTTTTTCTTAGAGAGGGTCTCAATTAATGGGTTCCCTCCGTGACAAAGTATTACCACAACAGTGTGAGAACTGGGGAAAATTACTGGGAGATGGGGTTGGGCTTTGATCCACTTGGAATTGGGGGGGGGGTGAAAAGCAGACTTTACTATGGAGTTCTAAGTAAAACTGGGGGTTGAAACCCCTCAACCCCCAGCAATTCTCACCCTGTACTACCCAATAAGCAATATCGGAAGCATTATATCACACGCATAATTACTGATAAGTGATAATCCAACTTTCACACGGCTGTTGTGTCAAAGAACAATTATTATACCAACCGCGCGCATACACCCATTGGATAGAAGGTTTTTGTTGCAAGTCGCCTTGGCCTCGTGACTGCATCAGCGACCATCCCTATGATGCACAGGCAGCACATCCGAGTCGTACCAGACGCCGTGCGTGTACGCCGCTGCTAGCCGGTGTTTACATCTCGCCGGAGGACGGTTCACGCGGGTCAATGCATGGAGTGACCTCGACTGCTGTCAACGGCGTCGCTTCCAGCCTTCCAACTATCGACTGACAAACGACGAATGCCTTCTCCTACACGCATCCTTGCTTCAGCCTCGACGATTAGCCGGACGGGCTGATCAACCACGCCATATACCAGCTGTCTATATGCTACGGGAATCCAATGGTTAAATCTACGTGTTTGCTAGGGCTCGACTGGTGACTCTTTCAGCTTACTGTGTTTTGTTTTCCAACTTGTTGCCATTTTTTCGCTCGCTATGACTCTTAACATCATTTCGGGAAGTTAGTGCAGAGAGCGCCTCTGAGTAGATATCTTGAAGAGGCGCTATGTAAATTCCCAGAACGAATGAATGAATGAATTATAACATTCCGGTACTATAATAGGCCTACGTTACACACAGACATCCTTGCTCATATATGTTGCTGAAGAAACTTTAACTCTAGAAAGTCTAGATATAATAGGCCCATAATAGACACGTCACACGTGAGCAGGATAAATTTATAGCATCCACATTTAAAACATTGTTCATAGTATACATTGCATATATAATATATATATAATTATACGCCGCTGCTTTTCGCCTGCATGCTTCTCCATCTCGGCATGCAGTGTCCCATTTCCATTCTCACTTTCAGCTGTCCGGCGTTTGACCTTGAAATCTGAAAGTCAGATGGTGTATCTCATGGTTCAGATGGTGAGACTCACTATGACGTCCGTCTGACTGTAACCCTGCAGGCATGCACTGGACTCCTGGAGTACATAGTATATATATATATATATATATATATATATATATATATGACCAATTAACAGACTCCGAGCCTTTTCAGTCTCAGAGTCATTAATTTATAACCTTTAAGCATACCCTTAAAACCATTTTTTACCTAAATTTGTACATAGGCCTACATGTATACACCTATTACATTATATGGCATGCAGATGTTATTATATTAAGGCCCGAGACTCTAACTCATGCATTGCCATTGCTCCTCCATGTGATCGTGACCTCAAAATGTCCGTATTTGCTCTAAAGTCTAAATAAATATATAACATCCTTAGGTCCTTTCAAGATATAACTCAATAAAACTTGGTTTCAATCACAGCGGCACATGCAGATAGAGAAAGACAACAGACGGCAAGACAGACACAGACAGACAGACAGACAGACAGACAGACATGCAGACAGACAGACAGACAGACAGATAGATAAATAGACAGACAGACAGACAGACATGTAGACAGACAGACAGACAGACGGACGGACGGAAGGACAGACAGCTCCACCCTGTGCAATCAGCATTCGAGACGGGAACAGAATCTTTTAACGCACCGATTGCCCCCGACCTAAGATCCCTTTCACTCGCTCGGCCTCCAATGGAAACACTACCCGATGCATACACGTATATACGTATATAAGCACTAGGCTTGGATGGCTTAGATCGTGAAGTCTATATTATCTAATATCAGCAAAACGGTAATTATGTGCGTTAAGCCAGTAGGAAAGAAAGTTGGCAACTGGCAAGTGGGCGTAGGCCTAAACATGTGATTATGTGCCTCGGAAGATAGTGTCACTTGTACCGTAAATGCTCTGAAGCAGCAGCAGCAGCAGCAGCAGAAATAACTGAAGCCGATAGATAGACCCAAATGTGAATTGGGTTTATGGCTGTTGGCCGAATATTTCTTAACTCATCCTGCAGCTGCGTTTACAATGGTTGGTCTATATACATGTAGATTTCGTGGCCTAAATGATTTACGTGCACGAAATGTGCCTATACATAGGCCTACAGCTTATGCATTATAGTTGGCCTAGCTGTCATTTTCTTAGCAGATATGTTCGTAATCGTAATCGTAATCTCCTTATTTCTAAAGCGCCACTGGAAAGCCAAGCGCGGGGCACCGGCTTATTCACGAGCGCTGCGTTGAGTTAGGAGGGTTGTCCGTGATAGTAGTCCGTGGTGGTCCGGGTCGAGTTACCGTAGGATCAGGATCAAATGCGTTGAGTCAAAAGGGTTGTCCGTAAGAGTAGTCCATGGTGGTCCGGGTCGAGGTACCGTATGATCAGAGGTGTGGAACAGCTACTAAGGTGGGTGTCGTCTGAGCCGGGAATTGGAGGGTGGGGGATCAGGTGAAACAGGATAAGAGTTCTTGAACAGGAGTGTCTTTAGTTTCGAGTGAAAGGCCCGAGGTGTGATGGATAGAGGAACCTGAGGAAGGTGATGGTGTGGAGTAGGAACTGAAAAGGATCGGAACTCAGCAGGCAGATCATTCCAAAGGCGTGGTGCTGAGTTGGATATTGCTCGGTTGGAGAACTTGAGATGACTTGTGACCGGCGGTCTAGAGAGTGTAAGGCAGGCGGATGATCGGGTAGAACGGGTAGGCTGGATGGTGAACAGTTCGCGAAGAGGTGAACAGTTCGCGAAGAGGTGAACAGTTCGCGAAGAGGTGAACAGTTCGCGAAGAAGTGAACAGTTCGCGAAGATGTTATTCTGTTATAGCCTATATGTCGCTGTTTGCATCAATATTAATCAAACAGAAAATGCTGGCTTTTGTTATAACTTAGCTACTTTAAGATTTTAACTTTAATTTGAAGTGGATATAGCTTATAGGCCGCGCATGAGAAGGGAAAAAGGGAAGTAGATGATTGAGAAGAGAGACAGGACAAAAGAATGAGGATGGGAAGGATTGGAGACAGAAGTAAAAAAAACATAATTTATCAGCAGCGGAAGAGACAGTAAAAATATAGCTTCGTATACGAACCAACTTGAGCTGTTAAAGAAAAAGAGACGCGTCCATACACAACCGTGCATTTGAGCATCTCATTCAACAGCCATATCCATGGTGCGCATCAATGACATCATGCCTTAAGTAGCCTTATGCCTGTAATAGTTATTATCCCATTCTCTGTTCATTGCCACACATAATTATAGGCTATGTAGAGTCATCCTTCTCGGAACCACTCACTCAACAGTCGACTGTGAATTACAATTACTTTCGCAGCCGACCAAACCGCTCACTTAGCAACCAGGTTAGCGGCTCGTTTGGCAAACATCTGCACAACTGCTGATGAACAACTCATTCAGCAGCAGCAGCCGGTTAGGGGTCATTGCATAATTACGTAACGCTCGAGGGTGGGTGGGTGGGGTCATTGAAAACGTTACGACACGTTAAATGGGTGGTCAAGGGCAACGTTACGAAGCGTTACAGGGTGGGTGGGTGGGTCAAAAACGGCAATTTTCGGCGTTACGTAATTATGCAATGACCCCTTAAATCATTCGTGATTAAGCAGCCGACCTTATAGAAAAAACTCCATCGGTAAACCCATCTTTCTATCTTTCCCGCTAGATCAGCTGCAATTGATATACAAGCATAAGCCCAACCCTATAAGGCCTAAGTCATATAGTTTATACGAATATGTGACAGAAACAAATTTAGGCCTACTGCTTGCGGTCTGTAAATCAGAATATTGAATAACCGAATATTAGCCTATACTTTAAATTATTTAGGCCTACTTAAAAACTCGTTTAACAGCCAAATACCTGAATAGACCTAGCTCAATTAGCCAACCTGAATAATGTGTTCATCTGCATGCTGTATCACTGAATCAGAATCGCTCTCTCTATTTGAATCGGTCATTAAACCGCCGACTAAACGATTGTTAACTCAAATGAACTGTCGTTTTCTTTGTCCTGGCGAATTAACCTATAGGCCTATCTACTTCTGTGGCCAAATCGCAGTAATTTGTTATGTGACTTAGGCCTAATAAAGCCGCTTTTTGTTAGGCTACCTTTTATTGCGTTGTGCTTTTGGCAAATTATTGTGATGTTCGTGACTGAAATGGTCATGGGCGCCCGCAGCACATAGGGGCAAGACGGAGCACTCGCCAGCCTCCCTGGAAAGTTGACACCTATAGGTCTACCGGTATCTTGTATAGCTGCTAGTGGCAACGGCCCGCTATTCCGAGGGTCCACTATTCCGAAGGTCCACTATTCCGAATATCCGCTATATTTTGTTCGCTATCCTTGTGGTTATAGGGCCACAGTGGGTTAGGGTTAGGGTTGGGTGAGTTAGGATTAGGTTTACGGTTATGGTTAGGGCTAGGGTTGGGGAGGGTTAGGGTTATGGTTGGGGTGAGTTAGAGTTAGATTTAGGGCTATGGTTAGGGCTAGGGCGGGTTAAGGTTAGGTTTATATTATGATTAGGGTTTGGGTGGGTTAGGGTTATGGTTAGGGTTGGGGCGGGTTAGGGTTATAAGGCTTAGGGTTATGGTTGGGGTGGGTTAGGGTTAGGTCTAGGGTGGGTTATGGTTAGGGTTGGGGTGAGTTAGGGTTATAGTTAGGTTTAGGGTTAGGTTTAGAATTAGGAATAGTAGATCTTCGAAATAGTGGACCCTCGGAATAGTGGACCCAAACCCTGCTATAGTTTTGGTTAGCTTTCAGGGGGGATACTCCGTTTCGTGTCACCTGCATGCATGAACTGCATCCATTGTCTTTACACGCCTATTATAAACCATCTTCTGTGTTCATTAACGGACGTGCGTATAGGCAGAGGCCTATATTAGTATTACAGTCATGCATGTGTTCTATGTATAGACCTTCGCATATCCATGCATCTTCTTTAACCATCACCTTGTGTTATTATTATTGGAATTGACTCGTTGGTTTCATTTCACCAGATATATCCTCTGCAGTTTATTTCTTTTGCCTTACATGTATGTTCAACTAAAAACTGCCTCAGGCTGCTTGCTTTGCGTCTTCTCTGCAAATTACTCGATCCGCCTCGTCACCACATTCCAAATTCTACTGATAGGGCCTATAATAACCAAGCCCAAAACATATAGGCCTACTAGATAGGGGCCATGGGCAGAGACTTAGGGTGGGGGACAGGGGGAGGTCCCCTCAATGGGTGTGGTGGGGGGGGGGCGGCCTATGTAGGCTATTTGTCCAGCCTGCGGGTATATGAAGCCTCGAGTGTCTCCCCGGGCAGCAACTACACTACTATGTATGTCTACGGTCGTGTGTTCGTGAACAAAAAGGACATGTTGAGCACCATAGGCCTATATAGCTGAATTTTACTTCTTTTCAGGTTTTCCATGTTGGAAAGTTCAATTTTTTGGTGCTGCATTTTAAACGCTCATAAAATTTGACAAACTCACGAATATTTCTAATCGGCTTTAGGATCTCTAATGTAAATATGGTCACTAGCTGTTGCTGTGTTTAAATTTTCAGACAAATCCCAAAAGTTTTCATCGAGTCATGACACTTTGTTTTGTGTTCAACTTTTCATCCGGACACAGTGTAGTTTTGAACTATAGGCTTGCCGCGCGTTCTATAAATGGCCCTCATGCCTTTTAACAACCGCTCTCCCCAAGTCGTCTACGCTGTAGTGGCTGAACCCTTCAAATTTCAGCGCAGGTCTTATTTCTCTTAACTTTCTTAAGAGTAGGTCTAGATCTCGAGGCGTCCGATAACGCCATTTTAAAGGCTTTGTCTTCGATCGAGCAGCATATACCTGCGCACAGAACAATAATAGGCCTATCTAATAATTAATATATAGAAGACAATGTAATTATAACGTCATTGTCGCTGAGAGGCATAGAAGATATAATGTAATTAACGTCATTCATGTCGAAAGGCGGCTTGTCCTTTTCATGTTTAAACTCAATTTTAACTAAGCTCAGAAACAGAATTCACTTAATTAGATTATAATGCACCTCTATAAAAAATGGCTGTTTTGAAAACAGGCGATTAACGTCATTAAAAATAAACTGATCAGCTTATTATTGAAATTGTTGCGGCGGACAATTTGTGGGCTTTTCTAAAGCAAATCGACCACGTATAGGAGCATGCTGTATAATTGACCACATTACAGTTTAAAGCAATAATATCAGTCATAATATTATGATGATGGGTCTTTTCTTTTTATTGTTGAGGCCAATGGGTGGATAGTAGCCGTCTGAAAAGTAAATATGAAGCAGAGAGTTTCAGTTGTCACTCAACTTCAACTAAAACAAATTAAACTTTTAACCGAGTTGAGATCTGGTTAAAATTCTTTGTCTATGATAGTAGAGTATCCACACTTAAACTTTTCTGTTGCTGCTTGGTCTCTTTACACCTAACCAAGCTGCATTTCTTTATCTATCAAATGTTCAATTATTTCATGGCTCGGGAGCAGATAGATTCACGCATAATATGGATTGTGGGAGGCACAGTTTCGCTGTCTGCATGTATGGGCTCAGCAGGTTGGTTGCTTGTTATGACTACCGCTTGCAAGTCAGCGTTAGGCCTTAAATGAATGAAATCCTACGCTACATATACCGGCATATGCAACAGATGACATCTGCAATGACTATATTGTAGGTTGGACTTACTCGTCCTATATAGGTCGATGAAGTTACAGCTCCTGACTTTATTGTTCAATTGCAACTCAAAATATTTCTGCCTTATTTCATATCTTTAAAATACTGTCCTCCTTCCAAAGGAAGATAATAATTATAAATAACTGATTAAACGAAAATTGAACTGAACTGAATAATTACAGTGTATAGCATACACGTTCTGTGCGATCTACAGCTTGTTGCTGTTTAACGACAATGACTAGTGTTGCCCTCCTAATCCAGATCATTTGCCTGCATAGGTCCCTCCCTATGGAATGGTCTTCTCCCATCCGTTCGCTCTGCCATCCTCTCTGGTAGTCTTTCGTCATCTTTCTCTTGTCTATACCTGCCTTTTCTCTCGGAGTTGCACGCACTGGGGGCGCTTCTGAAAGGCTCTTGCTGCAAGAAGCGCTTTACAAATGGTCAGATAGGCCTACGATACGATACGATAGACGTCTACTAAATTACTTGGATCTATAATCAAGTAGCCTATATAGGCCTATTATAAGTTCTCCATTCACAATTGCTCAACGCCAGAGATTGCTGCTGCGCTTTAACTTAGCATTACATAGGGCCCCCATCGAGGTCCTGGTGCTCCACGAATCAAGGTAAGATGTGCATTGCAATCTTGCAGCATCGCAGCATTCTCGATTTCGCAGAGCTTGCGTCGTCATAAAACGTTGGTATCCAGCACTGCCACTCCCGAGTTTCTATCGGTGCTCAATGAATTACTGCAGCGAGGTATCCGGTCAATACCTGAAGAAATAATTGAAGGAATTCCGACCAAACGACTAAAAAGAGTCATCGACCTTTTTGACTGAGAAAATAGTTGTTTTCTTAGACGTTTTCTGGGATTAATATCGATATAGGCCTAGCTATAGGCTATTAGTCACAGGACATTTCGGCCAGATGACTTTAAAAAAAGGTCGCTGGAAATAAAAAGCATGAGTGGGCCAAAGTCTATTTATCGCAGAGGTAGGCCTATAGGCTATGCCTATTTAGTGTAAGTTGTTCAGCTTCTCTTTACGTAGGCCTAGGCTATCACTATGTGCTTTATTGCAGATACTTTTTGGCTTGAAACCAAAATGCAGGCTAGTTAGCCTACTGTAGGCCTAGTTAAAACACAGGTAGGCCTATCAATTTACCAGGGGCATTTAGGTGACCCTTTCGCCCCTATAGGCCTATGTGCGAGTGACCATGAAATCATCTGGCTAGATATATAGACTTATTCAAAAAATGTTCGCGTTCACCAATTGGCAGATTGCAACTGCAAAATTCATCGGGTATAGGCCTACTCGTATTACTATTAGCAAAGAGATTTTACGATAACAACGAGGGAACATTGTTACATTGAACATTCTCGGTTTCGGATGTAGCCTAGCCTAGGCTTAGTTGCATGACACAAAATACCATGCCAAGCCGTACTACCGAAATGGTGTTGCATGTAGTGTAGCCTACTGTCATCTAGCGAATCGATCTGTATTGCAGTACAGTATGATTGCAACATGATAGTTTGCATTTTGTGCATTTTTAGTAGGTATTCATGACTTCATCATACTACATACGATCGAAAACTTCGTTTAAAGTTACATTAATATCAAGCATAATTTGAAATCCTGTCTACTGATCTTAATTTTTTTAAGAATGGGAGATTGAATTGCGTTACATTATAACACCAATGTTCATGCGCTACAAGAATGAAGAACCAAATGAAATAAAAAGATTACCTCGATGGCGGAGGTGTGATGTTGGAGATGTGTCCGAAACGCAAAGATTATTTACTCAGGTTTATTTTCTTTACTGCAACAGTAAAGACGTTAAATTAAGAAGTAATCGGAGCATCAATGGACAGGCAATCGCGTTAACGTGGACCTGAATAGCGGGACGATTTAATCGTCAGATTAGACTAGTTGGGATATTTTGCAGCGGTAAGTATATTAAATTTTCTGGTGATCATATGTGCATGAATCAGTTTTATACTAGGCGCGTGATACTTGAACCTTTGACATATGGAATATACTGTTGTGTATGCATTAAATGATTCGTGGTGTAAAGCAATGAAGGAAAGAGAAGCTGCTTTACTGGCTTTTTAAGTCTTGGCTTAAAATATAATGTCCATTGATTCATTCTACGAAGTGTTAGATGCGGGCGGTGAAATGGGGGTGGACTGGTAGTAAACATTTGCCGACATGTTTGTTTATACTTGTGGGTAGGACTAGCTTAGAGAAAGAATTGCGAATTTAGCATCACACGCTGGCATTCAGTAGATAGGCCTATATAGTTGGAAAAGGTATGAGGAAAAGCATCGATCTTGTTTTCGTACTTTTACGTTGTTTCGCACTAATGTTACGGCCGTGTTGTGCTATTACTCAGCGTGTAACAAAATGAGAAGTTAATGACAGATGTTGCAAGACTTAGTGTTGACGTTTATGTTACAAGTATTTTATAATTGTTATCCACGGCATGACAACATTGACTGTTGATCCTTTTCACAGCAATGAGCAGGAGAACGTGACAGATGAGATCTATGCAAATGGTAGTTCAAGTAATAAAACAATAAAGCAAAATATTTTGGTATGACTTGGTTTTCTGGGTTACTCTTCTGATGATACTCCAGACCAAAGGTGATTGTTGACAAATTCTTGCTGAATGAAAGTCATTTTGATGAAAATATATTTACCTAAATAGAAGTGGGATCGATGAAAAGATTCTTGATGAAAATTGGAGCTGGATAAAACAGTGCATGCTATTGAACTTGAACCTGGACTGATAATAAGTTGCTGCCTCAAATAGAAGCTGGACTTATTAACTATTTTGTATAAATAGAAGCTGGATTGATGAAAAGGATTCATGCCAAAGTACTTTCAGACTTATAAAAAATAATTATGCTGTGTGAGTGATTATTTTAGAACGCTAAGGCAACCTTGAAAAGCTGAGTCATACCAATATTTTCAGCAAGATATCGTAGGCTTTTATTGTCTGCAGGTGCCTGCCAGATACTCAGTTCAAAGCATTTGATTGTTTTTGTGTAGTGATTTTTACATTTTTGTCCTATTTAGATTCCTAACATTCTTTTGATTCTGAGCTCTTCGTTTTATGCCAATTTTCTATACTTAAACTGTTTTATTGACAAGAAATCTTGTAAAGGATGCTAAAGAAGTGCCATCAAATGTAAGATGCCAAAAGCTTGTTGGCTTTGCTTTTGTGGAGCTCTGCAAGTACTTCAATAATTGTATGTGTTTGATTCATAAAGATGTGTCGGGTACAATGATCATACTACTACCACAAAATTTGACCACCCTGACATGGATAGAATAGAGGAGTGGTTTCAATTTTTTTTTATCTCAAAATCAGACAAGAAATTGATGCAAGATGGCTTGCCTTGTTGTTTATTCCGGAAATGGTCTGATTGATATCATGAAATGAATTGAAGACAGTGGACTATATTAGACATGGTGCCTATACTTTGAAATGGGTTTTAACTAATAATTAATTTAACCAGCTGAGATTAATCGATTACAATTTTGACGTTTAATCGATTAATTGATCTGTAAAGCCTGCATCCACAATTAGAACATTACTAATGTATTCTAGATTGTTGTGTAGTTAGAATTTAAGCTTGGACTTTGAGCTGGTTGTGTGAGCAATATACATGAGGACCTGAGGTTGACAGCAATTTTTGGTTCCTGTTGGTGATGTCAAATTATCAACTAGTATAGCTGTGCGATGTTATATTGCTAATTGGCAGTGTGTGTGTGTGCTTGATTGCCTTGTGCCTTTCATTGTGCTTTATGCATAGTTGTGCTTACGGTATATAGGGTGTGCATTGTGTATAATGTGTATGCTACAGGCCTGTAAAATATATATATGTATATATTTGTCTGTATTGTGGCTCAATATAAGTCTAATACATAAAATTATCAATTTATAAAGTTCACAAATTCCTGTTGCTGTGTTTGAAAGAATGTAGCATATAATATTATGTATGTAGAATTGTAGATTCAAAGTACATGTGCCATGTGTACACAATCACGTGATAGATTGTGATAGTTTAGAAATGATGCATATGTATTTGAATATTATCCTGTTGCTGTGCACGCTTCTAAACCATAAGGTACAGTTAAGCTTAACATGTTACGCAACATAGCCAGACTTGTTACATCACCACCTTCTATAACCACCTCTCGCAGCTGATTCCTGCAATATTTACCTTATCTATAGTGAAACTAATAGCACTGTATAACATTAAGACTAGTACTGATTGCCTACTGATGATGCAAGTACTTTATAAGTAATTTGACAATAGTACATTACCTTGCCCTCATTAAGTTTAGCTACTTTACCCTACTCACACCTTATCCTAACTTGTCTTGCAATATCTGACTATTCACGTCTCAGATTCACATTTTGGTGTGACCTTGCACACGCATGAAATTTAAATTATATAATAATCTTTCCTTGTGTTATAAATGAACAGAGCTCGTGGTATGAAGTATTTTTTCCTGCTGTAGCGACTTGGATGAAGGTAGCATTCCAAGCAAAGTATTCCTGGAATGACTTCATCCAGAGTCATTTTATCTGTGCAGATACAGCAGAGAACTAATGCTTTTGTTTTTTGATTTTTTTCCCAGGTGGGCTAAGGATTTACTGAGCAGCCGATCGGGATGGCAGGGATCAGGGTGAAGGAGTGGATCTGCTTCATCCTTTTCCGTTTTCTTCTGCCGCTTGCGTTTCTCACAGGTGATTACGTCCACAGATATCAGCATGAACATCGCCATTCATCACTAGATTTAGATTAGATAAGATAAAACATTTTATTATCTAATCTGAAGATTTTTTATGACGATGCTAGATGCATCATTTGATGGCCACTTTGTCGGATCAAGTAAGTGTGTAAAATACAGGGTGTCTAGTACTGTATCTATGGCAGGGCTTTTTTAACGTGCAGTTGTACACAGAATGTGCAGTTCTAAATGGATTTGTGCAGCTGTCGAAGCACTTCTGTCACAAGTTCTGTGCAGTTAAAACTAGCAAAAAAGGTCATTGTCCTCCGATTGGAAGTAATTTACCATGGAGGATGGGAAAGAAAAGAAGGAGTTGTGCAATGTGCAGTTCTAAAAATTCCTTAAAAACAGCCCTGATCTATGGACAAGTAAGTTGACTACTTGGATAAGCTATGAGTTTGGACGTGAATGACATCATATTGACAGACAAGACTGGAAAGTGAATTCCAAAGCTTCAGTCTGACCAGCTGTCGCCCACGGAGTCTAAATAGCGTAATACTTTCCTTTTGGGTGGAAGAACTAGAGTGTGTTAGTTGATTAAGTACAGCATTTGTTGCTCAGAAGTATGCGTAATGGAAGAAGACAGACCTTTGTTAACTATGCCGAACACTTCTTTAACTGACTTCTATGGTATTTTTAGATCTTTGTAATAAATTTGGTGAGATCTATCTGGACCAGTTTTTGTGATATTTGCAAATTTGTCGGAGTTGTCATAAATTTACACTAGTTGGCCTATAAGCCATGGCCATAGTAAGCCATGCCAAGACAGGTTGAGTAAACATGATCATATGAGTGCCAGGCATATGATTAACATATATGGATATCACCCTGACCATGGTTCAAGTAAATGCAGAATCTTGATTGCATGTAAATTACTATGATATTATTAACAGAGCATTCAAATGTTATGCTGCAGTCACATATTTGTGGAGTAGGGTGCCAACAGAAGAAATTCCTTCATAGGTTTCAGATGTTGCTTACAAGCCATTCAAGACTAGCTAGTTTAAACTTGCTGCAGAAGAATGTGAAACTAGCTAATGAAGAGGTGTGGCATAAAAAAATAGATTGTAGTAATTGGTTGTTAGCTGCACAAGGCTGAGGCACACCCTGTAGGGTTAAAGAATTCAAAGGTTAATAAGTACAAGTTTGCAGAAGGGGATCTGAGGGAATGTCCTGACTCCTGATTAGTAGTATCATAAGCATCTGTGGGGGTCAGTTCCTAAATAAAGAATGTGCACAGTTGCTGTGCTGTTAATTTTACAGTGAATGTCAAAAAGTTTCAGTTAAGTCATATATATTTGGTAAGCCAGATGGAAAGGGAGTTATCAGGATACTGGAAGGCTGATGATTGCTAGAGTATTTCACAGAGTTTTGCGAGTATACTCTTGTAATAGGCTTTGCAATATTAGAGTATATTCCTGGCCAAGAGGAACACAGGAGACTCAAATGCAATGTGAAGAGTGACTGAGTTACAGGAAGTGAGACTGACATCCGGGTACTTTGGTCAGGCCTGCTATTTCTAATTATGTGCAATCAACATAAACTGTCTGATGGAGAAACTGGTTTAGATATTTTGTAGATGGTCTGTACATTGTTGTCCCCTAATCACCTCTGGCTGTGTGACACCTAGGTGGCCCACATGCGAAAATGGATTGACTAAACTATGGAGGCAAAAGTTCATAAATTTGCAAATTAAATAATTAGGCCTATTTACAGTAGGTGACACTTTCACTGTTGCAGTGCGTTTGAGAATTATATACTTGCCTCTATGCAAACATTTACATAAATTATACCATATATGCATATTTATGCCTGCACTCAGGCTGAAGTTGAGAAGATTGACTCAATATGCTGTTTATCTGAGCTTGGTCCACCACCATGCTTATCTCCAATGACATCTCATTCCCTCACCTTTCCTCCAACAACCTCCTCCAATGACTTTTCCTCCAGTGGACTGCAGGAGGCTTTAGAGTTCATATTTATCTTCTGAAGGACTTGCTCCAGCTTTGTATTTGATCATCATCGAAGTTACCTGAGCGTGATCCTCTACCAGAGTTTCCGATTAAGAACTATGTGGGTTATCTTTTGCAGTGGTTGAGCAAATGTTGCTCTCCAACTTCTCAACAACAGGTTTTGGTTTTGCATTACCGGTGCTTTCAGTTTTGAAATCACAATGTCAGCTGACCTATTTCCAACTTTTCTGTGCTGGATAGTCGAGAAACATTTGTGGAAGCCTGTTGTATTGATGAAAACTCCTTTCTAAGCAACAAATACAGTCAAACAGCTTCTTTCCACTAATTTGTTTAAATGGAAGGACTATTTTAAGCATTTTTACAACTTTTGTATGCCTATAGCCCATTTTTTATATGAGCCTGTCGACCTTCATTATTGTTGACCGCTGTATTTTCTTGAGCACCTTGAAAAGCCATTCATTGTCATGGGAAGGGGCATACTACGTGTTCTATACATTGCCAATTTATGCCAGTTCCTTTGTTCTTTGAAGGTTATGGCTTTGAAATAATTATGTCCATGGTCCATTTGTGCAGGTTATTTCCTTAGTAGAAAAAATTGCTTTTGACATTGGAGATGTTTTAGCTATGCCTGAATGTCGTCCATCCAGGGCGACCTTGAGGCCTGAACCAAGTTCATCTGGCTTTAACATTTGTGAATCTATCTGTAAAATCGATCTGCCTAAGGCCAAAAAAAAATAATGCTGTGTTTCCGGTAACCCGACCGACCCTCTTTTATTGCCGCGACTCAAATAATTTTGTAAAATATTTTTATTTTAAAAAAATATTTATTAAAAAAAAATATTTTTGTAAAAATTTTTTTTTTTTATTGACATAATACGGTGACATTGCCTTCCGTATAGAGTTGGATCTTAGGCCAAAAAGCTAATGTTGTGTTTCCAGTAACCCGACCGACTCACTTTTATTGCCGCAACTCGGAAAATTTTGTGGAAATTTTTTATTTACACTGACATTGCCTCCCGTATAATTATAGCCTTCACTAAGCCAGGCGACGATCGTAAGCAGTCGTCTTTCAAGGTATATAATGATCTGTTAATTAGAGCAATCAATAGTTTCCCACGGTCAGTTTGACAAAGCAGGCGGTTGTGGGGTGGATGGGGGGGGGGAGTAATAGATCTGAAAGGAGGGTTTTCTCACGGTAGCTCGTTGCAAGCATTGAGTACGTGGCCATCTAGCCTGTGGCACATGATGGCTATACACAGTAGGGTGGAGTGAAAAAATAAAAACTCTCGGATATCAAAGGCCTAGTGGTAATTCGTTGCCTTTTGGCATAGTCAGTAATCGTGCCAAATGGTTGCTAAAAATTCCTTCTGCAAGATTTGCCCCCAACGGATTTTAAACTATGAAAATCACGAAAAATTGTGAAATTTGGCAATATTTCAATTAATTTTTAAAATGCGAAACGCTGATTGTATTAGTGCCAAAGCATTTAATTTCGCCTTTTCAATGATCAAGCAAAAGAAAATTAATAAGATGGCTGCATGCCAGTGACATCAAGAAACCATTAAGCACATAATAAGCAATCCCAAAAGTTGTTGGTTTCAGTCAATAATGACAGAAAAGTGTGTTTGAACAGATGCTATTATTCTATATATTCCGAACGGAATTCTGATTTGGAATTAGAGGATGGCATTAGTTCCCGAGATTTCAGCCTTGTGATGATGAAGCCATGTCTACCTGTGTGTCATACAGATGCCTCAGTGACAAGTTTAACAGAGCGTTCCACTGATTGTGTGTGGCATGTAAATTTTTGAAAATCCAGAATAGGCGCACATTCACTGGCAATGAAACTTTCAAGGTCCGCTTTGCAAAGCGTGGAAGTGACTGGTGGTTCGGTGACTTTATCGTTTGCCATTCAATCAGATCGATGTAATCAGTTGCAGCAAAGTTAAATTTTTGGAATAACAAATTGTGGTATAAGGCTACTAGCTCTTTCCTGGTTGACATTCTTTTCTCGACCGTATAGGATTCTGCGTAATCCTAGAGCACGGATATCTTTCCAAGTGTCAATTAGGCTACCGTTCCCAGAAGAATGTCTTCAGAATGTCCGAAATATCCATTTCGTTGTATTACGGGGTCAATAACAGCCTTAAAGACATCCGGTAGCTATCGCGATCTGGAGATCGTACGCCAAAGGTGCATTGAACCGTATTTGCATGAGGGGGTTCATTTTGATGTGAAATCACATCAAGGCATGCACTTTTATGACATTATGTCGCCAATGTTTTCTTATGGGAGTTCACTTGCAATAGATCTATAAAGACGCAGAATTCGATTATAGCTGTGGTTAACCATCTGGAGTGCGACATCGCACCCGGATTACGTCTGGCCAGAGAATTGGAACAATTATCCTCTATTGCTTCTTCACAAATGTCAAGCAAATGCTTCGAATCAGTGCTAAGATCATCAATTGCTGTATCTTCCGGAAAATCAACCTTTTTTCGCAAACAAAGCAACTGGTAGTTGTTCAGAGTTTGCCATGAACTTGCCGACTGGCCCAGTAAATGCTCGTGGACCTGCGGTAAGACCATCCAGACGTTCAAGCAGATGTCGCAATGGTAATCCATTCGAATGCAACTGGCAGACAAACCACTGCGAAGGCTTTGCGAATTCCAACTCCAAGAGTCTGATGAATATGATGATGCCGCCTGTTCTACCAGACTACCAGTATTTACATTAGTGCCATCACATCCGACAGCGACGATTGTTTCTGTATCCACGTGATTTTCGGTGTTACGTGACCAATATATAGAGACTCAGGCTGTTGTACCAAAGTAGGCCTACTGTTATAGGCCTATGTTCTTCCAGTTTTACCCTTCGGTAGCATTTTTTGCCCTTCTTTGATTGTGTTAGGGTTCTGTCTTTCCGACCGTCAAAATATAAACCTTGAAGAACGTTAGGTAGCCTATCGCATTAAATAGGAGTCGTTGCCTTTCCTCTCTTTTTCTCTTCTCACTTTACTCATGTCGATGATCTTGAAAGAATCAGTTTCTCAAATAAGTCGAAAGTCTTGTAAAACAGTTGAAGCCAGCGATGCCGCAGATCGATCCGAAATTGCATAGACCTATCTCTCATAAGCTCTTACAAATGCTGGCAACTTTCTACTCTTCTGTACAGAGGGGGATTCTGTTTCATCTGGTGTATAATAATTGAGGGTAGAGTTAATTACCATTTCGTCAGCAACTTCAATATTCATAGATGTTTCGTTGTCAGAGATATTTGTTTTGATATCAGGGTGAGGAAGGTTTAACTACTGACGCATTTTCTGCTGTCATTTCAGTTTTGCCATCATAGCTCTTTAGGTATTTGCATAACCTGTTTCTCTATTGATGATGATAAAGTTCAGCCTATATTTTTTTCTGATTTTTTGGATGCAACAGAACAAGGTACTAATAATTTTTACAACACCGAATTATCATTTTAACCATAGGCGGAGGGGACATTTCGGCAGTGGGGTGGCAAAGATTAGACTTTTCACCAAAAATATACTTTGAAATTTTTTTGCCCGAAATTTGGAGGGCATTTGCCCCTCTGGACCCTCGCCTCCTACGCCTATGATTTTAACGTAATATTTATAAAAGTGACTGTGTCCTGCAATTATGGAACATTTCAAGTAGTGTTATAATAATATCTGTCGCTTGCTTTTAAAATGTGTCAAATAATTGTGTATTAAATGCCTATTTTGCCCTAATTTTTACTCTATTTTGTTACATATTAAGTAATAAAAAATTTAATTTTAATTTTGCAGGATAATTAGCTGTGCCATAATTAAATGCTTGAATGCTTTTAGAATTAGTGTGATACATTTTGCAAATTAATTGAAATTCGAGCAAATTTGACAATCTTTGGGTCAATTTTCAAATTTTAAATCCCTTGGGGGCAAAACTTAGAGAACGAATATTAAAGAAATATTTGGCATGAAAACTTACTATACCGAAAGGCAACGAATTACCACTAGGCCTTTCAAGTTCGAGAATTTTGATGAAATTTTTCACTTTTTCACTCCACCCTAATACACAGCCTGCTGCAAGTTTATAGTTTAACTTGCTGTTTTTCCATCCTAAGACAGTCCATTTTTGCTCACTTTATTCCTAAGCTGACCAGGCTCTCTTGTGATCACTGTGCCCTCCTTTGCTCTCTGCCTCTTTCTGCTCACTGTGCTCTTGTGTTTACTGTGCCTTTTTGTGCTCAGAGTGCTCTCTTCTTCTAACTCTGCTCTCTTCCGCTCACTGAGCAGTTCCCTTTTATTTCGAACACCCTTTGGTGAAGAATTTAACATTCATTCATTCAAGTATTTAATAGCACCTTTTCAAGTTAACTACTCAGAGGGGCTCCCGACTCTAGCATGGCCAAAAAGAACATTTTTCAAATGAATAGAATGTTTCATTTTATTTTATTGATCTCTCGATTTCTATAGCGCCCCTTCAAGCTATCTACTCAGAAGCGCTCCCAACTACAGCGTGGACACTGCCTTAGAGTTTCACTCCTGACTAACTACTTCCTGGCTGCCAGTCTTGAGAAACCTCTAGCCTTATCATTCTCACTTGAGCCACCTCTAACGGTGACTAGGGAAAATAAATCTAGCAACCTCTAGGTGTAACTATAGTCACTGGCTCGGCCAATCTGGAATGACCCCTAGCAGTGATGTTCTGTTTGCACTCATCTTCCCCTTCCCTTTCCACTTTATCTTACCAGAAAAGATGTCAAAATGAAATTAATAGAATTGTTTTCTAGGGCAGTTTTAGGTGCAGACAGTCGGGAAATAGGCAGTTTATACTTGCTTAGAACACGTACTTTGTTGCAGCGTGTACCTTTATGCAAAAAAGAGTAGTGGGTATAATTTTTCGGACAGTCACTGTATAAAAATATTTTACCAAAATAAAAATATTTTCCGACCTACCTACCCAATTTTGTAGAGCTCTGTTACCGGAAACACAGCATTATTTTTTTTGGCCTAATATGTTGCTTTTCTTCCCTGGTATTTCGTTTTCTTCTGCTTTGTTAGATTGTGTGATCTTGAACCCAGAATTGACCTAAGACCATGTTGAAGGAATACCAGTTCAAGCTTACTTTAATCGCCTGCACCAGTCTTCGCTATACATGTATACGCTCTTCATTTGCTACTCAAGCCACCATGAACCTCTCGCATGCTTCTACACACACCAGGGATGACTTTTGGAAATAATGCTGTTTAATGTTTATGCATACTTTTCCTACATAAACCAATTGCAGTTTATCTTAAACATGACACCCCAACTGATGAATTTGTATCGTAGGTTTAGACTGATATCCAGCTTCATGTGGGCGCAGTTGTATTGGTTGTCAATGTACATGTTCATGAAGTGTAAGATCCTAATGCTTTTGCATAATTGCCTGGTTGGCAGAGCTCCATCTTATCTCTGGGAATTGTTCATCTTGGTCTCATCTATTCCTGACCTTACATTTCTTTTCTTTGCTGCACATAGCATAGCTAATTGCTCCCTTGGCTGAACTTTCATGGTGCAGATTAGAACTTTCTGAGCTTAGATGATGTTGGTCTACCTTGCTGGAATAGTGCCTAGGTTGCCTCTAGCACCTTACACATGCATGAGAGCTCTATCTCTGATCTTTCCTAATCTCTGTTCTGTAAGCACTTCAAAGCCGTTCTGATGGATCCTAGTTTTTTTAGTTAGGATGACTGCTAACTGTGTTGTATTGTATCTGTAAATTTATATAGTGTCTCTCATAGTGCACACCAATCAGAGGTGCACCCTGTTAATGGGTCTGTCTTGCATAGGAGCTACATAAGGCTGTGCTTACAACTTTTGCCTACATATGTAGTATGTACATGCATGCATAGTTAGGTGCATGCTTACACTCTAGTTTTACCTTACTAGTACATGTATTTGTACAAATTGCTGCTTTACTTTCATTTAGGCAGAAGTGCAGACGTGTACACATACATGTCGTACAGTCACTCTAAATTACTTGAAGTTAAGTTTGCCTAAGCACTTTAGACTGGTCAGTAAATTGGTCAACACTGTCTTTAGCAGCAGATTTCAAAGGTCCGTGTTCATTGTTTAAATATGTAACTATTTTAAATGTCCAAATTTGACTTACATACAAAACAACCCTACTGAATGTGTGTTTTCTGTGCTGTCAACTTGATGGCTCTTGTCTTGTTGTTTTGCATTTTTTACACTGTTTAACTTTTCATTGCTCCTGTTGACAATTACTAGTTATCAACTTGTATGGCAAGCTATGAGAAAGAGAAAGAGAGAGAACCGAACACGGAGATCTAGAAAAAATTATTGGAGAGAGAAGATTGAAGTGTATGGTACATGTTTTCCATATGGATGAAGACAGAAGAGTCAAATTAGTGATTCTCAGAAATTCTGGAGCATCAGTGTCAAAAGCATCAGTGTCAAAAGAACCAGTGTTCAAAGCATCAGTGTCAAAAGAACCAGTGTCCAAAGCATCAGTGTCAAAAGAACCAGTGTACAAAGCATCAGTGTCAAAAGAACCAGTGTACAAAGCATCAGTGTCAAAAGAACCATTGTACAAAGCATCAGTGTCAAAAGAACCAGTGTACAAAGCATCAGTGTCAAAAGAACCAGTGTCCAAAGCATCAGTGTCAAAAGAACCAGTGTACAAAGCATCAGCCGACGTCTGATTTATAAATTAAGCCGCATTCAGTCGACATCGAGAAAGTCGATCCCTGGAAACAGAAGGCTAGCTTGGATTAAGTTAGTCTACTAAACCTTAAACTCCCAGATGACCATAATGACAAGAGGATGGTCTGAACGAGGAGCACATGTGCTGGAAGAGTGTTCCAAGGTTTATGTGTATCATATGAAAACACACAGTCACCATCAACACTTCTAGTTTCTGACACAATCGCAGAAAGCCAGACATGACTCCCTGGTTGAATAATGACAATGTGGGTGGAACGAGGACTGATTTCAAATACTGTGCTTGAACAGGGCTCAGTATGTTATAAGCTATAGGCCCCAATTTAAAACAGATGATCCTCTGCTGAACAGGAAGCCAGTGCAAAGATTATTTGAGGTCTTGTTTGCTAATTTTGACATGTCAGTTTTTTTAGTCCTGGTCATAGCAGGGTTCTGAGCTATTTCACAGTTTTTGCAGTGATTTGTGATCAGTAAGAAGCAAGCCAGTAAGAGTTAGGACCAATACGTTTTTACCAATCACATTTTTATGCCTTATAATTTACATTAGTAAATCTGCACGAGTTGTTTGTACATTGTCTGTTTGTACTGTATTGTTTAGGTAGTTAGTTCTGCATTAATGTTATATATCACTGATCATGTGACTTTATAGGGCTTCCATGCTGTATATATATACAGCATATATATATATACTGTATATATATATGTATACATGCTTACAACAGGACTTCAGCCGGAAACTGTTTGACTTTAGATGTTGTTAGTCTAATTGACAGTAGATGAGGGCCTTGTGTGGCTCAATGAACATATCCTGGAGAGATTGGAGAGGCTATGTGGTTGACCTATAACCACTTGGACTTGAGCCATCAAGAAGGCTCTGATAGCCGTTAATGTCAGTCTTCATAGAGCGTGGAGAAGGTCCTTGGAAGCTAGATGGCTTGGTGCTTTGTCGTTGGCACAGCACTCTGCACTGTGAGCTGCATGCACTCAATTGGGAAAGAGTGGACAGTTTATTTGCCATGCACTCGGGCAGTGTACTCCGCTTTGGCATTCTTGGTGGGTAGTCTGACACTTTGGAATTCCCCAGTGCAGTTCGGACAGTTGTATCGGCTAATCAATGTCGCTGATGCTTTAACTTCAGTGACTCATCTGTTTCAACTTACTTACCCCTGGAGTTTTAGCTTACCCAATTGAACTTGACTGGTGTAAGATTTAGACTTCTTCAACTAATTTGGTCTTTGACTACGTGAGTTTGACAGTTCTGTGTGAAACGACCAAGTGGATTCCTTGTTCAGTTTAGAAATCAATTGGGTTAGAGATTAGATTAGCTTAGCTGTAATATTTAAACAAGATTGCAGAGATATTTAAGCGATTATGTTGTGTGCGTGTATACCACAGAACTCAGTGTTTGTATCAATGCACATAGCATCTCATTTTTAGGTACTTCACAAATGTATTACATGCATGACTATGACTATGTGACGGATCTAAATAAATAGATATTTAAGTAAAATTGCAACAGAAATCACGTGCTCAAATTGATGTGTCTTATGAGTGGCAGAGCACAACAGTTGTCACCCCAGTTGACTTGAGACTTGAAGCTGCATGAGGATTGCAGGTGTTGTACCCACAAATAAATAATATCTGAGATAACGTTCGGTCCTGTATTCGGACTGAAGCTGACACTCTGTAAACATGGCAGAAATTACCCTTATCAGTAGCAGCTGATTATAGCTGGACTAGTGGACCTCCAGGATTACACAAGTGTTTAGCCATGTGATGTTAGATGTGACCATAATATATCGATCAGGGCTGCAGCATCCATCTACTCTGTGTAATATTTCATATACGGTTTGTTTAGGGCAGACTGTCTTTACAATGTTTACCAATCGTGGATGTTATGTGGTCTTCTGAGAACTTCATTACAGTCAGGTGTTCTTCTATCTTCTATGTCCATTGAAGCGATGACAAGTTGATTAGAGTTATGATTTATAGTTGACAGCTGCTTGATGATGCACTATATTATGCTGTGGTCATCTATACAGTATACAGTTTATTTTGTTCTCTATTATTGTAATTGGTCATCTGGTCTGTTATAATCTAAAGTTTTTTTGTACCTCAGTACTACTGATATCTTGGTGTCGTCTTTGAATGACCGTGACCAGTATCTTGGGGTCATCCTTGAGTGATGTTGACTGAGCAAATTGTTCTTGTTTCTTTGACCTGCTCCATTTGCAGGTTACATCTTGCTTGACTACATTCAGTGCAGCTCTGCATGATGCTTTTATGTTTACATTGAATTTCACTGCAATGGGTTGTGTAGCCAATTCAGAAGGCAGCTTTACGGCTCACTGAGATATCTAAAAATTTAGGCTGCTCCTGGTTGAATGGATGATCTGCTTTATGCCGTGTCTATCCAACCGTATTTAAGATTTTTATTCATGGGTCTGACAATGTCGGCTGGTTATTGCAAAAGGGAGATTTTTAACTATGGTTTATTCAGTGCTTAAAGCAGGGGTCTCAAACTCAAGTCAGCATGTGGGCCGCATTGGAAATTTTCAGTGACTCGCGGGCTGTAAATATAAAAATATTCTCGTGCACGTTAAACTATATAATTAGTTATGTGCCATTGCAGCATACAATAATGCAACGATGATATAATCCTGTAAAATTCACATAATATCATATTTTACGTGTAACTATAATGGTACTACAAACAAAATTGAAAAAACATTGTATCCAAATTATCGAAAAATGCATGGGCGCTCTAATTGAAGAAATTATGCTGTAATAAAAATTTAAAATGACTCTAATTTTTTAGGTATCCTAAGCAATGTTCAGAGTAATTCAACTCGGATTTAGTTAAGCCAAGAGACTCTGAGTGTTCTTAAGTGTTCTAAATGTTCAAGTCCTCGAAACCAAAGCCATCAAAATTATAGGAATAAACATAGGGCCTATAGGCCTACCTGTTAGTGTCATTGTTCAAAACCAAGCAAATGGAAGTTAATTAATTTTGCAAAAATAAACACACGCGGAAGTGACATTTTTCAACTTCTCATGCATCATCTGGGGATATACAATTATTACGGCATAAAACTTCGCTGTAGCATACTTCTGCTTCGGCGTTGCATCGCACCGAAGGTCCACTAAATCCATCTACATAATATGCCTATAATATTTGCTGTTGTGGACTCAATGTCCGCAGCAAAAAGAGTAGAAAGCGGTTTAAACCTAGGTTCGAAAAAGAACTGCAAAATTCTTTGAAACCGATTTATAATTTTAAAAAAATCAAAAACCAGGAGGCTGTTGGCGGGCCGCATTAATCGGGTTCGCGGGCCGCATGCGGCCCGCGGGCCGCGTGTTTGAGACCCCTGGCTTAAAGTGTGGACAAATAAGTGCATGGACGCCCCTTACCTTTCCAAAAGAAGTGCCTGGATGCCCCTTACCTTTCCAGTCATGTTAATAAGTGGCAGGACGGCGTTCGGATTTTAAAATAAGTGCATGCACCGTCCATGAGCGTCCAGGCACACTTTAAGCCCTGGGTTTATGTGATCACAGATGCCTACATTGAGCAGCCAGGGCATACCCCTGACTATCCTATCCCCCTTTAAACGCATGCTGGCTATACCCTGATCTCCACATGGTTTAACTGATTGCTTCAACTCGCATCTCACTGCTCTAAATAGAGGCAGACTTGCAATGACTGCAAATAGTTTAGAACTCTTTGTGACCCCTCATCCCACGCTGCAAATCATCATGCTGGCCTGCTGTCCTGTCAAGTTGAAAATTGATATCCCTCGCCCATTTGTGAAATATTTCATTAATTTTATGTAAACTAATTTGTCGTTCTTCCTTTCTCACATGTCTGTCTGTCTGAGATTAAGTTAAGCGTGTTCATCTCTGATATCTAACTCTTGAACGTTTGCTCATCCCAGACAGAGCAGTTTTCCATGAATGGTGATTTAAATTATGTAATTAATTAGCTGCTTACTTCTGTCTGAGCCACCATCTGCCTACTTCTCTCTGCTTTATATCCATGTCTCTGGTATATCTGGTCTTCTTATCTCAGTAACGTCTTGAATGTGAATCAGTTCTTTTTAAAGGATTATGTCTCTGAATCCTGTTCAGTGGCTGATAATCCTTATTGCTGCCATGATTACAGCAATGCAAAAGACCTTAAATATAACTAGTAATATGACTTACTTTGTCCCTTTCGTAGGCCTCTCACTCCCAATTACTCGTTGTGACACTATCTCCTGTGGCTGCTACTTATATATTTGATAAATTTATTGGTTCACAAACCTTAACTGAATGAACCATGCATAAACTTGTTATTATGTTACAATGCGGTCATATCTTGTACATTGTTGGGAACAGTAAATTTTATTTTTGATTTGATAAAATGAGTAACTTGACAGTGAAAATGATGCTTTTGAAATGAAGGGTCATAAGCGTGGAATTGATTATCTCAAGATTAGTCTTAGAGCTACTAATCACTTAATGCTCTATTGAAGTGTAGTTTCCTTCCAACCAAAAGGTGCTTCAGCCTAAAGCACTACACACTTCTGAGAACATACTTTTTGAATAATTATTGTTCAATAAATACGTGGTTTATGAGTAAAAACCATTGTGGCCGACTGTTGACTGAAATCTTTGCAAATAGACAAATGCTGCTTTTAGCAGTTATAAATGACGTGTGTGAAATTTGCCTGTCCAGGTGGTATGAAACGTGCTGCACACTATAGTTTACCAGTACAGCTACTCCTAACAATATTAGTCTCTTTAATATGGACTGAATTGTTGTATACCAGAGTAATTTTAATAATACTAAATATTTGCAGCTGGTCTATATTGAAACATGATGCCTTAACAATAGTCTGTCCTGGGCTGCTGTCTTGTGTAAGCGTTGACTCACAATAACACCAGTCTTTGCTTCTCATTGTCTTCATCATCATTATTGTTGTTGTTGTTGTAAATCATTATCATCTTCTGACCAGAGCGATTTAATGGTGAGGTGTGTCTACATGGTCTACATTGTTTTTGGTCGATTATAAAAATTCAGGGTGAACATTTTTGCGTGTTTATTCCGCCCGGTCTCGTTATATCTTCATTTTATGTTTCAACAACACAGTCATAACTTGCATGCAGTGCTTTGTGTGGGATTCTCCACAAATCACTACGCGCATACCATTGGGAGTCTTGCTGAGCAGATTTATCCGGCTGAGTTGTCTGCTTATATCGACAGACTGTTGGTTGTATTTCATTCATTCTAGTAATTACCTGTAGTCTGGAGATGACTGCAGATTCGTATATAAACCAATTCACTTCTGTCCTTGCTTGCTCATCATAAACAAATTATATCCATGTAGGAAGATTACATAGGAAGATTACCGATAGTTGTATTTCATTTGCTGTAGCATTTGCTTATAAATGAGTTTCCATTTTGCATGCATTTATTTATTCATTTATTCATTCAAAGAACGAATGAGGAAATCTTACAGTTGGTTGAAGAAAAGAGATCACTGATGGCACTACACGTGGGCAGCAGAAGAGACATCTTAAGGAGCGACATCATAGTGACCTTATACTGAGATACATTATTGAGGGAAGAATGGAGGGGAAAGGATGCGAGGTAGACCAAGAACAGTGCTGCTGGACTGGATGCTGGCAGGAGAGGGATACAGTGGACTGAAAAGAGAAGCACAGAACAGAGAAAAATGGTGTCGTTGGACATACGAACCTGCCTGAGGGCAGAGAACATGAAGAAGTTCTAAGAAGCATTTGCTAACTGTCTATTTTTATGCTGCTCCAGTCCTGGTCATTCTTCTAATGCTTGTGAGATGTTTCAAACTGTTTTCACTGTGAGCATCTATGGTTGTTAAACCTCTGAGATCATGGATGACTTGCTTACGTTATCTTTTAATGCTGGTATTTGTTGAAAGTTGACACTGGACACCTGTACAAGCACATGGCTCATGGTGCATGATAATGATGATGATGATGATGAAGATGATTTGTTGGATACAATTTAAAAATAAATTATAATCATTTTAAGTTTTTTAAATTTCTCTGTCTTTATCAGTTGAATGAATCTTCTACTGTTTTGTCTCTTCATATTGTCATTACGTGCAGTGCTGTTCCAGTGGTATATAGTTTGGATGCCAGCTGACCAAAACCCTATTTAGCTAGATGCTTTACTTTTATGCTTAGTGTGACTTTTATACAAAGACCAGAGAAAGAACCACAGGGGATGTTTGGTACACTTCACATGATATAGGACTAGAGACCTGAGAGTATTTCTGCCAGCTGACCAAAACCCTATTTAGTTGGATGCTTTACTTTTACTTTTATGCTTAGTGTGACTTTTATAAAAAAGGCCAGAGAAAGAACAATGTTTATGTAACAACACATGGGATGTTTCATACACATCACATGCTAGGACTAAAGACATGAGAGTATGTCAGCATAGGAATTCTCTCAGTTGCCCATTCCAGTTAACACTTTAACGGTGAGCTGCATTGGTGTGCCAACTGTTTTGGTACATGCGCTTTCGTGGTTGAATATGCAGGCAACTCTGCTGCTGGAAAAGTGTTAATTGCACATATCCCCTGTCTTTTCTTCCTCTGTGTCTGGAGCAGCTACTACTGTGTTATGGCTAGACTGCTTGTTTTTTAAGGTCCTCTTGTAATTCTGCGTTTGTTAGACACTGGCACATCGTTGAAGTTCTAGTACAGATTTACAAGAGTCGCACTTGAGATTTTCCGTTTTTTTGTGGGGTGGGTTTGAGCTTGCTCTTGATTCAACCATTTTTGTTTAGGAAAGAGGAAAGTTGTGGTTTTACATGCTGTCAGAGAGTATGCATTGCTGATGGAAGCATATTGCCGATACAAGGGTTGCTGAGGCAGTCTGTTTAATACTTGACAACACGGTTTGTCTTGAGCCTGTTCTATTATTGATGAACCTTTCACCCCTTGGGTTGGTCTTGAACTCATCCGCCTGCAATTTGGGAACTCATTTATAAGCAATTACTTGTTTGCCTTATTCTGTTAACACTTCATAAATAAATTGCATTATTATATTAGCTGTAAATTGTGTGCTGCAAGACCATAGAGAGAGCGAGAGACAGAGACAGAGAGAGAGAGAGCCATTGTGTATCTTTCATCCAGTTGTTCAGGTATTGCACTGGCATTGCACTGGTATATTGCATTTACTCAGAGGCGCTCCCGACTACAGCACAGACACTGCATCATGGTTTCACGCCGAAGCGCCTAAGCAATTGCAAGTGAGGGACTTGCTCAAGGTCCCTGCATGAAGGCTTGAGGTGGATTCGAACGTGGAACCTCCTGCTTCAAGGCACCGAACCCACCACTACACCGTTCTCCCAGCCATACATTGTCGATGCAAAAATGAGACAACCCGGGAGAGAATTGTCTGCACACTGTCGTATGCCGAGGCTGAGATATGAAGTCACTATCACTTCATACCATGCATGGCTGCGGCAGTGCGGTGTGGCTGCTTCAGGGCTAGCTTAAGCGGCTGTCCTTCTTTTTCTATACATGTGTTAATAATTATAATAATAATAATCTTCGTTTATTAACATTCAATCTGACAGACCGCAGAATGATTACAGATATAAGTTATACGAAATACGGCTCTCTCAACTGAGCTACGGACACCCATACATGTTGGCTGGCCCTAGACTGACAATCGAAAGGTGATAGGTCCAAGTTCCCCCACCATGGCAGAAATTGGCATCCGTAGACAACTCAGCTGTAATTAGTACAGGCACCATACACTATAGCACTTCAGGGACCATGCACTGTAGCACTTGGGGAGATGAGATGGTAAATGGAAAAAAATGGAAAAGAACTGGACACCTGCCGTCATTATGCCATGGTTGCCAAGATGCAATTAGAGCTGTTCTGTTCTGTTCTGGTGTGGATTTGTAGTTTTAGACCTCTGGCCTCTCTGTTGACTTATCGTGCACACTGAGAACAGGTTATGATCACCAAGTAAAATTCCCACTGTAATATTTGTGCCTCGGCTTAAGCGGCTGTCCTTCTTTTTCTATACATGTGTTAATAATTATAATAATAATAATCTTCGTTTATTAACATTCAATCTGACAGACCGCAGAATGATTACAGATATAAGTTATACGAAATACGGCTCTCTCAACTGAGCTACGGACACCCATACATGTTGGCTGGCCCTAGACTGACAATCGAAAGGTGATAGGTCCAAGTTCCCCCACCATGGCAGAAATTGGCATCCGTAGACAACTCAGCTGTAATTAGTACAGGCACCATACACTATAGCACTTCAGGGACCATGCACTGTAGCACTTGGGGAGATGAGATGGTAAATGGAAAAAAATGGAAAAGAACTGGACACCTGCCGTCATTATGCCATGGTTGCCAAGATGCAATTAGAGCTGTTCTGTTCTGTTCTGGTGTGGATTTGTAGTTTTAGACCTCTGGCCTCTCTGTTGACTTATCGTGCACACTGAGAACAGGTTATGATCACCAAGTAAAATTCCCACTGTAATATTTGTGTGCTTATGTGTCTATCTATCTGTCTGTCTGTATGTATGTATGTATGTATGTATGTATGTATGTCTGTCTGTCTGCTTTGCTTTTGACCTATCTATCTAACTATCTATCTATCTATCTATCTGTCTACGGAATTTACATAGCATCCCTTCAAGATGACTATAGATGTGGAATCGTGGATGTATGACATTGTATGTGTCTAGACACTTGAATAACCAAAGTGCTGCATTGCCTAACACATTATATTAAAGTCATTCAGAACAGAAAGTTGAGTAATAAGCGAGCGTGCTAAGATAAAATCTTTGCTGGCCAGCTCCCAATGACACATATGCACTACACACACTTGAAGGTTTTAAATTCAGTGATTGGTTTAGAAATATTATGAGAGCATATTGAGCACTGTAATATTGAAAGAATATTGTATGGATGAAGCAGGAGTGAGTCGGTCGGTAATAAACATTTCATAAAAGCAGTCTCGTGCACATTGAAGAGTTTTATTAACCTGTTTCTGTTTGCTCTTTTTTCAGCTACGATATTCAGATTTAGTGGTTTCTCACTTTTGTACGGATGCTTTGCCCTGGTTAACCCCCTCATCACTCGACCAACGCACTCGTCAATTTCACGTGAGTTTGCTTTTCGTTTCAACTGCGCTGATAATTTATTCATGTTGCGTAGAAACTTCTGTTATTCTCTTTATCAGTGTTTTCGTCAAATCTTTAGGTGATTTTAATGCACCAGCTTTTGCTTGGATCGATTAATTGATGTCAGTTTGTCATTATTTTTTATTTCCTCCACAGACCAGACAAACACAAACACACGCACGCGCATGTACATGCATGCTCACACACGCACATACACACACACGCACATACACACACACACACGTGATGCATTGTTTTTTCCCCCATCTTAGTGGCTGACCTACTGCAATTCTCCTGAGCATGGGATAATAGTTCCAGCTGACCAGCTGGATGACTGCACTTGGAGTCTGGTCTCATAATTTATGGCTTTGGCCTTGCTTTGCTTTTGATCTGTTGGTTGGTTGAAAATGTCCTTTTTCTGTCAATAGCTGCCAGTCCAGGAACTCTAGTGCTACATGAATACTCCATTATATTAATACATTAAGAAAATTTAAGTTGATCAGTAAAATGTCATTAAAAAAGAGTAGAGCTTTTCTTAAAAATTAAAAAATGTTAACAGTTTTTGTGATGTCTAGACAATAGAGGGATGGAAGTCATGCTACTGCAACAGGGATGCTGCTGACATGGTCATGTGGCTGCTGCTGTGGCTGATGATGATGATGATGATGATGATGATGTTGTTGAATATGATAAAGATGAAATAGTGTCTCTGGCTGTGATGATAATGACACACAACTAATCAATGACCTAACTGTTTGATCTTTTGTGAGGTTCTAAAAGTAGCTGCATATACACTATGCAAGTAAAATGAAAACTAGCATATCATTAGACTCATTGTGGTAAAGAAAACAGGCTGGAAATGGAAATGGAGTGGGAAGAGAAGGATGAGTGAGTGGAAATGGAGTTTCATGTAAAAGTTGTGTAAATAAATAATTAAATAATAATAATTAAATAATAAATAATAATATTAAGTTGTTAGATTAGTTTGGCTATTTGGTTTAGTTTAGCTATTTGGTGTTTATCATCAGTATTCAGTATATAAACACTTTAATTAACAATTATCATCATCATCATCACCATCATCACGATTCATACATGCATGTACTGACCCAGTTAGCTATGCTGGTTAGTGTGTAGGCATACTCCACTGTGTATGAGGACATGCGATCAAGGTTGCTTCCCGAAGGTAGCTTAGTTCAGGGATTCAAATCGCGGGATAGCATGGTCCGTACATATTAAAGGACCCAAAGTGGCATGGCGCCCATTCAGATGGGCATAAGCGGTGGTGAGGGATCTCACCCGATCAATTCGTTGAAATATGAGCAAGGTCAAGGCCATGACATCAGTGTATAAAATCTAGTAATATGTCTTACGAACGCAGATCTAATAATAGTGTGATGGCAACATTTTATGCATAGTGGATGAGCGGCGTGTCTGTGACGTTTCATGTGTGCGCCATGCTATAAATTGTCTGCAATCTAATCTCTCTTGCGTTCTGGAGTGCTGATAGGTACATTTCTGTGTGGTTAGTTGTGAGTTGTAAGTGCCTTTCTACGTAAGGCATTCTTCCTCCGTCGGCTAAATGATCGTTAAGAACGCCAGTTTCCTATTTATTGTTCCCCAGTAGCTGCGAAAGTCGGCCCTCGTGGGCCTTGGTACAGACGTTGAAACCACACACACTTTTAAGAGGTTCCTAAAATGTGTTTTTAGAAGTCCACATGCATACATACATACATACATACATACATACATACATACATACATACATAAATACATACACTACATAAATACATAAGTACGTGCAAACATATACAGAGGGCATCATTGAAATTCTGCCTTTAATTCTAGTTGAAAATGATTTTGAGGCTATAAGCAGGCATGAGAAGAATGTCAACAGAAAACTGAACACAGCCAACTAAGGATGTGAAGAACTTTATCCCAGGCGTACTTTTCAAGGGTTCACCCTAAGTCATACCCGACTGAAACCGACAGCTTTTCTAATGATAACATTTCACTCCTTTCTCTGTTTATCTATTTTATTTGTTGCAGCAATTTGATATCTATAGCGCCCCTTCAAATTTGCCTACTCAAGAGAATAACCAGTCCAACCCCGGTCGAATTGGACACTCTTAAGAACAGTACACACATACATACATACATACATACATACATACATACATACATACATACATACATACATACATACATACATACATACATACATACATACATAGATACATTTCACCATGGTTGGACTGGGAGCGCTTCTGAGTGGATTTCTTGAAGGGGAGCTATATAAATGCTTGAAATGAATGAATGAGTGAGAAATGAGACAGAGAGACCAATATTACGGCACATTACAGAGTGCAGTAAGGAGCCCATTCCAGGTAGCATTTCCAGCCAAAGAGTTGTAACTGGTCAGTAACTTATCAAAAAAATAAACGAATATAATAATTATACAACAATTGAAGTTGATGTGTGAAGTAAGTAAGGGTATCGTTATTCTCAATGTGTACATGGATATCAGCGTTTGCGTCTAGGGCGGTTTGCCATCCTGAATTTCCAGTTCTGGTGTGCCATGATGTTTTTATTTTTGAATAAAGACTTCTATGACACGTCATTTCACTATCTATGATGGCTGTTTTAATTTGCTGCTTATTATCCTGTGGCAGTTATAATTTATGTGGTTTATATCTTGGACAGATATATATATTATATATATGGCATATATTATTATATATGCATATATATATATATATCTTTTGGATGTTTGAATGATTTCAGGGCATATATTTAATATATATATATGCATATATGTATATATAAATGGCTGTTTGATGTTTGAATGATTTCAGGGCATACAGGTAGATACTTGACAGCGGCCGTCATCCTATGTGGAGTCACGCTAACTGCGCAGGTGGCGTTTCAGTCGTATGTGGCTATAACACAATCGAAAAGCCACACAAATGATTCACTGCTACAGAACTGTAAGTCTGATTGGCCCGGATTCAACTCCGCCTCCGCTTTCTCTCTCTCTCTCTGTCTCTGTCTGTCTGTCTGTCTCTCTCTCTCTCTCTCTCTCGCCAGACCTCATTGTCTCGTTATTCAACCACCTGTTGCTAGTCCAATGCTTACCAACAGCTATTACTGGTCTGTTTTTAACACCAGTTGTCCCGCATAGGTACAGTGAGGCATGCACATTTACACTTGGTTAATGCTGTCTGATGATTAGGCTCTGGTTAATAACAACAACAAGAACATACTTTGAATTATGGACCAAATTCAGATTTGCGAATGATGTGTTCAGAATTAATGAGTGGCGAGAACGATGATTAGAGTTACAACAATGATGCTGGCTACAGGTAGAAAGAGCAGAGATGAAGGTCTATTACCACAATAAGCTGGGATGAAGTCCTATTATTGAGCGTGGATGAAGGCTTATTAATGAGCATGACTGAAGGCTTTTGATCATAGATGTAAAAAATGATGAAAATAAAATAAAAAACGTAAAAAAGTCGGGGTTTGGGGGGGGGGAATTACCAAAAAAACTACAAAAACCGAAACGGAAAATAATTTGCCTTTTTTTGCATCTGGAACTTCATTTTAAGCTTCAAACCTTGATTATGCAATTTTATCTTAATCTGCAAATAACACAACTAAAGGCCAAAATTAATTGGTATAAGTAACATTAATCTACCACAGTTATTTGTCCTTATAACTTTGGTTTAATAAGAAATTCAGAAAAATTAAAGGTATTGAAATCTTTAAAATTTAAATTGTAAGCATAAGTCCACATAAGTTCATGCTGATCAACATAGCACAATTAAAATCTAATCATCAAAGACCATAGATGTGCACTAAAATTATATATTGTACATTTGTACTTAAAATTGTTACTTATAAATATTCATTATAGGCCCAAGAATTTTATATCAAAATAACTCTTACAAATTTCATTTCTTGTAGGGACCTAGGCTACTACATGTATGTCTCAAATGATGACTCAAACAATTACATAATGACACTATAGTTAGCTGAATCCTTGAGAGTACGGTGAAAACGTATGGAATATCAGACAAAACTTAAATTAAGAAAAATAATAATAGACAGTAAATAAATAAATAAATAAAGTTATATAAAAAATAAAAAAACGATTAAAAAACTATGCGAAAAAAAACCCGACATTTTTGGGAGAGAATAAAAAATGGAAAAAACATGTTTTTTTACAACTATGCTTTTGATTGAGCATAGATGAAGGTGTACTATTGAGCAGAGTTGTGGGCGTAAATTGAGGCAGAGAGCAACATGGATGGACACTTCAAATGTTGATAAGGTAGCGTGCGATGATTGGCAGAAACTGAAACTGGGAAAGCTTTGGAATTTTCTGACTCCACCTGTTCTTGTCTACCTGTTGTTTGATGTTGTTTTTCCAACTTCCATTGCTTTGTGGGTCTTCTCCCAGGTCAATGGTCAGAGTAGTAACGATAAAGGGACAGTAATTGACACCAGATCATGCATATAAACGGCGTATTTTTGAATGCAAATTCTGATAATGTGAAGCATCAATTAATTAATTTGTTTCTCAATTACAACATGCATTCAAAATACACTTTAACTTTCAATTAGTAAACGGCCTCTGTGTACTCAAACAATCAAGGTGCTAAATGACAACTACCTAAAAAAAATCACGAATGCTTGATGCTTATAACATGTATTGTTATAATTTGAAATTGAATGTAACTGACCAGTGTATTATTGATAAAAACAATTAGTTTCAATTTGGAACAGAACTGGATGGTCATGCAGCTTTTCTAATACTTGTTACTACGGAACTGAGCACTAAAATGAGTTTTCAGTATCATTCAGGCACAATTACCAATCTTGAATAGGAAGCTTTTTTAGATAAAAGTTTTTAAATGTCTTGTTCATTGTTTTGACCATGAAAAGTCCTCAGCCTTTTTTGGTAGGAATTCAGAAATGCCAAGAAATTTTTAAATGAATCAAAATCATTCCATTTGAGGATCATCATGTTTATTCAATGCAGATAACATTATTCATTCATTCATTCAAATATTTATATTGCACCTCTTCCAGGAAAATACTCAATGGTGCTCCCGACTCTGTGATGAACATTGACAGTTTATACACAGTAGCTGGCTACTCTACATGTAGGGTTGCTTTACCATGTTGACTCTGGTCTCCATGTCCTGTTTTAAAATCAAAGCCATCTGCTTTGGAAATGATATACAATCCTGTACAAAACAGTGCGCATATCCTTTAATGATTCTCAGGAGCACCTGACTTTGTCATCTTGATGCCTTAGTGTCATGGGACAGCTCTCTGTCAGTGTCAGATTTTTGGACAGTGTTATTTTTAAGAAAAAGTATTGCTTATGTTGAATTGCTGAACATTGTCTTTTTTGAGGCTTCAGTTAAAAATCTTTAAACCCATTGATCGCACCTTTGTATGGAACTATTGTTGATAGAAGAAAAAGTACTGGGTTTGAAGTAGTATATGAGGCTTTTTGGCGAGTCCTCTCCCTTTCTTACTGATCCTTCCACTGACAGTGTACGTGGTCTGTGGGCTAGGCACTCGTTCACAGCTGAGTTTTGCATTGGTTATAATAATAATAATATTAATAATTTCGACAATTTATATGGCGCAGTAACACAGCCATGTCGTTGCAAGGGCGCCTTACAAAGCATATACTACTAGTGGAACAGAGTTCTCATAATAGGTTTGTCATGGCTGGGATTTTAAGCTACTGATTTCTGAGTTAACTGGTGTCTGTCATATTCACTAGGTATACTATTGCATGCAACACACGCTTAGTGTCTTACTAATTATTTATACTGATGTGAAGTTGACGTTAAAGTAGAAACAAAAGTAGCGGGCAGAAATAAACAGAATCTTTTCCACTGAGCGAACTTGTGATTTATCTATGAAGGAATTAATCACACAGACTGATTGATTAATAATCTGTTTTTCTTTCCAAGGCTCAAGTCTTGAAAAAACGCTGCGACAGATCGGGCTGCAAAAGTAAGTGGTGATTTCCTCGTGAATGAGAAATGCTTTAAGGTAGTCTCACTTCTGAACGATGTTAGTGAATATTGTGGTCTTTATGTTCATTTCTCGTATTTAGACGTAGCATCTCAACCAAATACAATAATTATATATTCATGTCGGACATAGTAACTCTGCCAGCATAATTGATATGACAAACATCTGACCTCGGAATGCTTATCAAAGTCTTTCTGAAAAGTTACCTCTTGTGAGAAGAAATCTAGAAGTAGAAGTGGCACTATCTTACTTATTATTATTATTATTATTATTATTATTATTATTATTATTATTATTATTATTATTATTTTTTAGCGCCCGAGGTATAAATGATCCCTCAGGCTTTAAAAACAATAAATAATAAAAGCTTTTTTACAGGTTCTCGTCTCCAACGTGCTATTATTATTATTATTATTATTATTATTATTAATAAAGTAGTTATTCTTCTTCTTATTATTAAGCCCCACTATCTAAGGACCAAGTGTTAATTAAAGGCATGATAGCAATTGCTCAAGTCCTCACAGTAACTGCCCGATAGAATAATAATCAAACCCATCATCCTCACATTGCAAGACAAGTGCTGAATCACTTGATACTATATCATAAAGCAGTGGTTCCCAACCTTTTTTAACTGTAGGGCCACTTTTTCTAAGTTGGAGGACACGGGGGCCACTTTTTTTTAGCTTAAGGACATTAGAGGCCACAAGGCAAAAATTTAATTAATTAAAAGCATAAAAATTGTTATAATTGAATCAAAATAGAGTTCTTTTTTATAGACGTCAAAATAAAATAATTCGTAATAGAAAAAATTATGTGTTGTATCCTGTCTAAATTGTCAACTTTTCATATATTTTGCTAATTCCTTGGGAGACAAGGGCCATTTTCCTAGGCCTGGCGGGCCACTTTTGGCCCGCAGGCCACGGGTTGGGAACCACTGTCATAAAGAGTACATCACATGCTTTGATTTCAAAACATGGTCAGCTTTGTGCGAGAACTCAATGATGTAAATGGTTAAGTTTTTGTTTACTTTTATCATTTGTGTTATTTATCTTGTATCATGTGTGTTACTTTTATCAGTTATATTATTTATCTCAAATCATGTGTGCTACTTTTATCATAAATTTATATTATTTATCTTGTATCATGTGTGTTACTTTTATCATTTATATTATTTATCTTGTATCATGTGTGCTACTTTTATCATTTATATTTTTATCTCGTATCATGTGTGTCAACGTCCAAATGTATGGCAACCTTTATCAGAAGCTAAGCATCTGATTGCTTTTGCAGAATTAATCCATCCGACACCCTGAGCAGCGCTCGTATCGTCCTTCCCGATGTCATCTCCTTCGTCTTCTCTGTCCTAGTCTTAGTCATATGTCGTCTGCTCCTCAAGTCGCCCGAACTGGTTCAGACCGTGACGGACGAATCCGGCGAGACGATACGTGCTCGGATGTTCCGTGCAGGAGTCGTGGCCGCCGACTTTCTCGGCAACTTTCTTGTGATCGCGTTTACCGGACTCTGTGGAATAACAACGCCCAGCGCTCTCAACGGATTCTATTTTCTGTGCTTTCTGATCGTTGCGACGATCTGGTCGTGCGGCGTCCGGCTTGGGCTCTGGTTCTCGGTGTATCGCTTCATAATACTCATTTACTGCGGGCTGCATCTTGTTGCAACCTACATAAACCAGTTTCAGTTTATGGAAGAGGTTTGGGTGAACACCTTCCAGAACGACACGCTTGTTGAACGGTGGGTGATCTCCTTAACCTTTGGCGGATTTTGTTAATAATAATAATGGAGTAATACTAAATGGTAAAATATGTAACTAATAAACTTTTGTTTAGCGTCCATTGATGAGTTTTCATGTGGTCAACTTAGGCTGTTTAACTTTGTAAGTAAGTAAGGTAAGTATATTCCTAATTTGGCCAGCGGGAAGCACTCTGATGAACAAAGCTCTAGGTTAAATAAGCAATCATTTAAACAGTCGAAGGTCTATCTTTGGCCATTTGGTTAGTACGTGCTATTGTTTACTTTTATGAAAACCCAGTCATGGGATCTTGGCCAATGACCATAGTTTGTAAACCCTTGACCTTAGATGTGGAAACAACCTGTGAATTTCATCTTTCACTAATGCTTGGGCATACTGGTCCCTTCACACAATGGTGCATGGACACATGGGGGTAACCAGGGGACATATGGGGTCACCAGGATTATCTGTCTGCTCTCTACAATGTGGACTTGTTAAGGTAAAGTTGTCAGGGGACATGCTCTTACATAGTCCAGCATTTGAATGAGGTCCACATAAAGCAGCTTGATGCTGAACAATTCTACAGTTTGTGCTACACAGCAGTGCTTGTGTGGATGATACATTAACCAACAAATGGTGTGTTAAGTTAATGATTTTGGGTAACCTAACTCGACCGATGTTATGAGGTTATTGTACGGCGCTATTTAAAATTGTCCATACACATACATACTTTGCAATGAGCAACGTTTTATGTAACCCAGCAGTTCAGTCTTAAGCAAGATCCGTTTATTGATTGAGACTGACGAACAATTAGAACTGCAGTAGGATTGCATGATAAAGTTGTAACAGATGATGACAAGTTTATCATTCTTTGAATTTTAATGTGTGGCAGCATGCGAGGCACCAATCTATTCTATTACTCATTTTACATTTGCCTCTAGCGAGTCTAAGGCTGAGTCAACCTTATGGGACTATCAGATGTTGAATCCTTGTTCTTCTGTACTTTGTGCCTGTGTGTTACCATTCAACCATCTCCCTGTGCACAAGTGAGTCTACACTGTGCTCGATCATTTCCGGTGACAATGGTTAGTGATCTTAGTGGTAGGACCTGAAATGGTCTCCCCTTTGATGCTCCGCTTCCTTTGTGGAACTCCTTCTCTGGCATTCATCTCTCATCTTAAGACAGTTTTATTTGGCCATACTGAGGCTGGGAGCACATCTGAGTAGTGCCCTTGAAGAAACACTCTAGAAATTCATGTAATGAATTAATAACGAATGAGTCTGGATCTGTTGAATCTCAACAATACTGACTCTGAGAGTGGTTGTCACTGCTTCATTCTGATCTCAAATGTCAACGTTTATCATATCATTGTCTTCTTTTGTCTCATTTTCGTCAGAGTTGTTGGTCTGAATCGTTTCATTACGGTCGACTGTTCGGAGCCGTGGGTCCTTCACCTTCGCGATGGAATCAAGTGGACGCATTATTTCAACGTGGCGGCCGTCCTGTCTTTCTACTTCGTCGTTGCGATAGAAGTTCGCAGGAGGAACACATCGGTAGGATTGTCATCGCCTTAAATGCATTCGGTCGGGTCATTTGACTCAGCAAGTGCAGTTCTTTTCTTTTCTTACTATATGTGTTTTGGTCATTTTGGGGAGCTATTTGAGAACCATCTCCATTTTTCATTTTGATCCATCATGCTTTTTTATTGGTTAGAATTATGAGGTTTAAACTGAGATAATTATAGTTGAGCCGTGGTTTCGTGATCGAAATTTGATGCAGGTGGTTTGATTTGAAAGTATATTTATCACTTATCATGTAAAAATTGCTTGAGTCAAGATTTTCACGTTTTACAAGCAAGTTTCACAGCATTTGCCTCAAGTTCTTCTGGATTGAAAATGAGAAGAAAAATCAGAGTGGATGTGCTTAAAAAAGTGTGCATAAAAAATATTTGTTTTGGCCATTTATTTTCCATTCAATTGCAACTTTCATAGGAGTCATGCCTTGTACTTTCAACACAGCTCCCGACAATCTATGATTTTTGCTGAAAATTGGCTCAGTGTTCATGTTGCTTAGATAATTTCAAGTCAAAAATTCGAAGTTTGACTGAAGTGGATGTGTTTTTAAAGTATATCCAGAACTGAATCAGACTGAAGTGACATTAAGTGCTGTTGTCCAAGTGCAAAATCAATCTAAATGGCAAACTGGGTGTACTGACTGCAAATCTTGAAATCAGAGCTGCAATGAAAATATGCACACATTAACTGTCCAGCTGCTACTGTGACAGCTAGAAGGAAAGATGAACCATATTCATGATGTATGTCTCCATGACATGACTAAAGATTTGAACAATAGAACTAAATGGGACTGTAAGACAGAGGCATAATGGCATATATATTTATTAACTGATCACTGGCAGTCTATTACTGCAATTATTCTTTAAGAATTTACAGCTTCAAGGTTTAGGTGTTACATGTATGTAAATGACTGAATGAATGTTTTAATATAAGATGATGAATTATAGAGACAATGTCACTGCTGAAAAATAATTTAATTTTGATGCCTTATGCAAATCACAAGCCGTATGAAATATAGCTAAGAAATAATATGAAATGAGAGGAGTTTGTTGCTATAAAACCCAAGACTCGGCAGTTTGAAGATTTATGTTAACATTTTGACAAGAGTTCAGCAATCCATACAAAATAATACCATAGATACATTTGAGTTGAAATCTGAAGTTTTCGCTTTAAATAGAAAGTTTCTCATCATTATGAATTCATGGCAGTTTTTTGTGCAAAGTCGTAAGTGAGTATCATGTCAGGCGCTGTGTTCGTTTGACATGGAATGACTCCTGGAACTTGTCAACATTTTCTGCGGCACAGCTTTGCTGATTTAATGGAGATGGGTTGTAGGACTTTTTTTACCCAATCTATTCCCTCCCTCATTCAGATTCAAAAATAGCTTAGCTATTACTGGTTTAGACGCTAATTTGATCCTTGCAGTCGATCATTTGTCATTACTCTGTATCATATATAGTCTGTTAACGTTTAGAATCGAAGCGTCATTTGGTCATGCATGCATGAATCGTTGTCTTTTAGTCTTCAGTTTTTCGATTTGTAGCATGAGTCTATTCTTGACTAGTTGATCAATTCAATGAGTAACACACTGATATTAATGCTAATTCATTCATGACTGAATGAATTGATTGGCCAGCAGTTAAATGAAATCATTTTCCTGAATTTGTCACAATCAGTTTATGCTTCCAAGACTGTTGAAATGACGTCGCATTCTTTTCAATAAGTAACTCGACTAATATATTTTACTGCATGTTCAGCGCATTCTTCTTTGGCCTTGGTATGGCTGCAATACTTAGCGAACTGCCTTATTATTATTATTATTCATTATTATTATTATTTTTTTTTTTTTTATATGTAATTTATTTTTTTAATAACGAGGTATACAGGATCCCTCAGGGATTTCACTATCACCTAGAGTATAAAATCACAGTCTGGAAAGACCCTGTTCTTATTATTATTATTATTATTATTATTTATTATTATTATTATTATTATTATTATTATTATTATTGAATTTTGGCACATGTTATTTAGGTTCTTTGCTGATTTCTGCCTGAAGTTGACGTAACTTAACCTTTGCCTTTGGCGTGCCAATTGGTTATACTTAACAACAGTTACTGTCATTTTCTGATGCATTGTGGATTGTTATACTCATGCAGTGTAGGATTTAAGAGTGAATAATAATTTTGTCTGCTGGAGATTCTAACTGAGATAGCTAACTGTGCACTGCATCTTGGCAATAGTCTGCGCTTCTAGTGTGCACTGATTTGACGATTAACGATACTTGTGTGTGGCCTGCTATGTGAGAAATGTGGAAAATGAAAATACTGTTTGAAATGGAAAATGACCTTGAAAAACTGACGGTGACAGTATCTGGAGAATGCTTGTTAACACGTTGACCGCCTACACGCCATGTTAAATGACTGCAGCCAGTACGAGTTAACTCGTACTGGGCGACCAACGTGTTAAACCAAATGTGCTTTCTAATTTGCACAGATGTCCACTGATTTCAATGCTAACTTGTGAATCAAATTTGAAACTATTAACAGCTGTGTGTGATTCGGATATCTGGTGATGTAGGAATTTTACTGTTGCCTGTTTTCGTTTTTTGCTGTCGTAGTTGTGTCGACTGTTGTTGTCTACCGTAAGTCTGCGCTAAAATTTGGGGCGTGGGCGTAGTTCCCTGCATGTTTGTCGGTACCCCAACCCCCACTTTGTTATTGCTGCTCGATTATAATTGCTCTGCTGCTCTAATGTAGTATTTTGTCTAGCTTCTGCTGTTAATTAATGCAATGTGACTAAACCATTTAAACGTTTGTTTAGACTGGCATCGGGTTTTAAAGGTTTTGCAGGGTTTCGTTTAGCTGGGCTGTTGGTTTTAAACAGAGCACATTGGAGGTTGAGTTTTCACCACTGATTTCGGACGAGGCGGCCATCTTGCCTTCGGAAGACGGCAGCTGCCTAACGGATGTCGCATCCAGAAGTCAAGAGGCTCAGGTTCAAATCCATGGTTACCATAATAGAGACAATGATCATGATCATGATGAATGTCGTTGCACTCTGTCTGCCAGTTTTTCGTCTTCGTCTTCTTCTTCTTCAAAATTTCGTCATGAGTGGAATTTTCTTTTACTTGTCTGTTCTCCATTTCCCTAGTAATTTTCTTTATTTTGTGACCACTTTTGGTCGCATTCTTCTGGGTTTTTCTTTGTTTTATTACTTTCTATATATCCCGACTGTAAAATTATTATTATTATTCCGTTTCTGATCACGTTCTGCTTATTGCGTTCGTGCTGCCTGTCTTCACTTTTGAAACATTGGATGTGACTGTGGTTTAGGGAAATTTAAGATATTGGGTCTTGCTTCGATATTAAATTAAAAGAATAATGTAGGAATTCTGAATAGATTAGATTTAAAGTTTCGGGTTAGAATTGTATTTATGAAATCTTAGACTTAAGTCTTGTTGCTTCAATTAAATTTGTATCATTTTATTTTCCATGAAGGGCTCTGTAGTGCTGTATCATTTTGTGTTCTATTAGATAATTTTGTAGGAAATTGGATTAATATATGTTTCAGGGCATTTTGTAAAAGTCTCACATCATGGATTATAGTATAAATTAGGTTTACACTTTGCATTTGTGATGTCAAATTCAGGCGGTCTGTAGTCCTGCTGATTAAAATAGTAAATGCTATGATGACAAGAAATATTGATTCCCACTAACTTTTAGTACACCTCATAGATCCGTAAAATGTTAAATAGTGACAGCAAGAAGGCTTGGTAGTTATTGTCTCATTTAGAAACACGCCATGTGTCACTGAGAGTTGGGATAAAATTGCATCAACTAGATTAAAAACATAGGGAATATTATTTTCAATGGATGCTATTAAATTGCTTTGCTTTGGAGGCATTTGCATGAGTTGAAGAAAAGCTTTTTGTGTTTGCTTAACGAATAGTGATCATTTGGATATTCGTACGGATTGAGTTATGCTTAACATATATTTTTTTTATAAGATCTGCTGACCTTAGTTTCCGGTCTTGACTGCATGAATTTCCTTTATGATTTCTAAAACTGTTTTGAGTATGTTAGCTAACAATTGTTGTAGCGTTAGAATGAATCATTACTTTGAATGCGACGGTTCGATGAGTTTGAACATGTGCTCTTTTGATTTAGTCTGCATGCTACTTCTCTTTTGTACTTTATTAGAAATTGCTTTTCGTTGTAAACGTGATATCAGGATTATGCAGCATTTCTGCATGTTACTTAATGTTTACGTGATTTTTCAACAATTTCGAGATTTGCATTATGAAATTATAACGTAAAGAAATACGTTAGAATCATTGCGTATCGGTAATAGTAAAATAGTAGCAAATTAAGAACTCTTTTGTGATGTTGTCTTCTTTTCTTGTCATGTTCTTCTCATGTTTACAATTTTTTTCGATGTTTGTTTTTTTCCAGGGCCTCATACAGACTTCGAGTCCAACGAAGCGCTACCACTCGATGGACAAGGCGGAGCTGAATTTAGCCGCGGATCTGGGAGAGACGTCCGGTGAGAGAGCGCCTCCTGGTGACACTCCAGTAAGGCAGCGCAAGGAGTCGTCGCAGGTCGAGGCGACAAAACATGTCATCGGGTCAATCGTCACTTTTGCCATGGAACAGAGCTACATCGGAACTCTTGTGGTTATGATGGTACGACCTCATTGGTTACGATGTGGAATCTATGTCAAACTTGACTCATAACACATATATATATAAAATTATGCTTGAACCCTTCTATATATATTTGTGGTTCGTTCGCCGTGGTTTGGTTGGGAGCACTCCTGAGTAGATTGCAATCATGAATTTATGTAGCACCACTTCAGAATAGACTGCTCAGAGGCACCCCAGCTTGACGGTACTGAACCACAATCAAAGAGGATGGTTTCAATGCTTGCGGATAAAGGGAAAGAAAGAACAGAAAGTTAATTACAGAGACTGCTAGACGATCTTAAAGGCTATTAAACGTCCTAATGAATTGGATTTAAATGTCATGTAGCATGCAATTCAATCAATAAAGAAGTAACATTTGGCTGATGTCTAATTAGTAAACATTTTTTACCAATTCTGATGTCTGTGATAGACTTCTTGTTATCGGCACATCCTGCTCTGACAAAACGGCTACGGGAATCAGAAAGATGCTATGATCCGGACTCTGATTTTTTTATCATGGTAAAAAATTCGAATGGACCTTACCTGCAGATTGTAGCATCATGACACATGACAACATTTCAAGAGTCGTGGCACTGTGCATGAGGAAGTATGATGTAGTCAGATCACCAATCATGCCATCTCACATTGTGACCAGTGGCACATATTGTGGTGCCAATGGCTGCCAGTTTAATTTATGACATGTCAGTGTACAATAAGATGTGGAGTCAGCTTAGTTTGAGAGACACTTGCATATGACTATATGATAATAACTGAATTTTCAGTCATTTTTTCAGCAAATTAAATTATTGCTAATTTATTTAGTCAATTACTTGATTTTTCATTTATTCAATCATAATTATGCTTAGTGAATTACTTGATTGGGCATAAATTTTATTCAATCAATTAAGTGATGACTCGCATAGTCTTTCATTTATTAATCTTTACTTGCGTTTTGCTCGGCCAAGCATTAACCCTTTTACAGCGAGCATTACTAAAAGTGTCTGAGAAAATCACTGCAACTCATTGTTAAAAGATAAAAGTGTACACGTGTGTGTGTGTGTGTTTGTTGTTGAAGGCGTGGAGCATAACATATCCGAGTTGGTTGGCATTTGTTTTCCTCATCACTGCATGTCTGATCTGGATGATTCCAAAGAAGCGCGTTTTCTGCATGCGTTGCTCTCCGTTGATTGTCTTCTACGCCGAATGTCTTCTCACGATAACCTACGTCTATGGATTTGATGCCAAGCTACCGGACCATGCCAGCGGCGGCTACAACCTCAAGGACATTGGACTGATCAAATACGAATACCCTGTCGGTCCGCTCGCTGCTCAGGTTAGCCTGAAGTCAAGGCATGTCTTGTTCGGCGTAAAGAGAAGGATGATGATTGAGTGCTTATTTAGAAAATGTTAACGTTAGATTGGGTTTTCATTCTGATTGCTTGAAGTTATCTGCATATTCAATGAATTTACTGGCACTGCTTAACCCTTTCACCTCTGGTTTCGCGTAATTCAATTTACTAACGAACCGAAATATCGGTTTCTCGGGTCAAGAGGGTTAATATTGATGTTGGCTGTAACCTCTTTCTCAGTGTTAAGAATTTGAATCCAGGGCATTTTCTTCAATCAGTTTACTGTTGTAGTGTTGTTTGTGTGCTTATAATTATGTATCTAGAGATTTGTGTCATGATTTAAACCTGACAGATAACTTTTAGAACACAGACATCTGACAAATCTATTATTCTGTTGTTGAGAGTGCAATTTTCGAGAACTGTGAAAAGTTGTTCAGTTGTTGGATTCCAGTAGCTGTGTCTGTAATTTTGCCCAGATGATCAAAGTTCCTCAAGATGATTTAAGAGCATCTAATAAATGTACAGTTATTATGTACCGACTATATAAGTACAGGTATGTTCTATTATTGAATAGCATTGTCATGTCTTTGGCAGAATATAACAAAGAAACGTAGAGTACAGTTTGATGTCGGGATTATATTGAAATCAGACTGTAGGGATGCAATTGTCTCAGTGAATACAATGAATTTAGTGAATTCGCTGTTCTTAACTTTTGAATAGGCCGCTTTTACGTGCGTCTTCTGGCTCAACCTTTACCAGTTCATCTGGGAGTCTACGTCCAACAACATCGGATTGAGCCGCGTGGATGCGTCCTCCTTGGAGACCCTTGAAGGAGCGGCCGAGGGTGACCCTGCAACTGTCCGCTGTGGTATTTTATCATCTTGCTCATACTCTGCTTTGGTCAATGTATGTATATATAATATTCATTCATTATAGGCATTTATATAGCGCCTCTTCAAGGGGACTACTCAGAGGCGCTCCCAGGCATGGCCAAATAAAACTGTCTTAAGATGAGAGAGGAAAGCCTGAGAAGGATTTTTGCAAAGAGAGCGGAGGGTCAGAGGAAGACCATTCCAGGTAGAGGGTCCTACCACCGAGAAAGCACGGTTCTGCATAGTGGAAGTACGAGCAAAAGTGTATATAAGTGTCAGTCAGTCATTCTTGGGACTTACAAACTCCGCCACTATTTGCACTCTGCTGCCAGTGCCAGTCCCAAGCCTGGATAAAAGAGGAGGTTGACACTGATTATCTCTGTTATCGCACAATATCGTTTGACTGAAACTACTACTACTTGGGATTTACATGGCACCCCTTCAAGAAACCTACTCGAGCCACGCTCATATCCCAGCCACGGCTGAAGAAAAAGAGTGATTTATAAAACTGAGTTTGATTTTAGAAACGCAGCTGCAATGGAAGGTCATTCCAGATGGATGGGCCTGCGACCGAGAAAGCTCTGTGTTGCCCAGCAGCTAAGCAAGCCTGTGAAACTCGAAGTTGCTCCCTAATCATGGTGCAAAGTACCCGTTGCACTACAACATCGGACACTTTGAGAAACTGCCAGAACCTGTTAAACTGGCTTTGTCATTCGGAATTTTCGTTGGCTGAATTCTTGTGCTGGTTGGCCTTTTAACTGAGGAGTGTAACTGACTGATTATGCAGCTTGATTATTTATTTATTACGTGTTAGGTTATTAAACTAGTTTGTTTAGAGACTCCCAGCTGGCTATTTGGCTCATGTTATTGACAGGTGTGTTTAACAGAATTTAGCTAGTTTATGGAGTGGCAGGCTGACTGGCTGACTGTTTGGGTGAGTGGCTGGGTTGATAGCTAGCTTGTTTCCGAGTTTTCAATAATACGATTTATTTTAGGTCGACGAAAGAAGCGATTGGTGAAATTCAAGGCAGTTAGTAAGTATGACTGATTTTCACTTTCGTATGTGTTTAATCTTAGGTTCTGTTTAATCATGATGAAATATGTTCGTGAAATAGTTTTACTTTTATTTTAAGCGGTTAAGAACCTTATTGGTAGCAGGGTTAGCATAGAATGTCAGTACTTGCAGTATTTCTTAAATGTTACCAGAAAAGGTTAAGTGAGTATGATCCGCTTAAAAGTGATAAATACCAAGAAAATACCATATACCACTGGATGTCTGGCTGCATTTGTTTACTGGCGTTGTATTCAAACCCGAGCTTGTACTTCATGATTTCTCCTGCCAAAGATACATGTCTAAAGCTTATGGCCTCAGTCTCATGATGGAGTGCTCACTGCACTAGATAAAAAAGCCTATAAAGTAATCAGCGACAGTTGATTTCATACACGAGGAATAATTTTAATGAGAAAACATTGCATTCGTATACTGATTTCGTATCTGTGTCACGTGATATTTGTTCATCGGAGTGTGAATTTTGTGCAATCGGTTCAGTAAACTTGATTGCCTACTAATTTACTTACTTTATTTAGCTTTATATCATTCTATGCATATCTATTGCATATAATACTGGCTCACGTTAGAACACTGAGTGTATTTGAGTGGCAATGATGTAGAGGCACGTTTAAATATCCAGTAGGCTAGGTAAAATTATATGTAATTTTACCCCAATTGCATCAAGCTACCGTATATGAAAAATCAGCTATTTATAGGCTTGTAGTTGGTCTTCCTCAATATATTGGTGTTGAATTGGTTTATTTGTTAATCATCAGGTTTTGGTTTTCACTTTTCAACTGTTTTATGTTTTTGAACGCCGCTGTAATGGTCTGAGTGGTTAATGATTGTACCAATTATGAAGCATTATGTTTGTATATGCATTATATATGTTTGTATATGCATTATGTAAGTATGTATATGCATTATATATATATGTGTGTGTATATACCTATATATATATACATTATATAATATCAATCAGCATTGACAAGCAGCAAACATGGTCATTTGTCAACAGAATAGAGATAGGGCAAATGCAAATTGCATAAGCTAATAGACTGATTTGTGGGTCAACAAAGCAACAGATGGATGTATGCATACAAAAACTATCACACTTTGATTCTGTTCTAGCTCGTTGGTTTTGGGATTTGCTGTGCAAATACTGGATATTTCTGTGTGGCGCCCTCTTTCTTCTGATGGCGCTGCAGGAGGCGGTCATCTTCCGAATGGTCTACATGGTTCTCTTCCTTTACTTTGTCATCTCATTCCAGGTATTGTTGAATGCTGTGTAGCTGCTGCTTTAATAAAGTTTTTGTTTTAATGGATTAACATATTTTTTCATCTTATCCGTCTTAAAGCCGTCCTTTATTATTTAGCACTTGCTGACACATTCAGTGGAAAATTCTTTTCGTTAGTGAATTTACCGATAAGATTTTGTCATTTTGCCTGAGCGTTTACTTGTCTGAGTGACTGAGCGAACTTATCTCAATGATTGTGTGTCATTCTTGTATGTTTCTGTGCTTGCATCTCTGTGTTGTGTTCAGTTTATGAATATATGGTCGTATATTTACTAGTATGTACTTGCATAGGCGGAGACTTGGTCTAGAAGTTGGGTGGGACGAACGAGAGCGGCCGAAGGACAATCGCCGAGTTGAAATTTCCTGCAAAAAATCCTTTTCCCTGTCAAAATAGTTGATGACTTTTTTATAGTCGTTTTCGTCATTTGCATGAAAATTTCGTCTTCTAACATACGGTATAATGTCACCAGTATATATCAGTGTATATGTTCGTCAAATGTGCATGTTCTAACACTTATGACATTGGGGTGGCCAAATGTATGGATCGTCCTCTACCACAAACATTGAACAGATGTGTATTTGACTTTTTATATCACCTTTTACATCCTTCAGAAAAGTGCCAAAAGACGTAATGCAATCAATGTGTTTTGCTGACATTTGTTTTCGTCTCAACAGTTCAGTTACGCATTCTGGCGATGCAGTGTGAAGCTGTTCTGGTCGATCGTCATCATCTATTCGATGATTGTTCTCATCGCGATCTACGTTTTCCAGTTCGAATTCGTCATCGAGAAATGGCAGAATGCCACGGGAATGTCTGGAAGCCTGTAAGACTTGGAAGATCAATGTATTCTTTTAGGGTTTTTTCCTTGGCAGACTGGTTAATTTGTTAATCAGTTGGCTATATAGTGGCAAAGGGAAAATAATAATAGTAATAATAATAATAATTGTGGGAATTTATATGGTGCTGTAACATAGCCATGCAGTTACAAGGGTGCCTTACAAAACAGCTAACAGGTGCGACGAGCCTAGAGAACAGGTGTGTTGTTAGCAGAGATACTGATTGTAAGTAAGTAAAGTAAGTATTTTCTTTATTACTCCACTTGCAAATGCACAATGGGACGTAGAACACCATTATAATACATCAAAGTAATAATGGATAATAAAAACGTACATATTAAAATCACAAGTCAAATATAATATAATTACTATTAAACTATTATTAGAGTCAAACAAGTTAACTATATATAGCATTCTGATGATAAATCCATTTCCAATCAACGAATCACAGCGTGGTATATCTACAAGGCCGTAGCCAGAATTTGATTTCGGGGGGTGTTTTTTCAGTTTCCCGTCCGAAAAACTGATGACTTTTTAGTCATCCGGCCGAAATCTTCAAAAAATGTCACCGATTCATTCAATTTTTTTACATTTTTTTATTTCGGGGGGTGTTTTCATGGTTTTATTTCATGGTTTTTACACCATGTGCTAGTAAATGCATTACTTTATTTTTTACATTTTCCATTTCGGGGGGTGTTCAAACACCCAAAACACCCCCTAGCTACGGCCTTGTATATCTAGATCATGTGAGCAGGCCTAAGGGAGTAACCAGTTACACGTTCAGGTGGAAGAGATCATGGAGGACATTTTAGTCATATTTTGAGAGGTAAAGCAACCAGGAAAGTCAAGTTAAGAGAACTATCATAGTCACAGGTGCTCAGTAAGAAAATGAGAAATGCAGGTGTTTCCAGTACAGCTCATGGTTGAGAGTTTGCTTTTATTTATAAAAATGTCTTGATGTTGTTAGCTACTTTTGCTCTGTTAAAACGACTGAATTCTAAAAGTGAACTCAAGACTTTTCCTAAACTAGCTGATTAGTGCAGTGACGAGGGTGCAAATGATAAATCATACTGCAAGTATTCAAGCATTTCTATAGCTCCTTCAGATATAAAAGCTTTCCGATATGAATCATCTTGTGCGTCATTGATTCTGAATGCCAACTGCTTATGCTTTTCAGAATGCATGACTTGGGATTCCGGAAGTACACCACGGCGAATCTGTTCGTTGAACTCTTAACCCCAACTTCGTTTCTTATTTTCATCATTCTTCACCTTCACTACTTCCAGAAGACGTTTCTTGCACTGAGTGACGTCAATCGTTACAGGTAAACTTACCTGTGCTATCAATCGTTACAGGTAAACTTACTTGTGCTCCGTCAACTGATTTCTTGTGCATTAGACTCCAGTGTTATAATAATTAATTATTTTTTTCAATGTTTACACACGTTTTATATATATATATATATATATATATATATATATATATGGCTTGGTATCTTATAGTCTTAAATTCTTTAATGACAAGACACGTTGATTTCCATGTCAGTACATTGCTCAGCAGTAAAGGGTTATCAGGTTCAAGCACCATATTTTCCAACACATGTAGGGCTATAGATGGTGCCTCCTAGGTGCTGCTCAGTATAATTGCAAGAGCTCTGTTACTCTACTTATAGGTCTTACATGAGGGTTTTGAGGATACTATCAAGACTATGTGATGCTTGTTTGCATCTGATGAACACTGACCTGTTGGCCTTTGATGTATTTTTAAAATAAAAGATATGATGACTTCATGTCATTTTTAATTTGCTGTGTATACTTTTAGTGTTTCGTTAAGTTGTTTTCGGCTATAGAGTTTTTAATTTGCTTTTCTATTTTCTACGATTTCTATTTTTGATTGTAGAAATGAGGACATGTTCAGCAACAGATCTGATGGCGAAGTGGAACAAGAACATCCAACAACGTCGACTGATGTGGTGATATGTGAAGATAAGTCAACTGGTGAGTAGATTATGATTTTACGATAGATAAGACTTCTTGCATTTATTACACACTTTGACCAACATTAGACCTTATAAGTAGAGATGTGCTACTATTGTTTGAGAAATATCAGCCGTGGTGCAAGCATAGACATCAGGTAACCTTTGCTAAAGTTATGCTTTGCTTGAAAGTGAATCTTCAATTTGACTTGATTCTCAAGGGTTTTGAACTCTGTGTAAAGACAGAGACATCCATGATCTGCAAACTGTGAGGAAAGTTTAAAATACAGCAGCTGTGAGTTCACACTGCTTTAGGGGTGTTGATATTAATGAGAAGTACTTAAAAGCCTTTATGTTAGTGCTGTAACATGCATGCGTGCGCACACACACACGCTCTCACACGCACAATTATTATCATCATTAATTTGCATATATTGGATTGTAATACTGACATTCGCGCAGTGGTGTAGATGAAAGCGTGTTGATGTTGGTGTTATATTTCTTTCTGTAGGTTACCAAGCCCAACTGCTTCTGCTCTGGGACCGAGCTATGACGTACATCTTAAGCGCAACTGTGGTCATCTGGCGGCTATTTGAAGTCCACTTCCATAAACTCATTCTCATGTCCGTCTTTCTTGTGTGCGTCAATGATGTAAGTATTTGCTTGATCACTTTCTTTTGTTGCACCAAAAACAGATAAGCAATTTTCATAAAAATAAGGAAAATATGAGAATAACCCAGAAATGTTTGCGGACTTTAATTCCCATTTCCGACATGTTCATCCATACATTCCAGCACATATAGGTGGTGTGTCTACTAGGTGCTGCTCCTGTATATTTGCGAGAGTGATGTCACTCTAATCTGGGTGTACATGGCTCTATGTCCATCCACTCGGGGTGACATCCTTCCTCATTCTGTGAGCATGAACTGCTCTTAGACAGCAGTATGCTTTCTCTACTATTGACCCCATGGTGTGGAATGGACTTCGACGGTCTATTCACATTATGCCCAGGGTTTGCTCAGATGTGCTTTATTGTAGCCTTAAACTGTCTTTTTCAGCCGAGGTTTGGCCGATAATGCTCCTGAATAGTAATTGTGAATAGGCGCTATATAAATCTGTATTGAACGAATTAACGTTGCAGGTGTGCGCAGTGAATGTGACTTTGGTTTTGCTTCTCGTTGTCTTCACGGTTCTTGGATTGAAGCGGCTCATGTCGTTTGTCACGATGTTTCTGTGTTCATTGATCGTTCTCATTCGAATGGTCTACCAGTTGGAACTCGTCAATGAGGAACGCATCTTCAGTAACTGTACGGTGAGTTGAAGAAACTACCCTCTGAAGCTCCATATGAATTTTAATATCTTGATCACACGTTTTGTGATTAATGCTTTTTTGGCACGGCCGTAGCCAGAATTGATTTAGGGAGGGGGTGTTTCTTCAGTTTCCCGTCCGAATAAACTGATGACCTTTTTTTAGTCATCCGGCCAAAATCTTCAGAAAAATATCAAAAACTGTCACCAATTTCCCATTTGAAAAAACTGATGACTTTTTTGGTTATCCGGCTGAAATCTTCAGAAAAATGTCACCAATTTCTTGTCTGCAAAAGCTGATGACTTTTTTGTTTAGTCATCCGGGGCCGAAATCTTCAGAAGTGTTTTCATGGTTTTATTTCATGGTTTTTACATCATGTGCTAGTAAATGCATTCTTTTAGTTTTTACATTTTCAATTTGGGGGGGTGTTTAAAACAACCAAAACACCCCTAGCTAAGGTACTGTTTTTTGGTATATATAATTTCTGGGGTTTGTTAATGTATGTCATGTGTGATCTATGCTTTACATTCATCTCCTCTCATTTGTTATTTTTTTGCCCTGCTGTTAAGGTCCGCTGTTTGATGGGTACTGTGTGCATCATCACAGGCAATTGTTATGCGATAGAAGCCATTGGTGAAGAGAGACTTACTGTCACAATGCAGAAAGTTTTTGAGAAGCTTAAAATGTGCTATTTCGGGGACATATTTATATCTTTCATGTATCTGAGCATTTATGTATGTATAGTATTCAATATTAGTATTCAATAGTATGCAATACTATACATACATCAAAACACATTTTTGTGTCAGATGTCACCCCCAATGCTCCACAGAAAAGGAGTGTTCTCTTGGTTTCCTTTGCTTTTAAATACTGCGGCTATACAACATTGAGCTTTTCCTGTGGTAGTCTCAATGATCTGGAATGATTTTTCGTTAGAGCTGCGTCTACACCCTGGGAGTTTGCCTGAAACTTTCCTCATTAAACTTAAAACTTTTTGGGCGCATTGGGGTTGGGGCACCTTTGAGTAGTTTTGTTGAAGAGTGCTGTGTAGATTTCCGAAAAAATAATTGAATAAATGCCTCACAAAGTGCTGAATCTTTTTGTGGATGTATAAAAGCATGTAGTTTTTTTATGAATTGGGACTTGTGAAAAGGAAGTGAATACTGAATACCCTGCTTGAATGAGGGTTGTTTGAATTTGTGCTTTTGTTGATTTCAGGGTATGAGAAACATGAATACGAGTATAACAGGAAATCCACCGCCCTTCAACGAGACTGTCGACAATGCGGCGTATTTGGGACTTGAAAAAAGCGCGGACATGTCTCGTTATGTCAGAGTAAGTTTTGTAGTCAAGTACGGTAGTTCATTCTCTGCTGCATCATTAACTAACGACTAGTGTTTAAGCTAGTGTCTTTTAAAGCCTTCATTGTTTAACAATAAGCTTCATTAGTTTCTTGTACATTTTATTACGCACTCTTCGATTAAAGGTTAATATCTTCAAACTAAACAGCATTTTTTACTACTTAGGGTGAACTGACATATGGAATCAACAGGTTACATTGGAATTTTTATTATCGCGATCCTGTGCTGCAGGTTCAAATTGGCCTTAATAGATTGCCTTAAGCATTAATTATATATCGTAGTCTATTTTTGGATATTCTTGGATGAAATTACGTGAACTGGTCAATATAGGTGAATCATTTTTAGGGGCAGGATGATTATGTGTTTGTGGTTCATTATTTGAATGAATAATTTATCTGTAAATGTTTGGACTGGATGGTGCTATTGAAGTTAATTGAAAACAACATTTTGAATTGCAAAGAAGATTTTCAATGTATTTCTGCATTTTTAATAAAGATACTCTGATCTCGATATTTTTATTTTTATTTTGATGCCTTCCATCAATTGGCAGCGTTTTACTAACGCAATGTGCCTGTTGTTTCTGCTTCTATTTGTTGGTTTGCATGTTCCTTGTAAGCTAGTTGATATCTGTGTGTCTATAATTTCTGGGGTATGTTCATCGCTTTGACTCTTGGGTTTGAAAGTTGCTATGTAATTCTAGAAAAGAAAAAGGATTTAAGCCAAGTAGAACAAAAGTGACTAGGGGCAGGATTTGTTGTACCAAAACAATAATTTTGTATGGTAGAGAATATTACCCTTTGACTTGCTTTCATTCTAGTTTAATAGTGTTTTGAAGAATGCAAATAATATTATTTGATATGTTTTGATAATGCTGGTTCCACAGATGCTATTTTTATTCTATGTTAGGTTATGTTAGGCCTACTTTTGCATAGAATATTTTATGTATAATGCTATGATTTTCAGAATTTGGCGATTTTGTTATGGGAATATGATTTTCTGGCTATTTTGTTATGTGGGTATGATTTTTTGGCGATTTTGTTATGCGAACATGATTGTATGTTTTGCAGGGTTACATGATTCTTGTTCTGCTCTTCACATTTGAGTCAATCGTAGTTGTTCACCAGAAGCAGTATTTCAATCATCCACGACACCAGCGCCCACCCGCTGGAATCGTTTTTCCCGGTGTCAATAGGGGGCAGGCTGACATCGATCTGGTTCACTGTGCCATGTACCTGGTTAACTACGGCTTCTACAAATTTGGAAAAGAGGTCAGTAGGGTTCGAGTGATTGTTTGCAGCGATTTGTTAATTACTTTGTAAACTAATCAGAGCATTAGAAAGTTTTATTGTTTTCTTTGATTGTTTTATTTGATTGTTTTATTCAATTGTTTTAAGTTGGAGACTGCTTTTGAACAGATCTGTTTCGTCATGACGGTTGTCACAATGGTCGTTCGTCTCGATGTCTTCTCCGTCCTCTACGGAATCCTTCTCGGATTCTTCCTGCTGCTTGGAAGACGCAAGTGCCGCTGTCTCTGGCCGGGCTACATCATCTTGCTCGCTGTCCTCATCGTCATTCAGTATCTGTCGTGTGTCGGCGCTCCCATCGGACTCTGCTGGCGTAAGTCAATTTTCAACTGGATGAATTTATGTTCCTATTATATTGTGCATAAATGTGCATTGGGCATCTACGGGCTTTCAACCCATGGATCATGATGATGAATTGTGGGGCGTGGTGGTGTAGTGGATTTGTGTGTTGCCTTGCAGCTGGAAGGTTGCGGGTTCGAATCCTACTCAAGCCGCCTCATAGGGACCTTGAGCAAGTTCTTCACTCACAGTTGCTCAGGCGTGAAACTTCGATTCAGTGTTCGTGCTGTAGTCAGAAGTGCTTCTTAGTAGGATCTTGAAGGGCTCTATAACAAGTGCACATACATGCATATTCAGCAGCGAGAGGTGTGGTAACTTTGGACATTTGGTTCTGCCGTAAGAGGCAGGAACTCAAAAGAAGACGATTTGTATATATTGTATTTACTTAAGAATTTAAGCAGTGTATTACACAGAGCAGTACTTAGAAAAGGTACAGGCTTTTATGTAATTTTTCAAGGATTTTTATTGTAATCAATTGGAGCAGGCAGTAAAGCACGAGTTAGACGATAGACGATGTTACATATTAGCTACTGTGCAATGGGAGGCCCAACAGCGATCAGGATACTGATGCGTGGGGCACATTTACTTTGCAAATGTGGACGATTAAACGGACATTAGGATTAAAGTTGTGTTACCCTTGACAATATTTTATTAGCTCTTTGTTGACATCATCTATTGTTTGTATCTTGTGTTTTTGATCTTCAGAATATCCGTGGCTTATTCCGCCCACTAATCCTGTTATATCCAATCTGAAAGTGTTTCTTTTTCTTCCCGATTACTTGAAGGCGCCTGATGCAACCAAAATAATCGGTGAGTCATTGTTTTTAACTAATGGAAGCATTTTTTCTATCCATGCTGTTTACTGTTGCCAAATCTTTGGCCAACGCTGAATTTGTTAACAAATCATATTTTTCTGCATTATATAAATTTACTTAACACTGCGTAGCAACCTAGGAGGTTCTTTAGCCGAAGCCTTCACCTCTGATGGAATGGCCTCACCAGGCATCCCCCTAGTTGGCTGCTTAGCCCCACCACGGCGAGGTGCAGTTAGGTCATTGACCCACTGGCAGGGTGAGCCATGTACATGGAAAACAAAGCAAATGGTTATAATTGGTAATATTTGAGGAGCTTAACCAGTTACCTAAATCTTAAACATTAAGCGCAAAGAACATCTGCTTTAAACACAACATAAAATACGTATCAATACACAGAGGGCAGTAAGTGTTGAAATATAAGTATAAGCCAATGTATAAACAGACAAAATTTGATGAAGAAAATAAATTCATTCACTGGACTTATATAGCAGGCAGTAAGTGTTGAAATATAAGTTATAAGTCGATGTATAAACAGATAAGAGTTGATGAAGAAAATAAATTCATTCATTCATTCATTGGACTTATATAGCACCCCTTCAAGAAAGCTACACAGAGGGGCTCCCTGCCCAGCCACGGCAAAAGAGAAAAGACTAGAGATTAAGTGCTAAAATATAAGTATAAGCTGTTGTATAAACAGACAAAATTTGATGAAGAAAATAAATTAATTAATTCATTCATTCATTCATTGGACTCTCCGTCAAGAAAGTTACACAGAGGTGCTCCCAGCCCAGCCACGACAAAAGAGAAAAGACTAGAGATTTATGATGCAAAGTTTGATTGGTCAGATGTAATAAATGTAGCTTTGAGGGATGGAGGTCATTCCAGATGGACGACCCTACAACCGAGAAAGCTGGAGAAATGCTTTGTTTTCTGCATCAGTAAGTATACTTTGGGATTACTATCGTTAAATGCTTTGTCATTTGGGATTCGTCTTCAGCAGTTGATTGTCTCGTCTCCTTTTGTTTCCAGCTGACTTTTTCCAGCTGCTCTTCGTCTGTCTTCAGTGGAGAGTGTTCGGAGAGGAGAACCGACCTTCAGCGTCTGAGGAGGGGGGATCAAACCGGAGCATCACCAAGGAAATTATCGACGTCAAGAATGGAGTAAAGCGTAACCCGATGGAAGACTTTGTGTCCTACAAGGAGTGAGTGGAAAAACTAGAAAAAATGTGTTTTTTTAAACTGGAAATCTCGGTAGAAATCTTGAAGGGACACAATAACAGGTGCACATACATACATACGTGTGTATGTGGTGCGTATGTTATGGAACTATGTCTAATGCCTAGAGCCTTTGAGACTAAGTTCTACTCTGCTCTTAGTCTTTAGCCGTGGTTGGGTCGGGAGCACTTCTGAGTAGATACTCTTGAAAAGGAGCTATCTGAAATGAATGAATGAATGTTATGATGAAATAAATAAAATGGATTTGGTGTTTGGTAAGTGAATGTATGTAGTGAATCGAGTGTCTTGGTTGTGCTGCAGCTCCTACCTGGACTACGTGAAGGTGGGTGTGTTCTATTACTCGTTCTGGATAACTCTGCTTGTCCTGTTCATCACTGGCACCATCCGCATCAGCATCTTCTGCCTCGGGTACCTAATCGCCTGCTTCTTCTTCCTCTGGTTTGGCCAGGATCTGCTGCTGAAACCGGTGAAAACCATTCAGAGGATGTAAGTTGGATCGGCGTTTTCTTCAATTGCTTTCGTTGTTGTTTATGTGATGACTCGAGTTGTTTTCTACATATTAATGATTATATTTGAATTAACAATCAGATTATTTGTATTGGATTTGAATTACTGATTTTTCTGTTAGATGATTGTTTAAAAAGATTTGTTATTGATTTGCTGACTGTTCTTATCGATTATAGTTCTTCAGCTCTGTGATGCTGACTATTCATGATTTTTCTGTAAGAAAACTCCTTTTAGTGTTGCGCATGACTCGTGATTTTAGTTAATTAAATTGCTTTAATTTATAGTGTAACTGAAATAACACTGATTGACTTATGTTGATTGATTGATTGATTGATTGATTGATTGATTGACAGGTGGACCGTTGTTTTGGTTTACTCGTACTTTGTAATCTTGCTCAAGTGTTGTCTTCAGGTTTGAGTTTTCAACCTTTTTATTCATTTCTTTTATTTTAATGTGGCAGAACTTAATAAAAAAAAGTATGTAACTCTAGATAAATGCACTGCACAGAAACTTCACATGATTTAGAATCGATTAACAGACTTGGAGTCTGGAGTGCTTATTAGTTTCATATAGACACATGCGATACTGTTCAAAACAATTTTGTTTCTTTTCATACTGATTCACATCTCCTTCAATTGTTTCGAACGTCTTAGTGCTATTTCAGACTACAATCCTGTAAATTCCAGAACCAATTCCTTGATTTTGATCTTCCTACTAATATGAGATGTTATATCTGTTCAGATTCTATGGAAGTGCAATCTGTTCTTTTCAGATCAGACTTGCTGTGAACACATTCAATTCTAATTTGACTCAATTGAAATTCTCTTTTAATATTGCGTCATAGAATTCATTTGTATTTTTGGGAATTTATACAGCACCCGCATTATAGTCTTTACTCGGTCCAGAACTATCATTATCATCTCAGTTCTCTCTTCCGTACTCAATTCTATTCTCCTCCGTAAAACTCATTTAGAATCCTCCTGACTTAGTTTTTAGACTTAGTCTACCATCATTTTTTAATTACTATTTAGTTTTTCCACACAGTTTTGATGTGTGTTTTGTTCTCGCAGCTGGCTGGCTGTGTGTTCTACGACCACATACAATGCAAAGTTGTTCAGCTCTTCAACATTGTCTGTCTTCAGTCGAACAGCTACGAGATTATTATGAAAAAAAGTAGGACGGTCGTTCAAAATTGCAGTTTTGCGTTGGCATTTGTCATATTTTGAGAATTAAAACCAATCAATCAATCATCACAGCCATCGATGTTTATTTCAATACGTCGAGGGTTTCTTTCTATATTTGTTAATAAATTCAGTTCTATAAACAATACTCCAGCTCATACATTCAGACTTGCTGTCATATTGTTATTATTATTCGGTGTTTATATAGGACACCTTCAAGTTAATCTACTCAGAAGTGCTCCCAGGCTATTAGCGGCTAAATAAGACAGTTTTTAAGCGTGAAAGGAACATAGTGGTGTGACGTCTAGGCACATGGCAGTGTGCATTCCATTCTTCAGTACGACATACACTGATACTATGCATACATTGTACACATAGACATGCACAGTGCATATACATGCTGATTAGAATGCTCAGATTGATAAGTTATACATTAAATACATACTTTTTATTTGCATTCAAATGATTGTACATGGGTATGTATGTTTGTATGTGCACTTGTTATAGCACCCCCTTCAAGCTCACTACTCAGAGGCGCTCCCAACTACAGCGCGAACACTGCATCGGAGTTTCACGCCGAAGCGTTGAGCAATTGCGAGTGAAGGACTTGCCCAAGGTCCCTACACGGTGACTTGAGGTGGATTCGAACCTGCAACCCTTCGGTTGCAAGGCGACGAACGTACCCACTACACCACCGCGCCCCACAATGTATGTGTGTGTATGTGGGTTGTATCTCTATATGTATAATGGGCATTTTCATAGCACCTATGAGGATATTCTTGAAGGGGCTTTAGATGGAGTTGTGTAATGTCTTGCTGAACTGTTGAGTTGTGTAAACTTGTAGAAGACTGCGAAATGAACAAAGACATGGCTGGAATGTCGTGGGATGCTGCCAGCTTTACTTTCCTCCTCTTTCTCATACGTATCTACAGGACTTGGTATTTCCAGCACATCGTGACTGACCTTAATGTTGATAACCATCTTGCTTCAAGGTCAGTTCTATTGAATTTTAGAAGCTTTATGCATCATCGCAGGAGCTGAGTTTTTTACGACTTTCTCTGCAGTCAAAATAAAATTTGTCATGTGCTGAGGAAAGTGTTTGTGTAGCTGCCGCTTTTACGGTATCTTATAAAAGGCATCTGTTTGCTCATGGAGCCTGGAACATTTAGCCCTTTCGAATTTTTTTCATGAAATGATAAAAATCGTGACTTATTATGTTGTGATAATCATGTTATGTTGTTATTTTAATGCGGAATCATGTTACCCACTGTGACCAATGCATTGCTGGGGTTTTACTGAAGTAGACACTGGTGCTATCTATAGATGTGTCTAATTACTCATGACAATTATGCAATGCTAACGTTAATGTTTCATTACGACAACGGAGTCTAGAGAAAACATTTTTCTGATCTGAAATGCCGCTTGATTAATTTTTTTATTTAAAATGAACTATCATTTACTCGCAGACTGTCGTTGACAACCGTTCAGCCAGACGCTGACGACACCCTTCGACCGGAAATTTTCTGATGCCATCTTTTTTTAGTCTTTCACAAAAATTTCCTTGCAGAATCATGTGTGTCACTTCCCTGACGACTTTTATACATGTGTGCAACACCTCTTGATTTTTTTCTGGAGTAATCTCATTCCTACGGGAAACCCCGCATACCCCGAGAGACGTTTTGATTAAACGCCATATGGACGTTGGTTTTATTACAGGGGCAGTGAGTTGATAAATCTGATGCTCTTCAGGCGGGTAGAGGAACATCGCAACAACGAGTTATCCATATTGGACAAGATCCGGCGAAAGATGGAGCGAATCAAACTCCGCCAGTACCGACTGAATCCGAACTCCGCTGCCTCTTCCTCGGACCATTATATTGGTGAGCGTCTGTCGTCTCATTCGAACAGGTTGTTAACATTGAATGCGGTGTCCACAAACAGCTGCCGGTCATTGATACGTTGGTGACGGAACAATGAAAAGTAACATGGTTGTTACTGCCATGCAGTTGAGAAATAAGCATGAATGCAGCTATACAACAATAAGTTTTTTGTTTGTTTGTATGTGCACTTGTTATAGCGCCCCTTCAAGCACCCTACTCAGAGGCGCTCCCGACTGCAGAGCGGACACTGCATTGGAGTTTCACACAGAAGCGCTGAGCAATTGCTAGTGAAGGACTTGCCCAAAGTCCCTACATGGTGACTTGAGGTGGATTCGAACCTCGAACCTTCCGGCTTCAAAGCAACGACGCCACCACTACACCACCACGCCCCACAAGTGTCCAGAGCCGTCTGATTTTTTCACTCTCAGGGCTCCTGGGTTGATGTCCAGGAAATGATGCCATCCCTGTGCTCTAGACATGTTACGTTTTCTAGTGAGTGATGATCTGATGGATGTATGTACAACCTTATTTATTTTTAACTTAGCATTAGCCAACATCTTGGTTCAATGTGTTTTGGGTAACTATGAAATGAAAGTAACATGAAACATTTTCATTTGCATTGATAGCTCTGCAAAGATTTTTAAGTTCGTGTTCGAAAGCATAGCATCTGCTTGTTTATGCACAAAATCATTCTAAAGCCAATGATTTTGTTGTGTTAATTGGACATAATATTGTGACGAATGGCTAATGTTAAAACTACTAGCTTCTTATTGTGATAGTGATTCGTTCTGGCGACTACTACATGTTTGACGACTTGACGGAGGATGAACTGGAGCTGCAGACGGAGGCGTCTGAGGACAGGGTCCTCGAAGATGATATAAAAAAGCCAGGGCCATTGCAGGTAAAGATTCTTTTCAGGTGGAGAAGGTTCATTGATGCAGAAGTCTCAATCCCATCAAACCCTCCAACCCACTATTTTGATCCTTTTTTTTAGATGAAACATTTTTAGTTTTGATCTCTATTGACGAATTTAGTTACGGTATTGTTGTTGCTGAATTGAAATCTAGATTGCAACTGTGCTTCATTCCTGCAATTTAGCTGCTTCGTTTTAGAGCCGGTTTATCAGTTGATCAGTTATAAGGTGGATTGAATCTCGGACAGTTTCAAGGTAAAGATTAAGTGGTTGAATTTCTAGTGGAAGAATTTTATGAAAATTGAGTCAGCAAATTAGCGGGAAGTACAGACTTGGCATATATTGTAAAGTAAGCCCCACTGATGAAAATGCCAAAAGTCCTCGTAGATCCGTGCTGTTCTCGAGCATCTTGGAAAATGGCGTTTTAAATTCAGTTTTTTGACTGTAGCTCCAGAACTGTCGCAACTACGAAGAAATAAAAATGAGAAAAATTATCCTCATTAAAAGATAAAGAAGTTTTGTATATATTGTATATTACATTTTTTCTAGGATTAGAAGTAAAACTGTTACAGATAATAAAGTAGTCGTTATTACGTATATGTCAATGTAAAAGCTTAATGGCTTTGGTAATGGGATTAGTTTAGTTATTGTTGTATTGCTGCTTACTTTGCATTCCTACATGCTTTCCATATATTTGCGATATACCTGCTTGCTTCACGTTCCTGCTTATTTTGTGCATTTGCTTACTCTGCATATATGCATACTTTGTGTGGTTAATGATTAAACTAGATCCTTAATGCTGGCCTCACTGGAGGCCCCAAGGTGGCCCTGGAAATGTGGGATCATCCGAGTCCTTCCAGTCCTCCTCCGCTATCGCCAGAGGACATTGGGTCGTACGGTGGTGATCAGGTACAGCAACACGATCGATCAGTCGCTTCCAGATCTATGGAGCATTTCTAAAGGAGCGTTTTTGTAAAGGAGCATTTGTGAAGGAACATGTTTATTAAATAGCATTTCTAAAGGAACGTTTTTATAAAGGAGCACTTGTGGAGGAACATTTTTATAAAATAGCATTTCTAAAGGAACATTTTTATAAAGGAGCATTTGTGAAGGAACATACATTTTTTAGAGGAGCATTTCAAAAGGAACATTTTTATAAAAGAGCACTTGTGAAGGAACAGTTGTTAAGGAACATTTGTAAAGAAACATTTGTAAAAGAGCATTTGTAAGGAGCTTTTTTTATTAAGGAGCATGTGTAAGGAACATTTACAAAGAAGCATTTCGTAAGAAGCATTTGTAAGAAGCATTTATAAAGTGCCTTTTTTGAGATGTCTTGTCTGAAGTTCTTAACCTTGAACAATCTATAGCAACTTCACTCTGTTACAAAGCACTAAGAAGGTATAGAAAAACTTAAAAGATACTTAGGGATGAGAAAATACCACACTGGGATGGGGGGTAATGATGGTAAGACCAGTTAGTTGTGCTTTTAAGGGTTTCTGCCCGAGTTTCAACAGAGAACATGCAGTATAAAGCTGTTGTAAGGCATCAACGAAAGATGTCAGTGTAATTGTAGATCAGCACTTGTGTAGCATTCCAGTGATCCCAGACACAATGCACATATCAATAACAGAAAATCTGTGTCCACTGACCAATGCGTTCATTCAGCTTATTGGTGTCAGTAGTGTTGTATAATTAATCGACGGCTTCGATTAGTGTAGCTAGCATGTGGTGTTTGAAGGGTTATTGGACAATCGAACAATATGCAGGGTGCGCCAAAAAAAGAGATCCCCCTAGGTTTTTTGCCAATATCTTGGCCAAAAGTAAGAATTTTGAAATTAAATTTTACAGTCTTTATGTTTTTGAATCGTCAAAAAGCGGTGGATGGCCTCACTAAAAGTGATATAACTTTTGTTCTGTTTGAAATATTTTGATGTAATCTGGCTATCGTGTGTAAATATGAATTCTCTATAAGGCTGTAAAATTTCATTTCAAAAGTCTTACTTTTGACCAAAATATTGGCAAAAACCTAGGGGAGTCTTTTTTTGGTGTACCTTGTAGTCAGCTGCATGTTGTGCTGGATGGATAGTAAGGTGTATGTGTAGACTCAACAACATGCGTATCGATAATATCAGTTGTCAGATGTGTCAGATACTGTTAATTATTTTTCAGTGAGTAATAATTGACAGTGTTTTGCTCAGTCAGTAAGTATATAATTAATTAGAGGTAGCGTTTCTCACCAATGATTAATAATCATATGTGAGTAAAGGCAATTCAGGTATCGTAAGATATTATTTGAAGTTTTTTCCAATCCAAGTTGTCTTTGTTGGTTTTCTAGATGGCTGTTGATCAGACTTACGACGTAGGATCGAGCGAGGAACCAGGAGGATCTGCTGTGACCTTTGAACCGGGTTCAATGTCCGGTGAAAAATCCAGCGTATCGGACACAGTAGATGGCAAAGAGAAAATCAGTGATGAAGAGAAAAGTGGTGTGTAGTGCCACGAATTTTTGTATTTTGTATTTTTCTTGAAAAGTTTTTAAACTTCCGTGTTTGATCATGCAATGGCCAACCGGCTTCAAAGAGAAACTTATTTGTGACAGTTAGTGCTCTGAGTAACACAGAAAGGAACCTAACACCATAGCAACGATTTGGATGTTCATAATCTCTTGATCAGAGCTGCTCATGCGTTTCTTGTTTCATATTGAAATTCATTCCAGAATTTATATAGCGCTTCTACAAGGGGACTACTCAGAAGCGCACCCGACTCTAGCACTGTAAAAAGGACAGTTTTGAATTTAATAAAAAAAAGTTTCGGTAAGAATCCCAGAAAGCACACGTAGCTCCTGTGGGAGCCGATTCCAGAACACTGGGTCAATCATATGTGTTTGATACGTCTCGTGTGTTATGATTTATTTTTTAGACTCGTTATGTGACAAACTTGTGAATGTGATAAAGATGGTGATCGTCGTTGTGTGTGCGTTCATCGAGAAGGTGATTCTGTTCCTGAACGGTCTTTCGCGCGATTACAATACCGTGTCGATTAAGCTGAGGGACGAGAAGGAGAAGTACAAGCAGAGGACGAAGGTGTGTCAGTGCGCTCAAGATTGGGCTTCCAAGTTAAAATATCCCAACAACACTTATTCTAATCTAATCTAATAAAGCATTTGTAAAGCTGATAATTGTATTGTATTTTAGATAATTGTATTGTATTTTTAAATTTTCATTCTTTCTTTATTTCTATAGCCTCCCTTCAAGCGGACTACTCAGAGGTGCTCCCGACTACAGTGCGGACACTGTATTGGAGTTTCACGCCGAAGCACCCGAGTAAATTTTGTGAGTGAAGGACTTGCTCAAGGTCCCTTCGCGGCATCTTGATGTGGATTCGAACCTGGAACCCTCCGGCTCCAAGGCATCTACACTCCCACTGCCCCACCGCGCCCCAGTTGTTATACAGCACCACTCACAGGAATGGTCATTCATTAGCGTTCTTAGAACAAGAATACCAAGAGAATCAGGTTCTTGAGAATTTAGAAGTATTTAGGAAGATACCTAGAAGGAATGGAGACACGTATTTGAGGAGCGAAGGGTATTCCATTGGGAAGACCCAATTGTGGCAAGAGATCTAGTCATAACTAGAAGAAGATCTAATGGCACAGAGCATGGATATGAAGGATGCTGTAGACAAAATCAGAGACAGAGCAAGTTGGAGACGACATGTTGAGGTCTCATCGTTGGCGTACGCCTGACGGAGGAGAGATCAGGAAGAAGAAGAAGAGTCCTAGCTCATGTAACAAAGATGATAAAAGTGTGGGATAGTTTTTTTTTGAGGGACATGTTCTGTTCCACTACTGCTCGATCATGAATTATGCTTGATTCATATACGGTACATTAGTGTTTCAGTAAATTGAATGACAAGTTTATAAGAACAGCAGACAGAGTATGCAGAGGTCCTGAATTACACACTTTGTGTATGGAGTACTTAGTAAATTGCTGATAGAAATGGTTGTTGGTTGTCTCTTAATAAACAGATTATGCCAGCCAGCATCATGTTGAATTTGAGTAAAGCCGTGGCAATGTTTTGAGCTGTAGTGCAGCATGATCTTTGATGATCAATCGTGTGAAGGTTTGATTTATGTGCTTAAACAACTCGGTTGATTATATATTTGATTTCAAGGAAAGTAACTGATGTTTTTATTGAATGGCTATATAAGCATTTAATGAATTGTGTAATATGAATTAAAATTGAAATGACTCTCTGTTCTTGTTTTTACATAGCCTACCTGTGGAAGTGAGTCAGGCGGTGCAAGCTACTCTCCGTTGATTGGTGGCACTGAGGAAGACAGGACTGCTGTTCCCAGGTACGACTCGTCAAAAACACACTGTCCTTACACCGTTGCATAATTTGTATGTTTAGACGTCTCATGTCATGTGAAATTGCCTATTCATACAACAGTTGTTCGATTGTCAGCATTTTTGTGCTTAAGCTAGGAGATTTATTCTGAACGGCATTTGTCGTGTTGGTTGATTTAAGTTAAGCACTGCCAGTGACCCACGGTCAGGTTGACTCCAGGGGACATGGTCCTTGTCAGCCATCCTCCACTGTGATGTAAACAGTCCATATATGGCCTGGCTTAAGCATGCATCAGAAGGATTGGCCTGATGCAGTCATATAGCTTCAAGAAAACTCCTGGACAGCGAGTGGTTGAGCTTTAGTATATACCAGTAATGTCATCGTCAACTGCAAATATCATAACATCATCTCTTGCCTCAGACATTCTCAACTTAAGACTACTTTCTCGTTGGGTCGTTGTATTGTTCTGAGGGAATTTCTGAACTAACACTAAACCTACAATGACGCAACTGTCGTAGCTAAGGTGGGTATAATATGGTACTTGTGTTTCTTGTACATGGTTGTTTGCTGTGTTTATTTTAGACCGTCTCAGATGGCACTTCACTTAGAGATCACTGAAGACGGTGAAAGCAGGTGATGTTTCTTTCCCTGGTTCTAGTGTTGTTTCATGCTCAAAGACTATTCTACTAAAATTCATTCGGTCAGAAAATTTATAAGCACCCTTTCCAGAAGTCTACCCAGCCCTGCCACGGCCAAAGAGAAAGGTCTTGGGCAACTGGCAGAAAACAGGCAAATTATTCCGAGGTAGTAAGCACAAGTGGAAGTCCATTTAAAGTGGAGGGCCAAAAACGGAGAACGCTCAACAATGTTCTTCTTGAACGGTTCTGATTATAACTTTTACTCGGCTATTACATTCTTGTCGTAAAATTACAGTAATTGATGTGTTGCTCTGAGGAAGATCCAGTGATCTAATTTATGAGTCTGAAAGTTTGTCTGTATATTTTATCTGTCACACAAAAAATTTGTGAATGCAGTGCTTGCAAGATATGGACATTTGAGTCCCGTTAGTGACAATAAATTATGCGCAACGGAGGTGAAGATGGCGTGTAGCAGTCTTAATACACGATCCAAAAGTGGGGTCACCCAGTTATGCAAATCTTGGTGGAATGGCATATAAGGATAGAGATAACCGGTGCGAATTTGGGTACAAAGATCTGGTATGTCAAAGGCAAGCTGTTTCCTTACATTGCAATCGCTACTAATGTATTGTATTGTGTTGTATTTAAACATTTATAAAGTGCCTGTAGTAAGGTGAACCATTCAGAGGCGCTCCCAGTGCGCAAGGCCCCGCGAGAAGAAGCAGGTTTTGAGAAGAGACAGAGCAGAGGAGAGACTGACAGACAGAAGAGTTGAGCGAACAGAAGGAGACAGAGAATTCCAGAGAGAAGGACCAATTGAGACAAAAGATCGAGACTGAGCCATAGCAGTTCTAGACCGAGGAACCAGTAGGTAAAATCTGTTGGATGAGCGAAGTGGACGGTGGGAGGAAGATGAGTGAGGACGAAGTAAGGCATTAGTCAGATATTTTGGGGCAAGACCCCGTTGATTAATGTCATTGATTGTGAAAGCTTTGATGGTTCAGTTGTTGATAGGTTGTTAATACATTTCTTTAATTATTTGTTTGTGTTGCGTAGATGCGATGGAAACGAGATCGAGAAGCAGAAGCTGGCGGAACGAACTTTTCATCGCGACATGCCGCTCCTTTTCCGGTTGATCGTCGCCGCTCTGCAGGTCATCTTCTCGCATTCCGACCTGCTGTGCTACTTTGCGATGGTACTCAACGTCCTGATGTCCGGCAGCATCGTGTCCCTCGTCTATCCGATCCTCACCTTCCTCTGGGCCTTGCTCAGCACTCCGAGGCCAAGCAAGACTTTCTGGGTCTTCATTATTACCTATACCGAGGTATTGACTAGAGGAGAAGAATTTAAACGTTGGTCATTGCAACTTTTATGAATATGATGTATGTTTAAGACAGCGGTTCCCAACCCGTGACCTGCGAGCCAAAAGTGGCCTGTCAGGCCTAAGAAATGACCCTCATCTATCAAAGAATTAAAAAAAATATATGAAAAAAATGACAATTTGGACAGGATAGAACACATAAATGCTTTAAATTACACATTATTATATGGCGTCTAAAAATAACATCAAAATTCTATTTTGAATCAATTGCAACAATTTTATATGCTTTTAGTTAGTTAAATTTTAGCTTTGTGGCCCCCTAATGTCCTTCAACTAAGAAAAAGTGGCCCTCGTGTCCTCCAACTTAGAAAAAGTGTCCCTAAAGGCAAAAAGGTTGGGAACCACTGGTTTAAGAGCTTGGATGTCATGTCAGAAATTGCAGGGCACCTGTAGCAACATTCTACATGTAACTGTCAATGTGAGTTCATTGAACCAATCCAAGTTATTGGAGGTCTTGCGCATAAGAATGGGCTCTCTTCATAAGAGACATCATAAGAGACATTGACCTTGACCCTTCTTCAGCAGGTATACCTCACCTAGACGTTTACCATGGCACTGGCTTCTTTTTCTAACAGAATTATACAAATCTCTCTGTTGCCAATATTTTCATTATTTGCTGAAATGTGTTGCAGTGGTATTTTTCCTCAAAAAGAAAGTGCAATTTCATTTTGGTTTGTCAAACTATTGACCAATTTCCACAGTAAACTTTCTACATCCTTCATCAAAACTCTTAGAGAAATGGTTATGGCACGCTTGTTAATTGGGTTAATTGATAACGGGGGGCCCGGTAGAGTAGTGGTTAGCACGCTGGCCAAGAGTGCGAGAGGTAGTGAGTTCAAGCCCCTGTTGGACGGATTTGCTTTGTAGGCTGCCATCGGCGACATGTAATTACAAATCAGTCTGTTCAGTTAGTAGTTAAGTTTAATTAAGATTACTGCATAACTTGTAAATGTAAAGCGCAGTGCGTCTTGCAGACGTTTAATTAAAGAAAAGATATTATTATTATTATTATTATTATTAATTACCTAGATGGCAAATCCCTTCTTTCTTGTAATCGATCTGCATATGATGCTGCCATACAATCCAGTGCTTGTGGAATGATAGAATTCTTTGACTTTCATCTTCAGAACCAGCTGTAGTTGGTGAAATGATTGTATGACCACTTGTTTATGGAGTGTCTGTTTAAGCAGAGTTACAGTACGGATTAGTACCTGTCAAGCTATTAAATGGATGTGTTTTCTGTGCGTTTGCGTGACAGGTGCTCATCATCATAAAGTACGTCTTCCAGTTTGCGTTCATCCCGTGGAACGACTCGAAGAACGCAGAGGACCTGAACAGACAGGTGTCCACCTTCTCTGCTCCCTACGTCCTGGGTATTGAGAAGAAGGACACGTACGCTGCATTCGACATCGCCCTTCTCTTCTGCGTCTTCATCCATCGATCGGTGCTCAAGGTAAGCGTCGGGAATTGTAATTGTAAGTGTACATTTATATAGCGCCACTTCAAGGGAACTCCTCAGAGGCGCTCCAATTACTGGTGATCAGGCGGCATTGAATTGTTTGACCTCTCTGTAGGGCTTCTCCCATCAGGAGACCCAAGGAAAAGAGGCAAGATTAGAGGATTAGAAGAGACAAGATTTGGGATGAGAAAAAGATAAAGATACTCTTGCACATGGGCGGAGACCTAGGGGGGACGGTCCCCCAAATGGAAGTGTAGGGGGGACGGCCCATGCACCCAATCGTTGAGCATCAAGACTAAAAAAAGTCATAAAAAATATAAAAAATCGGTCGAGATTTGGCCGGATGACTAAAAAAAGTCATCAACTTTTTTGGCAGCGAAAAAAAATTTAAATATTTTTTTCCAGATTTCGCCGATCGTCAGAAATTTTTCGGAAAATCTCGCGTCTTTCCGCCTCCCCCTCAAGTCTCAGCCCAGGCCTCCGCCTATGCTCTTGCAAGAGAGAATAGTCGAGTTAACAGGTGGAGGAAGACCGTTCCATAGAAAGAAAGCTATGCCGGCAAATGATCTGGATTGAACAGCGGCAATTCACTGACACTCGGAAGGAAGAGGCCAAGGTGGTTGGGGGATTGAAGAGGATGAAGTGAAGTGTCAGAGAAGAGGCCAAGAATTAGATTGTGATGATAATTTATGGCAAGTTGAGGAATGAGCTTTAAAATGAGAGCTTCGAATTGTATACATGCAGAAGGAGGGACCCAGTTAAGTTGTTCAACCATAAAAGTATAGCTATAGGAGAATTGAGATAGAGGTAGTATAGTACTGTATCTTCTTTAATGACTATCCTAGGTATTGCACCGCATACAACCCAGTCTGGCAGCTATGTGGGGCATGGTGGTGTAGTGGGTATGTTCGTTGCCTTGCAGTCGGAGAGTTGCAGGTTCGAATCCACCTTAAGCCTCCTCGTAGGGACCTTGGTCAAGTCCTTCACTCGCAATTGCTTGGTGCTTTGGCGTGAAACTTCGATGCAGTGTCCGTGCTGTAGTCGGGAGCGCTTCTGAGTGGAATCTTGAAGGGGCTCTATAGCAAGTGCACATACATACACATTTTTGTTCTAGGTATGGAGAAGAGTATGTTTATTGTTAAGGTTGCTTTTTATTTTAATATTGTTGTATTTGTTTGTCTTGTTGATTGGAATCTTGTGTGTTTTTTTCCATTGCAGCAACACGGGTTGTGGAAGGACGCGCAGCAGAGTCAGGATGATCTGGAGAATGCGGAGTTGGCAAGTCGCCAGGTCACTCCAGCCACATCTCCCGTGAGTTTTCTATGCACATTAGCCAGCTGTTCTGCCAAGCTGTGTTTGTATTTTATGTGTAACATGTATGTGTTTGAATGTATGTATTTATGCATGTGTGCATGTATATATGCATGTATGTGTCTATGTAATGTGTATGTCTGTATTTTAGGTATAATTATAGATATATGATGTGTGTGTATGTTTGTGTGTATATATTTAGACACTTTGTAACTTGCTTCATTTAACTCGAACTTGAACGTAACAAGGAATACAGGTTCAAAATTTAGTTACACTATGAGAAATGATCTCATCATAGCATGAATTCCTGATAAGGCAGTACCTTGCATCGTGTGCGTTATGACGAGCATCTTGATGCTTGACAACTAACGTACAGGTCAGCCAACTATTAATAGTGATGGCTAAATTATTTGGCGACATGGTGCAAGAACCTCGTCAACCATCAAGAACTCATTGACCATTACCGACCTTTATTCCATCAACAACAACTCGAAACTTTTTCTTCAACTGGTGCTATATAAATGTCAGATTGTGATACCTTTTGGGTTTTACGGTTACGTCACATCCATCAGATGTATTGAGTAGTTAATGTGCCAGTTGCATAGCGTTGTGACTCGGTAGTTTTTTGCGTTAACATGTCTCCTAGAAATTGTGGAAATAATTTTCCACACTCATCAAGTGTTTGAATTTTGAGGCAGCTGCTTTAACTTCTGTAAGGTCAGCTATAAACTGGATGTGTTTAATTCCAAATTATTCTATCTATTGCCAAAATATGTTTTGTTCGTGGTTGGGCTCGGAGCGCCTCTGAGTAGTTTTTTGAAGGGCGCTATATAGATGCTCTGAATGAATGAATGAATGAATGAATGAATGAATGGCGGAGTTTCCTTTCTGCATCTAGCCGCTGTTTGGTTGTCTCCATTACCTTATGTGAAGCTGAACGTGTTTGTTATTGCAGGGTGACAATAAAAGAATAGATACGGACTTTGGAGGGAGTGGAGACGCAGCGAGGAAACCGGACAGTGGCCATAGCAACAGTTTCCCTGACCCTGATGATGACGACGACGACCACGACACAATAGCAGTCCTGCCTCCGGAAGAGTCACCGGCAATAGTAGTGGATGATGATGATGAGACTGAGGTGAAATGCAAGCAGGAGAGACAGGATGAGCCTGGGTATGACCAGAAACATTATTATTGTTTTATTCATTTGTTTTAACCCGAGTTACCTTGGAAACCGCTCAGGATTTTATTGATAGTTCTGCACCAGATGCAGTAATAAAATGATGCTTTATGGCTGTTTAAGCTCAGATGCCATTGTTGTCTTCATCATCTTAGTCATTGCTAGTGCCTCGTTATTATGATCATCTTCAGACAATAGCTAATCAATAATAATTTATCTCTAATGGTTCATAATCACAAATTCATCACCAGCAGCAACTGTCACAGATATGACAGCTGTGATGGAAATCAGATAAAGTAGTAGTAGTAGTAGCAGTAGCAGTAGCGGTAGCGGTAGCGGTATGGCAGAAGCAGTAAGAGCAGCAGCAGCAGATGCGGTTCATTGATTATAAGGAATGAAATGCTACGAAAACCGTTTTTTATACATAACGTAACACATTTTATTGTTGTACACCGGCATAATGCAGGTCTTTATTACATCATGTCTTCCAGCTGTACAAGTTTTCCCAGTAGACCCAAAAGGAGACGAAGATCCTGAAAGCTTTAAGGCAGCGATATTTTAGTTCTTTGGTTAATTTTATGTCTTAGTTCTTATTCACTTCTGTTGATGCGATTTCACTTCGACTTGTAGTTTTCACGGCTTTAGAATTTATACAATTCAACATATTGAGGAATATATATCTATATGAATGACTTGTATACATGCTTGAAGGGAATAAAACTGTCATTAGTTGTTATATGCAAAATTGAATTCATTCATTCTATGGACAGCGCCACTTCAAGAAAACTACTCAGGGGTGCTCCCAGCCATCGTAAAAAAGGACTTGAGAGATTTATGGAAAAAGTTTCATAGGTCAGATGCTGGTAACGCAGTTTTGAAGGAAGGTCAGTCCAGACGGACGGCCCTACAACTGAGAGAGCTTGTTATTGCCTAGCCATTAACCCTTTACCCGTTCATTTTTAAATTTTAAGCCCGTTTTCAGCGGATATTCTCGGGGCAAACCGGTAAAGGATTAAGAGAGCCTGTGGCACTAGGAGTTGCCCCTTGTAGCAGGGCGAAGAGCGAGACGCATTTCAAAACTAGTATGTATTACTGTTAACAATTAAGAGAGTTTGCATTGTTTGACTTGGTTTCTGTATTCGTTTTTTTATTTTCCCTGCAGGTGCTGTGGTCGTTGTATAAAGTCGCTTTCCAGGTTCTGCCACAACGTACGTAATCCGATGTACAGCGCAGCGACCGACGTCTACGCACGGATGTTCCTCTGCGATCTCATCACGTTCATCATCGTCATCTTCGGCTATTCCTCGTTCGGACCTGGAGTGAGTTGCGGAAGCGGATTTTTTACAGACAATGGGAATTCAAGGCACTGTACACTGTGTATGTGTACAAGTGATGCTGAGGAACAGACCATTCATTACCATATACTGTATGTATTGTATGTATGTGCACTTGTTATAGCGACCCTTCAAGCTCTTCACGTTATGGGGCCGGTGAGTATTGAACCCATTTCCTTCTGTTCTTTGTGCCTGCAAGTTGGCTTGCAACGATTCACCAGTTTTCTTGTTATGTCATCCAAATTCCTCACGAGTAGAAGATTCCAATGTATGCATTAGCGAGTTGCTGTCCCTCCAGTTACTAAGACATTGTTACTCTTGCTACTGCAGTAGCTTCTGTCTTTGTGCTATTGAAATTATATTCAACGATTTCCTTTCTGTTTGTTAAGGAGACAAATAATTCACCAAGTGCGGCAATAATGAACGTTGCAACCGTCTTCAAGCAGAACAAGGTTCGTGTCGTTTGCTTGTGTCTTCTTGGAGCTCTGGTTGTGTTTTCTAAGCGATGGAAGAGGTAATTGGGTGAAGCTGAGCAAAGCAGCGCTTGTCTTCCTTATCCCGGAGTGGGACAGTTGGGCTTCGTATTTCGTCAGCAGAAACCTGGAGGGCATAAATTTCAAAGTTGAACACATGGTGACTGCTAAAAGGGCAGCAAAATTTATATGAGCATTTTTTGAAAACCTTTTCTGCAGTGGATGATTTTACTGGATTGCTGGGATGTTTTCTTGAAGCACTACCACACAACACGTTATATTTAAAAATTCAGATTTATATTAAGGTCTTGCGTTGGAAATGTTTGGCAAGATGTTCGAATATGATATTTAGCATTAAATTTCTTGATTTGTGTTTAGATTCCGGCATCGTTTCTGGGAATGATGCTGGCGCAGTTTATTCTCATCATAATCGATCGTGCGATCTATCTGAGAAAGCAGATACTTGCTAAGCTCGTCTTCCAGATTTTCCTCATCATTCTCGTCCATGTCTGGATGTTTTTTGGCCTACCTTACATCACAAACAGGTTATTGGATATATTCCTCTTAGTTCTAGTATATTTTCCAGTTATATAGGTGTTCCTGTTAGCGGGATATTCATCCCTTTTGGCCTTCCTTGTTGCCATCCGATTACCGGTATGTGAAGCATGTTATACTATAACTATTGTTTATGGTTGATGGTTACAATAAATGAATTGAATTGAATATATGCCATTGTTTTCATTGCTGGTAAAGTTTTTTTATTGATATTGTAGTCATCATCATTATTATTCACGCAGAACAATGATGCTGCATATTTCTATGTAATCCCAGGTATAAATTCCTGAGGCGTAAAGGTCAGAGTCAAAGGTAATGCACATATGTAGAAACACGTCAGAAACATTGTCCTCAGGTGTTAAGATCAGGTGGCTAAATTGCACGCGTGGGATCATCAATTGAACCTTGTTGAAACATCTAAGTAAGTTGTGATGAAGAGGTTGGCACTCTTATAATCAAGGGCGGATACAGAAATTTTTGAAAGGGGGGGGCAAAATTTAAATCTGATGACCTTTTTATTTTTAGTTTTAGTCATTTGTCGAATTCCCAACAAAAAGATACCATTTTGTCTGCCAAAATAGTTGATGACCTTTTTTTAAAAAGTCGTACAGTGCTCTTAAGCCCCTGCACAGACCTCGTGGGGTGTGGGGGACCTACGAAAGTGCTCATGGGGGGAGGGCCACATCAACTTTCCGAGCCAGAATAGCTGGTAAAAAATAAATTTCTAAATGGGGGGCCATGGCCGGATTGCCCCCCTGCTTACAATCTCGAAAGGTTGTGATGTGGATGTTTCATTAATGGTCAACCATCTGAACACCAAATGGTCTTGATGGTATAATACTTCTCTGTGCCTGCTGATGTTTTTGTTGACAACACAAAATGAACATGTACCTGGTTCATTGAGCGTTTTAGATTGAAGCTACAGGTCTTAATCATATCTTGCAATGGTATGTTCAAACGACTTTAACGCCCTTACCTATCTAGAGCTATTTCTTCATGTTTACCTACTATGGAACAATAATCCACCCTATGATCTTCAGACTCTTGCAGTTTTTCCTCTTTTTAAAATACTTGCGTACAATCAGAAAATGATCAACAAATGATAATTCATTCTAATCCCGATACAGTTCAACGATTTATCATTACAATAATTTTTCAAATACATGCCATTCATCAAGACTCAATGGACCCATGTCTAGCGTGACTAATACTGACTATTCCTTCCCCTATTGTTGCCATTTAGTCTGTTATATTCTTTTATTATAATGTGTCGTTTTAGCAGATTATGTTGATTTTTATTGTTTTGACACTTTGTATCAAGAAATTGATTTTATTGATTGATTGTATTGTATTGTTGCAACAATATAAAGAATTATATATTGTATGAACATTGTTTCTTTTATTACTGTTATAATTAATTAATTATTAGATGGCGACTGATCTCTGAATGGTTTGATTTCAGGCGGTTTGTTGATAACGTCGCAGCTCAGTTGTGGTACTTTACGAAATGCATTTACTTTGGATTCTCATCGTATCAGATTCGATGCGGATATCCAACGAGAATGCTTGGCAACTTCTTGACAAAGAAATACAATTACCTCAACCTCTACAGCTATCAGGGGTAGGAGACATCGTTGATCTTGATCTGTCTGAAGATGGGTTGTCTCTTTCACAACTGCATCAGTGCATCGTAACTGGTTAAGATTGAAGCTACAGGTCTTAATCATGACTGCATCGTAACTGGTTAAGATTGAAGCTACAGGTCTTAATCATGACTGCATCGTAACTGGTTAAGATTGAAGCTACAGGTCTTAATCATGACTGCATCGTAACTGGTTAAGATTGAAGCTACAGGTCTTAATCATGACTGCATCGTAACTGGTTAAGATTGAAGCTACAGGTCTTAATCATGACTGCATCGTAACTGGTTAAGATTGAAGCTACAGGTCTTAATCATGACTGCATCGTAACTGGTTAAGATTGAAGCTACAGGTCTTAATCATGACTGCATCGTAACTTGTTAAGATTGAAGCTACAGGTCTTAATCATGACTGCATCGTAACTGGTTAAGATTGAAGCTACAGGTCTTAATCATGACTGCATCGTAACTGGTTAAGATTGAAGCTACAGGTCTTAATCATGACTGCATCGTAACTGGTTAAGATTGAAGCTACAGGTCTTGATCATGACTGCATCGTAACTGGTTAAGATTGAAGCTACAGGTCTTGATCATGACTGCATCGTAACTGGTTAAGATTGAAGCTACAGGTCTTAATCATGACTGCATCATAGCTGGTTAATCATTTGACATTATAAAGTATTTGGATTACTAGATAAGTTGCCACCATTGATAGTCTTCTATCTGCACTCCAGTTGCGGCTATGTTAGCTATGAAGAAATGAATGTTGATTGATTTATTCATTGCATTCCTATTCAGAGTTGTCAGATGACACCGTGCTTTGAATGGCTGACTCTGGCGCTCGGCAGCTGTGTTGTTACACTATATATAGTCAAAACCATAGAGACTCTGTTGGGGGGGGAGGGGCGGGAGCGCAGTGCAGCCTGGGATATTAGGGAATCTGGAAGTGAGGCTTTGAAGCAGATTAGTTTGTTTGTTTGTATGTGCACTTGTTATAGTGCCCCCTTCAGGCACTCTACTCAGAGGCACTCCCGACTGCAGAGTGGACACTGCATCGAAGTTTCACGCCGAAGCGCTGAGCAATTGTGAGTGAAGGACTTGCCCAAGGTCCCTACGCAGCGACTTGAGGTGAATTCGAACCTCAAACCTTAAATGGATTGGTCGATTGTTTTCAGGTTTCTGGTTATTCCATTTCTGTTGGAGTTGCGGGCTCTGATGGACTGGATGTTCACGGACACAACTCTAGCGCTCGGCAGCTGGTTGCAGATGGAGGACATCTACTCGAACGTCTTCATCATCAAGTGCAACCGCAGGGCGGAACGGGTGCGTTCAACCGCGAATTGTTCTTTCAATTCCTCCACTGGAATTGACTTATAATTTATTACTTGCAGTTTGCCTGATTGCAATAGACCAGATTGGGTCACTTTAATACATTAGAACAGAGGGGTCTGTCTGTGTGTGTCTGTTTAACTGTCTAGCCATGAACACATGTGACAATGCGTGGGAAGCCAGGTTAAAAGTATCATCTGACAATGATGCACTTGTTTCTGTGAATGTAACTGGCATATACAGTGAAGAGAAGTTTCATAATAATAACAATGATAATGATAGTGATAATGATAATAATAATAATAATAATAATAATAATAATAATAATAATAATAATAAACATGCTTGCCCATGCGGAGCTCGAGTGACAGCAAATGGAGCTCATGGTCTTTCCTGTGGCCTTGGACCGGGACGGATCGCAAGACACGCCACATTAAACGATCTATTCAGCCGGAGTCTCACACGAGCGGGATTCCCAAATATCAAGGAACCACCCGGTCTCTCTAGATCTGATGGCAGACGTCCGGATGGTCTTACGCTGATTCCTTGGTATAAAGGCCGAAACCTCGTATGGGACGCCACGGTGATTGACACTGTAGCTCCATCTTACATACCTGCGACATCCTTGTCTGCAGGTGCGGCAGCGGAAGTGGCGGCTACGAGGAAGGTCGACAAGTACAACCATCTTACTGCCACTTATCTCTTTGTTCCGCTGGCCTTCGAGACCATGGGGCCCATCAACATTGAGGGAATGAAGCTACTTAAAGATTTGGGGCGCCTGCTGACACGAATCACCGGAGACCCTAAAGAGACAACTTACCTATTCCAACGGTTTTCTGTCTGCATCCAGCGATTCAACGCTGTTGCCTGCAGGGGCACATTCGAAAAGCAGCCACTGCCATCTTATTAACTGTTCATTCCTGATTCTTTAGGTTTTATTTGCATGCGTTGTCATAATTGCCTTTGTGACTCGATCTCCATAATAATAATAATAATAATAATAATAATAATAATAATAATAGCAATGGTTCTGCATGGATGCACGTAAATGCATTTTGATTCACACACGTTCATTCATTCAAGAATTTTTATAGCACCTCTTCAAGAGAGACTACTCAGAAGCACACCCAACTCTAGCAAAAAACACAGTTTAAGTTGAATAAAAAATGTATATATGAGATTTTGTTTTCTCTTGTTTCCAGGATCTGATGCTGTATCATCAAGTCTATAATTTTAGTTCAGTTTGTAATTTTATCTTAAATTCTATGATTACATGAACGGACGCTGTAGAGTTCATACGATGCACGTGATCTCAACTTTTTAGACGTATCCGGTTCAGCGTGGACAGAAGCGTCGGGCGCTGGTCAAGTACGGCCTCGGAGGGATCATTCTGTTTCTGCTCATTTTCATCATCTGGTTCCCTCTGCTGCTCTTCTCGCTGTCTGAATCCATCTTCGAGCCTTGTCCTCCGGTGTCTGTCACCGTCAGCCTCAAGATCCAGGGCTTCGAGGTATTCTAGACTTTTCAATGTCTGCTGGCACAGATGATGATTATTTTATTCATTTATTTTTTTAATTTATTTATTTTCTGACGTTCTTTGTTGTGTTGTGTGGCCGTTGTGAGAGTACAAATTCTGATTGACAAAGTCATGTGTGTATAAAAATGGCTTCTGTTTTGTTAGTATATTTGTGACTCTATATTGATGTTCGGATCAATCGAGCAATCGATCAGAATTTATATGACGTCCCTTCAAGATCCATCCCCTATCTTGCACTCCCGGCCCAGGCCAAGCGAAAAAACCGTCTTCAACAGTTGGTGAAACGGGAACAGTTTGTACGTGTCTAGAATGCACTCTACATTCTACGCATATGATGACTTACATGAACATTCAGATGAACATGTGCGGGCCATTGTGTCTAAGTGTGACTGTACTTGACTTTATGTAGCGACCATATTGCCTTAAGTCTGCTAATTCTTCATTTGATAGAGTTGCTGCTCAAGATCCCTCTCCACTGCTGCTTGTTTGAATAGGCATCTCGCCATTAAAGGTTACGATGTGCAGACCTCTCTTACCTGTGATTCAAGCCAACTTTTGGGAAGAGGCACCGAAGGCACGGTTCTGCCTAGTGGAGGTGGGAGCAAAAGGGATAGAGAGCAAACCTTGCTCTGTCGAATGACGGGAGTGCAAGTCATGAGCAGTAAGAGCATGGTTTCAAATTCGCTCACTAACGCATACAGGAGCGAGGCTTGGCACACAGTGCCAAACTCGAACAACGACCCTATACTCGATTCACTGTTTGAGAGGCAGCCAGTGGAGAATGGTGCATATATAGCTAGAGATGCGTTCAAATTTTTTATGAGGCCAATGAGGCGAGCTGCAGGATGCAAGATGTGATCTGGGTAGCTGAGTCAGGTAGCCGGCAGCATAGAGATTGAAAAAATGGACAATGGTGGCAGTAGCAGTAGGAGAAAATGAGCGAGCAACAATGTGTAGCTGGTGCAGTTGATACTAACGGGCACGGCTGAGTACGTGAATGTGCAGAGCAAAAGTAGGCTCCTGGTTCAGAGTAACACCAGTTTTACCTTTGTGTTGAATCATTCTTAAATTTTCTAAATTTCTAAGCAGTTTGAAGCTTGGTTTCAAATACTCAAGATAGGGGAGGTTATAATAATGATTATGTTTGTGATGAAGAAATTTGATGGTGGTCATCCTGCTCTATGTACTGAAATTAGTGACACTGATGTTTTCATTTCTTAACAGCCAATGTTTAAGATGACTGCCCAGGGAACTGACATCTCGCGTATCACTGATAGCCAATATAATGACCTGATAAACGGCGCACCTGCAAACATGGTAACGCTTTGCTACTCAGTTTCTAGTGATAGTTTTTGTGGTTCATTATTTGCCTTAGTATTGTTCAACCATCAGCAGAGAAATAAAATCACTTGTTGTTGGATAAAGATAAATATGCTGAAAAATAAGGTTTTGCTGAAGTCACAAATTTTATGGACAATTATTGCGTTTCATAGCAAAAATTGTTATGCTACTTTATCTCCAGGTATCTGGGTCAAAGTTGCTGATATGTATAGCCTGCCTACCTGCAGGTGTTATCTTATTGAAAATGCTTGCTAGTCAATTTGCCGCAAACTGTCCTCATTTGTCTGGCATAGGTTGATAAATTGCATCGTGATTTGGCAGATTGTTTGGCTGGTAAGTTTATTGGTTATTTGGATAAAGGCTCTATTGATTTAATGAATTGGTTAATGTTCAGGAAGTTGCTGTGTTAAAGATGCATGCTTAAATAAGTGGAAAAACAAATAGGTTTTAGACTACCGTACAAATGATTCGTTTAGGATTAATTCGGACTAATAATTACTGGTAAACTGAGTGGTTATCGCTGGCCATTTAGCCGTTGAATTAATCAATTAACTCGGTTTGACTGGCAATTTTTAGGAGATCGGTCGCTCTATTCACCGTTGATTTTCTGTTGAATTGTTGCCATTTTAGACGGCCAGATCCTTCTTGTACGTGTATCGAAAGGAGGACATTTACAACTGCAACCTACTTGGAATGTCTGCCGCCACGTGGGATATCACGCCTCCTTACATGGACCGACTGAAGAAGCAACTGAATCAGACCGTGCGACTTGACTTCTCTCTTGCCTTCACAAGGTACCTTGTCACGAGTTATCAAAAATAGAGAGATAATCTTAGTTGGATATGATTGATCAGCATTCGGGTATTTCCAGTTTATTATGGGATATTTTTTCAGTATGTGATCATATTTTTTAATTTATTTATTGTGTGTAATTAAATTGTCCAAATTTTATTTTTGTCTGATATCCCTTAACCTGCTGTCTCCATACTTTCAAGGATTTCACTGATTCACGTCGCCATCTGACCATTTACTTTAAAGTGTTAACTAATAAAGTTGTGTTATTTGTATGTGCACTTGTTATTGCTCCCCTTCAAGCGCTCTACTCAGAGGCGTTCCTCACTGCAGAGCGGACACTGCATCGGAGTTTCACGCCGAAGGGCTGAGCAATTGCAAGTGAAGGACTTGCCCAAGATCCCTACGCGGTGACTTGAGGTGGATTCGAACCTCGAACTTTCCGGTTTCAAGGCAATGACGCCACCACTACACCACCGCACCCCACGGTTGATTAAAATTAATTTGCATAAACATGGTTTTTCGTTTTGACCTGTAGTACAAAATGTAACAGAGTCCAATTATTTGTCGTTTTCAGTTTTTTCTGTTTTTTGAATTATAAATTTATAACTTGACCAATTGCTTTTGTGTGTATAGGGACCCTGCTCCCAGCCTGAAGTCGGAGACAGTGACTGGAGAATTCCAGCGCACCCTTGACAAGCAGAATCCGGCTGACAGTCAGATACTTTCAGGTCTCGTCAATATGCTCAATGGCAACAACACGAACGGCGTGTGAGTACAGTGCGGAAATTAATTATTACCATTGTGCTAGGGACCAATGTGGCAATTATTACCATTGTGCTAGAGACCACTGTGGCAATTATTACCATTGTGCTAGAGACCACTGTGGCAATTATTACCATTGTGCTAGAGACCAGTGTGGCAATTATTACCATTGTGCTAGAGACCAGTGTGGCAATTATTACCATTGTGCTAGAGACCACTGTGGCAATTATTACCATTGTGCTAGAGACCACTGTGGCAATTATTACCATTGTGCTAGAGACCACTGTGGCAATTATTACCATTGTGCTAGAGACCACTGTGGCAATTATTACCATTGTGCTAGAGACCACTGTGGCAATTATTACCATTGTGCTAGAGACCACTGTGGCAATTATTACCATTGTGCTAGAGACCACTGTGGCAATTATTACCATTGTGCTAGAGACCACTGTAGCAATTATTACCATTGTGCTAGAGACCAGTTTGTGCAAATTTTGTAATATTTTTTTAAAATAATTTTTTCCTGCCAAAGGTGGAAAGGATCCCTCAGGCGCTAAGAGATTACAACTGGTTGCAGGTTCTCGTCCCAAGCGTATTGCTTATTATTGTTATTGTTATTATTTATTTTAGTCATTTCTCACATTTGCTATAGCACCCCTTCAAGCTCTCTACTCAAAAGTGCTCCCGACTACAGCGCAGACACTACTACAGAGTTTCACGGTGAAGTGTATGAGCAATTGCGAGTGAAGGACTTGCTCACAGTCCCTATATGCGAGACGGATTTAGATGGATTCGAAGCTGGAACACTTCGGCTCCAAGGCACCTAACCCACATTACACCACCGCGCCTCATGATGTAGTATAGTGTCTGCCTTGCTTGCTTGAGGGAAAGCATGGGCGGAGACCTAGGGGGGCAGGGGGGGACGGTCCCCCCCAATGAAAGTGTTGGGGGGACGGCCCATGCATTTGTCCCCCCCAATCATTGAGCGTCAAGACTTTCTTTGGCGGCGAAAATAGAAAATTTCGTCGGGATTTGGCCGGATGACTAAAAAAAGGTCATCAACTTTTGTGGCGGCGGAAATAAACTTTTTTTCGAGATTTCGCCGGTCGTCAGAAATTTTTCGGAAAATCTCGCGTCTTTCCGTCCCCCCCAATTCTCGGCCCAGGTCTCCGCCTATGAGGGAAAGTCGATGACCAACGAAGAATGAGGACTTAATGAGCTGTGCAGGCTGCGGGTCGCCAAAATGCCTTTTAAATAGTCGAATCCATATTTCCTTATATTACATGTCCTTTGTTATGGCCTCTAGTTCGATTCCCAGGAGACCAGAGAGATGATGCTGGATGATCGAGCAAAAGTGCAGCCGTAAAGTACTTCTTACATTACACTAATTCGGTGCACACTGCATATTGTGCTTATGCAGCAGCAGCAACATGGTGTAACTGTTGTGAGGGGTGAGCAAAACTGAGCATATTCATTGGAACAATTGCATCCAAAGGGTAGTGTCTGATTACATAAGACGGACTTCTAAATATATCGATAAGAGGTTCAATACATGAAGTCTCTCTGGTCTAGCTGATCTAAGTACGTGCGTTTTAATTAAAACAGTGTGGAAATGCGTGTTGGAAATGCGTGCCAATTTGACATCCAAAGTGCTTGCTTGCCCGTTTGGAAATGCGTGTTGGAAATGCGGGCCAGTTCAACATCTAAAGTACTTACCTTGCTGCTGATATCTGTTTTCTTTGTGCTTTTGTCGTAAATTCTGCAGCAACTGTTTCTGCTACGAATTGCAGGTTCATTCCACACATCTTTCCACACTATGTGAGCGTGCCTGCTAGTGGAAAGCTAATGGCAGTTGACCATCTCTTCTATGAAAAACCTGCTGGTGAGAAAGATTGTTCATATTGATAATAATGCTTTTTAGCATCTCTTCATTATATTCTTTGCTCTGTCTTACAAGATTGAATTGAGTGTTTGCGACTTTTTAGCAACTTCGTAATAGGGTGGACAACATAACGAGGAAATAATTTTTAATAACGATGCTTTATCTTATTTGAATGTCGTGTGTCATGTGAACTAGTGAAGTGGGCATAGTTGTTCATTATAAGAACATACCTAGTACCTACGTTGGATTTAGGATTATGTGTTATATTAAAGCATTTGACTTTTGAAAGGTTCGATAGATGATGTACTTTTATTATACCATGTCTGCTGTGCACCAATTATATGGCAATTTTTTTGGTAGATCGAAGGATATTCTTATCTTATCTTCATACATTCTGAGACAAATTCGTTTCGAGTTGTTTGTTTAACGCAGAGTGAATTGTGAGTTAATTGGAAAACTCGATTTTAATGCATGCTCGATATTTTACGAATATTTCTTGTGTTGATGCATCTGCAGTGCATCTTGTATTGTATTGTATTGTATTGTATTGTAAATTGTGAGTCTTTGAGTTGTGTCGTTCCGTTTGTCTGTGTTCAATTTCAGAATATCTATCGGGAAATGCGTCGCTGAACCTGAGCATCGAAAATAGCACAGGTTCGAAGTGGTGGACCATACAGCGGTATGAGAATTATGAGACCAACGATTATCTTAACATTACCTCGTTCAATGAGAGAATTGCTCCAGCCGGTGTCCTATCCGTCCTCAGCAACTACGGGTGAGACTCCTTTGCGCCGTATCTTAGAAACATTTAGACGCGATTGGACTGCATTCACTTTGATCCATTCCTGTCATCTCGTTTCGGATCAGGCTAACATACTCAAAATCAAATTGAAATTGTGTTGTATGTGACCATTTATAAACCGCTTCTCAGCACATGGGCGGAGTTTGGTTTCCGTTCTTGGAGGGGCTAAAGCCTTCTGGGGGGGGCTAAGCCCGAGAAAAGATACCATTTGCACGGTAAAAAAAATGAATCTGGGTCTTCATGGAGGGGCTTAGCCCCCCTAACCTCTGATAAACTCCGCCCATGTGTCAGCAGTAGCCTGTCAGAAGCGCCCTCGTGCAGTGTGATCAACCCCAAGAGAAGCGGCAGGATTTAAAGCAAGAGAGAGATGATGAAAGACTACCAGAGAGAAAGGTGGAGCGAGGTGATAGGGGAAGTCCATTCCATAGAGAGGGACCTCTGCAGGCAAAGCATCTGTATTGAGCATTGGCAGTCGTGATGCGAGGAACAAAGAGGTCAAGCTGATCAGAGAAAATGTGGAGCAATTATCTCTTGACCGAAATCAAATGGATCGTCTTAATCAAATCAAATGGATCGTCTTAATCAAATCAAATGGATCGTCTTAATCAAATCAAATGGATCGTCGTCTGTGATTAGATCCAGTGAGCTTAGACAGAAGATTTGGAATTCAGTTCATCAGAAATTGAATTGTTGAAAGGTTGTAATAAAAGGAGAATCCCAGTTGACCCTATTCTAGACGATTAGGGAATGCAAGTCTGGGTTTATGGGTACGACAGCATCTGTCTGCTTGGGGTTTTTAAGCCCGAAAACGCCTGTTATGTATGTATGTGCACTTGTTATAGGTTCCCCTTCAAATAACTACTCAGAAGTGCTCCTGACTACAGCGCAGACACTGAATTGGGTTTCACGCTGAAGCGCTGAGCAATTGCAAGTAAAGGACTTGCCCAAGGTCCTTGCACGGCGGCTTTAGGTGGATTCAAACCTGAACGCTCCGGCTGCAACGAACATACGCACTACACCTCCGCGCCCCACAGAGAGTGTAAAAGACTGAGGAGTTATTTGAATGAATAATTATGGAAGATGTGCGTGGGTATGTTATTTGTAGGGTCATTGGTCTTTACGTCTCCCTCGTTCTAAAATACTCAAAATCAAATTCAATTTGTGTGTGTTGTATGTGACCATTTATAAAGTGCTTCTCAGCAGTAGCAATAATAATTATGGAAGATATATGTGTGTATGTGTGTTATTTGTAGGGTCATTGGTCTTTACGTCTCCCTCGTTCTCGTGATCGGCCGCTTCGTCCGGATGTGGATCCAGGGACTGTCGTTCAAGATCATGTTCGTTGAACTTCCCAACCCGGACGTTCTGTTGAAGCTCTGCCTTGACATCTACATGGTCCGCGAGAGCGGTGAGCTGATGCTCGAAGAGGAACTGTTTGCGCAGCTCATATTCCTCTATCGCTCGCCAGAGACGCTCATCAAGGTCACGAAACACGTCAAGATGGACTGATGATAAGGACCGACGACGAGGGACGAATGGTTTGGCGGAGGGTGGTGCACAGCACGCAGATGGGTTGAATGCTGCAAGAAATCCTTGTGGTTATGACACATATCCCGGGGTGTTAAGTGGTGCGAGCAGAGGAGGAGGTCACAAGAGATAGTGTCTACATTTCAAAAGCCTGATGTGGGCTTTTTTGTGACTTTCAGAGGTTATGTGCTGCAGTTTGAAATTGCGGGCTGGAGGTGTCTGCAATTTCACTGCTGATATTGGTCATTAGGATCTTGCACTGACGTATGGGTACAGTGTGAGGTGATTCTGGATGAGATGAAGTTGGGAGGGTCTGGGTGGGAGAGGGTGGATGGGTGGGTTGCTGGGGTGTTTGGAAACTTGTTTGATATTGACATCATTCTATTTTAAATATACTGTGTTGACATTTCTTTCGACATCTGATGAAAGGGTGATGTGATTTGGGTTGAATTATGTTTTACACTCCGTTTGAACATTCTACCGTATCATGGGAAAGAAATATTTTTACTGCGACTGGTGTGAGGTTTGAGGTTGTTCTGGTTTGACTTGTGAAGTCGATGGCTTATCAGCAGACTAGAACCTGGGTCAGATTCTTGCAATGACAAATATTTAACTGCAGAGCAGTTTACTTCTATTGCTTTGAAATTGAACTTAAAAATTGGTGATATATTGATATATCAATGCTTATTTTATATACCTTGGTGTTGGTTAACCTGTTGAGAAGGTATTTACTCCAATGCGGTTTATTTACTAACCTCTGATTACCCGTATATTTTTCTCTAAGAGATCTTTGAGAAGGAATCACATCTAGTCGCATATACCTGTGCTGAACTAACACCCTTGATATTATCATAACCATTTTTCAGTAACCATTATTAGAGACAAGTTGAGTGTTTGGAAATATCTTGGGATGATACCAGGGAGCTGGCATTGTACAAGGACAAGTGGAGGAGATGTGTTGCCCAATGTGAGAGATCTGCACAGGAAGGTAATGATTATTTAGTAATGTTCAATAAGATTGTAACCCAGTGGAACGCAGTTGGGCCAACTCTGAAGCACTAGTCTTATAAGTTTCTTTATAACATGCAATAAACATTATGGTGATTGTTCTTTTAGCAGGAAGTTAATGTCACTGGGTATTCTATCTACGCTGGTTTTGGTCATGATGGTATACAGTGCATATTGGAACAGGTGTTCCGTATCATGTTGTAACCGCATCGAGTGTAAATGCGCATTATAGTTGTATAATTGAACCTATTGGAAGCTTTGTGTTCATGAGATTATTGCAGTTTGTATCTGCTGGACAAGATTTCAGTTGGAGTTTGATTGTTAACAAGTGTCTGCTCAATTTCACGAATATACTCCACTTCTTATGTATCAGAGAGCGCGCATGTGTTGCCTCCCAAGAACCAAGTATGCATGCTACTTTCATCGATCATGTTTGCACTTGTTGATTTCGTTTGCTTTACGTCTGAATATATGCTTAATCATCATGATACTGCTTGTATATTTAGTCTAGGTGTTAATCATGGCACTGCAATAATTTGTTTGGTTGGATCGGTTGTCATGGTAACTAGCAGTGGTTGGCGTGGTAACCAACAGTGGTTGGCATGGTAACCAAGAGTGGTCAAGAACTCAGTTGACTTTTAGTCAATGAACGAGCGAGTGGGCAAGTGAGTTAAATGATTGAAACGCAGATGATTAATTATTATGGATGATGCAGGACTTCATGAGGATCAAAATGTTGGGATCAATTTCGTTGTTCGTTTTCCGCTCTGCCTGTTGTATTTAGTTGTAGGCTGGGAGCGTAACATTTGTACAGGTGCTCAAAATGTTTTGACGTTTTATGCAGACAATGATATTGAAACATTGGCTTTTTATTCATTTCGAGAGAGATCTGCTGGAGTTTTCAGTTTTCGCGGCTGTAAATCTAGTTTAGCGACCACAAACTGAGAGCGATATTACCTGTTACAGTAGCCCTAATGGTTTGTTTTGCATTTAACGTTTAGTTTTGTATTTATTAATTAGATTTGCGAGAAACGGTTTGGCGTTGCCGTTGGAAACGGTTTAGGCTGTGCAACTGAGAGGCCGTTGCTTGCCTGCTGCGTAGGTTCAATGGTGGTCAGTTGGTGGTCAGTTGAAGACTGCTTTCGGTTGAATTGTTTTCTTTTGCTGTCGCATCTCGATCTGTTGAGTGAATTTCTTAAAAGTGGTGCTGTACAAATAATGCGTTACACAATTTCATTGATTTGTTTATTGGGGTTGGGGGGAAGGGGTTGTCTGCATTCCGAAGTAGTCTTCAGAACCATATTAAATTCTGGCCTGCATTAAGGTGGGTGCTTAAGCTGCTGCTGCTGCAAGGCCTGCGGTTTTAAGGACCTGCAGTTATGAATATGTGTGTGGTGGACCTGTGGGTTGTCAGCACCTCGACCCACGCTAGCCTTAATGCGACCCTGATTAAATTACACTATTGTGGTGGGAGAGTTGAGTCTTGTTCTTCAGAGACTTCCACCCTTCCGACATTTGGAGAGAGAGAGATAGCAAAGCTTTGCCGTCTTCACTGGTTGCCTAAAGAGCTTTCCTTTCTCATGGGAGTTGCGCACTCATAGCACCTCTGATTATGATGCAATTCGAGAAGCGCTTTAGAAGTTGTTAGATATGATGCTGCTTATGTTGTCAGTTTGTCACATGAGGTAATAAAAAGTTGCCGTTTTCTTTATTTTCTTTAACAGAAGAAAACAATTTTTTAAAATTCTTTCACAGTGATTAGTGCTGGAGTGGCTGAAAGCATGAAACTTAGAACATAAGTGATAGAAAGTTGGGATCAAAATTGATACATTCATTCTGAAAATTTATATAGCGCCCCTTCAAGAAGACTGCTCAGAGGTGCTCCCAGCCCAGCTAGGGCTAAGAGGAAAGGTCTTGAGCAACTGGTGGAAAGCAGGCAAATTACTGTTTATATAACACAGATGCTACTTTATCATATAATTGTATTGTGTTTGACAGTGCATCTTACATTATAAGCCAACTAGCTGAATTACCCGGCGTTGCCCCGGAAATATAAGTTTTTGTCCCCAGCCACGCCTGACCCCGTTCCCACTCCGCCATTCTCACCCAGCCTTCCATCGACCCCGAAATTTCAGTATTTTGCCCGCACGCTGCCCCCGCGTTAAGGAGAAGTCACCAACAGACCGTGACAAACATATCGCACCGACCAATCACATGCGACTTCTAAAATTGGCAACCATACAGCGAGACTTATGGGTCAACTTGGTCAACCGGAAAACGGCGGGCGAAGAGCTATCATGCAAGAAGAAGAGTTCTGCTGATAAAATTAATGTGCGTTGTATGGTTGTAATGATCCAGTTATATCTCACAAATCATGACATTAGGAAATGGACCGACATAGCCTATACATGCAATTAGCTCAGTGACACACACTTGTATTGAAAGAACCTAGCTTGGCCTGCATGTAGGCTATTAATTGGCTTTATTGCTGACAGTTTGAACACATTGCTATTTAGTGTAATAGTGTCTTGGTCGAGTAGTCTAATAATAATTATGACTTTCTAAAAGGTCGCGTGAATTCGTGTCATTATTCTAAGTTTAGGCCTACAAACCGATTGTGGCTAGTCAAATTCATCTGCATTGCGGTCTTTAGGGACAATCCCGTGGAAGTCGCGAGTGATGGGTGGGCATGAGATGTAGTCGCATATAGCTAGCTATGTGTTTGATATTGGCCACGGTTTGTCCAGAAGTGCTTGCACTTTTGTCTCTACACGGAATATGCGGCCTTACGATTTATGGCTACTTTTGAGTGACCCCGTGGTCGCTACGGCGAATTAAGTAGGTTAGCCTACTAGGCTGATGATGCTATGGCCAGGGGCGGATCCAGAGGCCAATCCAGCCATGCCCCCATTTCAAAAGTGCATAGGACGTGGCTCCCCTATTTGTTTTCAACAAGCATTAAACCAATGTAGCGGCATAGGCGCAACCACCCTATGGGACCCACGGGACGCGCCCCCCAACTTTTGAGGGACCCCTATAGCTTTATTATTATGGTCCCCAACTTTTAGGACGTGATTCATTATGGTCCCCCCAACTTTTAGGACGTGATTGCGCCTATGTGTAGCGGGAGAGAGAAGTAGGATGATACGACGACTAGAGAGATCATAGTATATTGCTTGCAGAGATTACGTCGACCAGATGACTGATGACTAAAAAAAGGTCGTCAGTAATTTTGGATTTCGGCAGGGAATATTGGAATATTTTCCCCACATTTCGACCAAACAAACAACTAAAAAGAGGTCATCAGAATTTTTCTGGTAAAGATCACCGAAAATTTTGGCTCCCCTTCGAAAATTTCTGTATCCGCCCCTGACTCTATGGTAGAGCCTATGTAGGCTAGTCTCATGCGTATGTAGACCTAGTGTTGTTTGCTTGATAATAAATAAAAAGTCATGTTCTTACTTCTAAAGCAGAGGTGCCAAAGAGCCGGTGTCACGAAATCTATCCCCCGTCCTGATTGTATACCCTCAGATGCAGTGGCGGCGCCAGTATTTCAGTTTGGGGGAAGGGCTGAAGCCTCGGAGGAAATTTTACATTTACATCCGCCAAAATTTCTGACGGCCTTTTTTGGTCATCAGGTCGAAAATCGAAGAAAATCGTGGAAAATATTGCCTTTTTAGGGGGCCTAGCATTTGATAGGGGGGCTTAGCCCCCTAGCAGTGGCGGCACTACGCCAGGGCATGGCAGGACAAATGCTCTGGTAAAAAAGCCTTTGCCCTGGTCGTTGCCCTGGCCCTTGCCCTGCCAGAAATTTTGCCTGTCAGAATTTGTTCGGGCATATTGTTTCTTACTGTTGACGACCATCCTCTGTCTGACAGGGCAAAAGTTCTGGCAGAGCTAAAGTACTGGGAGAGAACAATTCTGGCAGGGCACAAATTCTGACAGGGCAAAATTCTCGCAGGGCTATAGTTCTGGCAGGAAGACATTCTGGCAGGGAAAAAGTTCTGGCCGGGAAAAATTGTGGCAGGGCAAAATTTCTGACAAGGCAAAATTTCGACAGGGCAAAAGTTCTGGCACTTCAAAAGTCCTGGCAGGAAAAATTGAGGCAGGGAAAAATTCTGACAGGGAAACATTTTTTAAGGAAAATGCTGTCAGGGCAAAAATTCTGGTAGGGCATAATTTTGGCAAAAATTCTTTTAGGCAAAATTTCTGGCAGGGAAAATTTCTGGAAGGGCAAAAATTCTCACATGGCAAGAGTCCTGGTAGGGCAAGATTTTGGCAAAGGTTCTGTCAGGGAAAAATTCTGGCAGAGGACTGGCAAGGCAATTTTCTAGCATGGGAAAAGCTTTGACAGGGCAAAAGTTCTATCAGGGATGTTCTGTGGCTGTTTATCCACATTGCCGTATACAACTAACAGCATAGGTCTAACTGTCGCTTTATTGTTTTCAAATGATGCGTAGGCATTTGCGTAAACAATAGATTTATATACCTGACTCAGTTACTTTATTTGCTGAACTTTTTGCTTTCGAAATGCTACTCTAAAGAGAATTTGCAATGCTTCACTAAGTCACTGAGACTATATAGGCTAGTCTATTATAGATCTGATTTATAACTTATAAGATTTGCTTTCCAAATGTTAAAAAGTGTTCGGTTTTATGGCTCGCCCATCTGATCCTCTGACCAGTCAACCCTAATAGTGTAGAATGGCCCTTGTTGGGTTGGTTTCAGAAAGGGTGTCCGGCCTGGTAAAAAAACCCCTCCCCCATGAAAAATTCCTGGATACGCCACTGATATACGGTACTGCTCGTGGATAGCGTTTAGTATCGATAGTGGTTAGCGCGCAGGGCCTCTGGACCATTTTCGTGCGCGTCTTCTATTAACTGGCTAGCTGAGGAATGGCTTCTGCAAACGCCACATAGGTGAGTTAGGCCTAGCTGCGCTCCACGTGTCAGCGTTGCGCGCACACGTTTTATTTTGGCGTCAGCGGCTCACGTGGTCGCAGCGGAGAGTCTGCAGTGCTATAATTATAACAAGAAGACTTGTTTCAGGAGTTAGGCCTGCATTTGACGCTGCATGTCCAGTGTTGCAGTTTCAGCGGTTCATGATTTATTTGTATCTCCACGTATCTGTACGACCAAGGTCAGTCATTATATCGAAGATGGGGCTGCATGTGGTGATTATATATTTGTGCTACTTAAAGTCCAAGGAAAGACAGTATAGGGCCATAGGCCTACTACTAGATTATTCACTGGTGACTGTAGCAGACTGCAATTGACTCTGGTGCAGCTCTGGATCAAGTAGGTAGGCCTTTTCCTTTTCCTCTGCCTAATGCCCTATACTTGTTGTCGCTAAAGTGTGAAAACGAGCATCAGCATGAGAAAGCGTGGACGTGGAGGAAGTGTCCTTGGCATGGCGTGTAGGCCTATGTTGCATTCCAGTTGGTGTATATGCCTACGGTATAAAAAGATCTTCCGAAGAGAACAGTTTTCTTTAATCAGGTTAGTGGATAAGAAAGAGGATTAGCATTGGAAATCAAATGGAGAACTATTTATATTGTCGAATGTCCAGATCCAACTGTTTGAGCAGAGGAAAGAAACGATCAACGTAGGCCTACTGCATAATTATGGACAACATGAACGATAATTTCCATGTATTCTGCCACATACTCAGAGAGCGTGCGGGTCGCGTTTCGCTTCCCGAAGGCAGTGGCGGTGTCACGAAATAGAGTATCCCCCGTATTAATTGTATCCCCCAAATTTAAAAAAGTCGAAAAAACCGCTTCCGCGTGTATTTTTTCTTGCAAATTAATTTTCATCTGCTTTGTTTTGAACAATGACACTAACAGGTATGTTTATTCCTACTAGATAATTTGGTTTGCCCTGTTTTTAGAGCACTTAAAATATGTAAAACACTTAAGAACACTCAGAGTCACTAAATAAATTCGAGTTGCCTTTATCTGAGCATTGCTTAGGACACTTAAAACAATTAGAGTCACTTTAAATTTTGATTACAGCATAAAAAAATTATTATGCGCATTTTTCAAAAAAGGAGATAAAGTGGTTTATCCCCCCGGATAGTACAGACCGGTTAATTCCATCCGGGGAGATAGATTAATTCATCCCCCGGATAGCTTTCAGGCGGGATACTCCGTTTCGTGTCAGCGGCGCCAGGATTTCAGTTTTGGAGGGGCTAAATCCTTGCGGAGGAAATTTTACATTTTCGTCCGCAACAATTTATGACGACCCTTTTTTCGGATGGCCCTTTAGGGGGTTTAGCCCCTAGCCCCCCTCTGGCGCCGCTGCTGCCCGAAGGGTGGCCTATTTCAGAAATTAAAAATGTCGGCGTATAGCACGGTCCGTGCACGAGGACCTAAATGGCATGGCGTCCATTCAAACGGGCGAGCGGTGGTGAAGGATCTCACCCGATCAAATTCATTGGAAATTAACAGAGTCGAGGACATAGACGGCCGCCATATAAAATCCGATTACATTTACATTTTACTGTATACGCCCAAGATTTGAAGATTAGTGCCAGTGTTTAATCCAGACGTCTCTGGGGGGGGGAAAGTCCCCCCAGGATTGACATTTCCCTCCAGAAAAATTTGACGAAATGATATTTTTAGTTACTGTTTTCATCATTGTTTTACATGAAGTGTTATAATGTACCGTGATATTATTTATTATTATATGATTATAATGACATTATTTACTACTATAATATATTATACTATCATGTTAAGATGACACCTTAAAATGCAGCCATTGCAATGTGGAAATTCAGAAAGTTTCTAATGGGTCACCGAAAAAGAACAGCTATTTTGTTAAGATGACACCTTAAAATGCTGCCATTGCAATGTGAACATTCAGAAAGTTTCTAATGGGCCATTGATAAAGTACAGCTATTCTGTAAAGATGACCCCTTAAAATGCTTCCATTGCAAAGTTGAAATTCAAAAAGTTTCTAATGGGCCACTGAAAAAGTACAGTCATTTTGTTAAGACGACACCTTAAAATGCTGCCATTGCAATGTGGAAATTCAAAAAGTTTCTAATTGGTCACTTAAAAAGTACAGCTATTTTGTTAAGATGACCCCTTAAAATGCTGCCATTGCAATGTGGAGATTCACAAAATTTTCTAATTGGTCACTGAAAAAGTATAGCTATTTTGTCAAGACGACACCTTAAAATGCTGCCATTGCAATGTGGAAATTCAAAAAGTTTCTGATGGGGAGGGCGTATCCCCTCCCCATACCCCTCCCCTCCCAGTCTCGGTGCTACGTGTATCACGAGCGTCCTTCGGACGCTCAATTGTCTCCCCCCCCAGAAACGTTCAATTAGGCCTACTAGGCTACTACATGCGCTCAAGCATTATACGCCGTTAAGTGCGTGATCGCGAAGCGTGGGGCTGTTCTTATTAGTATTTATTATTATAATAGAAATTTGTCCTTAGGTGCTTCATTCACCAGGGGTCAAGTAAATTATATAAAAATTTCGCCCGAGGTAGGCTGTATAGGCTATCATCCCTCAGGTTTTAACAACAATAACAAAGGCTGTGTTGCTCTGCATGAAATTAACGATCATCGTCACCGGTCGATTGTGCAAAGGTCGATTGGAAAGAAAGAGCAACGTTGTGAACAAACAGAAAGACGTTGAAAGAGGTGTACACGTGCTGTCTGCTGCGTGTTTTCTGACACCATGGTCAACCTCCGACCCAGTTCTGATAGGAACTTCCGGTCCTGAGCATTGATGAGACCCAGGGTCTCAATTGCCACTGGAATGAAATAGTGCGTACTGGGAATTTTTTATTTGCTATTTTGTTGGTGGATGCCGTGCCCGTTCTTAGTTAGACGGGTGGCGCACAGGGACTCTCCGTTATATTACCGCGTATTATTATTATTATTATTATTATTATTATTATTATTATTATTATTATTATTATTATTATTATTATTATTAATTATTATTATTATTCATGATTTGTATTGTTTCAACAAATATTCCAAATAGACAAACAGAACAAAAGCTGTTTGAATTTTAGCGAGTCCAACCACCCTCATCCATGTCAATTAAGGGCTTAATTAATAAAAGACCCTGTGAAAGCCACAGTGTTAAAGCGTTGTATAATAGTCATATTATTATTTTTTTATTATATATTTTTTTTATTGCCCTGAGGTACTTCGTTCCCCCAGGGACTTAGAATTTATAAAAGCAATGTATCTATTCTGGAACGATTACACCTCATCCATATCGGGCATAATTATTATTATTATTATTATTATTATTTTTTTATTTTTTTTTTTTTTTATTATGAAAAAACCATCATTTATTTTCAAAACCAACAGAGCAACATCAACTGGCTGGAACTGATTAACGGTGAGCACTAGGCTAGACACTAGCAAAATGTGCTAATTGTATTCAACAGGATGGATCCAGATGTTATTATTATTATTATTATTATTATTATTATTATTATTATTATTATTATTATTATTATTATTACCATTGGTTTTTTTTGCAGTGAGACACTATTCTTCCCATGGTTGCCTATAGAGCTAAACAAAAACGTCCCGGCCATGTGTAACAAATTCTTTGGTTTTGTTTTGCAGTTTGTGGAGCGTCTGCTTTATCACCGTTTCTCATCTGACTTCCCGGTTGACAGAACAGAAACATCGATTCGGATGCAAAGGAAATTTACACGTTCATCGGTTTATCATTAGATCATCAGATTACTCAATGCACGCATATAAAAAATGACAGCGAAGATGACAGTTAGCCTGCCTCTTGTATTTTGACCATTCACCGATTCACTGAGTCGACGACGTTCTTTCCATCTCGTCAAGCTTATCGACATAATGACCCACGTTAATCTACGCGAGAACAACACCACCAAGATATGATAACCGTCTTGATTTGATACGATGAAATTTTTAATCTAGGTGAGGGGGTCAGGATTCGGAGTTTTGAGACATAAATCAGCGAGTTCATGTTGCCGATTGATTGTTCTGAGAATGCCGCCGACAGATCCGACTCAGTACAAAGTGAAGCTTCCTAATCTGGCCAGTCATGGCCATCAGGGATTAAACCTCTCCGTTGTATTACCACGTATGCGGATTACGTTCATAGGTCTGACCGTTCTGGTTCTATTGACGCTCTTCAGTTTCATGTACTGGTCTAGTGAAGAATATGCTCTACAGTTCGTCAAGTTCTCTGCAAACGTTTCCGAAAGTCATTCGTCCGACACTCACTTCACACCGATGATGTTCAGAAACTCACGACGTCCACGCGGGCGAAGAACCCCCACTGTTCCGACAACGCTTGGGCCTACTCCAATTCTTTCACTGCCGTCAACGACGTCAACACTGCATAATCTCGCACATACGCCAAAAATAACGTCAACGACAACATCAAAGTCAACAACAACGTCAGCATCAAAGTCAACAACAACGTCAATAACAACGTCAACACCAAAAATCACGTCAACCAGAGTGCCGTCAATCACTACTCTGCGCACGACCCCATTGATATCACAAAAGGTCATCCGTCGCCCTGTCGATGTCTCGCGATACGTCAGCTTCGAGGGAGGCTTTGCCGACGGTCGTGGCCTCGGAAACCAGATCTTCTGCTTCGCTGCCGTTCTCTACGTCGCCGAACTCACCGGCCGTGAACCAGCCATCGAAAACTTCGACTACGTCATCCAGCTGGACAAGGTCTTCGAGTTGAACGTCGAGAGATTCGATTCGCTGTGTCCCTGTCACCATATGAACGAGGCCAAGCACCTGGCCTTCGACGAGGAGACGGATAAGAAGGCCCTTAACAGCCAGAAGACGGCCAACAAATCGATCCTCGTCAGCGGATTTCGTCAGAGCTGGAGGTACACTCTTTCGATCGAACGCCGTCTCAGGCGACATCTCGTGTTCAAGGACGAGCTTCGGAAGTTTGGTGAGGAGTTCCTGACGAAGAACATCCCGCCCGGCTGGAACCGAGCGGGGTTCTTACGAGTGGCGATCCACATCCGCCGCGGGGACATACTCGAGAAGAGACTGATCAACTACGGATATACTGTACCGAACGCCACCTACTTCGAGAAGGCGATGACCTACTTCGCGCAGAGATACGGTCGGATACAGTTCATCACACTTTCCCAGGATGAGAAGTGGGCGAGGGAGAACATCCGTGCAGGCAAAAACCAGACACGTGTTCACGTGACACACGCGTCCGGTCACTCTGCTGGTCAAGATATGGCCATCATGGCCATGTGCGACCACATGATCATGTCCACTGGGACGTTCGGATGGTGGGGCGGCTGGCTGGCCAAAGGAACCACTGTCTACTACAGCGATTGGCCGAGAAATGGTTCTGGTCTTGGCAAGCAGTTCAAACGAGAAGACTTCTTTCCTCCCAATTGGATCCCCATGACAGACTGAAACTCTGGCCACGCTATCTCTGTTGCTTTGAAAACCTCCATGGTATGTAATCTCGAGATTTCGATAGCGTCCAACTCCCGAGAGTCAGCTTATTCACATTGGAAGTGGGCAGAACGCGAATAGGTGGGGTGGGGTGGGGTGAAATTGGTTCAAGGTCAAGGTCTAAATGAGTCAGGCAGGCAGTCAGACTGATAAGGTGGACAGTGTTTACAGCTGAAACGGCTGAGATATGTGAGTGGAAAAGAGTTCAAACTAATGAATTTGTGCGCCACTGAAGTAGCCTACAGAAACTGTGCATTGCAAAACCAAGACCAAGCCTTTTGGTCTCAAGGGCAAAAACTTTGCTGCCAAGATCAATAGCCTACCGAGGCTGTAAGTAAAGACCTGGACTTGAAAAACCAATCATTGACTAAAAGCAAGGAAATCGGATAGATCTAACCCAAAAAGTTCATGAAAATATTATACTTTTCACCATTGGTCGCGGCAGGTCATTTGACCTTCTATTTTACTTTTGACCTGCCTCATGGCCTGCCAAAAACTTTTGAATTTTTAATATCTTCTTTACATTTTATTTCTTCGGCCTGCTGAATTACTCCCATGACCCTAACGCAGCCTGTTGAAATTGTATGGTTGGCGCCCGGCGCCGTCGACGCTTTACCTAAAAAAACCTGAAGTCATTAATTTTCTTGTGTTTCTATATAATTTCTGGTCTGCAAGTCGAAGCGGAACATATAATTATACCGCTTGCCATTTGCCTTCTTGTGCAAGACATGTATAGCGTTAGAGCGTTGTCCAAACGCAGCGATACGGGAACCGTTGATTAACTGAAGCTCGCCATTATGTTCGATCAAGAAGAAACCATAAGTAAAAACGGAAAGTCGGAAACTTAAAATTGAAACTTGGTGCGTTTCTGATTCATGCAGATTTGCTGTGCAGTAGCCTAACTGTTGTATGCGAATGCACGAGTGCTTAGGTCCTACGACGACCTTAAAACGGTCTTCATTTAAGCACCGTTCATATTTAGGCCCTACAGCCGAGTCTTGGTCTTGATCTTGCAAAACCAAGACCAAGACTTTGAACCTCAAGGCCAAGACTTTTGGTTTCAAGACTTTAAAAACAAACTCGATGTCACTCGAGACAAAGACCATATCATGACATCGAGGGCAACAAGACTATATATATATATATATATATATATATATATATATATATATGTATATATATATATGCATGTGTGTATATGATGTATAATATTGTAGCCTATAGGGTCTTTATGTAGGCCTATGCATTAGGGCTGCCAACTTTTGATTTTGCCATTCCGGGACGCCTTCGGTCACTCGATGTGACATTACCAATTTACACAATCCATAGAAGCGCATAATGTAACAAATGTTTTGTCAACCCAATAAAGGATCCGCAATCCACAAAAAAGTGCTTAATAATTTCAGATAAATCATCAAAAGACGAATAGCCAAAATAGACAAGAATCAACTTCAAGAAGACACCATTTCAAACTCCAGTCAGCTAGGCCTATCAGAATAATACTACCATGGGTACAAATCAGGCCTGTTTTAAAGGAATTTTTAGAACTGCACAATTCTTTCTTTTCCTTCCCAACCTCCGTGGTAAATTACTTCCAATCGGAGGACAATGACCATTTTTTGCTAGTTTTAACTGTACAGAAGTGCTTCTACAACTACACAAATCCATTTAGAACTGCACATTTTGTGTACAACTGCACATTAAAAAAGCCCTGGTACAAATTGATGGAAGTCTTAGGTATCGTAGGCCAATAGGCCTGCGACCGGAGAGCAGAATTTATCTTCAATTTATAAGCTTAGCCTACTTCTGTGCTTTAAGCAGTTCCAGAACACTGGGCACGACGTCGTAGAAATCAGCACATGCTAAAATTTATATTAAGCACCATCAATTCTGCTTTAATAAGGTCGGTGAACTCTCGATGCTCTCTGGTAATTGTGGATGTTGGACAACACATCGTTCATAATGCTGAACACTCTTTCGCAAAATGAATTAAAAATGGACAGAACTTACAGTAGGCCTATGCAAAAGCGAAAACCGAATGTCAGTGGTTTGTACAGTTTTGAAAACTTCAACACGCGATGTTCAAATTATTGAGTTTAATAAACAAAAATTAATAGGAACAACAAATGGGCTAAGTGGATCTCTAGACCAAATTCCGGGACAATGTGAGATCAATCCGGGACACGGGACGCACAGGGTCGATTCCGGGACTGTCCCGGCGAATCCGGGACGGTTGGCAGCCCTACTATGCATATTTGTATGTAGGCCTACTATGCATGTATCTAAAATTTGGTTTGTTTGGGACAATTTTAATTATTCTTATTTCTTAGAAACTGCAATGAGAAACGGCTATAATTTTTTACATAGTTTAAAAAAAGTTTTTTCGTTTTAATTCCTCCAAAAAATCCATTGTTTAATTTTTTGGTATCTTTTCCGTTTCTTATTTTTTTTACCTTATTTATTTATTCATTGCCTATATTTTTTCTTTAATTTATTTTCTTCTGTAAAACCTTACATTGATATTAATTGTCTGCATAGGCCTATTTTGAAGGATTCGGCTAATTGACGGGCCTAACTATTTAGCCGTTTTAACGTCATCCTAAATAGCACACCATGACAGCAGGTATACAAGGAATGAAATTTATTTTTAAAAATCATCTGATACTAAGTTCTTTAATTAGTAAATAAATTAAAGTAGGGTCTACAGTTTTTTAAATTAAGTACACTATATAGGCTATGCTTACAAAGTTTAGGTTATAGGCCTATATTGTTCTTGATGTTTATGTCAGCATGGACTACGTTTTCTGCATTTTAAAATTCGAAACAAAATATCTTTTTAAACCAAAGTTGTAAGAAATAAAATAATTGTTGTGGATCAATGTCTGACTATTTAGTGTTCACTAGGCCATAGAAGCTGTATTATTTGCTGATTAAAATTAAATTGCGGGAAACAGGTTTTTAGTTCTAAAGTGCATTTCAAGATTTAACAAAACCAAATCATTTCAATACCAAATAATTTCTTTTTCGTTTTTTTCGTTTTCCCCGGGTTTTTTTCTGGACTAAACGACGTTTTATTCCGTTTTTATTTTGCCTTGATCGTTTTTAGCATATTTGATTTTTTATCATGTAACCTAGCATGATTTTATATCGTCATAGTCTAATTTATATTTAAATTATTATACATATTATAATTTATTTAGCCTATATTTATGCATATGAGCTTACAATTTGATATAGGCCTATGCATGTATGTAGCCTATGCACGTAGGTACGTGTAATAATGTATAATTTTAGATGTAGCCTAGGCCTATTAGGCCTATATAAAATAATACGGTTTTCTATACACGCACGCACGCACAGCGTCGCACACACAAGCACACACACGCTCACATACAAGATCATGCGTTTCTATTTTTGAAAGGTGCTCTGCGTGTTCAATTGTCATTAAGCTTACTGTTTCGAACATAATATGAGCATAATATATTTTTTTATTATTCGTTGGTGTCTGATGCTTTACGATAAACAGTATTCATGTCGCTGTCGTAATGCAGTGTTTTATCTAGACGTCTCTGGGGAGGGAACTTTCCCCCCAGGATTGACATTTCTCCCCCCCAGAAAAATTTGACGAAATGATAATAGTTTTTAGTTGCTGTTTACACCATTATTTTATAAGAGGTGTTATAATATAGCCTGATATTATTTACTAGTATGTGATTATAATCAAGGGCGGATACAGAAATTTTCGAAGGGGGCCAAAATTTTAGGTGTTGTTGGTGGAACGGGGGAAAAAAATGTTTACCGCCGAAAAAACTGATGACCTTTTTTTTAGTCGTCGGCCAATTTTTCGGGAAAAGATATACCATTTCGACCGCCGAAAAACCGATGACCTTTTTTTAGTCATCGTCCTATTTTCCGGGAAAAGATACTTGTTGAAATCAAATGGGGGCCACGTCCCATGCAATTTTTAAATGGGGGGCCATGGCCGGATTGGCCCTCTGGATCCGCCCCTGATTATAATGACATTATTTACTACTATAATGTAATATTTATGATGCTAGTATCATGTTGCAATGAGTATAACTTACTGTACATTTGTTTAAACACTATTTTTGTCCAGCTAAAAGCATTGATGACACCCCTCCAGAAACATTTGACAAAATTATGATAATTTTTAGTTGCTGTTTACATAATTGTATTATATGAATTGTTATAACATACTGCGATATTATATACTTTTTATATGCTTAAAATGTTATTATTTACTGTTATAATAAATTATATGATACAAATCATACTTGTAATCTTGTTACAATGAGTATAACTTAACTGAAAATATTTGTACAAATGCTATTTTTGTACCACTAAATTCAGGGCTTAAAGTGTGCCAGGACGGTCATGGACGGCGTCCTGGCACTTATTTGGCCAGCACTGCCAGGACGGTCGTCCATGACTGCATGGACGGCGTCCATGCAGTTACGGACGGCCGTCCATGACTGCATGGACGACTGTCCAGACAGCCATAGACGGCAGTGCATGGCAACAGGTTTCTATAGGACGTTGAGTTTTATGCACAAATATTTCACAAATATTTTAGATACATCATTTTTGATTTCTAGAGTGTTATCCATTGTCTATCCATAATGAACAGATTTTAATAAGATGACGTCGTAAAATGCCACCATTGCAGTGAGGAAATTCAAACATGCAAACATATCTGCCTGAGGAAAACCCTACCTTCGAGGAGCTATCTATAGAACCTCGGACAGGAGGTTCTTCACTCTGCGCAAGTGCCCTGGTTTGATCATCAGTGGCGGCGCCAGGATTTTCTTTTTTTGAGGGGGGGGCTGGATTTTCGGGAAAAATTTTCCGTTTTCAGTCGCAAAAATTTCAACGTGGAGAGCAGGCGCGGATACAGAAATTTTCGAAGGGGAGCCAAAATTTTCGGTGATCTTTGCCAGAAAAATCTGATGACCTTTTTTAGTCGTTTTGTCGAAATGTCTGAAAAATATACCAGTTTCTCTGCCAAAATAACTGATGACCTTTTCTAAGTCATCCGTCATCGCAAGCAAATATGGCCTGAAACCAAATGAGGGTCACGTCCCATGCACTTTTTAAATGGGGCGCCGTAGCCAGATTGGCCCTCTGGATCCGCCCCTGGATCATTGATCATGTAATCCATATCCTTGCATTTTATATTAGCTTTTGTTCAGTATTATGTGTATGTTTAAGTGTGTACCGTATTTCTGTACGTAGGCCTACGTGCGCCCAAGTTTTTGTACACTGTTGTACAGGTTGGCCTAGATTTTTTCCTCAAGTGTGCTTTAACTTCTGCGGGGGCGCCTAAAAGCGGCATGATAGGCCTACTTATGACTGTAACCAGCAAAAGCCCCAACATACCCGCACACACAGCGGCCCTGCGTGTGATACTGAATTGCTGATGTAGACCGGGTCCAGAGCCGAAAGATATCGGAAGTTTCGGGTTGACAAATCACGCCTCAAAGTAGCCCAAAGGTCGCGAGATGATGAGCCAAAATTGATTAATGTAGGGCTTGTAGGCAATCATAATCGTAATTGTAGGCCTAATCTCCGAACTTCTAAAGCGCTAGTCGAAAGCCATAGCGAGGGGCACCAGCTTATTCACGAGCGCTGCGTTGAGTCAAAATGGTCGTCCGTATGAGTAGTCCAAAAGAGGTCCGGGTCCGGTTGCCGTAGGATCAGAGGGGCGGAACAGCTACTGAGGCGGGTGTCGTATGGGTCGGGAATTGAAAGGTGGAAGATCAGATGAGACAGGGTAAGAGTTCTTGAAGAGGTGTGACTTCAGTTTTGAATGAAAAGCCCGAGGTGTGATGGATAGGGGAGTCTGAGGAAGCTCAGGAAGGTGATGGTGTCTGAATAGTCACGATGGTGGAGAAACTGAGAATGAGTGGAATTCAGATGGCAGATCCCCTCCCCAAACCCCTCTCCGCTTCGCGCCTCGACGATTGATCTCCTTCGGCCCTTCGTTCGCCCCCACTCCCCCCCACCACCCCCAATGTCAGAATAAAAGTCTCCGCCTTTGAGCCGATCAATGTCAAATCCTAAATCAAATATATCCTAAATGGATTAAAGAATAATCTTAAAATCGTTATTTTAACGATCTACTAAAAAAATTTATACTGTTTCGCCCGATGTGCAGACATGCACAGGAAGGATTATACTGCACTTTGTTTTTCATGACATGACATTAAAATTAGATTCATCGTTAAAAATGATTTCATCGTAAGTTTGATTGTCCGCCATATAATTCGATCTTTGTTTCTTGGAGTAGGCCTAAGGCTGTAAGACTCAACGGTGGGAGGAGTGGGCTTAACACAATGTCCATGATCAACAGTGGCGGCGCTAGGGGGCTAAGCCCCCTTAAATATGCCATCCATTTTTTTCCCATGTAAAAATTAAATATTTCGACGATTAACCCCCTTTAGCCTCCCCACCCTAAAACAACCGTAAAGGTGCGCGAGGTTTGCCAGACAGCTGTTGGGCGGACATGAAAAAGGACCATTTTCCAAGATTTCGACCTGATGACTAAAAAAAGGTCATCAGAAATGTTGACGGTGAAAATGGAAAATTTTCTTCGGATTTTGGTCGATGACTTAAAAAAAGGTCGTCAGAAATTTTTGCGACTGAAAACGGAAAATTTTTCCCGAAAATCCAGCCCCCCCTCAAAAAAAGAAAATCCTGGCGCCGCCACTGATGATCAAACCAGGGCACTTGCGCAGAGTGAAGAACCTCCTGTCCGAGGTTCTATAGATAGCTCCTCGAAGGTAGGGTTTTCCTCAGGCAGATAGTGCATTCGGATTCAAATTGTGCTAGGTAGGTCTACATCAATATTATATAGGCCTAGGCCTACCTGCGCTACTGGTATACAAAGTTTGCGTTCAGTGATGTCACAGCTGGGTTTTCCACTAGATCTGGGGTTTTTGGCCTTCGTCTGGGTTTCTGGGGTTTTTTTGGGCAAAATCTGGGTTTATTTTGGTGAGTTGACATTTTGTATTACAACTCATGAATATTCTGTGAAAGTCAATGTAAAATGGTTGTGATACATACTTTTCCCACTAATTTTAATTTTAAACCCCACAATCAAGATCTCACGTTGTCAATTCACAAATAATTTATAGCCTGAAGAATAGCTCTGCACAGAAATAAACCATTTTGACATCTCAAAATAGGTCAGGTAACTCCTCTCTCCTTGTTAAGCAGTTTTGACATCTATAACATGCATATATATATATATATATATATATATATATATATATATATATATATATACGGTGTAGGTCAGGTCAATCCTCTAATGGTATAATAACCTATAAGCCTAGTATAGGTAATATAGTTGTTGCAGAGTATTAATGTTCTAGGTGGTCAAAACGTTGGATTGGTGATGTATTAAGAAAATTTGACTGGAAACCTCGGACAACTTTAAGACCTCGTAAACTTAAGCCACATGTGTTAGCCTATGTGTTTATAATTCTGGTAGGCTCGACCCGGAGTCGACCGGACGACCCGCTGCGCATGCGCACACGAATATATCGATTAAGCTTATTGTCAGTATGGCTGTTGAGTCTCTGACAACTTTAACAATTGATATTTACAGTTGTAATTACATTTTATTCGACTCTTTTGACGAACATTTTTTTTAGCCTTCATACGAACAAGCGAAAAACCAACTTAATTTAAACAAAGAGGGTCTAAAATAGCTTATATGAATAGTCTGGGTTTTCCTGGGTTTTTTCGGAAGGAAATCTGGATTTATATCTGAAACCTCAGTGGCAAAACTGATTGCGTTCGCTAGTCACAACGACCATTTTAATTTTTATACAACGGTAAGTCGCGCCACAAGAAACATAATTAGCCTAGGCGATGGCCTAGGCCCATAGGCGGAGACTTGGTCCGAACTTTGGGGGGACGGACGAGCGGCCGAAGGACGATCGCCGAGGCGCGAAGCGCCGAGCAGGAGAGGGGTTTGGGCAAGGTGATATGCCCCTCTCAAATGTCGAAATTTCTTGAATTTTCACAATGCAATATTAGCATTTTCAGTGGCGGCGCCAGGATTTCAGTTTCGGAGGGGCTGAAGCCTCGACCGAAATTTCATGAAAATTTTCCATTTTCGCCGTCAAAATTTCTGACGACCTTTTTTTTTTAGTCATCGACCGAAATCCCATGAAAATTTCCCATTTTCGCCGCCAAAATTTCTGACGACCTTTTTTTTTTTTTTTTTTTAGTCGTCAGCTCAAAATCGAAAAATGTGGATATTTCACTGTAAAAAATTTCGGGTCGCCCCTTTTTAGGGGGGGCTGAGCCTCTTGTAGGGGGGCTTAGCCCCCCAGCCCCTCCCTAGCGCCGCCACTGAGCATTTTAGGTTCTCATTTTAATGAAGTTGCTAAGCATTTAAGTGTTAATAGTCCTGGTGTTAAGGCTTCAGTGTCCCCTTCAATGTCGAAATGCTTTTAATTTCTACACTGCAATGATAACATTTTGGGCTCTCATTTTAACGAAGTTGCTCATCATTTCAGTGCTAATAGTCCTGGTCGAGGACTTCAGAAGTATACCACCACCACCCAGTGGCGGCGCTAGGGGGGCTGGGGGCTAAGCCCCCCTACAAGAGGCTCAGCCCCCCCTAAAAAGGGCCATCCCAATTTTTTTAGTATAATATCCACGATTTTGGGCTGACGACTAAAAATAAAAAAGGTCGTCAGAAATTTTGGCGGCGAAATGGAAAATTTTCATGAGATTTCGGTCGAGGCTTCAGCCCCCCCAAACTGAAATCCTGGCGCCGCCACTGCCACCACCCACCCCATTGTCGAAATGTTTTGAATTTCCACACTTTAGTGGATGCATTTGAGCTGTCATCTTAATGAAATTGCTCATCATTTCAGTGCTTATAGTCCTAGTCAAAGACTTCAAAGTGTCCCTTCCCATGTCGAAAATTTTTGAATCTTAATTCTGCAATTTTAGCATTTTAGGCTGCCATTTTAATTAAATTGCTCATCATTCCAGTGCTAATAGTCCTGGTCTAAGACTTCAAGGTGTCCCCATGTCGAAAATTTTCTAATCTCCATTCTGCAATTGTAAAATGCTACAATTGCAGAATGGAGATTCGAAAATTTTCGACATGGGGACACCTTGAAGTCTTAGACCAGGACTATTAACGCTGGAATGATCGATAAGCAATTTCATTAAAATGACAGCATAAAATTTTTATGCTGTCATTTTAATGAAATTGCCCATCATTTCAGTGCAAATAGTCCTAGTTGCAGACCTTAAAAGTCTCCCCTCATTGTTTTAATATTTTTAATTTTTCACACTGTAATGTAAACATTTTAGTCTGTGATTTCAACAAAGTTTTTCATTATTTCATTGCTGAAATATATATACGACTACAGACTTCAATAAATGTCTCCTCCACATTTTTTAAATTTTTGAATTTCCATATTGTGATTGTAGGAATTTAAGCTGTCATCTCTAATTAGATTGCTCATTTTTGATAGTCATGGTCTAAGACTTCAGAGTGTCGCATCCCAATTGTTTAAAATTTTGGGGAATTCCACACCATAACCGTAGCTTTTTAAACTGTCATCTTCACAAAATTATTCATGATTTTAGTGCTCACAGTGCCAGATTAACTATGGCGCAACTGGCGCACTTGCGCCAGGCCTTCATTCGGGGGTAAAAATTTAAAAAAACATTGAGAAATCCGATTTAATATCCGATCGAATTTGTTTATATAAGTCACAGTCCGGCTTACTTAAAGTGTTTAATTTCTAAAACAAGCATTGCATATAAAATTTGGTGGCATTATAAAAACAGGCCTTCTACAGTACTACTACTATAATGATGACGTACTAATTAATTGTGTACTGTAATGATGGCGTATGACGTAATCAATTTATGCGCGGATCGACCCCATAACCAAATAAAATACAGATATGCGTACGGTACAGACGACACAGTGTATGTTCCATTAATATTATTATCTACTATTTAGTGTTTATGTAGCTGCTTATTTCTTTTTTTAATTTTAATTTTTAAACAAATAAAATAAGTAGGCCTACAGAAAATGAAGAAATTTGAGTCCGGTTGGCAGAAATGTCAAAGAAAACGCGAACTTGAAGAGGTAGGCAAATAGCAAAGTGGAAGTATTGATAAATTTCTGGCAGTAAAAACACGAGAAGTGCCGCAATTTATAGATGGTGTCGACTCGGCGTCAGAAGCTGGATGCAGTTCAGGCTTAGGCCGCTCAGCAGTGTTAGCACTAATGCCAACAACAGACACCCTTGATTTCAGCAATGGTATAGGCTATCATTGATATGCCTAAATCTGAAACTACCATAGATCTACCATTAAAACAAGAGAATCAATCTGTTGGAAACGTGCCACAAACAGATGCTGCTCTGTGGACTATAAATGAAGATTTGGTCAGTTATTGGCTGCAGATGGGACTTGAACCATGTCGTAATCAAGATGGCATGTACTCTAAATCCATAAAACACCATGGAAATAAAGTAAAATTGAATAGTACCAAAAGAAAATTAAACGATTCTGCTTCTTTTACGATCACACCAAACGGGGAAAAAAGATCATTCAGTCATTTAAAACCCATAAAATCATCTTTGAGGTCAACAATAGGCCAGGACAGATTGACAAATTTAACTCTTTTGAACATTGAGTCGGAAATCTTGACAGATCTTGACTTTCAAGATATCATTGATTCTTTCTCTACTTTAAAAGCGCGAAGGAAAGACTTTTAAACTCGACGAACATTTTTGAACAGTTGAACTGTAACAAGTAAAATTAAAAAATCTCCTATGATCCTATCACAGCTTCATTTTGTGTTCATAAATTATTAAAGTATGTTTTTCTATATAATTAATTTTTCCCAATTTTTTTGATAATTTGATTGGATAGAGGGCCTACTTTAGTTTTGTTGCATTGTTTGCGCCAGGCCTCTAAAACGTTAATCCGGCACTGAGTGCTCATATACATGGTTTAAGACTTCAAGAAATGTCCCTCCCATTGTTTAAAGTATGTTCAATTTGCAAACTGTAAAGGTAACATTTTAAGCTGTCATATTAACAAAATTGTTCAATAAGGATAAACAATGGATAACACTTCAGAAATTTATTATAATATGACTGAAATATTGGGAGGAGGGATATAAACATCTCCGTCCTCCACCGCTAACTTTGGAGGTGACCGTCCCCCGCTGTCCCCTCTACAGTGGCGTAGCCAGGAATTTTTCATGGGGGGGTTTTATGGCCGGAAACCCTGTTTTTTGCTATTTTTTCTTACTTAAATGGAAAAATAACCTTAAAAAAACCTTTTTTCCGGAGCCAATGGGGGGGGGTTTGACCCCCGAAACCCCCCCCCTTGCCTACGCCACTGCCCCTCTAAGTCTCCGCCCATGCCTAGGCCTATAGGCCATTGACGTAAAAATTTAAATGACTGACTGCCTAACGAACGCTAACGATTACCGTAGACCTAATCTGTAGAGCAGGTGTGTCAAACCTCATTGAATGGGGCGGGGTAGTGGCAATAATATTTTTTAAATTATTTTCCCAGCAAGGTATACGAGCCAGGTGCTGTAGGTTACTAAACAGAATGGGGTCGGATTTAAACCAGTAGTCGATCGCGCCGTGTGCTATCGATTTGACTCGGCCGACGCACGACTTGGAATCATGGGCGCCCGCACATAGAGGCAGGGGGGCACTTGCTCCCCTGGAAAATTGACACCTATGTTTTTCACTACTACTTTTGGGTTTTTAACTAAATTCTTTGCATTAATGCACCAATGATACGAATGATACAGACAGTAAAAGTCAGAAAGCTACGTTTTAGAGATCTCTATAGAAATAAACATGCTCTTATAACTTTCTGCCTTGCATATTCAAGCTCTTTCTAAAAACCGTAACAATGACCATTGGCTTTCAACCCTCCTGCGGGCGCCCATGCAAACATCAGGCCTATCGATTATGGCCTACTTGAGTGGAATCCAGCTGTATTGCAAATAATCACAGCTGCAAAAAATTAAAATAAATACTAATGCAAAAATTAGAAAATTTCTCAAAGTACCGGTACACCGAAATTACATCACGGAGATCTACTTATTCACCAGCATTGTAATTATATAAACCAAGTCTGCTATAAGCCATGGGTCCATTTTGTCCATTTTGCAAGCTGCCAGTACAGAATCCAGGGAGGTCAAACTGTAGATAAACTTGGATAAGGGGCTCTGGATGCCTCGAGATTTACACCCAAAATTGACAAAGAGATCTGTTCAAAAGAATTGATATCCACACTCATCTGATCCTCGGATCCTCCACCTTCCTAAATGACACCTGCATTAACAGTTACTCTGGCCCTCTGGCTACCAGATTCGGACCTGTTTCTGAATACTCTTTAGAATAGGCTTCTGACTCGATGCAGCACATGGGAAAAAGCTGGTGCCCTGCGATTGGCTTTCGAGTGGCGCTTTGGAAGCAGCTAGAGGAGAACTTGCCCCTTGAAAACTGACACCTATTTTATCGATCATTTAGTCATTCGTTCATTCTATGAACTTACATAGAGCGCACCTTTAGGAAACTACTTTTAACATCTACTTTTGATTTTTTACAAATTTCTCAGGAAACTATCCGTATTAAAAATTATACACAAAATGAAACTTGAGAAATTTGCATAAGAAACCTCTTTGAAAAATACCCATATTCTTAATTTTCAGCTTTGCATTTTTCAAGCTCTTGCTAATAAAAAATTTAACCGTGGCTATCATACAAATTTTTGCTGCTCCCTGTAAAAATTTCTGCGGGCGCCCATGCTTGGAATGTAGGCCTACAGCCTTTTGAAAAAAAACAATGATGAAAACAGTTACTGAAAACCAATATCATTTTGTCAAATTTTTCTGGGGGGAAATGTCAATCCTGGGGAAACTTCCCCCCAGAGACGTCTAGATTAAACGCTGCTACAAGGGTCAGACACATCTACCATATCCTGAAGTACACTGCTAGGGGGGCTCATGAGCTGTGACCAAAAGTCATTAAGTCTACTATATAATTTCCAGCAGTTACAGTTAAAGTTATACTGAACGGAAATCAATAATTTCAGTTCTAATTTGACTTATCGTTAATGAAAATATCACTGGTGCTAACACCGGGCACGTCGGTAGACTACCACCTTGCAAATATTGCAATTGCATTAGACACAAATTTAAAACATGTCTTTTTTTGCTAAGTATAGGCCTACATTATAACGCCCGTTGGTCAGCTACATTGCTGAGGGACCGGCTGCGCAGAAATCTGGAAACGTTTACCCCCACTGTACGTAAGTTTTGACACAACCCCTCGAATCCCATGTAGAACAATCTATGTTCAATCGACGCTTGCAGAAACAGTCAATTAATCAGTTAATTAATGAAGCATATGATTATTAGTCTATAGCGCCGTTGTTCGTAGAATACAAGTCTGGCCCTACACTCCCTTCCACCATCCACAGTCCTACTTCTCCCGGTTGTTGTTTGATTCATTTTAACAAGACCAATAAATGCATGGACAAATAATTGTCGAGCAGAGTTTTAATCTATAGACGTCTCTTGCATGGGTGGAGGAAGTTCCCCAGGAATGAGAATTCCCTCCCTACAGAAAAAAATAAATCGAGAGGTGTTGCTCACATATAAATACGTACCATTCTCCTCCCAATTATATACGCAACATTCCCACCCCCCCCAAAAAAAATTCGATAACTCATATCTATACATACATAATTATCATGTCAAATTTCCCCGTCAGAAGAATTCGACTACGCAGCATAGAAGTAGAAGAAATGTCGTCAGAAAAAAGTGTGGCCAAAGGAAGTCGTCATCGGGGTCTGGTTGAGCAATTGTCGTTCGCCCTCCCTACCCATAATTCACCTGAATTCACAAAGTAGGGGATCAAACACTGATTGCTGAGGATTCACCATCACCCCCATTTTTATATACGTGCGCAGATTTTCAGTATGCCTCATATGAAATAAAACGAATTTGGGTTAGCCATTTCTCACGCTCCCTCCATGAGTACATAATATATCTTACTAACTGGATGGCCTCTCACTAAGAAAATCATCTCGTGTCGTTACCAAGTCTACTTGTAGGCCTATGCGAGATTTAACACTTCGAGACCGAGGCAGTTGGAGCCGATACCCAAGGCCGTAGCCAGGATTTGATTTCGGGGGTGTTTCACCAATTTCTCTTCGTAAAAACTGATTACCTTTTTTAGTCGTCCGGCCGAAATCTTCCCAAAAAATGTCACCAATTTCCCTTTTATTGTCATCTGGCATTCTGTTTATTTACATTTTTTCATTTCGGGGGTGTTTTCATGGTTTTATTTCATGGTTTTTACATCATGTGCTCGTAAATGCATTCTATTATTTATTTTTCACATTTTCCATTGGGGGGGGGGGGGGTGTTCAAACACCCAAAACAACCCCTAGCTACGGCCTTGCCGATACCTAAACAGTGGAGATTGAGACCAAGACACAAGGTCCAAGACTGTTCGAGACTGTAGGCTTCTCGGCAGGGCAGCAAAGTTAACAGAATAAGCAATGAAAACAATTCGGACCCTAATATAATTCTAAAACGATTTTTATCGCAAATGTCTAAGTCCACTACTAGTTAGTAAGTCACCGAAGTTAGTCAGTCGATCCCTGAATAATGGGTAGGGTGGGGCAGAACGCCCCCTTTAACGTTTGACATCACCCACTGTAAAGTAGCGCAATCTGAAGTCAGCCAAAATTGGTGACGAGTAGCTGCTTTATATGCATTATTAGGTAGAAATCTTGATTTTACTTAGAGTTGATCCAATTTTATAAAAACTCGATTTTTATTAAACTTGTGTGCAAGGACTTCTTGCCCCACGTATGAGGCAAGAAGCCCAATTAATGGTGGGCATTTTGCCCCATCATTGGCGCAACCATACAATGAGCATTTCTAAAACGTCATGCAACTGGATTCTTTTAATTTTTGACAGTCACAATAATATTTTAAAAAACTGCACAAACGCAACTCAAGAATTAGAATTACGAAAACTTATAGAATGGATGACAGAAAAATAATGACTTAAATAGCTTACAGACTAAGATGAGATCTATATTGGTCCATCATGCTGTAGATGCCTAATTATTGTTAAAAGTCCATTGAAAATATACCAAATGAAGAAGAAAAACAGGCATAACTGACAGCTATGTCTCATACTGCCAAATTAAAAAAGCCAAAATCAATGTGTAGGCCTAAACCTAATAGTTTGAAATGTAGATTGTCTAAGTTACAACCTACCCACATACTTCACAAACAAAAGCTGTCGTGCATTTTGAGTCATAACCAGCACAAGAATAATGAGCCCACTGAAGGCAAACCCCACACTGCACAAACCCCTCCCTATAGTCGCAGTATCGCTCTCTACAGTAAAGACAAGGGGTTGAATCTTTCTCAGATGCGAGGCCTATATCTTGTAACATCAATACAAAATTTATTGACGAAATTGGCGTTTACGTCTGAATTGGGGAAAACGCCCCGGGCGGCGCTTTGCCCCCGCAGTGTCTAAGGCCTTTTGCCCCATCCAGAGCGGTCTATTATTATTGATTTTCTCGGTTCTTTGTTAAACTGAAGCGATAATTTTAAGCTTATCTCTGTCGTGCGCTTATTAAGCTAAATAATGACAAAAAGCTCATACCGATCCCTTAAACATGAAATTAGTTACAGTTGAATGAATTGCATGCGAGAATTAGAAAACAGACACGAAAAACAAACTTTTATTTGCTGTCTTCCACCGAAACAAGAAATTAGTCACGTTTCGACTTCCTATAATTCGTAATGGCGTCTGCTGTCGGGCAGTTATCAAATCCCCTCAAATGTCGTCAACTGCAAAGATAGCCTACATGTATTCAGCAGGGGCGTCTTCCCCACACTGGGCGTTATTCCACACCCTACCCTATAGATCTATAGACAGTAGACACAGTTGACGATAGGTTTTCGTTCTCGCTAACAACAAAAAACTTCACTATGTGTGACACACTTTGTCCACTTCACACTGATTAATGGGAGCCGCTGATGCCGCACACGACTCACGTAGGCCGCTATTTGTCCTAATCGTCCTAGCTTTTTTTTTACCAAAATTGCTTAAGCCTACATTGTTGCCTTTCGGCTAGGAAATGCCATAAAATGAAATGCAGTTAGACCTCGTACGTGTCATTGTTTATTCATGGAATAGCCTACTACTTGTAGTTTTAGCAGACGTTTTGGAACAGGTATCCTATCAAAAGTGCGACTTCGAAAGGGCGATCATCTTCAAAGGGTGAGTTCAAAAGAGCGCCGATCAAAATGACAAGCAATCAAAAGGGCGAACATCGTATGTTCGCAGTGGTTGAATTACAACGGTATCCGGTAGGCCTACATGAAAGAGAAATACGCAAACAGGCTTACGTAGGCCTATACTTATATGCTATCTGTCAATGCTTTCATGTAGATCAATTTGAGTAGTTAACTAGCCAGTGGTCGGTATTTACTCTTTTTGGACGATAGTTTCCGTGGCCTGTGTGTACACATATAAATGAACAGTATTCATCGCGCAGTTAGGCTTTAGAGATTTTGATTTGCCGTTACTTTAAACCAAGTTGTCGAGAAAGAGTGAGAATGACCTTAGAATTTGCAAAGAGCAACAACGGTCGAGACATGTTAATGGTTGATGGCTGTAGAAGCAACATGGAGTATCTCAGAAGGATAGCTCATAACCTCAGTCTCAACATTTGAGCAAGCACTTTCATTCTATTGACTCTAAATAGTTGCAATTCAAATATTACAAAGTTTGATCTATAGGCCTAGTAGAAGATTTCAACCTATGCTAATCGCCCTTTTTGTCTTTAGTTTAGTCATAATTGGCATTCAGATCCACGATTTCGACTATTATGAATAAGTTCGATATTGTAAGACTTCGATCAGCATAATTATATGGATCGCCCTTTTGACCGGCGCCCTTTTGATTGCTCGTCCTTTTGATCGGCGCCGTTTCGAACAGTCGCCCTTTTGATGGTCGCCCTTTTGAAGTCGTCCTTTTGATAGGGAATCGTTGAAACATGCATGGTGTGCGTATGAAATTTATGAATAACTTAGGTGTATAGGCCTACTGAAATAAAATAAATGCATTAGCCGTTGTCACGAAATAGAGTATCCCCCGTATTAATTGTATCCCCCAAATAAAAAAGTCGAAAAACCGCTTCCGCGTGTATTTTTTGGGGGAAATTAATTTTCATCTGCTTTATGTTGAACAATGACACTAACAAGTATGTTTATTCTTACTATATAATTTCTTTTGCCCTGCTTTTAGAGCACTTAAAACTTTTAAAACACTTAAAAACACTCAGAGTCACTAAATAAATTCGAGTTGCCTTTATCTGAGCATTGCTTAGGACACTTAAAACAATTAGAGTCACTTTAAATTTTGATTACAGCATAATTTTTTTTATTATGCTCATTTTTCCAAAAAGGGGATAGAATGGTTTTCCCCCCGGATAGTATAAACCGATTAATTCCATCCGGGGGGATAGATTAATTCATCCCCCCGGATAGCTTTCAGGGGGGATACTCCGTTTCGTGTCACCGTCAGCAATTTTTTGGTCAGAAGGATGTAGGCTAAGCCTTCATTCCAAGTCATGCGTCGGCCGAGTCAAGTCGATAGCTCACGACGCGATCGACTACTGGTATAACTCCTACCCCATTCTGTTTAGTAGCCTATACGTACAGCACCTGGCTCGCACCTTGCTGGGAAAATATTCAATGAGATTTGACAATTGACACACCTGCTCTACAGATTAAGCCTACGGATTATGGTCTACGGTAATTGTTAGCCGTCATTATAGACAGTCAGTCATTAAAATATTTACGTCAATTGTAAGGAGCCTATAGGCTGATTATGTTTCTTGTGGCGCGACGTACCATTATATAAAAATTAAAATGGTCTTTGTGACTAACGAACGCAATAGACTTTGTATATGCCGGCCTACAGTAGCGCAGGTGTCACGAAATAGAGTATCCCCCGTATTAATTGTATCCCCCAAAAATAAAAGAGTCGAAAAAACCGCTTCCGCGTGTAGTTTTCTTGCAAATTAATTTTTATCTGCTTTGTTTTGAACAATGACACTAACAGGTATGTTTATTCCGACTAGATAATTTATTTTGCCCTGTTTTTAGAGCACTTAAAACATTTAAAACACTTAAGAACACTCAGAGTCACTAAATAAATTCAAGTTGCCTTTATCTGAGCATTGCCTAGGACACTTAAAACAATTAGAGTCACTTTAAATTTTGATTACAGCATAAATATTTTTATTATGCGCATTTTTCAAAAAAGGGGATAGAATGGTTTATCCCCCCGGATAGTATAGACCGGTTAATTCCATCCGGGGGGATAGATTAATTCATCCCCCCGGATAGCTTTCAGGGGGGATACTCCGTTTCATGACACAGGCAGTAGCGGCGCTATGTGTGGCTAGGGGACAAGCCCCCCCTAAAAAAGACCATCCATTTTTTCCCATGTAAAAATGAAATAGGCCTATTTCCACGATTAACCCCTTTAGCCCCCCCAAATTAACCGTAAAGCATAGGCGGAGACCTGGGCGGAGATTTGGGGGGACGGAAAGACGCGAGATTTTTTGACGGACGAATGGCTCTGAGTGTCACCGACAAATTTCCATCTTTTGCCGGCAAAAGTTTATGATGACCGGCGAAATCTCGACGAAATTTTCTTTTTTCGCCGCCCAAAAAAGTTGATGACCTTTTTTTTAGTCGTGACGCTCAACGATTGGGGGGGGGGGGGGACAAATACATGGGCCGTCCCCCCCCAACACCTCCATTAGAAGCCAATGACTGCATGATATACATGTACCTAAATGTGTACTGAAACCACATGAAACCAGTCTAACGAATATAATGCTATAAGGCCTGCAGGTATCAGTCAAATATTATCCGCCACTAATCGAACTTTGAAAGTGCCAGTCCAAGCTTGGATAAAGAAGGAGGGCGACACTAATCACCTTTGTTATGACGCTGCAGTGTCGTCAGAAACATAAGCCAGTCAAACATTATATGATTCAATTGGCAAGGAAGCATCAAGAACCAACGTTGTATTGACGTGATTCAGTTTGAATTTGCTACGCTCCATTGAGCAGCTATATATAGGCTGCTACAGTATAATAAACCTATAATACTTCTCTGATATCAGTGTCCTGTGGCTATCGTGCATGTCTCATGATGTCTGAATTTATAAAATTCAGCGGTTTGCCTTATTAGCTTCATTGCTACTGATGAGTGTGATGTTGTTGAATAAATATGGCTGAAATAAATTGATACTGATTTGGATTCTGTACAGGCCTAATATTATAATTATGTTGCTTTTGAGCAGACGTAGAGGCCTACGGGCGACATAATAATAGGCCTATAGGCCTAGTCTGTTCAAGATTCAAATTTATGCGCTGAAGAATAATTCACAGCATTTCGGATTTTATCATTGCTCGCCATCTGATCCGAACTTGAGAACCTCATAATAAAATTATTTAGTCCGCTGTAACTTGCATTCTACAACTCCCCCTCCATCCCTCCCTCCCTTCTTCCCTCCCTCCTTGTTTGTCTGTTTCTGTTTCTGTCCCTGTCTCTGTATGTATGTAAGCATGTATGTAAGTATGTATGTATGTATGTATGTATGTATGTATGTATGTATGTATGTATGTATGTATGTATGTATGTATGTATGTATGTATGTATGTATGTATGTATGTATGTATGTATGTATGTATGTATTTATGTATGTATGTATGTATGCATGTATGTATGTATGTATGTATGTATGTATTTATGTATGTATGTATGTATGTATGTATGTATGTATGTATGTATGTATGTATGTATGTCTGCATGTATGTATGTATGTATGTATGTATGTATGTATGTATGTATGTATGTATGTCTGTATGTATGTATGTATGTATGTACATACCATGTATGTATGCATGCATGTATGTATGTATGTATGTATGTATGTATGTATGTATGTATGTATGTATGTATGTATGTATGTATGTATGTATGTATGTATGTATGTATGTATGCATGTATGTATGAATGTATTGTGTATGAATGCATGTATTATGTCTGTATGTAACCATAACCATAACCATTATACCACAGTTTTTGTATGTGTAAATGGGTGAGTATGTATGTTTATACATATGTATGTATGCATGTATGTATGTATGTATACGTGCCTGTGTGGTTATGTGCGTGTGTGTCTGACTGTATTCACGTATGAATGCATGCATATGTATATATCTATGTTTGCATGCATAAATGCATCCATGAACAATCACTGAATGCTGGGCAAAAAGATAATAATGATTATAATTATTGAGCTCAAAAGATAGTCACACATGGTATGGCGGTTGCATGATAACGCGAATATATATGCAGCTCATTCATTGCTATTAACTTTACTTCCTCGTTTAAAAAAATGCGTACTCTTATGTACATAAATATGCATATATGTATATATATATATACAACGATGAGCCTGTTCATTATACGTAATTATTGCACAAAACCATTCCCGACAGTAGGCCTATAATACATTACGACAACGACATGAATAGGCCTAGGCCCACTGTTTATCGTAAAGCACTGCAGACACCAACGAATAATACTAAAATATATTATGCTCGTATTATGTTCGAAACAGTAAGCTTAAGCTTAATGACAATTGAACACGCAGAGCACCTTTCAAAAATAACAACGCATGATCTTGTGTGTGAACGTGTGTGCTTGTGTGTGCGTGCGTGCGTGTTTGTATTTAGGAAACCGTATAGGGCCTAATTTTATATATAGGCTACATCTATAATTATAGGCGGACACGTTGGCCTATTTACGTGCATACATTATACATACATGCATAGGCTATGTTAAATTGTAAGGTCATATGCATAAGTATAGGCTATATAAATTATATGTATAATATAAATAAATTAGGCTACAGATAAACAAAATCATAGATGCTAAAAACAATCAAAGCGAAATGAAAACGAAATAAAACGTCTTTTAGTCCAGAAAAAACGGGAAAAACGGAAAACGAAATGATTTGGTTTTGTCATAAAATGCATTTTAGAATTAAAAACCTGGTTTACTCAATTTAATTTTAATCAACAAAATAATACAGCTTCTCTAGTGAACACAAGATATAGGCATACATTGATCCACAACAATTATTTTGTTTCTTATAACTTTGGTTTAACAAGATATTTTGTTTTGAAATTTAAAATACATAAAACGTGGGCTAGGCTAGTCCATGCTGACATAAACATCAAGAACAAAAACCTAAACTTTCGTAATCGTAAACTCGAAATTTCTAAAGCGCCACTCGAAAGCCAAGCGCGGGGCACCAGCTTATTCACGAGCGCTACGTTGAGTTAGAAGGGTTGTCCGTGAGAGTAGTCCGTGGTGGTCCGGGTCGAGTTACCATAAGATCAGGATCAAATGCGTTGAGTTAGAAGGGTTGTCCGTGAGAGTAGTCCGTGGTGGTCAGGGTCGAAATTCCATAGGATCAGAGGGGCGGAACAGCTATTAAGGCGGGTGTCGTTTGGGCCGGGAATTGGAAGGTGGAGGATCAGATGAGACAGGGTAAGAGTTCGTGAAAAGGAGTGTCTTGAGTTTTGAATGAAAAGCCCGAGGTGTGATGGATAGAGGAGCCTGAGGAAGGTGATGGTGTGTGATTAGTAATGATGGCGGATGGACTGAAAAGGATCGGAATTCAGGAGGCAGTTCATTCCAAAGGCGTGGTGCTGAGATGGATATGGCTCGGTTGGAGAACTTGAGATGACTTGTGACCGGCGGTCGAGAAAGTGTAAGGCAGGCGGATGATCGGGTAGAACGGGTAGGTTGGATGGTGAAGAGTTCGCGAAGATAACTTGGCTTAGAGCATTGCAAGGAGTTGTAGGTTAAGGAGAGAACTTTGAAGTGGATTCGCTCTGGGATTTTCAACCAGTGAAGTGATTTGAGGATGGGGGTGATGTGATGATGTCTGGGTGTTCTGGTGACGGCTCTAGCTAGAGAATTTTGAATGAGTTGGAGGCGCTTAAGTTGTGAGGAGTCAAGGCTTAAGAACAGAGAGTTGCAATAGTCAAGTTTTGAGTGGACGATGGACGTCGCAATGGTAGAGGCAGTTTTGAAATCGAGCATGGGTCGGATGCGACGGAGGTCCCGGATGTGCATGAAGCAGGAACGCGATAGGTTGGAGATGTGGTTAGAGAAGGAGAGATGCGAATCAAACATTACACCAAGATTGCGGACAGGAGCATCAGAAGTAAAGGTAAGAGACGAAGAGTTAGTCGATAGGTGTATTGAAGGGTCTGGGATTTTCTTGATTTGGTCAGGAAGTCCAAGAATGATGAACTCTGTTTTGGAGGGGTTGAGGCAGAGGAGGTTGGAAGACATCCATTTAGAGATTAGATTGACCACATTGAGAAGTTGAGCAATGAAGGTGGAAAAAGAGCCTGGGGAGAAGGAAATGAAGAGTTGAGTGTCGTCTGCGTAGAGATGGTGGTCAAACTTTGTAAGCAAAGCCTATAAAGTATACTTAATTTTAAAAAACTATTGGCCCCTAATTAAACTTAAATACTAATTAAAGAACTTGATATCAGATGATTTTTTAAATAAATTTCATTCCTTATAGGCCTGCTGTGCTATTTAGGATGACGTTGTATAGAACGGTTAAATAGTTGTTCTCGTCAATTAGCCGAATCCTTCAAAATAGGCCTACGGAGACAATTAATATAATATTAATGTAGGGTTTTACAGGCGAAAATAAATTAAAGACAAAAATATAGACAATAAATAAATAAATGAGGTCACATAAAAATTAAAAAACGGAATAAGATACGAAAAATAAAATAATTAAACAACGGATTTTTTGAGGAATTAAGGAAGAATTTTTTGCAACTATGTAAAATATCATATAGCAGTTTCTCATTTCAGTTCTTAAGAAATAAGAATTATTCAAATTGTTTCAAACAGTGGCGGCGCCAGGATTTCAGTTTTTTTGGGGGGGCTGAAGCCTCGACCGAAATCTCATGAAAATTTTCCGTTTTCGCCGCCAAAATTTCTGACGACCTTTTTTTTTTTTAGTCGTCAGCCCAAAATCGTGGATATTTCACTGTAAAAATTTTCGAATGGCCCTTTTTTAGGGGGGCTGAGCCTCTTGTAGGGGAGGCTTAGCCCCCAGCCCCCCTAGCGCCGCCACTGGTTCCAAACAAAACCAAATTTTAGATACATGCATAGTGCATACAAAATATGCATTGCCCTACATATATACAATATTATACATCATAAAATTATACACACATGCATATATATTTATTATATATACAGTCTTGTTGCACTCGATGTCATGGTCTTTGTCTCGAGTGCCATCGAGTTTGTTTCAAAGTCTTGAAACCAAAAGTCTTGGTCTTGAGGTTCAAAGTCTTGGTTTTGCAAGATCAAGACCAAGACTCGGCTGCAGGACCTAAATATGAACAGTGTTTAATCAGGACCGTTTTAAGGTCGTCGTAGGACCTAAACAATCGGGTAGTCGTATTTATTTATTTCATTTAGACGTTTTCCCAGGATGTAGTTAGTTAGTTAAGATAAAATAAATCTTTAATACTCTATAATTTGCATAACCTGTTGCTGTTTATTTTGAACTTGTATTTGGGAAACCCTGACAGTGGGACAATAGTCCCATTAAGGGTTCTCTCCTTTTCTTTTTGTTAGTTTCTATATCCGTTATTACGTAATAAAGATGTTTTGTCAGCTGTCACTTTGAGCAATAAAAACTGTGGTTATGGCTATGGTTACAACAGTAATTACTGCACAGCAAATCTGCATGAATCAGAAACGCACAAAGTTTCAATTTTAAGTTTCCGATTTCCGTTATATAATTATATTTACTTCCGGCTTCGTACATCTTCTTGTTCGAACATAATGGCGAGTTCCCCGCATCGCTGTGTTTGGACAAAGATCTAACGCTATAGGGGCCTACACTTGTTCAAGAGGGCAAATATGTCAAGCGGTATATGTTCCGCTTCGACTTGCAGAGCAGAAATTATATATAAACACAATTAAGAATTAATGATGTCAAGTTTTTTTTAAATAAAACGGAGACGACGCCAACCAAACAATTTCATCAGGTTGCGTTATAGCCTATGGGTCATGGGAGTATTCAGCAGTCCGAAGAAATGAAGTGTTATAAAGAAGATATTAAAAATTAAAAACGGTTTTGGGCAGGCCATGAGGCAGGTCAAAAGTAAAATGGAAGGTCAAATGACCTGCCGCGACCAATGGTGAAAAGTATATTATTTTCATTAGCTTTTTGGGTTAGGCCTATCCGATTTCCTTGTTTTTAGTCAGTAGGCAGGCCTGTAATGGGTCTGATTTTGTACAGTCCAGGTCTTGAGGCTTACAGTCTCGGTAGGCTATTGATCTCGGCAGCAAAGTTTTGGCCTTGAGACCAACAGGCTTGGTTTTCGTTTTATAATTCACAGTTTTCTGCACTTCAGTGGCACGACAAATCCACCAGTTTGAACTCTCTTCCACTCATATTATATATCTGCTGTTTCAGCTGTAAACACTGTCCACCTCACCAGCCTGAATGACTGCCTGCCTGACTCATTTAGACCTCGACCTTGAACCAATTTCACCCCACCCCGCCTATTGGTGTTCTTTCCACTGCCAATGTGAGTAAGCCGACTCTCGGGAGTTGGGCGCTATAGAAATCTCGCGATTACGTGCCATTGAGGTTTCTATAGCAACAGAGAAAACGTGACCAGAGTTTCAGTCTGTCATGGGGATCCAATTGGGAGGAAAGAAGTCTTCTCGTTTGAACTGCTCGCCAAGACCAGAACCATTTCTCGGCCAATCGCTGTAGTAGACAGTGGTTCCCTTGGCCAGCCAGCCGCCCCACCATCCGAACGTCCCAGTGGACATGATCATGTGGTCGCACATGGCCATGATGGCCATATCTTGACCAGCAGAGTGACCGGACGTGTGTGTCACGTGAACACGTGTCTGGTTTTTGCCTGCACGGATGTTCTCCCTCGCCCACTTCTCATCCTGGGAAAGGGTGATGAACTGTATCCGACCGTATCTCTGCGTGAAGTAGGTCATCGCCTTCTCAAAGTAGGTCGCGTTCGGTACAGTATATCCGTAGTTGATCAGTCTCTTCTCGAGTATGTCCCCGCGGCGGATGTGGATCGCCACTCGCAAGAACCCCGCTCGGTTCCAGCCGGGCGGGATGTTCTTCGTCAGGAACTCCTCACCAAACTTCCGAAGCTCGTCCTTGAACACGAGATGTCGCCTCAGACGGCGTTCGATCGAAAGAGTGTACCTCCAGCTCTGACGAAATCCGCTGACGAGGATCGATTTGTTGGCCGTCTCCTGGCTGTTAAGGGCCTTCCTGTCCGTCTCCTCGTCGAAGGCCAAGTGTTTGGCCTCGTTCATATGGTGACAGGGACACAGCGAATCGAATCTCTCAACGTTCAACTCGAAGACCTTGTCCAGCTGGATGACGTAGTCGAAGTTTTCGATGGCTGGTTCACGGCCGGTGAGTTCGGCGACGTAGAGAACGGCAGCGAAGCAGAAGATCTGGTTTCCGAGGCCACGACCGTCGGCAAAGCCTCCCTCGAAGCTGACGTATCGCGAGACATCGACAGGGCGACGGGTGACCTTTTGTGATGTCATTGGAGTCGTGCGCAGAGTAGTGATTGACGGCACTCTGGTTGACGTGATTTTTGGTGTTGACGTTGTCGTTGACGTTGCTGATGACGTTGTTGTTGACGTTGTTGACTTTGATGCTGACGTTGGCGTTATTGCTGACGCCATTGCGAGATTATGCAGTGTTGACGTCGTTGACGGCACTCTGGTTGAAGTAATTTTTGGTGTTGACGTTGTTATTGACGTTGTTGTTGATGTTGTTGTTGACGTTGTTCTTGACTTTGATGCTGACGTTGGCGTTATTGCTGACGCCATTGCGAGATTATGCAATGTTGACGTCGTTGACGGCACCCTGGTTGACGTGATTTTTGGTGTTGACGTTGTTATTGACGCTGTTGTTGTTGTTGTTGACGTTGTTGACTTTGGTGTTGACGTTATTTTTGACGTCAATGCGAGATTACGCAGTGTGGACGTCGTTGGCGGCGGTGTAAGAATTGGAGTAGGCCTAAGTGTCGCTGAAACAGTGAAGATCCTAATTGTTGGTGTTGACGTTGTTGACGTCGTTGTAGACGTCGTTGCTGGTGTTGTTGTTGACGTTGTTGTTGACTTTGATGTTGACGTTATTTTTGATGTCTGTGCGAGATTATGCAGTGTTGACGTCGATGGCGGCAGTCTAAGAATTGGAGTAGGCCCAAGTGTGGTTGGAACAGTGGGGGTTCTTCGCCCACGTGGTTGTCGTGAGTTTCTGAGCATCATCGGTGTGAAGTTAGTGTCGGACGAATGACTTTCGGAAACGTTTGCAGAGAACTTGACGAACTGTAAAGCATATTCTGGACTAGACCTGTACACGAAACCGAAGATCGTCAATAGAACCAGAACGGTCAGACCTAAGAACGTAATCCGCATACGCGGTAATACAGCGGAGAGGTTTAATCCCTGTTGGCCATGATAGGCCAGATTAGGAAGCCTCACTCTGTACCGAGTCGGATCTGTCGATGGCATTCTCAGAACAATGAATCGGCAACATGAACTCGCTGATTTATATCACAAAAGCCCGGTTATTTCCTTCTCGATTGCAATGACCGATGCAAGGATTCTAAAGATCCACTGCACTATTAAAGCCTTGTTTAGTGCAGTTAACCGAGATAATATGAATTCACCCGCATCAAATAAAGATGGTCATGGTAATCTTGATGATGTGTGCTCGCGTTGATTATAACTGTGGGTCATTATGCGGAGTAAGTTGGCGAAACCATGATCTCGAGGAAAAAAAACTGCATATATAATTATATTTATCACCAGTAGGTGCCCCCACTGTTATAACAATAATCTTCATTCACATTTTGGCTATCCGACTTCAAGTTTCTTAGTCAGCCTAAGTGTGAATGATGTTTCAAACATCAAAGTCTTGGTCTTGAGCGCTAAAGTTTTGGGCTTGGCCTTGAGCTTTAAAGTCTCGGTCTTGATCATTATACCTAAGGTGGTCCTGAGGTTAAATTTTGGTCTTGGCTTTTGTCGAGGTTTCATGTCTTAACAACAGGACAGTATAATTTATATAGCGCAGAAGTATCCTCCTTCTCGGATTTAATCGAAGTTTTAATTGTAGCAGCAATGTTTGTCTTGCATAAACATAAACCGTGCCTTTCCCGCTGAGACGAGTGTACACCTTCAGCAAAGCAGCAACCTAGAGCAGAGAGGCCACGAAATCCACAATAATTCCAATCACCGCATTCGCTTTCATTCGAGACAAAAACAAGAGTTGGATCGTGCTCAACGCTTTTCCGACGACCTGCGTTGATTCCTTGTCTATGTTAGTTCACGATCGTCGTTAGAGGGTTAAATCGTTGAATGATACACTATAACATTACGTACGACAGAATGTTATTTCTCAAAGCTGATCGATCATTCGGAGACAAATACAAGGCATGCTTGACTCATAATCTTAAGGCTGACAGTGGGTTAAGCTAATCTTCAAAAACAGCCGACATCTGAGGCAAAAACTTAGCCGAACATTCACACGAGCATTATTATTGTGAAAGCTCATATGATTATATCAGCATTGTACCAGCACATTAATATACACATAATATTTATTATGCAGTCTTCATGTTTTAAAATATTTTGCTCTACGTCTTGAGATCAAAAGTCTTGGTTTTGGTTTTGCAGGCTAATACACAGTTTTCTGCACTTCAGTGGCACACAAATTCATCAGTTTGAACTTCTTTCATCGAAGTTCCTTCTCTTCTCCTCGCCTAACGCACTGCTTCAGCTCTAAACAGTCCACCCTGCCTGACCCCTTAGATCTTGACCTTGAGCCGATTTTAGCCCCATCCTTCTTCAATCACTTTTGTTTCCACTATACCTGGCAACACGCTGGCTCTCGGGCATGGGCGGAGTTTATCACGGGCTAGGGGATCTAAGCCCCCAGCCCAAAGAAGCCCCAGATTCATTTTTTTCACCGTGGAAATGGTATCTTTTCCCGGGCGTAGCGCCCCCCTCCCCACCCCAAGAAGGTTTTAGCCCATCCAAGAACGGAAGCCAAACTTCGCCCATGCTCTCGGGTCTTCGTTTTCGGACGATATATATATATATATAATCTCGAAATTACCACTAGAGTTTCCATAGCAACAAAGATAGCGTGGCCAGAGTTCAGTCTGTCATGGGTATCCAATTGGGAGGAAAGAAGTCTTCTCGTTTGAACTGCTCGCCAAGACCAGAACCATTTCTCGGCCAATCGCTGTAGTAGACAGTGGTTCCCTTGGCCAGCCAGCCGCCCCACCATCCGAATGTCCCAGTGGACATGATCATGTGGTCGCACATGGCCATGATGGCCATATCTTGACCAGCAGAGTGACCGGACGCGTGTGTCACGTGAACACGTGTCTGGTTTTTGCCTGCACGGATGTTCTCTCTCGCCCACTTCTCGTCCTGGGAAAGGGTGATGAACTGTATCCGACCGTATCTCTGCGTGAAGTAGGTCATCGCCTTCTCAAAGTAGGTCGCGTTCGGTACAGTATATCCGTAGTTGATCAGTCTCTTCTCGAGTATGTCCCCGCGGCGGATGTGGATCGCCACTCGCAAGAACCCCGCTCGGTTCCAGCCGGGCGGGATGTTCTTCGTCAGGAACTCCTCACCAAACTTCCGAAGATCGTCCTTGAACACGAGATGTCGCCTGAGACGGCGTTCGATCGAAAGAGTGTACCTCCAGCTCTGACGAAATCCGCTGACGAGGATCGATTTGTTGGCCGTCTTCTGGCTGTTGAGGGCCTTCTTATCCGTCTCCTCGTCGAAGGCCAAGTGTTTGGCCTCGTTCATATGGTGACAGGGACACAGCGAATCGAATCTCTCGACGTTCAACTCGAAGACCTTGTCCAGCTGGATGACGTAGTCGAAGTTTTCGATGGCTGGTTCACGGCCGGTGAGTTCGGCGACGTAGAGAACGGCAGCGAAGCAGAAGATCTGGTTTCCGAGGCCACGACCGTCGGCAAAGCCTCCCTCGAAGCTGACGTATCGCGAGACATCGACAGGGCGACGGGTGACCTTTTGTGATATCAGTGGGGTCGTGCGCAGAGTAGTGATTGACGGCACTCTGGTTGACGTGATTTTTGTTGTTGACGTTGTTATTGACGTTGTTGACGTTGTTGTTGACGTTGTTGCTGACGTTGTTGTTGACGTTGTTGTCGTTGTCGTTGGCGTTGACTTTATTTTTGACGTCTGGGCGAATTTATGCAGTGTTGACGTCGTTGGTGGCAGTGTAAGAATCGGAGTAGGCCTAAGCGCTGTCGGAACAGTGGGGGTCCTTCGCCCGCGTGGTCGTCGTGAGTTTCCGAGAATCTTCGGTGTGAAGTGAGTGTCGGACGAATGAGTTTCGGAAACGTTTGCAGAGAACTTGACGAACTGCAGAGCATATTCTGGACTAGATCTGTACACGAAACCGAAGACCGTCATTAGAACCAGAACGGTCAGACCTATGAACGTAATCCGCTTTCGCGGTAATAGGCCTACAACGTAGAGGTGTAATCCCTGTTGGCCATGATTGGCCAGATTAGGAAGCTTCACTTTGCACTGAGTCGGATCTGTCGGCTGCATTCTCAGAACAATCAATCGGCAACATCAACTCCCTGATTTATGTCTCAAAACTCCGAATCCTGCTCCCCTAACCTAGATAAGAACCCCATCGTATCAAATCAAGATGGTTATCATATCTTGGTGATGTGTTCTCGCGTAGATTAACGTGGGTCATTATGTCGATAAGCTTGACGAGATGGAAAGAACGTCGTCGACTCGGTGAATCGGTTGTGATGGTCAAAATACACAAGGCAGGCTAACTCTCATCTGCGCTGTCATTTATTATCTGCGTGCATTGAGTAATCTGATGACCTAATGATAAACCGATGAACGCATAAATTTCCTTTGCATCCGAATCGATGTTTCTGCTCTGTAGGCTACAACCGGGAAGTCAGATGAGAAACGGTGATAAAGCAGACGCTCCACAAACTGCAAAACAAAAACCAAGGAATTATTTACACTTGGGACGTTTTTGTTTAGCTCTATAGCCTACTACCATGGGAAGAATCGTGTCTCACTGCAAAAAAGGCAATGGTAATAATAATAATAATAATAATAATATTATTATTATTATTATTATTATTATTATTGTTATATCTTTATTGTTTCAACAAAAATTGCAAACAGTCAAACAGTGCAAAAGCGGTGTGCATTTGGGCGAGTCCAACCACCCTCAACCATGTCAATTAAGGGCTTAATAAATGACCCTGTGAAAGCCACAGCATTAAAGCGTTGAATAGTCATGGAAATACGTTGGAACAAGAAACTTGATTCTCGAGGCTCCCCGGTTGCTTGTGTTAGACGCCGGCCCAAATCTGAGATGAAGTCTAGGCCTTTGTCGTTGATAGGGCCTAGGGTTTCCAAAGCCACCGGGACGAAAACATGAGCATCAAGGAGGGCACTGTATTACTATTATTATTATTGTTATTATTATTATTATTATTATTTAATTTTTTTAATTTTTTTTTGCCCCGAGGTAAACATGATCCCTCGGGGACTTCAACACTCTCGATAAAAGCAAATTTGCTTTTTATTATTATTATTATTATTATTATTATTATTATTATTATTATTATTATTAATTAATAATAATAATAATAATAATAATAATAATAATAATAATAATAATAATAATAATAATAATAATAATAATAATAATAATAATAACAACTAATAACTAATAACAGCGACTTTCAATTTCGCACGCAGAAGTTTAATGCCGTTGCATTTCGAGGCACTTTTGCACAACTGACCGATGAGGATGACCGTTAACTCCAGAACAACAAAACTTTTATTAATGATTTTAAAGCCTGAGGGATCATAAATACCTGGGGCGCAAAAAAATCATAACATATCTTCATAACTCCAGGCCACGGCAACGACGGCGTGTGCTGCAGCCGAGATAGCAGCGGATAGGAAAAAATACCAAATACATGTACGTCGCTCTTCTAAACACATATTTCTTTGTCCCTCTAGCTCTTGAGACCTTAGGTCCAATTTGTTCTTAACTTTTGTCCGATTTAGGCCGCATCCTATCTTTGTCTTCTGGCGAACTGAGAGAGACCTGTTTTTTGCTGCAACGCCTCTCTATAACCGTCCAGCGTTTCAACTCGGTGGCCTTTCAAGGCACTTTAGCTGATCCGGTTCCAGAGGAGATAATATAAATAGATACTGCTTCCCTAGTTTTTTGTACTTCCTGTTACTGATGTTGTTTGTTGATTACATTAAAAGTATATAATAATAATAATAATAATAATAATAATAATAATAATAATAATAATAATAAATACTAATAATAAATAATAATAATAATAATAATAATAATAATAATAATAATAATAATAAATACTAATAATAAATAATAATAATAATAATAATAATAATAATAATAATAATAATAATAATAATAATAATAATAATAATAAATAATAATAATAATAATAATAATAATAATAATAATAATAATAATAATAATAATAATAATAATAATAATAATAATAATAATACGAGGTAATACAACGGAGAGGTTTAATCCATATGCGCCACCCGTTTACTAAGAACGGCATTCACCAACAAGATAGCATATAAAAAATGCAGCAATTCCCAGTAGGCCTACGCACGATTTCATTCCAGTGGCACTTGAGACCCTGGGTCTCATCAATGCTCAGGGCCGGAAGTTCCTATCAGAACTGGGTCGGATGTTGACCATGTTGTCAGAAAACACGCAGCAGACAGCACGTGCTCCTCTTTCAACGTCTTTCTGTTTGTACACAACGTTGCTCTTTCTTTCCTATGCACAATCGACCGGTGACGATGATCGTTAATTCCAGAGCAACACGGCTTTTATTATTGTTTTTAAAACCTGAGGGATCATAGTCTATATACCTCGGGCGAATTTTTAAAAATAATATACTAGACCCTTGGTGAATGAAGCACATAAGGACGAATTTCTATAATAATAATAAATACTATAGTAATAATAGCCCCCACGCTTCGCGATCATGCACTTAACGGCGCAATTTTATTGCACTTAAAATGCTTGAGCGCGTGTAGTAGCCTAGTAGGCCTAATTGAACGTGTCGAGCTGTAGTACACGTAACCTAATTCTCTGCAGGACAAAAATTAATTATTCATAGGCCTATATACACAGATGAATCATGCAGGCTATACATGGAAATCATATGCTGATCAGAATGCTTCATAGGCAATATTCTTTGTTCATACTATAGGCTATATAGGCCTACTCTCTCTGCATTTTGAGAACCGTACATTCACTTTTAAACAGCAGCTAAAACTGCACCAGACCTGCTTTCGAGCTCATCGCATTTACTTTGACAGTTGACAATATGCGTGTAAAGCATCCTAGAAGACTATAAGTAGCTTCCTACGGACGATGTTGGCCTATATAGAAATTGTATTAGTTACAATTACAGTTACAGCCGTTAAGCTAAGAACGGCATTCAGAAGTTGACTTCATTTCAGCTTGAAACTTGAAATCCAAAAAATCAACCCAGAGAACCGACGACAAGACCGCATATCCAGAAATATAGGCTAGACACATACAAATTTCCGATCCAGGTCGTTTTGGTCAGGCAGCAGAAATGGAATTCACCACATATTTGCGCTTGTAGGCCTATACTTGTGCAGTGTATGGCGGTATGCTATTATACTCTATAAGCCTACTGTAAAAGAGAATTCGCTAGCATTTGACTGACACTAAAGTTAGGTCACGACCCAGTTAGCTATAGACCTACATGTAGGTTTACATTGGTAAAAGCGCTGGCCGCGTCCCAAACGACTCTGTGAAAGAGAGAGCGCGAGGACCGCGGTGCATACCCCGAAGGTGGTTTATTTAAGTTGTTTATGTCTCTGGTTAACACGGTCTGTGACTCCGTGCACGAAGACTTTAAATAACGTGGTGTCCATTCAAAATGGACAGCGGTGGTGAAGGATCTCACACGATCGATTCATTGAAAAATGAGCAGAGCTCAGCCAGAATTGTAGCCTGTAGGCTCTATAGGTCGCTACAGGGAAACGTTTACATATGGATTGCATTTACATTTACACACAAGCGCACACACACATAGGCCTTCACATGCACATGCACGCATAATTCACTAATTCATTACAGAATGTATATAGCGCTTCTTCAAGAGGACTACTCAGAAGCGCTAGAGGTAGGCTAACTGACATCTATACACTCTCAGTTGAAATAATTAGCTGCCTGCTGTGGTTCAATCTGATGACCTGATTACCTGATAAATGCATTTTCTTTGCATTCCGCATAGATGCATAGATGTTCCGTTCCGCATTAGCTCACGCCTTTCTTCACGTGAAGTTCATTGGCCCGTATAAAAATTATTATATATATATACGTTTATATATATGTATATAATATAGACTGTTTATACATAGGCTACACTCGTCCATTCCTCACATTCTCAATGCTCTGCTCCTCTAGTAAAATTTATGACACTGAGAAGATTTAATCTTCTCAGTGTCACATAACATTCTCTTCACGTCTTTCTTCTCTGTTGATCGTCGTCTGCAGACTTTTTAAACTAAGTATGTATAATATGCAGTGGCGTAGCTAGGGGGGGGGGCAGGGGGTGACACGTGTCCCCGGGCGCCGAGGTAAGGGGGCGCCAAAATGAGGGCTAAAATTAAAAATTTTACCCTTGTTTTTTAGTAAATTTATTCAATATAAATTTGTAAAATTTTATCTTGGCGCCCCAAACCTCCATTTAGATTCTCATTACTTACAAACCGCTTGCCCGGCATGATTTTGGCGCCCCACTGAGCAAATAAAAAGGGAGGGGCGCCAATTTCGTAGTTCGTCCCCGGGCGCCAAATATCCTAGCTACGCCACTGATAATATGTATATATATTATATATATATATATATATATATATATATATAATATAGCCTTCATTTGCATCTGACACGCGCACATGCATACATTGTATCTCAATATCTTGCTATGATTAATGATTATAGACTATATACTCTGACTTCATTGCAGGAGCATTAAAATAATGTCATGTAGCCTACAGGGTTGGCAAGAGAAACCATGGGTCCCTATATATGCATAGCAGTCAGAGACCTCTAAACTAGCTATCTCAAGGGCAAATGAAAAACAGATTATTTTCTAATCACATTGAAGTGATGAAAGTGCATGCAGGTATAAGATTTACAATTTCATATATTTATATCATTTTTCAGCTGTGCATTTCTATATAATTGTAATTTGAAGTTTAAATTGTTTGTAGTTTTTTCTCTAGAATACTATATTTTAAAGACATAAATCATACACTTTTCAATACTATGACTACATGTATCTACCCCGCCATCCCGCTGACCCCGGTCCCATAAAAGTCGCCGGGTCCTGAGAATTTTCTCCCTGCATCCTCTCGGGGACCTGATCATTCACATATATGCACTGCATCACCATTCAGCCTTGCTCATCGCCAACCTTATAAATGCATGCCTGAATTCTTCAAGCAGTTTCTCGTAATTGGTCTACGTCAGTAATTAAGTACAAAAACATTTCGACTGACCTCAAGACACCCTCTACCGGCGCTTTCCTCTTCTCAAAATTCGCTATATCTCGAAGCCATCTTCGACAAAGACCGTTCCGATAAAATCATTCAGTTGTGTCGCACTCAATGACTTGCTATAGTCGTTAGGCCTTTGAAATCCCCAGATTTAGCTACACGTTTATATTTTAAACTGAGCACCTCAATTGCAAATTGCTCACTTCAAATTCGACCAATGCAACCCCACTATTTTAAATTTAATATATTTAATCTCAAGCAAAAGGTTTATATAGGCCTATCATATACAGTAGGCCTATATATAAGCTCTGCTTGTTTTGTATAATATACAGAACCACCAGACTGCTGTGCATGCCATACACTAGGCTTACAGCAACTTGCACTCACAAACACCATTAGGCTACATGTGTAACGCCGGTTCTCAAATAAACTAATAATTACTTGATTACCGTCTCTGACTCTGAGAGCATCCAATAAAATAGCCGACCGTACACACTACAGTCTTACCGACAATGTCCACAGAGCCTCTCAGTCCTGTTAGATAAACCATGAGACGCCAACCAGCGAGAACTAGGCCTGATGAAAATGGCTGACACGCGCCTGCTCACAGCAGCGCCTTCTACGAACTCCCATCAACACGCACTTCCGAGATGTTCGCCCAGCGACCAAAACTCCGTTCTATTTGAGCTTGAGTCGATGTCTCCTTCCCGATCCGTTCAAAGTTTCCCAACTTACTGCTTAGTCCTGTCCGACCATAATATTATATCGGCTGAGAAAGTCAGTGTTGTCGTCTTTTTTAGAGACACCGCGAGGCGACACCCCTCCGCCCCACGTCAACAGTAGGCCTACTAGGTAAACAAGTCGCCGTAGGTCTATAGGGCACGCGGATGATTGGGCCACAGAAATAATTGCATATATATAGGCCCCTATATATAGGCCTGATATTATATTCATTCGTGTATAGGTGTCTTTATAATTTATATATATGACTTTATATATAAATTTTCATATTCAAGTATACATAATTATATGTGTCTTTATGCTATTCAGTAAACTCCAGACAGCAGTACACGAATAGACTCGAGATAAAGGTATAGATAGCTCTATGGCTGAGGTGAAGAATTTAGTGATCCAAGTTAATAAACTACAAATCATTCATACACGTACATTGTACAATACATACGTCATTGTCTAGAGTAGAAAAGAACTTTCAAATCATTCATACATGTACATTGTACAACACGTAGCCTACGTCAAAGTCTAGAGACGAGAAAACAGCTGTTTCAATAACACGAACAATAAATAAAATCCTCAATAGATGTAGTCTTGCTCGACGCACAGAACTCTCCCTCAAGCCTCAAGTACACTCGTAAATATTTCGTCCGTGTTTGTTTGGCCACTGAAGGATGCGGCAACTCTCTGCCTCTTCAGTTTTACAACTTTGCCAACCGAGATTGTCGTTTGCTTTACTATGTACCGTACCATTAAATATTACCATTAAACCTACCACTGCCAGTCTTTTTATGGCATAATGGCAATGGCGTATATGGCATACCAGTTGTCGATTTAATGTGCGTGCGATATAGATCACCGATCAAATAGCAAGGAGATTACATGTGTAGTAGGCCTACCTACATAAATTTTATAGATAATAGATATAAGCAGAAAGTAGAATTAGAAATCAATATCTGCATGAATGATTATGTTGGTATAGATAAAGAAAAGCTACAGAGAAAGGCGTTTCAAGTCACGATCGAGATGCCCGTGATTTGCTTAGGCCTGAGTGCATTTTCGGTAGAGCTGTTAGTTGAACCTGCGCCATTATATAGTTCAATAACAATTTAATGTAGACACTAAAGACAGTTACTGTAGGCCATGAATCTTCTCAGTTCCTAATGTCTTCAATGCACACTACGAAATTTCTAAGACGGCATTATCAAATTGCAGCTATCGTGCATTGTAATGCACTGCTCTGAAAACGACGCCAAGTTTTCTCGACCCGTCTGCGAGATTCTTCCGCCATAATGGAAAGATCTTGATTCGCACGGTATGCGTCAAATTCAGTATCATCCAATTAACGACTACTGCAGCGCTCTATTCAAAAGCGTGACGTGGTGTCTATAAAGCAGCCCTTTAAGCTTGTAGACTGTAGAGTAAGCAGTCCTCTAGGCTTGTGGAGTAGTCCTCTAAGCTTGTAGAGCAGTCCTTTAAGCTTGTAGAGCAAACAGCCCTCTAAGCTTGTAGAGCAGTCCTCTAAGCTTGTAGAGCAAACAACCCTCTAAGCTTGTAGAGCAGTCCTTTAAGCTTGTAGAGCAAACACCCCTCTAAGCTTGTAGAGTAGTCTTTAAGCTTGTAGAGCAAACAGTTCTCTAAGCTTGTAGAGCAAACAGTCCTCTAAGCTTGTAGAGTAGTCTTTAAGCTTGTAGAGCAAACAGTCCTCTAAGCTTGTAGAGCAGTCCTTTAAACTTGTAGAGCAAACAGCCCTCTAAGCTTGTAGAGCAGTCCTCTAAGCTTGTAGAGAAGTCCTTTAAGCCTGTAGAGCAAGCAGTCCTTTAAACTTGTAGAGCAGTCCTCTAAGCTTGTAGAGCAGTCCTTTAAACTTGCAGAGTAGTCCTCTAAGCTTGTAGAGCAAGCAGTCCTTTAAACTTGTAGAGCAGTCCTCTCGCCCTCTAAGCTTGTAGAGCAGTCCTTTAAACTTGTAGACCAGTCCTCCTCTAAGCTTGTCCTGAGCCAACCATGCACATGACTTGTTAGCGAATTCATTCTCTCAGCCTCTGTTCGTGAGACTCAAGCAATCTTCTCCCTCGCCGTCTGACCTTCTACATGACGGTTAATACGTTCAGTGCACTCAATTATTATATAGCTGACTTGTGTACATTCACCGATGCAGGCGGTTCATAGATCTTGGAATGAATTTCTGCCACTTCCCCCCACGCCAGCAGCAGGAATCTGCACGCCGACGTCTCGACTTAGATGCACTGTTCTAGCCACGAGACCCCCCCACCACCACTCAATTCCTGATCAACACGTTAAAAGTTAAAACCCTCGGGCCTAAACAATAAACATACCACCCCACCCGATCTCTGATCAACACGTTAAAAGTTAAAACCCTCTGGGCTAAACTTGAAAGCGTGACTACCCAACCTTTGTCAGAATACATGCATGAATGCATGTCAAAATTCACAAGGCTGGCGTGCGCAGTGAACTCGCACAAAGTGAAACATAAAGAGCAGAGCAGAGAAATTGACTTCCTACATGCATGTAGGCTATTATGCTTCTGTTGTGACTACAATAATTCGTAAAACAACGTTAGCGACGTTGTTCATGTAGGAGGCAGCTTGGCTGATAATTACTTTGTACTCTACAGTCCAGATAGGCTATACCTGTAGGCACTGTGGACTCAACATCCCACCCCCGAACACGAGAATGGCAAGCACAGGCAGTGAACTATAATTATAGGAATATTTAGTCCGATATACCCCATACCTGCATGTGGACCCTAGAGTATACCGGTACGTTGCGCTCAGGTAAGATGTACTCTACGGCGGCGGTTCTCAACCGGGGGTCCGCGGACCCCTGGGGGTCCGCGGCCATCTGCCTGGGGGTCCGCGAGCAAGTCCTGAAAATTATATATTTCGTAGTTAAAAACATAGAAACAGATACATCTTTGTCATTTTTTCAATATTTATCCTTTTCAATGGCGACATGAAACCACCGGTAATAATACGCTGATTAATGACAAATTCGTTTGTTTTAGATGGGTCTGTTTGTAACCGACTCTAGATTTCGGGATGCTTTTAAGGGAGTTTCTTAGAAAAAGACCACAACCTGTAATTCATCTACGGAGCGATCGACAGAGCTCAGCTGACCCTGCTGGCCCTTTTTGACGTCAGCGCCGCTTTTGACACTGTAGACCATGAGATTTTGTTAGAGCGGTTGAGTGTTTCTTTTGGTTTGTCTGGTGCATTTTACAAATGGATAGATTCTTTTCTTCAGGAGCGTTCTCTCTGTGTGGTCCATGGCTCTTCTAGGTCCTCATGGGTGCCTGCACAATATGGTCTACCCCAGGGTTCAGTCCTTGGTCCCATACTTTATATTATTTACACCTCAGGTCTTGCCACTCTACTAACAGCTCATTCGGTTTTGAGTCAGCAGTATGCTGACGACGTCCAGGCTTACACCCATTGCCTCCCTTCTAATGCTGTCAATTCGGTTCGGATAATGAGCGGGACTTTGGATGCTCTAGAGGCATGGATGTCATCCAATAGACTACGCTTGAACCCATCTAAGACAAAATTTATTTGGTTGGGCACACGACAGCAGCTTGCCAAGCTTGATCTATTTTCTCTTGCATCTGAATTTCCTGGCTTTGTCTTTGCAACCACGGTTCATGACCTCGGTATCCAACTTGACCAAGAACTCACTTTTGCTCCTCAACTTCACCGTCTTGCTCGAGACTGCTATTATCAGCTGCGCCAGCTTCGCACTGTCATCCGTTCTCTTACGTCTGCTGCTACTCTTACTTTAGTGCATTCTTTCGTTACATCTCGCATCGACTATTGCTCTTCACTCTACATTGGCCTCCCATCCAGCAGCTTGACTTGTCTTGACCGGGTCTTGCGCTCTGCTGCACGCCTAATTGGGCAAATCCCTAAATATGATCATGTCTCAAACTACATGCTTGAGGTACTTCACTGGCTCCCTATTCGCCAGCGTATCGAGTTCAGGGTAGCTGCATTGGTATGGCGATGTTGTCAGTGCCTTGCCCCAACTTACCACCATGAGCTATGCAGCTTTACATTGGTTATCCAAGGACGTCATCAGCTACGCTCTGCTGATAGGGGAGTCCTCTTAGTTCCTTTTGCTCGTACTACTACCATGAAGAATCGAGCCTTTTCTGTGGTTGGACCAGTGGTCTGGAATGGCCTTCCTTTTGAGCTACGCCTACACCCTGGGACTCTACCAGGATCCTTCCTTACTAAACTTAAAACTGTTCTTTTTGTGCGCGCTGGAGTCGGGAGCGCCTCTGAGTAGTTTTTTCTTGAAGGAGCGCTATATAAATGTCCGAATGAATGAATGAATGCATGAATGAATTCATTTGAATAAATAACTGATGGGTTTCAACTTTGGTTTACCTGGCAGGCATTTTTGAATAAACTGAATTCCTCTACGCAAGTGATGCAGACAAATCTAATCACCCTTAATTAGTGATAAAGTGTCTGCTTGTACAAAAGAGATGATCTCTGGTGCAAAACGGATAGTGGTAGATAACTTTGACACATTTGATCAATTGCATGAATTCACATAAAAATAAATAAATGCTCAGGTCAATCAACTAAAATTTGTTAATTTAATTTTTGGTCAATCATAGATGGATCAGTTCAACTTCTAATTCGGTAATTTGAACGTTTACAGTTTTTCGTTGTCTTCCAGTCAGTTTCTTGCAAGCTTTGATTCGTGGAATTTACCAACATCGGAATTGAACCAAATCATTGAAGTGACTATTAAAAATGGCATTAGGCCTACATTGAAGATGTAGGCCTACGTTGCATCCATGCAAGAGTTAGCTTGATGCATGAGTGTCTCGAGCAGATAAACTGTGCTTGAATATGCATGCCCAAAGCTTACATTAAAATAAAATACAGGTTTTTTCTAATAAATTTCATATAATCTTATATGCAATATAGAATTTGTACTACAGAAGTCCAGGGGCATATCTATGCTATAGTATAGCATACATGTAGGCCTACTATTATATAGGCCTATGATTATACATGTAGATTCGCACAGTCACGATAATGCGCCAAATTTCGGTGGGGGTCCGTGACTGGGACCAAAAATTAAAAGGGGGTCCGTGAGTGTGAAAAGGTTGAGAACCGCTGCTCTACGGTACGTTGTGCATGGCTATTATGTACACTGTATTGTACAGTGTACAGTACGTTGTGAGTAAGTAGGCCTATGATGTACTCTACAACATCTTATGCTTTCAGTATAGGCCTACGTCGATCTTAGGCATGATACACTCTGAAGTAAGTTGTGCCTATAGGTATATACTCTACAGTCTACACTATAAGTCAACAACGGTACAGTAGTTCGTACTTTTGTGCGTACACTTCCTAGAGTACACCATACACTTGCCACACTAGCAATTAATAAGTGGCCTTCCTGTTGCGCATCATTGGACATTTCGTCGCGGTCTGAATGTCACCCGCGGCTCGGACGTTTTGCACCACTGCAGATTATATTATCCCGCATTATCCGCGACTTCCTAGAGCATATATACAAAGACAGTAGGACGCGTCAACTAATAGACTATAAATTTTGTTCGTATCGTATCTGACCATTTGTAAAGCGCTTCTTGCAGCAAGAGCCTTTCAGAAGCGCTCCCAGTGCGTGCAACTCCGAGAGAAAAGGCAGGTCTTTAGACAAGAGAAAGATGACGAAAGACTACCAGAGAGGATGGCAGAGCGAACGGATGGGAGAAGACCATTCCATAGGGAGGGACCTACATGTAGCCTATGCAGGCAAATGATCTGGATTGAGACATGGCGGTTTGTTATTGTTTAACGCGACTGGCAGACCCTCCATGATCATTGAACGTAAACTATTGCAATGCAGTATAAACTTATTTAGACTATAATATTGTATTAGCACAATGACTCGTTAGTTTAATTATATAGAATACAATCTATATACTTTTGAAATTTATTCTGTCTATGGTAGGCTAGCCTATAGCCCTGTCACCTGTCCGCCACAAACATGAAGAAAATATACACGTACTCGTGATATATATATAATAGGCTATATACCTGTAGGTCTATATAGAATATATATTAATACATACATATATTATATATATATATGCAATTATGCATAATTATATGCAATTAAATTCTACGTTGCTGGGTCAAAAGTTGTCTGGATCTTTGGGCAGCCTTATAAGTGTAGGTGTTTTGGTCACGCTTGGGAGCGAGTAGCAGCGCAGGTGTGTATGCCAATAAGATGGCTACATTATTTTTAGCTATAAATCAGATGCAACATATTATACTTGCAGGCAGAGCATGTGAAAAACACGAGCACTCCTCAACGGTATAATGTGTAGGGTTCGATACGAGGATGATAAAGGTGGCTAAAAAAACTAAGTAGACGACTGACAATGGGTTACAATAACTGACAATGGGTTATAATAACTGACAATGGGTCACTATAACTGACAAGGGGTCACAATAACTGACAATGGGTCACAATAACTGACAATGGGTCACAATAACTGACAATGGGTTACAATAACTGACAATGGGTTACAATAACTGACAATGGGCCACAATAACTGACAATGGGTCACAATAACTGACAATAGGTTACAATAACTGACAAGTGGTTACAATGACTGACAATGGGTCACAATAACTGACAATGGGTCATAATAGCTGACAATGGGTTACAATAACTGACAATGGGTCACAATAACTGACAATGGGTCACAATAACTGACAATGGGTCACAATAACTGCCAATGGGTCCCCGTGCACTGACCGTGCTATACCCTGACATTTTTTATCTCTGAATAAGCCACCCTTCGGGCGGTAGAGGCGCCAGAGGGGCTAGGAGGCTAAGCCCCCCCTAAAAAGGCCGCATTAGGCTGGAAAAGGTCTACCTATACTTGATCCAGAGCTGCACCAGAGTCAATTGCAGTCTGCTATAGTCACCAGTGAATAATCTAGTAGCAGGTCTATAGTCAGGGTCGGATTAAGGCATGATCAACATGTTCGGCCGAGCAGGGCCCCCATATTTTAAGGGCCCACACATGCGGAAAAAATGTTTCAGGAAAAATTTGTATATAATATTATATATATTCAAATTTTGACCAAACGACTTAACAATAGGTCGTCATCTATTTTGGCAGGGAAAAATCGGTATTTTTTACGGAAATTTCAACGAAACGCCTAAAACAGTCATCAGAATTTTCGGCCGAAGATTCGCAAAACTTTCCCCGAACAGGGCCCCACATTTCTTAATCCGGCCCTGCCAATAGTGCATGTAGGTATACATAGCCATATGCTGTCTTTCCTTGGACTTCAAGTAGCACAAATATTATATATATATATATATATATATAATTACCATAGCCCCATCTTCGATATAGTGACTGACCTTTGTTGTGCAGATACGTGGAGGTACAAAATAAACCATGAACTGCCGATACTGAACGCTGGACATGCAGCGTCAAATGCAAGCCTAACTCCTGAAAAAGTCTCCCTGTTATAAAGCACTGCGGACTCTCCGCTGCGACCACGTGAGTCGTTGACGCCAAAATAAAACGTGTGCGCGCAACGCTGACACGTGGAGCGCAGCTAGGCTTAACTCACCTAAGTGGCGTTTGCAGAAGCCATTCTTCAGCTAGCCAGTTAATAGAAGACGCGCACGAAATACCAGAGGATCCTGCGTGCCAACCACGATCAATGCTAGATGCAACCGACGAGCAGTATCGTAAATCATCCTCGCCAAACAAACACAACAATGTCGCTTCTGACAATGGCGTATGGCAAACCAGAAATCGATATAACATGCGTGTGAGATACAGTGTAGATTATGGTACCGCACCAATCAAATAGCAATGAGATCATATTGCCTACATTTATAGATAACTAGCTGGGGTACCCGGCGTTGCCCGGGAAATTTAGGTTTCGACCCGCTCCGGCCACAACCCCACCACACCACACACACCACACACCACGATACTCCGACCTTCACCGGTAAGCCACCCGAGAAATTTGTGTTTTCGGAAAAATTTCCTCGTCCCAGCGAAAGAAAGTCTGAAGAAATGAATTATTATCATCATCATCGTCATCGTCATCGCCATCGCCATCGCCATCGCCATCGCCATCGCCATCGCCATCGCCATCGCCGTCGTCATCGTCGTCGTCGTCGTCGTGGTCGTCGTCGTCGTCGTCGTCATCGTCATCGTCATCGTCATCGTCATCGTCAACGTCATCGTCATCATCATCATCATCATCATCATCATCATCATCATCATCATCATCATCATCGTCATCATCATCATCATCATCATCATCATCATTAATCCGGCAATACGAGCCGATCGAGGAACGACAGAAGGGAGCGACCTGCAGCAGATGAGACTTTGTGGCACATTAATATGTCGAGCATAATTAAGTTATTACTGTCATAATAATAATAATAATAATAATAATAATAATAATAATAATAATAATAATAATAATAATAATAGTAATAATAATAATAATAATAATAATAATAATAGTAATAATAATAATAATAATAATAATAATTATATTATTACTATTTATTATTATTATAATGATTATTATTATTAATATTGTAATAATAATAGTAATAATAATAATAATAATAATAATAATAATAATTATTATTATTATTATTATTATTATTATTATTATTACTATTATTATTATTATTATTATTATTATTATTATTATTATTATTATTATTATTACTATTATTATTACCACTGCTGCTGCGCGCACCTTTCGCACACAACACCTTTCGCACACACCTGTCACATTTGGTCGTTTAAATTTAAGATTCAAAGTCGGATGCAGTTCATATGCGTTGACAGGTCCGAATTTAATTATGTCACATTGTAGTTGTTTAATTACAATGAAGTTTATAGTCGGCGACCGTTGATGGATGATGACCGGTCCAAATTTAATTATGTCACATCTGGTTGGTAAATTTTAAAGCTCAGTCGGCGACCGCTTGAGCCCGCAATCTGCCGCCTCCCGCAGCCGCCGCTGCAGCTCGCAGTCGCCGCCGCCCGTGTCGTCGTCAGTGCCCGGTTGAGCGGTTGCCGTTCGCCCTCCCTACCCATAATTCACCTCATTCACAAGTACCGGTAGGGGATTAGATTCAGGGCTGTTTTAAAGGAATTTTTAGAACTGCACAACTCCTTCTTTCCTTTCCCATCCTCCATGGTAAATTAATTCCAATCGGAGGACAATGGCCTTTTTGCTAGCTTTAACTGCACAGAACTTTTGACAGAAGTGCTTCTTCAACTGCACAAATCCATTTAGAACTGCACATTTTGTGTACAACTGCACGTTAAAAAAGACCCTGATTAGATTAAACACCGATTGCTGAGGATTCACCATCACCCCATTTTCTATACGTGCGCATATTTTCAGGATGCCGCATATGAAATAATATGAATTCGGGTTGGACATTTCCCACGCCCCCAGTGCCAGATTAACTATGGCGCAACTGGCGCACTTGCGCCAGGCCTTCTTTCGGGGGGTAAACATTTTAAAAAATTGAGAAATCCGATTATCCGATCGAATTTTTTTATATAAGTCACAGTCCGGCTTATTTAAAATGTTTAATTTCTAAAACAAGTATTGCATATAAAATTTGGTGGCATTATAAAAACAGGCCTTCTAAAGTACTACTACTATAATGATGACGTACTAATTAATTGTGTACTGTAATGATGACGTATGACGTAATCAATTTATGCGCGGATCGACCCATGCATCACCAAATAAAATATAGATATGCGTACGGTACAGACGACACAGTGTATGTTCCATGTAATATTATTATCTACTATTTAGTGTTTGTGTAGCTGCTTATTTCTTTTTAATTTTAATTCTTAAACAAATAAAAATAAGTAGGCCTAAAGAAAATGAAGAAATTTGAGTCCGGTTGGCAGAAACGTCGTTACGTCAAAGAAAACACGAACTTGAAGAGGTAGGCAAACAGCAACGTGGTAGTATTGATAAATTTCTGGCAGTAAAAACACGAGAAGTGCCGCAATTTATAGATGGGGTCGACTCAGCGTCAGAAGCTGGATGCAGTTCAGGCTTAGGCCGCTCAGCAGTGTCAGCACTAATGCCAACAACAGACACCCTTGATTTCAGCAATTATATCGTTGATATGCCTAAATCTGAAACTACCATATAGATCTACCATTAAAACAAGAGAATCAATCTGTTGGAAACGTGCCACAAACAGATGCTGCTCTGTGGACTATAAATGAAGATTTGGTCAGTTATTGGCTGCAGATGGGACCTGAACCATGTCGTAATCAAGATGGCATGTACTCTAAATCCATAAAACAACATGGAAATAAAGTAAAATTGAATAGCACCAAAAGAAAACTAAACGATTCTGCTTTTTTTACGAACACACCAAACGGGGAAAAAATTCTCAGACATTGGCTCTTGTATTCGCCATCAACTGGGCGCTTATTTTGTTTTGTTTGTAAACTTTTTATTTCAAACAGCGCAAGTGCTCTTGCAAACCAAGGTTTTGATTCATGGGATCAAATAAACAGACTTGCACATCATGAGCGATCAAGTGTCACAGACTGGCACTAACAACTTATGCAACACGTCTGTCAAAAGTACAGACTCTTGATAAGCATATTGTTCAACAATTTGAAAATGAAAGAAGTTATTGGAGGGAAGTTTTAATACGGATTGTATCAACGGTTTGTCAATATAATTAATTTTTCCCCCATGTTTTTTATAATTTTATTGGATAGAGGGCCTACTTTAGTTTTGCTGCATTGTTTGCGCCAGGCCTCTAAAAAGTTAATCCGGCACTGCACGCCCCCAACCCCCTAATGCGTACATAGTTTACTAACTGGATAGCCTCTCACTAAGAAAATCATCCCGTGTCGTTACCAAGTCTAGATCTACTTGTGTGTGAGATTTAACACTTCGAGACCGAGGCAGTTGGGGCCGATACCGAGACAGTTGGGGCCGAGTCCTAAACAACAGTGGAGATTGAGACCGAGCCACAAGGTATAAGACTGTTCGAGACTGTAGGCTTTCGGCAGTTGGTTCGCAAGGCAGCAAAGTTAACAGAATAAGCAATGAAAACAACTTGGACCCTAATAAATTCTAAAACAATTTTTTATCCCAAATGTCTAAGTCCACTACCAGTTAGTAAGTCACCAAAGTCAACCGATCCCTTAACTATTATCATGACGAAATAAAATATTTCAGGCATCCTGATAATTATATTCTAAATGCAGGGCTTTTTAAAGGAATTTCTAGAACTGCACATTTTGTGCACAACCCCCTTCTTTCCTTTCCATCCTCCATGCCGGGAGAAAAATCGACTTTTTTGTGCGAAATATCTGATGACCTTTTTTAAAGTCATCAGCCCAAAAATGTCTCCATTTTCCGTCCGAAAAAATCTGATAGCCTTTTTTAGTCTTTCGCTCTTCGAATTAAAAAAATATACCTAAACAGCCGCGTGTACCGTGATTTACTCACGTATACCCGTGTACCCTGGACCCTGGTTTTTATACGCTGTATACCCGCGTATAGGCCTACCCTTGATTACAGCCCTGTTCTAAACTAGCTTTAACTACACAGAAGTGCATCCACAACTGCGCAAATGCATTTACAACTGCACATTTTGTGTAGAACTGCACGTTAAAAAAGCCCTGTCTAGACGAATCTGAAATTTAAACGAACAATATTCCACAAATATTTGCGACATAGCTCACCCTGCGAAACTATAGATGTTATTCTGTAATCGCTTCGCTAATGTTGACTTTATGCACATCGGCAAACAGCACGCCGTCTCTTTTGCTCACACAGATTTCAAACTGCGTGAACATAAATCTGAATAGTTCCGGCTTTTTATGAGTCATTTTACGATTTATCGTGTCTGCACGGATAGCAAAATCGATAATGTTATAATGTAGCAACTGCTCTCATCCATATGATATTTTAATATAGCCACTGTTAGTGTCAAGTAGAAAGTCAGCTTTCTAAACTTCCTGTGTGGTAATTGGCACTTCCGACTTAGCAGTTGCCGTAGGCTATACCGCAGCAGCACAGGACAATTTTATAGCGAACAAATGTCAGAATTAAAGACAGTTTACGCGAGAACAATGAACACCGTCTTTACAAGGAACAAGACTTTTCTTTGAAGAGAGTTTCCAAAAAAAGTCAAGAAATACGACCGAGGAGCAAAACCAAGACAACCGGTTCTGTGATCGACACATAAAAAATTAGTGTTTCCAAGACGTCTGGAAACGGAGACGCTTGTCTCGAGGCCGCACAAGTTATGATACAACACTGCTGGTAACTATTACCGTATAATGTTTCGCCTATCAGTTCGGCTATATAGTGGAAGGAGCGCAACCACGACAAATGGCGACACATGACATCAAACGATTCTTTAAGCCACCCACCCAACGAGAGAGAGAGAGAGTCATATAAGAAGACAGACATACATACATGGAGACGGACGGACGGACATAGAGACAGAGACAGACAGACAGACCGACAGACAGATAGGCAGGTAGACAGAGACGGAGACAGACAGAGAGACAGAGAGACAGAAAGAGAAAGGTGAAGCTTACTTTACTGAACAATTTGCAATAAAACATTTTTAAAATATTATCTCTGATAGGTCGGTAATCAATTGGCCGCATCACCTGCTTCAAATTCAAGACCATGTCCATGACGTAGCATCCAGTTTCCTAAAAATAATAAGTATATATACATGTAGCCTATGTAGGCTATATATAAGATGTATATACATGTATGACAGTGTATGTATATATATAGTCTATATAAGAAGAATATATATAGAAATGTAGGATAAATCGATAACAATATAGCCTTCATTTATTTTATGAGTCATTATTCAGTCTACAGTTGTATTTATGTATCTTTATAAATCTTTACACATCGTATGATGTTTGGTACACTGTATAATATGTATAGGTACACTGTAGGCCTATATCAGTTTCAGTCAATCCTTTTTTATTGATCCCGTAAAATTCAGCATACTGAATTTACATGCTGTTCTACTTAGCCCACAGGTTCTTTACATGCATATATACGAATTAATTGTACATCTGCTGTTCACGACTAGTTTGGATTCAAGAAGCAACCCCAGAAGATAAGGTCCTCCTCAAATAAGATCACCTGCAAGCAATTAGATAAAGAAGTATGAGAAGACGGAGAGCGCTGTCCTTGATCTAGAGCCCTGAAGCTCCCTGCAGAATGCGAAGCGTGTACGACTCCATTTTCTTAGCCTCGGTTGTCTCATCTTCCTAAGTTCCTACTGACAGTGCTCAGCAGGGCTGTTTTAAAGGATTTTTTAGAACTGCAAGCCCCTTCTTTCCTTTCCCATCCTCTATGGTAAATTACTTCCAATCGGAGGACAATGACCTTTTTTGCTAGTTTTAAGTGTACAGATGTGCTTCTACAACTGCGCAAATTCGTTTAGAACTGCATATTTTGTGTACAACTGCACGTTAAAAAGCCCTGGTGCTCAGTTACTAACTTACTTCTTTCTGGAGATACAAAGAGATAAAGAGAGACTTCACTGAAAATGGACCTGCTCTTCACAGACTTCTCCGAAATTCTTAACTATGCATTCTCATTTGTTGCAAAATACTCTATGCAACAAGGGAGGCTATAATAATTATTATTTCGAATACAAACTTACTTAGCCGTTCGCTTGCTGCTATAGATTCCAATAATTAATTATTTGTGCAACTTAACTTAACCTTTGTTTCGTCTGTTCTTTGTGTGATAAGATTTTCAGTATTTCAGAGTGTGACATATAGATCTATTGAAACTTCAATCTATTGACAAATCGATGTTTTCCTGCAGGCTCTCATAAATTTGCACTTGCATGGATTAGCACATTCGACAATATAAATTGTCGAACAGGTGTGGTAATCCGAATGCAAATTCATCAGAAAAGAAAGAGTAGCAAAAAATCTCCGATAAAAGGAAAACATTCATCCATCTGCAAGTATAATTTATGCATGTGTAAATAGACTAGGCCTATACATAGAAAATTATATAGACTATAGGCTATATATATAGGCCTACATATAGAGAGAGATAGAAAGGAGAGAGAGGTAGACAGAGAAGTAGAGAGAGACAGAGAGAGAGAGAGAGAGAGAGAGAGAGAGAGAAAGAGAGAGAGAGAAAGAAAGAGAGAGAGAGAGAGAGAGAGAGAGAGAGACGTAGAGAGAGAGAGAGAGAGAGAGAGAGAGAGGGGGGGGGAGAGAGAGAGAGAGAGAGAGAGAGAGAGAGAGAAAGAAAGAGAGAGAGAGAGAGAGAGAGAGAGAGAGAGACGTAGAGAGAGAGATAGCCAGACACAGAGACAGAGACAGACAGACAGGTAGACAGATAGTCAGACAGACGGTAAGACAGAGATAGACAGAGAGATAAAGAGAGAGACAGTGACACACACACAGCGACGCAAGAAGACAGAGAGTGAATGAAAATTCTACTTTTTTAAATCAATCTTTTCCACGCAAAACAGATGGCAGCGTTTCGTGGCTGCATGGCTAACTGCTAGCTATGGAATAAATCAATAAATTGATCAATCATAAATTATTTTCTTTCAGCCTATAGCATTTTCAAACGAATTTGTGAGCAAAGGATCGAGAGGAGCACGTTATAATACATGTCATGTCATGTCGCCATCGTCGCATCGCGACGGTTGGCTACATGAATGGATCTTTAATGCCCAGAGTCTTCTGTCCCTTGTCGCGCTCATTAAGTCAGAGCCTACAAGTCCTGTCCAGTTCAGAACGTTGTCGATCCAAGATAACCTCGGCCTTCCTCGTCCTCGGTTCCCCTCCACAAAACCCGTCATGATGCTGCTTTCGATGCTACCGTTTTGCTGTCTCATGCTATGACCAAAATATCGAAGTTTTCGAAATTTGGTGTGGGCCAATAGTCCTCTTCTGGCTCCCGCTGACATATACACTTGTTCGTTGGTCATCATTTTTGTCCATGGAATTCTCATCAGCTTTCTGATACACTTGTTCTCAAATGCTTGAATTCGCTTTTCTTCATCCTTCTTCAGAGTCCATGCTTCGCATCCATACGTCGCTATAATACTCGAAGGTGAAATCGAGCGTAGTCTATAGGCTATATGCCGATTTCCATCAAAAATCATTTGGGACTATAAACTTTGATCCTTGAAGGCTGAATATCCTCGAGCCCTTCAAACTGTGTATCAATCAATGGCTGTGAAGATCAATTATTATCATTATTGCGTTTGTGCTTACCTTCTTAGAGCTTTGAGCAACTTCTTTTCTTGAGAAAAGTTCACGCGGATCTGTTAAAACCGCAAAGCAGGCCGATCAGAACCTTGAACGTGAATTAACTTCTCGATAGAGACAAATTATATCCTTCAGTGGCTGAGTCATTGAGCGATTTGGTCGTAGTCTATCCATATGATAGGCCTACATTGATCGTAAACAAGCAGGGGCTTACACAGAGTTTGAATACGTGGCTTTTATTCTTATGGATAATAATACATGCCAGGTCTGCAATAGAATGCCGATCGACTTGAACATTTCGATCGCAACGGGACGAGCAGGTGTCTGTCTGTCTCTTAGTTTAGAAAAGCTTCTTATCAGTGATAATCGATTAGATCAAGCTTATAATATAGTTGTCAACCCCTTTAATTAAAGCGTCTCCTTCAGAATTGGATTTTTGATCCTATTCACTATTCAGGTTGTATGTAGACTACGCGCACACGTGCGTAACCAACGGGTAAATAGACAATAAACATTATAGTGTAGGCTGTCCAATATCGACTATATATATATATATCGAATATATATATATATAAAGAAAAAAAACAATTCTCTTATCAAGGTTTGAGGAGCTAGACTTTAGATTTCGTTAGCATTGAAATTCCCATAAATGCCGTCACTCCAAACCATTGTTGCAGGCAGAGATGTAGCCAAGAGTGCAGATTAAAAATGCTCTGCATGCTTTGCTACATGCCTATGAATTTCTTTTCACTAAGTGCCACGTGGTCAGAAAAGTTTTCTCGAAAAGTCTACCTGGGCAGCTGGCTACATGTAGATGCCAATAACCATTCGCTTAACGTCCAGCTAACTTGCCCCCAAGTATGTAGGCTATAGTCTACGTTAGCACACTACACTATAGATGCCACATTAGATGTCACATAGGATGTCACACTGTATGACAGTGTAAAAAAACAAAAATAAAAAGCATCACGTCGACTCCCGGCCTCTGCTGCAGTCAGAATGTCTGACCGACTCTATAGAGTAGTCCGCCATCTTCAGAGCAAGCGGTTTTCGACGCCACGATGCACGTTGCCAATAGCAACGTTGAAAAGACTCATTTTGCCGCATTATCTTACGCGTGAATTCATTCTTTCAAAATGGCGCTGACCATGGAGAAAAGCTAGTCAACAGGCAGTAATGCGAGTCGACGAAGCATACTGTTTGTTATTTTGTGATTTATGTTGCATGGGATGTTGCAATGGATTTGATGCAAATATGATGCTATGCTGTAGGCTATGTCGCATATTATACAATATAGCCTACATGTATTGGATGTAGGCCTACATGTAGTATCGTACCGGTATGCCATTATATTGATGACGACGAAGCGGTAATTTTAGTCTATCACGATGAAGTCGACAGTGTCTTTAATCTGTAGGCTATGTCGCATATTATGCAATATAGCCTACGTGTATTAGATGTACATGTAGTATCGTATGCCATTATAATATTGATGACGACGAAGCAGTAATTTTAGTCAATCGCGATGAAGTCGGCAGAAGAAGTGAATCTTGCTAACTCACTTCCAAGATTTCAAGGAGTAGGCTATAGTCTCAGACTTTTAGTATTATGGACATTTTGTATGTGATTCTATATAACGCATTACGGGAACCTCATGAAGACCAGCTTCCACTATCATAAAAATAGAAAAATAGAAAGCGAGCATATGATACTATAACAGAAACGAGCCTTAAAGTAATAGTGAAGTCTGGTTTATGAATAGGGTCTATTATATATGCATGTAGATCTACAAAAAACCTTTGCGTTCCAGTAGGCTTTATGCGCAGGGGTTGTTAAACAAATTCATGATACTTTTTGGATAATTCTTTAGGCGTTGAAACTCATGAGGGGATATTAGCCGCTAGACGCTGAGAAATATATGACACGACACTGATAGTAAATGGATCGGTGGAGTTTAAATTTGATTTATTTGAATATTTTCTTGTTACTTTAATTTCTTTTGCTTGGCCTTATTGTCTATAAGCTAGTTATATTGTAACGTTACTCCGTTAGCAAATAAATTATTTTATGGACAGGTAGGAACACTGACGCATCAATGCTGAAGTCAGTGAGTTCAACTTTGCTTGTGTCAGCCATTCAAATATCAAGAACATCACGCGGTATGAACAATCAGAAAGCTGAGTGACTACGCTAGTGAATAAATTGGTGCCCTCTGCTCAGCCATCGAGTGGCGTTTTAGAATATGGAGTTGATGATTATTCATTCATTCATTCATTCATTCATTCATTCATTCATTCATTCATTCATTCATTCATTCATTCATTTACTCATTCATTCATTCATTCATTTACTCATTCATTCATTCATTTACTCATTCATTCATTCATTCATTCGTTCGTTCGTTCAATCATTAAATGCATTTGCATAGCGCCTCTTCAAGGGACTACCCAACCTCTTCAAGGTGCTCCCAACCTCTGTGCGGCCAAATAAACTGTCTTAAGATGAGAGAGGAAAACCTTAGAAGGATTTTTAGAAATTAAGCGGAGTGTCAGAGGAAGGAAATTCCAGGTTGAAGTTCCTACCTCCGAGAAAGCACGGTTCTGCATAGTGGAAGTACGAGCAAAAGGGACTGCAACAGACTTCGTTCAGTCGAACAAAGGAAGCAGAAATGGCGAGCACTAAGAGTTGGGCTACAGAGCTCACAAAGGTAGGCAGGAGCAAGGCCTAGCAGGCAGCCCCATACTAGAGGAGCAAGGCCTAGCAGGCAGCTATTCTGCTCTTATATATATATATATAATCCTATACTCGATTCGCTGCTTGAGAGGGAACTAGTGGAGAACGCCACGCATATAGCTGGAGATGTGGCTGAATTTGGGTAAGCGGCCTAAAAGGCGGGCTGCAGAGCGCAGGACGCGTTCAAGGCAACTCGGTAGATCAGCAAAGTGAGAGCAGCAGTGGTCAAGTCTGATGGTAACGACAGAATGGACAAGGGTAGCAGCAGCACTATAGGAGTAAGCGAGCGAGCAACAGTGCGCATTTGACTCAATTGGTATGTATGCATGTGCACTTATTATAGCGCCCCTTCATGGTTCTACTCAGAAGCACTCCTGACTACAGCGCGGACACTGAATCGGTGTTTCACGCTGAAGCGCTTGAGCAATTGTGAGTGAAGGACTTTTTTGCCCAAGGTGACAGCGTGCCAGTTGATAACAACAGGCACGCTGTGTGAGTGAATGCGTGGAGCAAAAGTGAGCTTTTGGTCCAGAGTAGCACGAAGTATGCAATGTGTTTATAACCATTCTGTTCTTATATTTTTATATAAACTCTTGTAGTAGCAGTTACACGGTTACACGCAGGGGTCTATACGGTTAAATGCAAACGCAACGATTAAAAGATTGTAATCCGAATAAAATAGTTCCATAGACTTCAGCTAATAAGCCTACTATCATACTAGAGTTGTAGTTCATCTGTACTACAGGTGCAGTCATAGGCGTACGGGACATTTGGACAGCGGGGGGCAAAAACATTTTTTGACCGAGAAAGCTGACGACCTTTTTTTACCCCTGTGTGCCCGAAAAATTCATCCCGTACCTGTTTTGCCCGAAAAAATTTCCGAATTTTTTTTGCCCGACCATGGTTCTTTTGCCCGAAAAACACATTTGCCAGAAATTTGGGGGGCATTTGCCCCCCTCTGGACCCCCGCCTCGTACGCCTATGGGTGCAGTAGCCACATTTGATTTCAACTTTTAGGCCTACATACACTGCTGTACAGTTGGGTCTGAAGCTAACATATGCTCATAAATGTATTATAAAAATTATAAATTCAGACATATGGACATAACTTGCAGAGCATGCGTATAGACTCAAGGGCATCTAACCCAATAAAACTAGCGGTGTATAGGCCTAGTTCCCATTCGCATGAAAAGTGTCAAAATATGATCACTGTTTTTAATGACCATCTAATTCAACACCATATAATTATTGCAACCTTTCATTTATAAATCAATATGACCCCATTATTTATTGACTATTTAAGACTAATTTACTTTCTGACTATTAATGGCCAATTTTATTCTCTGGCTGGCATCCTGAGACTGCCTCAAATGTTTAACTTCCAGGATCCAAGTGCCTCTAGATTGATCTTTCCAATTTTTCATCTTTAAAAAATACAGCCTCATTGTTTTTCTTTTTCCAGCAGCTTTTCTTTGTCGTCCTTGTAAAATAATGTTGTATCTGAATTTTCTTTCATTCCTAAAACTGACTTTCCTTTCTTTTTCTTTTTCTTTAGATTTGCATTATGTACCAATTCCTCTGGTTTAGACGTAGCTGGCAGGCTTAGCATTGGAACAATTGGAAGAGATACATGTAGGCCTACCGACACAAGCAGGGCCGTAAATCTGTGTCGATCTATGGCAAGGGAAAACTTCCCTTCGAAAACGGAGCTCCTTTAGAGCGCCAGGTAGGCCTAAGTCTTAGCGGCGTTGCGTAGGAATCACAATTTTTAAGTATAATGCAACAAGCAAAAGTGACATTTAAAATTTACAATAATGTGGATGGAATTCCTTCACGCGTTCCCTCCCCATGTCTAAAAATGCAGAGGGAATTCCTACCCTTCCCTTCCCAAGATTTAGGCCTACCAGGACTTTTTTAACGTGCAGTTGTACACAAAATGTGCAGTTCTAAATGGATTTGTGCAGTTGTAAAAGCACTTTTGTACAGTTAAAACTAGCAGAATAGGTCATTGTCCTCCGATTGGAAGTAATTTACCATGGAGGATGAGAAAGGAAAGAAGGAGTTGTGCAATTCTAAAAATTCCTTTAAAAAAGGCCTGGAATTTACGACCCTGCATGAACGCAAATTGTCTGAAGAACATATTCATGTCTGGTCTCTGTGATCAGTTGTTGTCGTAGGCGTTCAAGTAGGACCCGTAGTTTCGGTCGCTTTTCTTGCGATAGGTCTTCATACGAGAGTAGACACAGCAGAGAACCAGCGTCCAGATGAGAGCGACGAGAGCGAGAAACGAGACGATTGCCAACCAGATGTAGACACCGACGATGATGCTCTGACGTCGCCACCATTTCACGTTGCCACTCATCTGATTGCTGGCACCTGCAGTCAGAGCAACAATCACCATCAGTGGCGTAGAAAAGGGGGGTTTCCGGGGGTTTAAAACCCCCATTGGCCCAGGGAAAAAGTTTTTTTAAATGTTATTTATCCACTTAAATAAGAAAAACAAAACAATTGCTTGTAGCAAAATTGTTTTTTCTTACTTTATTCCCTTTGTTACTTTATTTCCTGTTTGTTTACTGTGATACTGTTGGGTTGGTGTCAGAAAGGGCATCCGGCCAGACCAAAAAATCCCAACCCCCCCTTCCCATCATAAATTCCTGGCTACGCCACTGATCACCATTGTCTGTATCGGGTAACGAGCTGGCAATGACTTCAGTAGATTTCGTGCAAAACATGGGCAGAACTTATTATTTTCAATTGGCATTATACGAGATTAATGACAGACGACAGAAAGATCATGACGCTGATGTTTGGAATAACAGAGGGCACCAAACAAAAACGAAGAAGAAGAAGAAGACAATAATGATGAAAAAGATATTGTTGAAGAAAATATTTATGAAGAAGATATTGTTGAAGAAGATATGGATGAAGAAGAAAAGAAGAAGAAGAAGAAGAAGAAGAAATGAATAGCAAGAAGAGGGCATAGACAAACGAGGAGTAGGAGGAGGAGAAATTGCAAATGAATTGTTTATAAATGAATACCTGTTCGTGGCTGACTATCTGTGCCAGACACGTTAGCGGATGGGCCTGGAGGACCCTGGGGCCCACTTGGTCCGGTGGCCCCAGTGGCTCCCTTTGGTCCAGGAAGTCCCAGAAGACCAGTGGCTCCAAAGCTTCCAGTTGCTCCAGTGCTTCCCATGACTCCGGTGGCGCCTAGAAGTCCTGTCGCTCCAGTTCCTCCCATTTGTCCCGTAGATCCTCGGACCCCTGTTGCCCCCATTGATCCAGTGGAACCAGTCGCTCCAGTGGCGCCAACCGGACCCTAGGTAGAAAAAACACAGAGTAAATAACAGCGACTCTTATAATTTCGCTGAATTTCTCCTTGTGAACACGAAGAAAGATCAAGATGATTACAGTTTGAAAAAGTTGGAAATTGAGAAGAAAACGGAGCCAGAAAGAGAGCCGTTGAAGACTAAAAGATCAGCATGGGCGGAGTCTATCAGGGGGTAGGGAGCTAAGCCCCAAGAAGCCCCAGGTTCATGTTTTTTACCGTGTGAATGGTATCTTTTTCGGGCTTAGCCTCCCCCCAAGAACCTCCAACCAAATGACCAAAAAAAGGTCCTCGACTTTTTCGGTCGGGAAATATATAGTAATTTTCATGAGATTTGTAGTTGGCGACTAAAAAAAGGTCATCAACTTTTTGGGGTGACACGACAAAATATTGTCGGCGCCGCTCGTTCTGGACCAAGTTTTTAGCCCCCCCCTCCGTTTAAAAACGGAAACCAAACTCCGCCCATGAAGATCAGATTGATACATGTTTTGGCAAAGCATCCTGATCAATTATAATTACACCAGTCTGAACCTTTTCCACTTGTTTCGTAATAGTTACTAATTTAATAATGTAGTAATTTATTTAGTAATTCAAAATGACGAGCGGTACTGGATATAATAGCAACAAAACGATAACAGGTTTAACAACAGCAGGAGTTGAATTAAACTGCACAGCCAATTGCAAGGCGTCATCTGTCCTGCTGCTAATTTTACAGTCCTATCATTTGTAAAACGATCCGTAGCCTTATAATAGTTACAACTTGTAATGTAATAATAGTTACAACTAGCAATGTAATAATAGTTACAGCTAGAAATGTAATAAGAGTTATACAACTAGTAATGTAATAAGAGTTACAACTAGTAATGTAATAATAGTTACAACTAGTAATGCAATAATAGTTACAACTAGTAATGTAATAATAGTTACAACTAGTAATGTAATAATAGTTACAACTAGTAATGTAATAATAGTTACAACTAGTAATGTAATAACAGTTACAACTAGTAATGTAATGTAATGTAAGTGTCGTTCATCTGACCATGGGTCCTGTCGCTCCTGTTGCTCCCGGGGCACCTGTTCTCGGTGGCGTCGTCGTTGTCATGGCAACGGTTACCGTCATCGACGGAATGCGGAGGTTTGGAGGACAAGTGACGGAAGCAGAAGCCGATGATGATGATGATGATGAGGAATTAGCTGAAAACGAAGAAACATAGAGGGAACGCAATTGCAGGTATCACGGGCATCACCACTACCACCACCACCACCACCACCACCACCACCACCACCACCACCACCACCACCACCACCACCACCACCACCACCACCACCACCACCACCACCACAACCACCACCACTACCACTACCACTACCACCACCACACCACCACAACACCACCACCACCACACACCACACCACACCACCACACCACCACCACCATCACCACCACCACCTCCTCCACCACCACCACCTCCACCACCACCATCACCAATAATGATGATGATAATAATGATGATGATGATCAAGGTGATCAGTATGATGATGATAATGATGATGATGATGATAATAATAATAATAATAATAATAATAATAATAATAATAATAATAATAATAATAATAATAATAGCAGCAGCAGCAGCAGCAGCAGCAGCAGTAGCAGTAGTAGTAGTAGTAGTAGTAGTAGTAGTAGTAGTAGTAGTAGTAGTAGTAGTAGTAGTAGTAGTAGTAGTAGTAGTAGTAGTAGTAGTAGTTGCAGTAGCAGTAGCAGTAGCAGTAGCAGTAGCAGTAGTAGTACGGCAATCATAATAATAATAAACGGTAATCATAATAGTAGTAATAGGGCCACTTCGGGCATTTTTCAATAGTAGTTAATATTCAAGCCCCTGAGGGATCCAGCATACCTCGTGGCATATAAAATAATAATAATAGTAATTGTAATAAAAAATAATCAAGATGATGGAGACTCACTGCTGACGATCCATGAGGCAATGGAGAATTTGTATGGAAAGATGAGTTGATCAATTTCGAAGACATCGTTGACCTTTGGTGGATTGGAAGAGTTGAAGGAGAAGGTGTAGACCTGCTGGCTGTCTGGATTGAAGACGTAGGGAATGGGCCAACGATCTGGGAAGGAGACGCCAAGTCGGTCCCCGGGAAGTGTCTGGTAGCACGGCTGCTGTCGAGCCATCTCGGTGAAATAGACCTATGCAGGCAAAACGAATGACAATCATCTATTTCAATTCAATTCATTTATTGTAACCATCAACAATAAACAATAGACATAGTATAACATGCTTCACATAATCGGATGTCAACAAGGAAGGATCTATAAGGGATGAATATCCCGCTAACAGGGACACCTATTTACATGTGCAATTTTAACTGATGTGATCATAAAACTCATAAGTAGGCCTATGTAAGTAAGTATTCCCAAGAAAATCATTTACACAGACGCGATCAAAAGCTTATAATTAGTCTAAGTATGCAAGCAAGTATTTAAGTAAGTAATTAAACAAGAATTGCTTTGATTCTCAGTTACAGACCGCATTCTGAGTTACAAACGACATAAGACACAAGCTTGTACATTCAAAAACACGATGATATGATGGCATGCGAATGAGAAAGGTTCCTCGCTCCCAGTAGCGGCGCTAGGTGGGCCTTGAGGGGGGGGGGCTAAGCCCCCCTACAAAGGCGATCCATTTTTCCCCCATGTAAAAATGAAATATTTGGGCGATTTACCCATTTAGCCCCCCCAAATAACCGTAAAGGTACGGGTTGACAGACTGTTGGGCGGATTATGGAAAAGGAAAATTTTCGAAGATTTTTCGATCAGTTGACTAAAAAAGGTCGTCAGAAATTTTGACGGCGACTGAAAACGGAAATTTTTTACGAAAATTTTGACGGCCAAAATGGAAAATTTTATTCCGATTTTGGTCGATGATTGAAAAAAAGGTCGTCAGAAATTTTGGCGACTGAAAATGGAAATTTTTTCCCGAAAATCCAGCCCCCCCCAAACGAAAATCCTGGCGCCGCCACTGCTCGCTCCTTGTCATTCTCATGAGATGCGGACAAGAATTGATCGCGCAACAGTCAAATAAAAGCCGCATGGTTAATCAAATTAACAAATAAGCAAATAATTATATAGGGCCTATTATAATAAATTTTTACTGAGCAAACTGCACAATCTGCGACACTTACATCGAGTCGAGAAAGAAGCGCTGATGAATTGAACGGAATGTCTGCGATCATCCGGAACGCTTGGTAGGTGTCTTGAGGATCGGACGCACCCGTGTTCGTCGTTGGCCTCCACAGCTGGAGACTGAAGGAAGAGTTAGCGACGAGGTAGGCGGAGAAGGCGAAGAGGATTCCGGCGTCTTTGATAGGTTCGTTCGCCAGGAATGTCCTTCCAGGGGCATCGAGAGTGGACGAAGACTGGAAGATGTCACTACCGATGCGATATATGTCGGGTGAATCTGAAACGCAGCTTTAGTAAAGTAGGATTCATCGACGACAACGACGACAAGAACAACAACAACAAACATAGTAGTGATGATAACAATGATGATAACGACAAAGACGAAAATGATGGTGATGATGACGATAGTGAATGGTGGTGGTGGTGATGATGATGATGATGATGATGATGATAATGATGATGATGATGATGCAAATGATAATTATGATGACGATGATGAGGAAAACAATGATGCTGATGACGAAGCGACGACGACGATGATGATTGTGGTGATGATGACGACGACGACGACGACGATGATGATGATGATGATGATGATGATGATGATGATGATGATGATGATGATGATGATGATGATAAGCCCTATAATGAGAAACAATAGTGTTGTGCCACTTAGAAACCCTCTACATTATAGTTTGATTACTCTTCTGCTTTCTAGCTATTCATCCATGACGCTTCCTATTCTATAGCCTAGTTTCAAAATTTAACTTTCTCTTCCGTACCATTCCTCGGTTTCATCCATCTCCAAATCCCACGCCACTTCCCTTACGTTTGATTGACTCACCTGCTTTCGTCAAGGTAAATGCGATGACGGAAAGGACAATAGCACTTGAAAATGCAGAAGTGAGCATTTTTTTAGCGTAAGAGGTCTGTGACTTCATGTCTCTTGAGGAAGTTTTTCACTGAAAGAGCAGAACACAATCACATGTAAAGACAACGACCGGGCATTATTTCGGGGTCGTTTACTCGACCTTTAGCAAGCCGACAAGCAACCGAACCAAGTTCAACTGACTAAGAGGTTTGGAGAACGACTTAATCTATTGTGAAATGTCATAAAGAAACAAAAAACTTCAAAATTAAATCCCCTTAGTGTCTTTGCATCATAGGCGTCATAGTAAATGCGTTATTTCATTATAGGATAATTTTACTTCGAGGGTGTTCAAACACCCCAAACGCCGCCTATAGCTACGGCTTGCAAACGGACAAAGGCGAAACTGTTGACGACGATGACTATGTTCACGAGGATAAGCATTAAACAAACACTGTCACCCGCAAGGCAATTTATGGAAATCAGAGCTCACCCACTTTCTAGATTAAGAAATAATCGTCATTTATGCGCAATCATTAATATCAATTATTTTGTAGATGCTGCTACTTTTGCTTTGGTCATTGTTATCATGACTCTTATGTGTATATTCGTTTAATTTAAAATCAGACAATTCCTGGTGACACACCGCACCCGGCTAAATATAAAAATGTCAAATAAAACACAGAAATAGTAATAAAGTATATGCCAATACAAGCATTAATAATGATGAAAATAGACCTAATAATAGTATTGTTTTATTTTATTTTGGTCGTGCAGTGGATCGAGCTGCTCTAGAAGAATTTTCTGAGCAAGCGAAATGAAGATTTTTTTAGCTTCCTTTCACATCTACATTGTAGCAGGAGAAAGCGTCAAGGGTATTATAAACAGCAATTAAAAGCTCAATTTGTATACCATACTAAAAAGATCCTAACGTGCGTCCATTTTGTCGTCGTCGTCGTCATCATCCTCATCACCACCGCCACCACCATCATCATTATCATCATCACGGTGTCAATTAACACCGAGTATTGTCCAACGCGTTCACTACAGTCCATTTCACGGAGGCTTGCATGTACAATAGTGATCTATACCCAATTATTCAAATAACTCAGAAACGGAAGTTAGAATGCGGATTGTCTTGAAACTTTCATTTAGTAAATCTACGGGTAGTGCAGTTAGATTCGAGTCAAAAACAACTAGGCTACATGCCGTTTGGACATTTGTAACTGAAAAATGGTTTATTTTGCTTACCAGAAAAGACGTAAAACGCCAGAATAATTATTAACAACGATTTAACTAGATTCTAGGTCCGTCTTATAACAGAATCCCTCATGAAAAATCGTCATATATTATTATGTCGTTCGAGTGTCCCATTTGTATGATACTCTGTTCGCCTGTGATTCAGTTACACCTGTACAATACCTTAGTGCTGGTGCTCCTTTTTGTCCTCTGCTTTGCCTGCAAGTGTTTTGCCCACGCGCACATAACTCTTTGTAGTCGCCAACCGTGACGGCACGCCTCTGGCCTTACGACTCACAGCGTCATCTGCCGTCTGTCTGTATGTATGTATGTATGTATGTATGTATGTATGTATGTATGTATGTATGTATGTATGTATGTATGTATGTATGTATGTATGTATGTATGTATGTATGTATGTATGTATGTATGTATGTGTGTATGTATGTAAGTATGTATGTATGTATGTATTTATGTGTGTATGTATGTATGTATGTATGTATGTATGTATGTATGTATGTATGTATTTATGTATGTATGTATGTATGTATGTATGTATGTATGTATGTATGTATGTATGTATGTATGTATGTATGTATGTATGTATGTATGTATGTATGTATGTATGTATGTATGTATGTATGTATGTATGTATGTATGTATGTATGTATGCATGTATGTATGTATGTACGAATGTATGTAAGTATGTCTGTCTGTCTGTCTGTATGTCCTTTCGTCTGCCTTGATCTGCCTCTATCACTCTAAGAAAGTATTTTTGCTCGAAGTCGTCGTGCATGAGTCATATTAGAGAACGGAACCGCATTCTCTCTGTCTCTGTTCGGCTGCTTATAGGTCTACTGCGGGCTTCTAAGCAGCGGGCCCCGTGGCTTCATATTCTGCATTGTCGCTGAAAACAGCCGAACTACCACCTACTCCACCGTGGTATAGTGTGCCAATGTAATATTGTCTGCCATTGTGTGTATAGTTCTGACCGTAAGCCTAGTCATGCTCTCTCATCTGTGTCGCATGTTTTCTCTGCAAACTCCTGAGCTGATTTCTGTTTGTCAAAGGGTTTCGACGAGACGTTGGCTAATATGGACAGAATATCGTTGAGTCACGACTCATGTCTGCTGCGTTTTTGCGCATAGCTAATACAGAAAATAAAAAAGTTTGCCGAATTTGGCATTTAATCGCGGTGTAGTTGCTTTGGCCTTAACTGGCAGGCTATGCTATGAAAATAAAGTCTGAGTTAACTTTCCCAGGCAACTTGTGATAACGACGACGATAACTGTCATACTGGTCCCCTATTTGCTGAGCATAAACTCCTAAATATTAAGCAGATTAGATTTGAACAGACATCTCAATTTATGTATCAATACATCAATAACCTCCTCCCTTCTTCCTTTGCTTCCTACTTCTCTCCTGCATTGCATCCTGGACTCACTAGAGGTAATAGAGACTTCAGTATTATTTTTGCAAAAACAAATGTTCGGAAATTTTCCATTAAATTCCAAGGCCCTGTCATATGGAATAAAATTCCGATTCACATTCGTAAGGCTACTAACTTAACTCACTTTAAACACTTGTTACGTGTGTATACATTATGTAATGTTTTCTGTTAATAGCATGAGGGGTTACCCATGCTAATGCTGATTTGTTTGATTGCTTTTGCTTTTATTTTGTTCCTTCTCTGAACTTTTCATGTAGTGTTTATTACATTAGTTTTTTTATAATAATTTTTTTCTTTCCCTAGTTAAGTAATATCTCTGCATTAAAATACTCCCTTCAGCTTTCACTTTCTCACTTCACTTTGTTAATTAGGCCCCTGCTTAGCGGGACTTGTCCCTTTTGGTGTGCCTATTTGCTCCCTCACTCTTATAATACCTATTCACTTTGAGTATTTTCTTATTGTGAATTATATCTATACTTTGTTAAACATACATGTACAATTGTTGGGATCAATAAAACTATGTCTATGTCTATGTCTATGTCTATAAACTACAATGATAACAAAAATAAATTCTCTGAATTGACCGAATTAATAGATAGGCTACTAGTCATAACCTACACCAGTGTTTCCCAAACTTGTTGGGCCACGGAACCCTTCGCGTTCTAATATTTTTTGGCGGAACCCCAATCGCAACTAAGCGCATTAAATCATCCGTAACGCACAGGAAGCAAAGGCTACTAAAACTATAAGCCTACATATACCTAAACACACTAAACTATAGAAAGTTTTTTTCAATATCATGACAGATTAAATTGCACTGTTTTCAAAACCACGATTTGTGGATCCTACTGATAGTTACAAAAGACAACTGGCGCTAGTTTCAAACTTCCAGTGCATTTTCAAAAGCTGCTTGAAATGTTGTATTGCAGTAAAATTTATCACAATTTTTTAAATTTTTCATCTCAACTTCACGTGGAACCCTTGTGCTCGCATCGCGGAACCCTTGGGTTCCGCGGAACCACTTTGGGAAACGCTGGCCTACACGAATAACAAAAACGAAACTAGTAGATTTATTTGCTAAATTAATTCATTAACCAAAAATAATGGATGGGAGAGTGAATGGACGAAAGAATGAATGATCTAAATAAGAAACGAGAAAAAAATGTATTAACGAATAAAAAGCAAACAAGTAAATTTGCGAGACAAATGAAAGAAAGAAGGAAGGACGAATAAGATATTCAATAAATCAATAAATCAGTAGCCAAAGGTAATCAATGTATAAATCAATCAGTCACTCGACCAGTCAATCAGTCATCGAGCAAGTGAGCGAGTCAACTGGCCGACTGAGCAAGTAAGTGATTAAGTAAGTTAATAAGTAGGCTACGTGAGTAAGTGAGTGAGTGAACGAGCGAGGGCGTGAGCGAGTGAATGAGCGAGAGTGAGTGAGGGATCATAATTGCTGATTGAGTGAGTGAGTGTCATTAAGTCATTAAGCCAGGCATTCAATAGACTATAGCCAATCGCTCAACTAGGCATCAACCAGCATATATCAATCAAGAAGTCAATCAGACGACTCGTTTTAACATTTTATTCAGCTTAATTCCAAACATTGGCAAGATCTGAAAGTGTCTTCGGATTAATCGGAACAAGCCTATCAAAGTGCACGCAGTAATGTTTGCATGAAAAGGCAAAAATCACAAAAGCATCTCATTAAGAGATTTCTAGGCAACAACAAAATGCAGAACTAAATATACAACTACGTCATGGTGACGACAATCATATTAAGCAGTAGATAGTGTTGTCAGCAGTGCAACCGAGAACAGTAAAAAGTCAGTATTCTAGTCACGCACTTCTATTTAGCCATAATCTTAATTTGCGTGTTCGTTTCTTGAAAGATTCAAACCTATTTCATTTTGGTCTGCTGGTGTACTTGAGCTTGCAACTGGTGTTTGGATTAAGTGGGATGTGATTGGTGTCGAATATAGGAACTGGTGTGAAACCAAGTCAGCCATTAACTCCTGTTACACACCAGCATGATGTTTCTGAGGTAGTAAAATTGTACCTATAGTTTGTCTAAACAAGGTGAAAAAAGTATGAAGCATGCTTTTGGAACAAGAAATTGAAGCTTGGCTTGAATATTAACGCTGTGGTTCTATTTGAGTAAGAATTTCAGACTCTAAGGATTTCATTAGTACATATTAATGGACTGTAGGCGATAATAGAGCTTCAAACTCTAGTGAGGTTTGAGTTAGTAGGCTAACTAAACAAATAAATCCGTACAAAATAACTCTACAGACTGCGTGGTCAAATTGGAAGGACTTCCTTCACGCACATAAGTTGAACATTATGTCTACTAGTTGTCTAGATTGCGACTGAAATCAATTTAGCCTAGGCCTACATATCACAATTTTCAGTTTGAACAATCACTTCTTCTTTAGACAATTCTGCATCTGTAGCGAAGTATGTAAGCTAAAGCAATTGAAGTATAGGCATATTATGCTACACTTTAGTTTAGATTCTATCAATCCAGCAGTCTGCAGGTTTTTAAAAAGAGATTTCGTGCTTTTCTTTCCTCAACTAAATCTACTTAGAAGTGTACATGATCACATGAAGTCAAGGGTTTACTTAAGTAGTTAAGTTTGCTTCTATACATGCTATTTACAATTTAAACTTTTTGCAATCTGTCATCACCCAATTTGAATTAATTTTTCCCCATTTTTTGCTATCTTGTATAATATTTCTTGGAATTTTTCCTTACTTGGGTGACCCTCCAAATCGGGATGTCCATCCCTTCAGGGCCCCTCTTTGTAGCCAATGCATGCATATTTTCTACTTTTGATGTCTTCTTGTTTTCTGGTTGCAATAAAGCGAATTGAATTGAATATATTGCGACGCATCAAAAACATCAACTCTTAGTTATTCTGATATCTCACCTATTTAAGACGTTCATTTAGAACAGGTAGACAATAATCTTGTCTGGTTATTTATGTTAGTAGGCTTATAAAAAGTAGTCTACGTGCTTTATATATTTAGACGGTGCTTTAATTGTATTGATCAGTTGAATGAATGATCGTCAAAAGCATTTCTTTCAAGAATAATTGTCAAGTTTAACAGCGAGAGGAAGGAAAGGGACACTTGGGTTTTCCTTACTGGTTTTCCTTAGGACATTTTGCTGACGCTCTGTTTGGGGTTGGGCAGTTGCAAATCTTATTTTCATATAGCACAATACCTAATGGCAAGGTATCAATAACTGGCAATTAACAACTTTGACAAAAGACTTGTTCAAGATTCGTATATAGAGAGCGAACATATCAGTATAAGCTCGAAGCAAAAGACTAGGCCTACCTGTTACAAGCAGAATGGTCCACCAATGAGAACCAATGTCGCGTACATAGTATAGGCCCTAGACTTCAAATTATGTAGCCTATAGGCTTTGTGACTTTAACAGTGAGCTAAAATGCAAACGAGCTAGTCAAAACGCATCATAAGCTTACGCTGCACTAGAAGCTCAGGCCTACACGTATCGCAAAAATTCGTCCAGTTTTCTAAGAGTCTCATATGATAGATTATAGAATTTAAACGTTGAGCTATTATCGTTTTGTCTTTAGCATTGATCGTAACACAGTATTCGTGTCATCAGTAATTAAATTCACAACAAGGTTGGTAGAGCACGCAGATAGAGTGACAAACCAAAAGAAGACAATCGGTAAATGAAAGAGCAAAAGCCAATACGAATTCAAATGGAACGAACTGAAATACGAAACAGCTTCAACCCTGTGCAAAATTATGTAGTTATTGTTAGTGCAGACTTGCATCAATTCAAAATGTCTTCAAAAATGCGAGTAGACGCTTGTGAATACCCAAACAAGACGTTCAAAGTTATAAGAAAATTTGTACAATTACATAGAATGACCAATAGGTCTAAAGTCTAAACTAGGCTATACGGAGGTGCACTGTTTGGAAAATGAATGCGAGAAATTTCAGTTGAAAAGTCGCTTCGAAGGATTTCCAGTGATATTCACAAGAAATATCATCGAAGTGTTGTTAATAATAATTTCAGTAGAAATAAACACAAGTAATGCAACTGTGCACAGAGCAGAATTGTGTTTCCTAGCACCATAAATTCTATTCAATTCACCGAACCAATCCATTCATCGTCGTCGTCTTTAAAACTGCGGGCAATCCTATCGATTATGAAAGTTGCAGTTTTAAGGGACTTTCACTGCATAATAAGTGAATCCTTCGAATTTGAAACAGTAATGCAAATTACTCAAGTTTCCTTTTGAAAAGTTCCAATGAAAACCTGCTAAATTTCGACACTAGAAATTGCACTTATAGGCCTATTATTTTCTGAATAGAATTCGCATGCACAGACCGTGTAGGCCTACCCTTACAAAAACCTGTTGCTATAGGCCTACGCTATAGATCCTCACTCATTGCCATACTCAACCTTCAAGAGGTGAACTAAACTCCGCTTACTATGTACAGTAGAATGGGCGATTCGCCGATTCCTAATGGCATTTGCCACACTGGATTTATTTAAAAGGCATAAACATCCCAGAAAATGACTCAAACAACTCAAGTTTGTTGTTTTGACGCAAATTATTTAGTCCATGCCTTTTAACAAAGATGCAATCGTTCATGGACGCACCAGTCTATATTAAACTTTCACGCTTTACGAAGAGCACTGTTACCAACCATGTGTCTCATTCTTTTAACTTAACAGCAATCATTGCTCTAATTCGGCCTGCTTGCACAGGCACCCTCAATAGGCGACATTAATTTTAGGCCAACGTGACACTTTAAAAGCACCTTTACACTGTCTGGTAGGCTACGAATTTACCCTTTTGTCGCAGCATATTTGCGAAGAGATCATAGCTAGGCCTCTAGTTTTCAACTTGATGTCGTTGACATTAGTCACATTACCTCTCATGTCAAATTCGTTCAATGCAGCAAATCCAAATTCGCAAAAGATACAGAGCCTACACAAACTGCGTGTACCATGCAAAAGTCACGCAATCGTCACATTTAGACTATAAATGCGAAATTATAGGCCTACTGGAAACGTCAATTCCATGTGAAAGATTTGAGTTAATACGCTGATTCAAGTTCAGAATGACAGCATCACTGGAAGACGAGTTCAGACAGATGCAATAGATGTTAAACAAATTCAAAGAACCGCTGGAAGAATTACACAGTTTAAAACTATTTTATAAAATTATTGATTATACGTTAAGACTATATTCCAGTTTTAAAGCGTTAATTCTTCACCTTAGGAGTATATAATTATATTAGCCTAAAGCATAACTTGTGAAGGTAGGTCTGGTTAAAAGGTTTATACATGTAGGCCTACACATTAAACCTATATTAGGATTTTGAAGCATTACTTAGACAATTCAGACTATATTTTAATATTAAAGCATTAACACTTTAAGTTTTTATTATAATACTAAAGCACATAGGCGTATGGGACATTTCGGCATTGGCGGGGGGGGCAAAGACTTTGATTTTTGCCCGAAAAGTAAACCTTTATCGGCAAAAATGTTTGATGACCTTTTTTAGTCATCCGCCCTAAATTTTCCGATTTGCTCGTCGTCCGAAAAAACCTGATGACTTATTTGTTTGTTTGTCATTTCCGATAAATCTTCTGAAAATATAGCATTTTTTACTTCCTCCCGTATCTGTTTGCCCGAAAAATTGTCCTTATCATTTTTTCAGATCATGCCTGTTTTGCCCGAAAAACACATTTGCCCGAAATTTGGGGGACATTTGCCCACTGGACCCCCGCCTCCTACGCCTATGCTAAAGCATTATAAATGTGAAGGTATAGGTCTGATCAAAAGGTTATTTTGTGAAGGTTAGATGTTAAAGAAATGACCGGACCAATCGGGTGCAAACAAAAGAGGTGAAACGACTGACCATAAGATCACAATTAGGTTGACAACTTTGTACTCTCGATGGTGTCAAGGGCTGGGGGGTTAAGCCCCCAAGAAGCACCATAGTCATGTTTTCTACCGTGTAGACTAAATAGTCTATTTTTGGGCTTAGCACCCCCCCCCCCAGCACTTCCAACTAATGACTAAAAGCTCATCAAGTTTTTCGGCCGGGAAATACATCTCCCATCTATCATTTTCATGAGATTTGAACTTGACGATTAAAAAAGGTCATCAACTTCTGGACCAAGTTTTTTGCCTCCACAAAAACGGAAACCAAACTCCGCCCATGCTGACTTGCGTGGTTTACACTTGGCCTAAGCTTCAAGGTTCATTGATTCTGTGAAGTTTTGCTTTATTCTACATATTTCAAATTCCATGCCTATGCTTCAAAACCATACTAGGCCCAGTAGCCTATATGCCAAATAAATAGTTATGCTAAACATTTCGCTTAGAATTCTATTATTGTCGTTCTTGCAGCGTGTTTCAAATTTATTTCAGCAATAAGAGTCGTGTTGTTGTTGCTGTTCTAGATGTTTGAATGTTATGTGAGCACAATCCGTGAAAGAAGTGTTGTTAATAATTAGATTTCTAAATACACTTTAACATAGTTCAGAGCGAATGCACATGCTTGATTTAGGCATGTAATGCCATAACCATTCTTCAAGGTTTAGTAGACCGGATCAAAAATGGAAGACTAAAGCTACAAATAAACAAATTGTCAATGCGCAGATTAAAGCCATTTGATTGAGACTACAATGTAAACATTCTGACAAGCAAAACGCCCTTGAAGCAAAATTTAAACGTGGCCTAACTAGCACGATAATCGCAGAAACTAATAACACGCAACGCAAAAATTAAAGCATAAGCACACATAAAGTCAAAAGCAATCCAGCCAAATATCCTGCATTTAGTTAACCGCTTCAAGTCATTAGGCCTAACGATTTACAGCTAAATAGTCTATTAGGCCTACTTTAATTACAAGGTCAATGGATCTCATAGAGCCTGCAGTCCTAAGTAGCGATACTAAAACATAAGCATGATAGCTATGGAACGCGATGAAATGCAGATTACAAGCGCTATTAAGCGTTCATTTACGATGACTTAATTACAATTCGTGCAGCGTAACCTACTAAGCCATACACGTGAAGTGCAAAATGCAGAACAGCTTTGAGCGATGTGATATGTTATAGAAATTTCTTCCACGAACAACAGGCGATTTGCGGCACATAAAATTATGTGACCTTTGACCTGTCATAGGCCTATATTGACTTATGCGATCCTTGACCTGACCCAAAATGACTGAAAATTACTGACGCGTTGGATTAATGGACTAAATTCAACTCAATTTGTCTCGTAAACAATCAATCAAATTTATCAATCAATCAATCAAATTAATCTATCAATCAATCAATCAATCACTCAAATTGATCAATCAATCAATCACATTGATCTCTAGCTCAATGTGGAAGAAAGACTCCGTGACGTTCGCGTCTGGCCGCACACACTCATGGAACCAATATCACATATCCACTCCCCATACGGAACTTGTGTAGATTCACACAAGACCCATCCAATGCACATGAAAATGCTGGCAGGAATATATTAGGACCTACAACTTCTACCCAACATAGCTAATTGCATGCCTTTGCTTTAGATGTGCAATTGAATAGTAAGTTGAAACTCGTCTCAGAACTAGGGCTAGATGTTGAAAAAGCATCAACGCCCGAATAATTGCGTGCTAAGAAAGTTAAAACTTGCACATCATCGTGGCTTTACTGATCGCTCTACTAATACCACGATGCTCAGAAATGATGAACTGTAGGCTAAGTGCCCTGTGCAGACCTAAACTTACTTGCGCAAAGGTAGGCTATAGGCCTGATCTTTAGTACTACGATAGCAATGGCATTGCTACTCAGAAAAGAAATTTCTCATAACTGAAGTTCCTTACAATGGAAATTCATCACAACGGAAATTTCTTACAATAAAAATTCATTACAATGCAATTTTCTTACAATAGACATTTCTTACAGCTGAAATGCTTTGCAACTTGCAAGAGAACGGTTGACGTCGTTAAATACTGCGAACAACATTTCATTGTACTACTAAGAAGACAATGCGTAATAATTTATAATAACGCTAATTTCAAATGAAAGATAATAGCTAAGTGCAGTTGAAGAGATATTGCTCGAAATGGACCGCGAAAGTAAGTGATGCTATTTATGATATGTACACGTCCGACAGCTTTACATTCTTTCCTTTTTAGTAAGCAGAAAATTATTCAACAAGAAATCCTCCTCAGCAGTCGCTCTTGGTGAAACGAAGAATTTACGAACACTTTGGACAACAAGCTATTCAACAGCCGTTGCACAACTGTGCAACACCAATCGCTCAATTATTTTGTGTTGCTTGTGATCAGCTCAAACGTGAAAACAGACAACTGTTATTCAAAACCTTATTGCTGTTTTAGTGTTTACGAAGGAGTAGAAATACTCGTTTTAGCGGTGACCTTACCCATAAAAGCTAACCCTGAAATACGTATTAATCGCCCCGTCACTGGCGCTCGCAGCGTAAAGTAAAAATGAGGCGTTAACAGCAAGTTTTACTGCAATAAGTTAGAACGCATCCTTTCTTACTTTGTAATTCATTCATCTTACTGCAAGACTAGTCGAAATTTATCGAGCGTCACGCCACAGAACGGATGTCCGCAAGTCACAGTAGGCTACTGTATAGGCACCACTATTCAACCGCATTAGGTCACGCATTCCTCAGCTTTTTTCGCAACCAGTATTCAGCAATTTATATACAGCAGTTCAAATTAGGTTATGGTCAGCCAGAAATTCAAAGCACCAAGATTGAGCATTAATGGCGAAGCTACTGCAAAGTTGGAATGTGCGAAATCTTAAGAAAACTTTGTTAAAATGTTTATATGACGTAGATACAATGGAGGCCTTTATGCAGAGTCTAGGAGAGCCACAGCACTCAAATAAATCTGGTATGCCAATGCGCGCAGGACATCATCGTGATTGAGGTAAATGCTGTTTGTTCTCATAGGACCAGGGCTGAGAGTGGTTGGGAAAAGTTGCCGAGTCTGTTTTTTCGGATCGACGAGCCGACGCCTTTGACCCGGACGTTCCTGACGACTTTTGTTTAGTCATTTCCCACAATTTTACAACAAAATCATACCATTTTCCCCCTATTTTTCGTATCTGACGACCTCCTATTATTTTAGTCAGTCGCCCAATATTTTCGAAAACCTTGCCAATTTCACTAAATATTTCGTCTAGATTTTTGTGT
>OX457047.1:23898237-23905737 GCA_949752735.1 Lumbricus terrestris
GCTAAGCCCGGGAAAAGATACCATTTACACGGTAAAAAAATGAATTTGGGTCTTCTTGGGGGGCTTAGCCCCCCTATCCCCTGATAAACTCCGCCCATGTTAGAAGTATAGGCCTATTGGCATGAAAGATGACAATTTGCCAATTTCCCCAAAATGAAATAGTATGTAAACGTCAATGTCCTTTAATAATAAGTTGCGTTTTGACGTTTTGTCGAATTCAATGCGCCACCTGGGTTGAGTGAAATAATTATTGACTGAATGAGGAACTTAACTGTACCAACACCAAGCGATATTTGCAAAAGAATTCTATGACAGCAATGACATACTTTTTCCTGTTTTTCCTCCTACAATAGGAAATATGAATGCAATTGTCACTTGCATCCTGGCTGTTCTATCTTTAATGTTTAATAGATATATAGTGTACCTTATAGCATGCAGCCTACTAAAATGCTCCGATTAAGCTAATAATAACTGCGTAAGAAACTTCAGTAAGTAACGAGAATGTGAAGAAATAGACAGTTTTTCAAGAAGATCTAAGTGACGGAAGAGTAGCCTAGATGACAAATAAACAAATTGAATATCGAATAAATAAATTTCATAAGTTGAATACTGAATAAAATGCACTTTCCTACTTAGCCTACGCATGCAGACTATTCTATTCGACTTTACAATTTACACAATTCTACGTAATAATTATTATGAGCTTTAGTAGACCTAGCTGTATAAAAAACCTTGTCAATAAATAAATAAATCATTCATTCAATCAATCGTAATTCATATAGCAACCCTTCAAGGCATCTACTCAGAGGTGCTCCCGGCCGAGATCAAGCGAGAAAAACAGTCTTCAACAGTCTTCATACGTGCTTGAAGGAAATAATGGAACTGTTCTAGGTTATGCGTAAAAATGCATATGTGCATGGCTAGTTATATATTTCTAATAATAGGCTAATATATAAACTCCGCTTGCGCATTACAGTGCCAGTCCCAAGCGTAAATAAAGGAGGAGGGCGACGCTAATGGTCTTTGCTATCACACATTGTCTGTCGTTACACTGAAACTATAATGATAACAGATTTTATATTATTGTATGAATGTTTCTCTGAGAGTTCTTTCACGGAGTGGACGGTGTTCATATATGTTCAGGTGTTCATATATGTTCAGGTGTTCATATATGTTCAGGCGTTCATATATGTTCAGGTGTTCATAAAAATGTTCAGGTGTTCATATATATGTTCATACCTTTCGTGGTTTCGGTTGTATTCCCGCGATGATCTGCGACTCCTGCTCGAGGTCTCTGAACTTCGCCAGGACGTATCTCGTCATCAGTGGCGGCGGCAGGGGACCCTCCTCGCCACAGGGGAGCGGCGGCGGCGACGACGACGGCGTGTCCTCCTGCTCGGCCGTCACGGACAGGCGCTGGCCAGGACCGCCACCGCCGTCGTCCCCGAGGGTCATCGAACTCGTCTCCGACACACTCTCGCTGTCTGGGACGGCGTACGACTTGGACATGGCGGTCGCCCTCTCGAAGTACGATCGCTGGTTCTCCTCGATCCTCGACAGCGACTGCGACCTGGTCGTCACCGGCGCTCGCTTCTTCTGCTCCGCTCGCTCCTTTGCGCAGATGTCCTGCGCCTCGAGCATCCTCCACTGCGCCAGCAGGTTCTTGGCGAAGCCCCTCTGCGGTAATTCGTCGACCGTCTCCAGCTGCGACTCGTCTGTCGTCGCCCCGTCACACTGACCTTCACCGGAAGCGGAGGAGTAGGTGGAGTAGATGGAGGAGGGTGTGGGTCGTTGCGGTGGCGACACCTTGCGCCGATTTTCGTCGTTGTTGTTGTTGGTCGGCATCGGTCGTCGAATGGGCGTCGAAGGTTCGCTCTTCGTTCGCAGAGGGACGAGCTGTCGGTTCCTCATGCGCTTCTCCTCCTCCTCCAGCTGCTTGAACTTCGCCAGCATCGTCCTCGTGAAGGACACCGGCGGAAGTTCGTCCTGGAGAACGGAGGAAGCGGGATGGGAAGAGGAGGAGGCGGAGGAGGCGTCGGGAATGTCGGTCTCCACTTCCGCGTCCGATTGGAGAAGGGGCGGAGGTGGTGGTGGATGCGATCGGCCGCCATCGGAAGGACTCGGCTGCGGGTCCTGGTGGTCGATGGCGTTGCGATCGGTTGCAATGAGGTAGGGTTTGAGGAGGTCACGTTGAGGTTGTTGGTCGTTGGTGTTGATCGAGGAGGAGGAGGTCCCTTCTGTGGGTGGATCGACCCTTTTGGGTTTGCTCAGATGTTGATCGAAGTCAGAGGACTGCAGCGGGGTTCTGTCAATGGCGACTGCAGCGGTTGTCGTGAGATCTGCTGAACTCCGATCAGGATCTCGTGACGACTGAAATGGAAGAGAGAGGACGAAGGATGAGGAGAAATCATTGTGACGTCCACTTATGAAGAGTACGTTTAAACTCAAAGGTTTAAATAATAATTCATAGGTTTAAATAATAATTTATAATATAAGGTAATTTCTAAAGCTTAACTATAATTTTTGTATTGTATTGTATAAAAACATTTCTAAAGCGCCTCTACTAGGGTGAACCGTTCAGAGGCGCTCTAGACTATAAGGAGAATAAAGAAATCTTTTGTAATTATTATTGAACTATGGTCAAAGAATAAACATGATCATTCTATGGTAATAGCTTTCCTTTCATTGGTTGAACAGCTTCCTGCATGGACGGTATTCCAGTACATAGACATACATGTATGGACTGCTGGATATTATGGCTCGATCTTCCACAGTGCTGCACAGAAGCTTTGCTATAGTCGGTCCGTCTTTATGGAATAAGTTACCTATTAGTCTCCGTAATGAGCTTCTTTGTCTTTCTTTGCCCCTTCTTCGCAAGCGTTTGAAAACCAATCTCTTTGATTGTGGTTTGGTGTCAGGTCGGGAGCACCTCTGAGCCTGAGGAGTTCTCTTGAAGGGGCGCTATATAAATGTACTATTACAATTACAATTAGACATGCCTCTGTCACTAAATAATTGTTTCTTTTGCGACTTAAAACATGACGAGATATTAACGAAACTCAGTCGATGTTGATAAGACACGAAGGCGTTGGATAACTCGAGATGTGCTCGATATTGATGATAACGCAGTGGGACTCGTGTTGTCGTTGTTATGATTACATCGTGATTTATTCAGCGGAATATTATGGATGGAGAAGATAAGCAACAAGGAAATAAAACGGATAGAGAAGCAACGATTCACAGATAACGTGTAAGACATCGAATGCTGTAGATGAGTGCGAAATCATAAAAATAGATAGATGGATGGATGCATTGATGGATGGATGGATTCATGGATGGATGGATAGTATGGAATGCATAGTCAGATAATGGATGGATAGATGGATGGATGCATTGATGGATGGATGGATAAATTGATGGATGCATGAGTGGATGCATGGATGCATGAGTGGATGGATGGATGGATGGACAGATGGATGGATGAATCAATAGATGGATAGGTGGATTAATGGATGGATGAACAGACGGATGGATTGATAGATAGATGGATGGATGGATGGATGAATGGATGGACGGATTGAGTGACGTTCGAACACAAACAGACACACAGACAGAGACAAACAGACGGATAGAGACAGTCAGACAGACAGACAGAGACAGACACACAGACAGAAACAGACACACAGACAGAGACAAACAGACGGATAGAGACAGTCAGACAGACAGACAGAGACAGACACACAGACAGAAACAGACACACAGACAGAGACAAACAGACAGACAGAGACAGACACACAGACAGAAACAAACAGACGGACAGAACCTCTTCTCTATCGTTGATTCGACTCATCATAGACCCTCTGCTTACTTCCGGTTGAATCGATGAGTCAGAGATGTCGTCGTTGTCGTCGTCGTTGCTGATGAGTGGAGACGTCGTCGTCGTCATCATCGTCGTCGTCGTCGTTGTAGACAAAGGAGGAAGAGGATGAGACGTTGAACTCGGTTGTTCTTCTTCCACTGAAAGGCTGGTACCAGGAAACTCCCTGGAAATGGGCGGCAGGCCCCCCACTGGAATGGGAGGAATCGCCGGAGCCGTCTGCCTCTCCTCCTCCTCCTCCTCCTCCTCTCCATGGTGGTCCTCGTCAGCCGCCTGGCTCCTCAAGGCACCCGAACGAATCGCCTCAACGACGCTTTCTGACGTCACGTCCGAATCTACGACACCTGGCGACGGAGTCTGAAAGCATTGTATAAATACTGAGTTATGTAGCTACAAGTAGGAGGAAAACAGAGATCAGATTTAGCAAAGTTTGCCCTCTTCTCAAAAGAAGTTCCATAATCATCATCATCAACAACAACTTCATCACCGTCATCAGCAGTAGAAGCATCATCATCGTCATCGTCATCGTCATCATCATCATCATCGTCATCATTATCATAGTCGTCATATACAAGTAGGAATCATCATCATCGTCGTCATCAAAGTCGTCATCATCAACGTCGTCATCTTCATCATCGTCATAATCGTCATCGTCATCATCGTCATCACCATCTTCATCAACATCTTCATCTTCAACTTCACCACCATCAGTCTTTTCAACACCATCTACTCGTCGTCATCATCATCGTCGTCATCATCATTATCATCATCGTCATCATCATCTTCATCAACATCTTCATCGTCAACTTCATCACCATCAGTCTTTTCAGCACCACCTACTCGTCGTCGTCATCACAATGTCACAATACGGCATGCACCTTAAGAAACTTTTCAGGTTGTCTAAGATATAAAGAAATCTGTTTGCCTGTCTTTCGACAATTTATGATCTTTTGTACTAAAACTGATTTTTGAAAACAATCGGTTCCCGAATATAAGTCGAAGTCTTCCATTGCAATAACTCGTTGTCTGACAACCCGTAGATTTAATTATATCTATAGAAGTAGGCTAACTGAAAACATTGAAAGCTCGATTGCATATTCAGTTTAATTCGATAAAAGTCATGCAGTTATGCTAACACATGCACTTAAGTTAAAATAGCATAGGCTAAACATAAAAAATTTATTCAAAAACATGCATTAAAAACAGCACGATCATCAAATTGATCTAAGAAAACTTAACTATAGAACAAGCCGAACGATTATTAGATGACGAGTGAAATCATTAGCATGCTTAGCAGTCATTAGTTTTCTGTGGCAAAAACAAAAGGCAGAATCTAACGCAAATTATGCCATAATTAGGCAAAACATAATCAACACTCTAATAAAAACAGAATTGCAGAATCTTAATCGGTCAAACGCAAATTAGGCCATAATTAGGCCAAACATAAGCAACACTCTAATAAAAACAGAATGTAAAAAGCAAACACGTGCAATTAAGTGATTAATAATATACCACACGTTCTTAAAATAAAATCAAACAGAAATGTTCGCAAAACAGAATATTTACACAGCACAGCATGAGTAACCTACACTCCGCACGAATTTTGCTAACTTTAGGTAGCATCTGAATTCGAGCTAATGTAACCACATGCGAGTAGCTATTTAGCAGATGAAATGCAGCTCATTTACACAACACAGGTTCTGGGGTTGCGCGTGAAGTTCAATATCCTAGACCCCTATAGGGTAACGTTTAAGCTGACTTGTTGAATAACATCCAGAAGTCCTAAACTTTTCAGGTAACAACCAAGGTTTAACTTTTCAGATAAATTATATAAGTCTTTAACAGTGTAGTCAGAATCCGGAGACAAAAACACTTCGTGGTTTTAGCAAAATAGTCTTCTTATGATCAAGTCTAACTTAAGCACTGAAGTAAGATAGTCTATGTGTTTATACAGACACAAAAAGAAACAGTTGCACACACTAGCAAACAGGCACACCAACATAGACAGGAAGCTAGACACCGCGGATGAAGGAGACTAAATTTAGGGAAGTCAAGGATGCTTCCCCGAGAAAACTATAGAATTTAAAATAAAGTATCATAATTCTAAGAAAAACGTAAGCCGTGCTTTTGTTCCAATAGCAATGACGACAAGAAAACAACTGAAAAAATTGAAGAGGAAACCCAATGACGTGTCATGCAATGCAATACTTATTTCAAACATGTAACAGCGAAAAAGCAGAATAACGGCAAACAAAACAAGAGGTAGGCCTAATGTAGCCACAATTGGTTTTTTCTTCTTTTCTTAGAATAAACTCATTTGACTGATGATTCTATGCTTTCACTAGTGCGTCTTAGTCTCTTAGACTCAATGCCTGACGAAACAACGAATTGTTGTGTCTCTTATTGTCGAGCTATAACAACGTCTGAAGTTGTTCTACTACTGAGTATAAATTATGTTAGCCTATTAAATTTTGTTGACTTTTTAGGACCTCCACGGATCCAAGCAGAAAGTCATCCGAAAATGCGTATTACAAAATAATGCATCACGTGTTTACCAAAGTACTTATAGTATAGCGTCACTTAAGTCTTCACAAAAGCAATCCTTATCTTTTTTTAATCTCATCTCATCTTATCACACCTTAATCGCCATAATATACACAATCCTATCTTACGTCAGACAGTTTGTTGTTTTATTTTAATTACCTATACCTTACCTTACCTCAGGTTTTTTTAACGTGCAGTTGTACACAAAATGTGCAGTCCTAAATGGATTTGTGCAGTTGTATAAGCACTTCTGTACAGTTAAAACTAGCAAAAAAGTCATTGTCTTCCGATTGGAAGTAATTTACCATGGATGATGGGAAAGGAATTAAGGAGTTGTGCAGTTCTAAAAGTTCCTTAAAAACAGCCCTGCCTTACCTTCTTACCTTACAGGCCTACACTGTACCAGGTCTGTTTGCTAGGTCTTTACTCACGTGACCATCCCTTGCTTCATCATCTGCTTCTTCATCAACTGATACATCATCGGTTGTCGGTTGTTCATCCACCTCCGCATCTGCATCTGCAGTGCTCATCCTTTCCAGATGCGGAGTAGGCAGAAGCAGTTCATCCTCGTGTTCTATCATTCCATCGACGGTCTGCCCGCTGAACCGGATGTAGACCCTCGTCGTCTGCATCCTCTCCGCCCCAGCAGATCCGTCCTCCGGTCGATCCTTTCCGCTGCGACGAACCTCGTAGACGTACATCGTGTCGTCAGGGGAGACAGCCGCCGACGAGGACGACGAAGAGGAGGAAGGCGGGTGGCGTTCACCACCTACGTTGCGTTTCCCATTCTCGATCTTGCTCGATAGGATGACTGCTCCACTGAGTCCCTCGTCTCGACCGCCTTCCATCGATCCTCCTTCCTCGTTCTCCAGTTTCAAATCGGAGCATTCCTCCATGGACCGGTGGGTCCCATTCCCCGCTCCATCGGTGGTTTCCGGATGGTGGATGGTCTGGGAAGAGGTCGTTGTTCCGTTGTGGAGCAGGAGGTAGTGGGTCTCAACGAGGTGGCTACAGAGGTCGTCGTTGTTATCCATGAACGTGATTGGTTCGTCGTCACGGTCGACCTCTGAACCCGTCGG
>OX457047.1:23910737-24028237 GCA_949752735.1 Lumbricus terrestris
CTACTTTTTAATATTCGTTTACCTTAAATACGTAATGGTACTGATGAGGTACATGCATAGCATATTGGTACCATTGTGCCCGGTTAGACTGGACATTAGATGCGTATTAGTCTATGTTCGTGCTATAAGCTTAGTGTTATTGCTAATGTTATGTTTGGCTGGATGAGTGTTTTATGTTTCTCATCTCTTTGGCTCCACTTAATACACTGTTTACTAATTCACATTTGAACCAATAGGCCTAGGTATAATTTGCTGCATGGTCATTTATATGCCATCTTATTTATTTCAAGACAAAATAGTCCACCTGGCTGCTTTTAAGCGAGACTTTTGTCCATGTTTGGGTAAACATTTGCATTCCGAGAAGCCGTACCATTTCTTTGTATGCAATGTCAATTTCAATGTCTCTGGGTCAATAAATGATTGATTAATTGATTGAAGTGCTTGAAGCATGTCTTCGCCAAAGTTTATACCAAAGCAGAGTGACCTACAGTTACAGTACAAAATGGAAAGGTTCTCCTGTAATTAATCGGCACATCTTTCTCTCAAAAGTCTTCCATGCGAAATGTCAATGTTTGCTCACGTATCCGAAAGCCGCCGATGAAACCTTTCTGCTATAATTATATGATATAAAGCAAGTCTTTACTACATATAAGTGCAAGACTAATACTTTCCTTATATAATATTTATGCTTATATAGCGTGTAACGCCCTTATAATTATGATGATTTTTTTGATCAGATCAATCGAGTGCGCTAGGCTACTGTGTGTTATGAGGACTTACGCAAGATTCGTATATTTACGTATAAGAGCAAAACACACAGACTGCACGTTACACAATACACAATGACCTGAGGCACTCAGCCAATGGACAATAATAATAATATAATTATTATTATGGAGCATAATGAATGTTTACTTTAACTGAAAAGTATTGGATTTATTTATTGAAGGCCACGCTCGCTGGGTTCACCGTCAACCCAGATTGTGCAGCTGTTGACAACTGGGAACCAGTATAATTATATTTAATTATATTTATCGTAGGGTCGTCCTTCTGGAATGAGCTATATAAATACCTTGAAATGTTTATTGCATCTCACCAATCAAACACTGTTTCATAAATCTCTCAATTGTCTTTCTTTCGAATTGGCTGCGTTGGGAGCGGTCCTGAATGAGTGCTTTGTAAGTCAATGGAATGAATAAATGAATGAATGAATGAATAAATGAATGAATGAATGAGTGAATGAATGAATGAGTGAATGAACGAATGAATAAACGAACGAACGAATGAATGAACGAACGAACGAACGAATGAGTGAATGAATGAATGAACGAACGAATGAATGAACGAACGAACGAACGAACGAACGAGTGAATGAATGAATGAAGGAAGGAAGGAAGGAAGGAAGGAAGAAAGGAAGGAAGGAAGGAAGGAAGGAACGAACGAACGAACGAACGAACGAACGAACGAACGAACGAACGAGCGAACGAACGAACTTAATTGACCTATTGTGCGTTGTGACCCGACGACCAAGTTTGGATATTTCAATCTGTAGCCACTACATGTACCTGGTATAATAAAACTTGGCCTAACACAACCATAAACCAATCTCTAACCTGCTTCGAGATGTTCGCACTCAGAGAAACGCGTGGCACTTCTTTCTCCGCCTTACTGTTACCGGTGGAGTTACCATCCGGTTTGCCGTCGCTCACGTGGTCAGCAGGTGTCCGCTCGTCGGAGTCGACTATTCCATTCTTCTGCTCCATGAACGGATTTGACCTGGAAAATTCCGCCTGGAAGTGATGATGATAGTTAACGAGTCGTGATTCTGCTGCTGGGAAACTGGAAGAACTCGTTGGGAAAGGGTCATTGCTTATGCGCTGCCAATCTCCGGAGTAAGTTTCCGCAGAGGTCAGCGGTTCGTAGGCAGAGGTAGGCCTAGCTGCTTCCTTGTTGACTTCTGGCCTCTCTGTTGATCTGTGCAGCGGTTCTGAGGTTGTTGGCTGAACGGAGAAATTGTTAGTTAGAGCTGAAGACGATTCCTTTGAAGATGTCCACAATCCCGAAGTGAAATCTTCACGGACAGGTACAAAGGAGGGGCCTGAGGATGGCGAGTGTGGTAGGTGCGACTCAGCAAAGGTAGGCACAGGTATTGCTTTTGGGATTGATGCAGGGATTGCGTGTGTTGTTGAAGACGAACTGTGAACGTACGATGCTTTGAATGTTAGCTCAGCATCTTCGCCATCTTTTACCAGTTCTTCAAAGGGATCCAAATCCTCAAAGGCGTCTGAACGTCGGAAGATCTCCTTTGAGTCCGGTACCTGAAGAACTGGAGTTGGAAAAGGATCGTTCCCTTCGAAGTTAGACGGACTCTGCTGTCCAGCGAAAGGATCTCCGAAGACGGGAGGAGGAGGCCACTGTTCAAAGGGTGACGCTGAACTTGCCTTCGCAATCTCTTCACGAGATCCGAGTTCTCGCAAGAAAGGGTCGACAGATCTACCAGGACCTGTAAAGTCTTCAAAGGCTAGTGCATGCGTTACTTTACTAAACTCTTTGTTTACGGTTACTGTCTGTGAAGCTGTCGTAGATTGTTCAACGCTCCAGAATGGGTCGTCGTCAAGTGCTATCGCAGGATTCGTGCTGATGTTCTTTCTACTCACCTCGTGCTTTTGCCTAGATTCTGTTTTCACTTGAACGACAGAAGAAAACGGATCCAAACCTTCAAAGGCAGCAGTCGACTTTGAACTAAAACCCTGTGTGGTCGCTACGATCCCATTCGAAACGACCGGCGGCGGAACTTCAAAGGCTAGAAATGTTTCAAAATCGCCAACTGCTCCATCATTTTTCGCCGGAAGGAAGTGCTTTGAAGTCGGTGCTTCAAAGGTCTTAAACGGGTCTAGAGATGATGATGATGACGATGATTCAAAGGGCGACTTTACGTCACGCGATCCGCCAGTCTGCTGCTACAAGAGAGAAACACGAAAAGCAGTAAATGCAGTTTGAGGCGACGATTTGGTTATCGCAATACGCTCAAGAGAGAGCGAGAGAAGGAGCAGAGGAGGAGGAGGCAACGCCCGATCGGGGAATTGTTCAGCTGTGCCCTTCCATGCTGCAGGCCGTGGTAGCCGGGTGGGGCCAGACGGGGCTGCCGGACGAGGCATCGGTGGGCATGGAATGCGAGGGAGGAGGGAGTATTGGTGGACTGGTGGCTGGACATGCAGTGAGCGCCTGCAGCCAGACAGAGACTGCTGCTGCGCCAGCGATCGGTGGAGTCGGTCTGATGGTCCGACGGATCAATACTTGCATTGGAAGAAGCATTGGGAAACGAGGAGGAGTTGCTTAAATATGCGTTTGACGCAAGGAAGCTGACAGATAAGCACAGAGACAGACAGACGGACAGACAGACAGACGGATGGACAGGCAGACGGACAGACAGACAACCAGACAGACAGGCAGGCAGACAGACAGACAGACGGATGGACGGACGGACGGACGGATGGACAGACAGACAACCAGACAGACAGACAAACAAGCAAGCAAACAAAATAACAAACAGACAGGCAGACAGGCAGCTAGATAGACCCAGTGGCAAAGAACCTGAAGGATAAAGGTAGAAACATCTTCTGAAAGACACACAAACATTCAACTAATTATTACGCGTTGTCTGCATGCGTGTACTTTGGAACACGAAGCCTCTGTCTGTCTGTCTGTCTGTCCGTCCGTCTGTCTATATTCGCATGCATGTCTGCGTGTCTGTGTCGATATATGGTTTTGCGTCTTTCTTCCGTAGCAGACTTGTGGGAAAGTATGTTGCACTCTATTCTGACAATTTCTGCTGCGCTAGTACTTCCATGCGTCCATATATAGTGTGCGTGCGTGTGTGTGTGTGTGTGTGTGTACTGTATGTGTGTAGGTGCACGACAGTTCGTCCGTCAGGCTGTTTTTACCTGTTTGTCTGCCTGTCTGTCTGTCTGCCTGTCTTCTAGTGTGTCTGTCTGGCTTATTGTTCCTTTGTCCACTCTGCTGTCGTGTATATGAGGTTCTCACCTGAGCATTGAATGGATCTGAGAATGGATCGAACGCAAATGGATCCGCTCCAGAAAAGCGATTCTCGTCTGCAGGTTCTGAATGAAAAGGGTCGTTGATCTGTGGAGGGAAGAAAGGCTGATCGCCTCCGAAGGGATCCGTCGACTGTGGAGGGAAGGGCTGGTCACCGCCAAAGGGGTCAGTTGTCGTAAACGGGTCCATGGCTGACCGTTGACCGAAGTAACCCTTCCTAGAAGACCAGACAATCGTATATCAGCATTTAATCCATATGAACCAGACTTTATTGCGCAACTCGTTAGGGTCTTCGGTAACACGCATGATCATGGATCACGCGGTTATAGGTTCGATTCTGTGCAATGCTCCGATGGGTAGGCTAGACTTAAGTTATGGGCGCATGATATGCGCCGGTGTTATCTAGCAGTGGAATTTGGTTCCAGCGTAGACTCAAAAGTAAGGTCTCTACCGTGGCGACCCTGGCCAAACAATTTCAGTAGGTTGCGCCATGGTCATGGGAGTTATTCGGCATGTCGAAATAATCAAATGTGAAGAAGATATTAAACATTCAAAATAGTTTTTGGACAGTTACTAGGCCGGTCGAAAGTAAAATGGGCAGTTCGTCAAATAACCTAAAATGGGCAGTTCGTAAAATGACCTAAAATGGGCAGTTCGTCAAATGACCTAAAATGGGGAGTTCGTCAAATGACCTAAAATGGGCAGTTCGTCAAATGACCTAAAATGGGCAGTTCGTAAAATGACCTAAAATGGGCAGTTCGTCAAATGACCTAAAATGGGCAGTTCGTAAAATGACCTAAAATGGGCAGTTCGTCAAATGACCTAAAATGGGCAGTTCGTAAAATGACCTAAAATGGGCAGTTCGTCAAATGACCTAAAATGGGCAGTTCGTAAAATGACCTAAAATGGGCAGTTCGTCAAATGACCTAAAATGGGCAGTTCGTAAAATGACCTAAAATGGGCAGTTCGTCAAATGACCTGGACGTCGCGACATATGCGTCTGCACATGCTGCAGTATATAGTATGACATTTGTGGAAAAATAACTGAGGCCAGACAACGATACACGGGGTGTTTAGGGGGGGGGCTGAAAGAAAGACTTTACTATGGGGTTCTAAGAAAGATTAGGAGTGAACCATTAACTCCTAGCAATTCTTACTCTGGGTCGACACGGTGATGCACTGCCCCGTTTCCAGGACCTTGACCCCAGAGGGATTCATTATGCATCAACGGTTTAAGGGTCGAGTTAAGGAAATAGGCGCCACCCCAAACTCCTCGTGCAATATGGTGGCTTTATGTACTTCTAGCTTAATAAACTTGCTCCGTATAATAGGCTAGTGCCGAAGCAACTCTTAAGACTGATTTCATTTCAAAGGTTGCTTTAAAGACTGATAATTTTATCGTCTCACATCAAGAAACCAGGTAAACGTGAGTTCATGGATAAAATGATAACAAATTGGCGATTGTCAAAACCCCGACGACCCATCCTATGCATTAGTAGCCCTACACGTCCCACGCACCCGCCCTGGTTTAATAAGTATATGAAAGCAGCTCGGCCATGGCCCTGGCCCTGGCCCTGGCACTGCACTGGCACTGCTCTGGCACTGGCACTGGCACTGGCACTGCAGGTTGTATGTATGTGGCCGAATTCGAGCCACGAGGGAGGCATTCGGCAGATGCAAAATAACCGCTGGCATCTGATGCTGGACGCGTGAGAGCACTTTTCCGGACACAGGACTCCGGATGTAAGGACGTCGGTTGAATACCAATTGACTGGACGGATGGCCTCTGCGTACGTTGCAATACCAAGAATTATCAATTTCATGAGTCGCGCCATCCACTGCAGCAGCGCAGACTTCCCGATAAATATATTGGGGCGACGACGTCTGGTGAGTTATTCTGAAACAAGCGTTCGCAGCTCAACGGTTCGGTCAAGACATCTACATAATTAATTATTAGTCTCACAGGAGAATTTATATAGCGCAAAATAATTGTATGCTTCGTGTAACCTTGGCTTGCTCTTCACTGCACGATGAGGAGTCGAAATCGGAGCTGTAAGCCTATCATGGTCGATGATGTACGCGGGTATGCAGAGTTAGGCCTACTCACCTAATACATCATTAGGCTATTTATGTGTAGCAGCCTAGTCTATGCGGGTAAATATGGCCTCAGACAGCAATAGGCAACTATGGCGTTTGCTCATCATTAATTTTGCCACTACGCCCCCAGGTCTCAATCTTCGGGTTTTACACCAGAATCTAAGTAATGATATATTTTATTATTCTCTATACGGGCAATTTTAAAAGTAACAAAGCATAAGAATAATCTTAGTCGATTTTTCCTCATAGCTTGCCTATGTACGCCTATGACTGTATTGCTTTCGCTGTGTATAAAACAGATGTGATGCTATCTCACCGCCAGAGGCGCTGCGGTGCACATAATTATATGCTCAAACTAGTCATATGTCATTGACTCATCGCAATCGTAAACTCGAGATTTCTACAGCGTCTAAAAATGCGAAGACACGGGAACCAGCTTATTCACAGGCGCTTAATAAAAAAATTGATAGGCATAGCATCAAGATACATGCACGTAAAGTAAAGTCAGACAATCGGACGGCCAGGCCCACCGAAAAGGGGCCGGGGGGGACTCTGGTGGGTGATGATCACAGTTGAAATGGTGAGGATGTGAAGGGATGAGGAGGAATTAGGATAGGATTTGTGGAAAAGGAGTGTTTCCAGTTTTCAGTGAAAGACCTGAAGTGGAGAGATTGCAAGAGCTGTAAACAAACTATAGTTTAAAAACTATTGCGTGTGTTTGGGAGTAAGTTTGAAGTCAGGTAGTCATTGATTCGAGACTGGACTTATACAAGTCGGTCAGCTTAGCCGCGATGAATGACAGGTTTTCTGATCGGCGGTTTGAAAGGATTTCTTTATCGTTCGATGATCTCTTGAAGCGTGGATTGATTTAAGGAATGCCTGAAGAGGAGGATTTACTGTTTAAGGATGTGGTGCTGACCAGTATGAGAATTGTGGAAAAATAACTGGGGGGTTGGACCATTATACACTTGGAATTTGGGCTTGAAAAACATACTTTAACATGGGGCTCTAAAAAAGACTGGGGGGGGTTGAACCCCCCCAACCCCCCCGGCAATTCTCACCCTGGTGCTGACCACATAAATCCTGCTCTACACTTGCCAAGTATCTAAGCACACATAATTAATAAAGCCTATATACTGTGCAGAAAGACACGTAGCGCATGTGCTGCAGGTTACCTGAGAAGTCATTTTCTGGCCATATAATTATGTTGATCTTGCACTGACGCATCGAAAACGCCAATGAGACAACAGCAGTATATTAGGATAACATGACAGCTAACTTCAACGCCCACGATGCTATTAGGCTATATTATAATTATGCAGGTTCAAGTCGTAGCATAATGCTTGCGCTACCTGCCAGGGCCTACTACGCCATGGGGGGATGGAAGCAGACTGCTTCCAATTTGGGCCAGGGGGGGAAAGGTTTTTCCCCCCTGGGGAAAAAGTCCATTTGCCATGGACTTCCTCCTGGTAAATCTCCCGAACAATCCCGTAATAACACAGGGTAAATCTTCATTTAATTTGACTCTTGCTTAACACTCACATAAATTTGTCCTTGCGCTTCCATCACATTCGCACCCTCAATCGCACCCATCAGGGCTTGCCACATGGGGGGAGTAAGTAGACTATCCAACTTGTGCCAGAGGGAAATCCCCCCTATAATGATAGATGGGTATAAGAGATTTCCTTCTGGACTCCCTCTGTTCTACTCCTGCATGCCTGCGCACCCACGAAAATTCCCCTTGAACGTTCATCCCGCCATCTCAAGGGTATATATTCATTTAGTAGGCTATGACCTTTGCTTTACAGTCACATTTGCCTCTGCACGTATATATGGCGCTCGCTCTCACAACTCATAATTCGGCCTAATTACATTAATTGTTAACATTTTGTTAAGGTATATTGTTTCTACTGAAACTGCATTGGTTTTATAATATTGCTCTCAAATAAAATGAACGCTATTTTAAGAATGAATTTTAGTGATATGAGGCAAAGAAACAACAGTAAATTAGTAGCCTACTTTTGTTTATAGTAAAGGTTTTTAGTCTGTTTAAGTAAACATTAATCAAGCAATAAAAGCTTGGTTGCTCAACAATTGAAGTTCAAAATCAAGTAAAGTAAATGGCTTATAAATTCCTCCCTCAAACATTAAGGCACTATTGAAGTCTGTGCAAATGCAAATTGCTTACACTTTTTTAGCCTACATTTGAGGGAAATGTTCGAGGGAATTGTCCTATTGAAGCGCTCTGGTGGAATCCAGAGAGGAAATTACGGGGAGTGTTTCTGGGAATTGTGAAATGTCCATGGGATCTGTTTGGATCAGAAAATGGATGTTGCTGAGTATTGTACAACTGACAGTAGACTACTCAATAATTTGATATACCAAAAGAAATTGATATTTTACTTTTCAAACTTCACATGACTACTACAGTGTTTAACGCACTGCGAACCCATAATGAGAAATTTTAGAATGTTACCATTATATCGTGCAAATTAAAAAAAATTAAATCATGGGGAGGCGACATTTTATGATATCCTAAACCACGTTTCTGAGCATTAATTCACCTGCAATTTTGTGAAGATGACAGCTTTAAGAGGTGCAATTACAGCGTGCAAATCCAAAAAAGTGAAATTTTCGTGACTTTATCGCTCATAAACAGCTAGCAAACAATGACAACAGCTAAAAATGCGTTGGTTTCTGAGCTCCCCCAGACCCCGCTGGGGGAGCTCACGACGCTCCCCCAGACCCCCTAGTCGCTATGGGCTTCGTGCCTTCGGCACTCGCAGCTTCGCTTGCAATATAGGGTAAACGTTTCTGTTAGGGGGGGGGGAATGCTTCCACCTCTCAGGGGGGGATAGTAGGCCCTGCTACCTGCTGCTTCTCTCACTCTGTTAGGAATTCGGTGGAAATGGACATGACATTGTGTTTTATACTGACTATATAGACCTATAAAAGCCCTATATTGCCTATGTAAATGCATGACTATAGGTGAAAGGCATATAGCCTATCTGATGATTATGTAAATGCATGACTATAGGCGAAAGGCATCTAAGTGAAAAGCACTACTGAATAAAAAATTATAATATTATAATTTATTGAATGCATAAATTAATGTCTAGCTAATGCAAACAGCTGATGCAATAATTGACTGTGTCCTCCTCTCTGTTTATCTCAACCCTCCAACAAGACTTAGTATAGGCTATAACAGGGCTTTTTTAACGTGCAGTTCTACACAAAATGTGCAGTTCTAAATGGATTCGTGCAGTAACTGCAGTTGTAGAAGCACTTCCGTCACGTTCCGTGCAGTTAAAACTAGTAAAAATAGGCCATTTTCCTCAGATGGAGAGTAATTAATTTACCATGGAGGACGAGAAAGGAGAGAAGAGGATGTGCAGTTCTAAAAATTCCTTAAAAACAGCCATGGGCTATAATAGGCCTAAAATACACTCTGAGGATACAGCTTTGAACACTGATCTGTGTCTATACGTTTTTGGAAAAGCAGCGGACTTAAGGTTACCTTAACGGATAATAATTGTCGAACCCAACTGCTTCTAGCTCTGTGAGTTCTGCATAAAATCATCAAAACTCGAAACCACGTGCTTTACTACTCATAATAGTTGACTCACAATAGCTTTTATTGGAGCATTGTAGTTGTGTCAGCTTCCCCGGCCATTCAGACTAATTAAGTATTTCCATAATTATTAGACTGTCAGAGTTTTGCAGGCTAGAGTCTACAGCATACCCACCCATTTTAAAATCAAAACCAGCGTATGCGATCGTAATTGTAATCGTAATCGTAAACTCGAGATTTCTAAAGCGCCACTCGAAAGCCAAGCGCGGGGCACCAGCTTATTCACGAGCGCTGCAATGCTATGCAATGTGTTTGTATGATTCATTGCTTTTCTTACTAAACACTGTCCACGCAGGTCTAGGCTACTTAACTGGGTGAAACGCCGAATTAGGTCATGTGAAAATCAATATTCTGTTCTTTACTATATACGCGTATCTTTGCACAGCAGACTCAATATGCTCCAGAAGTTGTACAAGCTGACAATTCTCGACCCGTTTGATTTGGTACTTTTTGCTACGAGGTAATGTAAGGACAGCAAAATTGCGCTACATAAGTTGACTGAGACGAAGTCGACATGCAGAAAGAGCATAAAACTATGGAAGTTTCTGAACATGACTGATTCAATTTCTTCTGAATAGGCCTATGATCCGGTAAAATATTCAGCAGACGATTCAAGCGATTCGTTTGGTGTGTGTACAGACGAAAATCTTCGTCTTCTGAATATGATTGAATATGATTGAATATGATTGAATAGGATTGAATAGGATTGAATAGGATTGAATACGGTTGAATAGGATTGAATAGGATTGAATAGGATTGAATACGGTTGAATAGGATTGAATAGGATTGAATAGGATTGAATACGGTTGAATAGGATTGAATAGGATTGAATGGCCTTCATTTACATTATTGCTTTACATCTTCGGCTGGTCCATTTTCACTATATAGGCAGTACACTTAGCAAATGTGGGAATGGTAATAATAGCCTACTAATACTACTACTGCTAACAATAAAAATAATACTGTTATTAATAATGATGATAATGATACTTCCTCTACTACCACTACTACTAGGCTACTACCACAACTACGACTACCATTGCCACTGCCGGTATACAACTACCACTACCACTACTACTGCTACTACTACTACTACTACTACCACCACCACCACCACCACCACCCCCACCACCACCACCACCACCACCATCACCACCACCACCACCACCACTACTACTACTGGGCTACTACTAATTATAATAGCAATGCCATGTACTTGAGAAGCATCGGGCTGCAACGCTGACGTTAGTGTAGTAGTTCTAAAGCTGTTCAGACAAGTGTATTCGTGAAGCTTTCGTGAAGCTTTCGTGAAGCTTTCGTGAAGCTTTCCGAGGTCGGAGAACTTCAAGTATCGTACATGTATACATATAGGGCCTATATGCCATAATTATACTTTCATGAAGTTCATAATAAAACCCGATGGCACTTACTTTGATGGGCAAATCTGCAGTCGTCAAATATGCTAACCGCCAACTCTTATTTGTTTGAACATCATAACAGTTGAAAGTGTTGTAATAAATGACACATCGGTTAATTTTCGTCCATATGGATCGTTCAGAACGTGACTGGCGGATGTGGGGGGACATGAATAGCGACGAGGTCATCGATCGAAAGCAGTGTGCATCTAAATCTAAGCGACATATGGATCTCAAGCGAAGAGGGGATGCGATATGGAGGAAGGGAGAGAAGCAGAAAGCGACAGAAAGAGGGAGTGAGAGGGAGAGAGACAAAAAGGAAGAGATCGATATATATATATATGTATATATAATTATATATATACATATAGAAAGAAGGAGAGCGAGCGAGAGAGCGTGAGAGAGACAGACAGAGACAGAGACAGGTACAGAGACAGATACAGAGACAGAGAGAAAAGCAGATATGGATAGAGAGCAGGAGAGAGGGAATCAGTAGCGGCGCTAGGAGGGCTAGGGGGGCTAAGCCCCCCTAAAAAGGCCATCCATTTTTTCCCATGTAAAAATTAAATAATTGGGCGATTTACCCCCTTTAACCCCCCATAACTGAAATCCTGGCGCCGCCACTGGAGGAAATGGGAGAGAAACAGACACAGCATGCAGTGGTATACAGACAACAGTGAACAAAAACAAAATATCGCAATCGTAATCGTTATCTCCAAATTTCTCAAGCGCTACTCTAAAACCAAGAGCGGGGCACCAGCTTATTCACGAGCGCTGCGATGAGTCAAAAGGGTTGTCCATAGTTGTCCGGGTCGATATGCGGTAAACAGACAGATATACAGAAATCGATTCATAGCTAGTCATAGTTTCTAGTCGTCTATAGACAGGATGGGAAACAGACAGACAGACAGACAGAGAGAGAGAGAGAGAGAGAGAGAGAGAGAGAGAGAGAGAGAGAGAGAGAAGGAGGGAGAGAGGGCGGGAGGGAGGGAGGACAGACAGATAGACAGACACACTTATAATTAACTGGTAAAGTATGAGAATTTAGTTTCCATGAAGGACATTTTAGGTTTAAGTAATAAGCACGGGCCGAGTGGCGCCATTTTTGACCCAACAAGGACACTGGGAGGGGGCAACCATACCCCCGGGCCCGTACTAAATCCGCCACTGCATACAGACTGTGCAAACCATGCAAAGCGAACAAGCCAACATATAATGGGAGACAGATATGTCGAGATAAAGAACCAGAGTAGGTCTAATAGCCTAAAGACAGAGGACAAGACAGACAGAGACACGTGAGAGACATGGAGTAACTTTATAACGAAGTAAACATGATGTTGACTCTCGTAGGTCGGAGAACCTAACCATAACCATAACCATAACCATAGTTTTATTGCTCAAAGTGAAAATTGACAAAACATCTTTATTACATAAAAAACGGATATAGAAACTAACAAACAGCAAAAGGAGAGAACCCCTATGGGACTATTGTCCCACTGGCAGGGTTTCCCAAATACAAGTTCAAATAAACAGCAACAGGTTATGCAAATTATAGAGTACCAAGGCGGTATAAAGATTAATTATTAACTTAACTAGTTAACTACATCCTGGGAAAAACGTAAGAAGGTGATGCTGAGTGAGTCAATTTAGAAAAGTCGTCAAAAATAAAAGAATATAAGTAGTAACATGGATGGAGATCGGAAGTTTTATCAGGAGACAGCGTAAAGTAAATGATGTTTAAGTTTACGTTTAAACAAGGTGAAGCAGAGGGAATTCCGAATAGACAAGGGTAAGTTATTCCAGGTCCTAGGACCCGCACTTTTAATTGAGAACAAGCGAATATTAGTTCTAGTGATAATCCATCTATAATTAAGTGAGTATCTCAAGTTATAGGGAACTAAATCAGAGGTTAGAGTAAAGAAATCAGCAAAGGCATGAGGCAAAAGATTATGCATATGTTTGAACATAAGTTCGGACGTTTGCATGATTCTTATCTGATCGATGACAAGTATTCTTAATTTAGATAAGAAGAGATGTGAATGAGAACGGCGGGAGAGTCCCATAATAATTTTAGCCTTAAGCCTACAACGCACCGGCTATCCTGTCGTATACAGCACGATATCCAATATTTAAAACTGCCATGATCGGCCCTTATATTATTATTGTATAAAAACCGCCTTATTAATTAAAAACAGCCGGCTGCAAAGTGATTGGTTTGCCCTAGAATCCGATTGACCGAAATACATACTAATTTCAGCAAGTAGCATGCATTTATTCATGAGGATTTGTTCAGCAATTTCTATTTGTTCAGCTGTTCGGTCCTCAAACGTGCGGTGCACGTTCTGCCATTTGACTATAACGGCGATTAGGTATAGGTTTGTGGCTTGCCTTTGCCACTTAAAAACGGGTTACTTGGTGCGTGTACGCCAGATGTCCTATGCAATAATGCGCTCAACCGGATTAGAACCTTATAAGTAAGTAAGTAGGCCTATGTACTTTATGGAACTGCCTGCAAACGCACTGCGGGAACATTGGACAAGAATAGAATAATTTTAGCGTGTAGCCTACAATCATGAAAAATCGAAACATGCCTACATTAATACGTTGCGGAGAATAAATTGTCAGATTTTCTACAAGCGCACCCTGGGAGGGAGCATGCAAAAATTCGCACAAAATTGTGCTTAACCGACTTGAACTGGTGAATATATTATTTAATTTTCCGACTATTTACATTGAGCTGATTAAGTAATCCATGTAGAGTTTCCCCAGTTTTAATGCATTTCTCCCGAAATTTGAGATTGATTTATCAAGAAAGTGAAGCAAGCTTTTATAATTATTTGATTGAAAGCATAAAATGTAACAGAAGTAGCCTGCGTCTGTTTGTATGACAATAAGCCGTGGGGCGCGGTGGTGTAGTGGTAGCGTCGCTGCCTTGAAGCCGGAAGGTTCGAGGTTCGAATCCACCTCACGTCGCCGCGTAGGGACCTTGGGCAAGTCCTTCACTCGCAATTGCTCAGCGCTTCGGCGTGAAACTCCGATGCAGTGTCCGCTCTGTAGTCGGGAGCGCCTCTGAGTAGAGAGCTTGAAGGGGCGCTATAACAAGTGCGCATACAAAAGCGAAACTATTTCTAAAAATTGTTCTTTATCGAAGAGTTATGATGATAGTACTGCTTATAAGTCTAGCCTCTTCACAACGACCCAAATTATATTCGTGCTTCAATGAATTATCTTCTTGCCGCTAAACAACAATAAGCCTATTAAAATGTTTTGGTCTCTGGTAGGCCTAAAGTCAAAGTTTCATATCGTTTGCAACCTTTCAACAGAGCCTTGTTTCAGCGTCCGTGCAAAGTCCCTAAATTCGTTAATTGAATGTTCAATGGCTGATGCACAGTTGCACACACGCATTCACGAACGCAAACCTGGAGAGGTCGGAGATAAGAGGATGGCAAGATCCCTAGATCTTGAGGGGGTAAACCAGCATTCTTTTACGAGAAACAGGATGTGACCCTTGACCGTGGTTGCTGCAATACAGAGCAAATGGAAAATAAATCGCCAATAAATCAGTAAAAAATGTTTGTATGTATGTATTTAAGCATGCATGCATGCATACTTAAATAAATAAATGAAAAAATAAATAAATAAATAAGTGAGTGAGTGAGTATGTTGGTAAGTCTGTGAGAGAGTGAGTAAATTTGCGAATGAGTGAGAGGATGAACGAGTGAGCGAGTGAGTGAGCGAGTGAGTGGGTTGTGAGTGAGTGAGTGAGTGAGTGGGTAAGTCTGAGTGAGTCAGTAAGTGAGTGAGTAAATTTGCGAATGAGTGAGTGAGAGAATGAGCGAGTGAGTGAGTGAGTTATTCAAGATTATAATATGTTATACGCAGCTGTTAATGTAATTTAATAAACCAATGTCATCTGAAAACAATGACAGCAGCTAGGAAGGACATCCAACCACTTAACCATCCACATTCTAAACAAGGCACGGCCTCTCGGTATATATGCATATGATTATTCTTCTTCTTCTTCTTCATTGTCCATGGGCTGACAGCCCGTAGGTGTCCACTGCACACTTGACTACTCTCTTCCATGATTCTCTGTCCCGTGCTCGGTGTGTCAGCTCCTGTGCATTCATCCCACACCACTCTTCTATGTCTTGCAACCATTCTCTGCATGGTCTTCCCCTTCTCCCCGTTCCCTCCATGATTCCCGTCATTATGCTCTTTATCTTTCTATCATCACTCATTCTTTGGATGTGTCCGAATAGTTTCAGTTTCCTTTTCATTATGGTTTCTATCATATCTGATTTGCTGTTATACAATGATTATTAATCATTGTTTTATAATTGATATGAAGCAATTTATTGCGAATATAAACTCAAACACTGCAGCTCCCACACATAATTATAATGATGTGTGTATCCTAAACATAGCCTACATGTAGAGCGGAGTCATATGATGCACTTTAAATTGCTATGAGGTGTCGCTGACCAAAGTGAATTTCCAGAACCCAACGCTGAACGGCAGCTAAGGTTACACAATGTCATCTATAAATTATAATTCATTCAACTCAGATTACATCAGTTTAAAACCTATTGTTGTTACAGAAAACAAATCCGGTTTTTACAAAACACACACATGTATGTTTTGGCATACCGGTACACTGCCATAGCCTACACACGCACACTAACACCGACCCATGCATCCACTCACAAAAACGACCTCTTCCACAAACACACTGCGCATGAGCAGAAATTTTTGTGAAGTGCATGCAAATAAGGGAATGTTAAGATAATTATGCCTCTACATTGAAATCTGATCTCATATATATACATATATAGGTCTATAATTATATATAAATATATATATAGGGCCTAAGAAAATCTATTATAACCCTATATAATTGTGCCTTACGCTGTATTCGGTAGATAATCAAGAGCCGCTGACACGAAACGGAGTATCCCCCCTGAAAGCTATCCGGACGGATGAATTAATCTATCCCCCCGGATGGAATTAACCGGTCTAGACTATCCGAGGGGATAAACCATTCTATCCCCTTTTTTGAAAAATGCGCATAATAAAAACAATTATACTGTAATCAAAATTTAAAGTGACTCTAATTGTTTTAAGTGCCCTAAGCAATGCTCAGATAAAGGTAACTCGAATTTATTTAGTGATTCTTAGTGTTTTTATGTGTTTTAAATATTTTAAGTGCTCTAAAAACAGGGCAAAACAAATTATATAGCGGGAATAAACGTACCTGTCAGTGTCATTGTTCAAAACAAAGCAGATGAAAATTAATTTGCAAAACAAAATACACGCGGAAACGCCTTTTTCGACTTTTTTTAATTTTGGGGATACAATTAATACGGGGGATACTCTATTTCGTGACACCGCCTCATAATGAGCTTGTCATTGTAGCGATTTGTCTGTGTATGAATTAATATTGGATTTCATGTTTCGGCCAATTTACATGGTTTTAGCCTACATCGGAAATTCCTGTTAGGCCACAACAAGGCGTTTATAACGAGGATCCGGAATAGGTAATTACGTGTGGTCACGAGTGTGTGCGTGTTTGTATGTGCGTGTGCTTTTGGTGTGTAGGCCTATGTGTATACTAGGTGTGTGGTTTTTGTGTGTGTGAAATATTAATCATTCATGTACAAATACTTTCCAGATCAAAGGTAAAACAGATGAGCTACAAAAACAGATAAGTGCTCTCTAGATTAAGGAACGCGACTCGTCAAGAGTTTTGGCTGATGCGTTTATTGAATGCCGATTATCGTTACTGCTCATAATTATGATGTGATCGTGTGTGCATGGACGTTTCCTGCATAAATATAATTGGTATTCAATTCAGTCGCTACGTATATTAGGCAAGGCCCGAAATGGAAAAAGTAAAAAATAATACTATAGCACATGACGCAAAAACCCATGAAATAAAAACCATGAAAACACCCCCCTACCAAATGAAAAATGTGAAAAACAGAATTAATTGGTGACATTTTTCACTGACGATTTCGGTCGTATGACTAAAAACAAAAGGTCATCAGTTTTTTCGGGAGACTGAAGAAACATTCCCTCCAAATCAAATCCTGGCTACGGCCTTGATATTAGGCCTGGAGCACAGAATTATAACTGCTATGTGCTTTGACCATACAAAGGATGGCTGGATAACATAACAGAATGGTGTGGACATAGGCGGAGACCTGCGCCGAGAATTGGGGGGGACGGAAAGACGCGGAAAAATTTCTGACGACGGCGAAATCCCGGGGAAAAATTTATTTTCGTCGCCCAAAAAAGTTGATGACCTTTTTTTTTAGTCATCCGGCCAAAATTTTGACCAAATCTCCCAAAAAATTCTATTTTCGCCGCCAAAAAAGTTGATGACCTTTTTTTTTTTTTTTTTTTTTTTTTAGTCATCCGGACAAATCTCGACCAAATTTTCTATTTTCGCCGCCAAAAAAAGTCTTGACGCTCAAACATTGGGGGGGACAAATGCATGGGCCGTCCCCCCCAACACTTTTATTGGGGGGGACCGTCCCCCCCTGTCCCCCCTAGGTCTCCGCCCATGGGTGTGGAGCACCACTACAGGACCTAACACACGCTGCCTTGGAGAGACAAGTCTGGCGTGGAATAACGAGAACGGCATTGATGATTGAGCACCTACGGGCATTGGTCCCTCGGTTGTTGTTGTTGTTGATGATGATGATGATGATGATGATGATGATGATGATGATGATGATGATGATGATGATGATGATGATGATGATGATGATGGGCTCTAATAGTCCGTAATCTACTGCATTCAAAAGAACATTATGTAACGGGTGGCAGACTGCAGTTGGAGCCCTACTGCGTGCTGTCCAACCTTCGGCAGAGGCCTACCTATGCTTGTGATTTTTTTATATTGGGTGAGAATAAGAAAAACAAATTGCAGACCAACTAATGGCTGTAATAGGTTCGTAAGTTGTTGTGTTATTTGACAATGCGAAAACAAATTCAAGTTCCAACGATACATCCATTATGATTATTCCATAGTGAATTTGTATAGGCCTACAGCCGAAACAATTTGCATTTGATCATAGCTGTTGATTTTGAGTTCACCAGTGCGAACCTCGGCTTCAAAAAAGTTCTTTGGTGGTTCGCGGTGTCAAAAAGGTTGCATAGCACTGCCCTATAATGTCTTTCACGTTTACAGCTGATTTTCAACATCACGTGAATATGAGTAGCCTAATTGCTATGAGACGATCTCACTATGAGGTGGTTGTCATCTGAGGTTGAGGTATAGGCTTACGTGTTGCTTGCTTTAGCCTCCTCTCATATACATGGCCTATAGGCCCTATACCATAGTCTCATTGTAAGGCAAGCTGCTATTTCACCATGCGAACTTCTGTATAATGTTAGGCCACATAAGTGCCTACAACTTAATTAATCATGAGATCGAATTACTGGTGGTGGCTTCGTTTTCGTGACGCTGAGTCAAGCCCTGGTTTTTGACATCCTGAAACTACTGGCCTAAAATATTAATTATATTCGGAAAAAATCACCTTCACACTTACAAGTTACAACTATACAGACTGCACGGACGTGCATGTACATATCCATTACGGTAGGCTACATTGCACGGAAACTTGGCCCCAACCTTCAGCTACGTTCAGATAGGCTACACTTCCTCAGGTTTCGGATAGAATGCCTCGATCAGTGTTTAATATAGTTCCCTTGCTTTGTGGGAGGAATTCGAGTTTCGGGGGGGGGGGTGGAGTGGGGTGGAAAAAATGTCCGTTTTGGGCGGACTTTTGGGTGGAAGGCAACCGGTCACCAAGCCACCGGCGACGTTGTGTCATCGATTGTTTTTCTGACGACCTTTTTTTAACAAGTCTTTTGGTCAGGTCTCTAAAAATATACCCTTTTCGCTATAAAAAAACACGAGGTTTTTATTCTTAGTCATTCGGATAAAATATCAGAGAAATGTATATTTTCGCTACTAAAAAATTGATGACTTTTTAAAGTCTTTCTTGCTCTTTCACCAATAATACATGTACGCAAGACCTGTCGATTTTCGGGGGAGATTGTTACACATTTAGTTTTTCTAGGGAAACTGGTGCGTATCTACATGCATACAACACATTGTGATTTTTCGAGGGGTTCATTCTTGGGGAAATTCCCCCACGGCAGAGTCGTCTAGATTAAGCACGTGCTCACAAACGAACATTGGTGAGTTCAGCTTTGTCGCAGAGTCACCGTTCTATGTAAATAACAAGAAAGCCTCTGACCCATAATATCTGTGTTGCCACATATGTCGTTCTCCTTCGACTGCAACGATGCCGTGTTGCATTTCTCGAGTGCAGCAGTTGAGCTGCTCATCATATCTAGAATTGATATGCCTTTGCCAAAACAAGTTTTTCTGTGAGGCAAGGGCGGATACAGAAATTTTCAAAGGGAGGGCGAAAATTTTCGGTCTTGGGACAGGGGGTAAATTTTCGTCTTGGTCGCCGAAAAATCTGATGACCTTTTTTATTATTTGTCTCGATTTCCCAAGAAAACGATACCATTTTATCCCCCAAAATAGTTGACGACTTTTTAGTCGTACGGACCTCTTGGGTGTGGGGAGAGGCCTAGGGAACTACTCATAGGGTGGGGTAGGGGGCGGCACGGCAACTGTTCGAACTAGAATAGCTTGTCGGGAATAAATAAATTTCTTAATATGGGGCATGGCCGGATCCGCCCCTGCTCTGAGGATATTGCATGACGTTGAATGAACGTTGAATATTAGTTGGTTCTTTTGTAGGCTACGGTACTGCTCGTTTGCTCATAAATTATAGTCTAATAAAAATATTGTTACTGACTTAATTAAGCATACTTGGGTATTTAATTGATATTCAACATCACGTGAATTTGACTAGGCTAATTGTTATGAGAGAATGTCATTATGAAGCGGTACTCATCTGAAGTTGAGTTACAATAGGCTACGGGTTGCTTGCTTGTCCGCCTCGTTTCATATTTCTGGACGGATCTCTTTATGACGCAATCTGTTATTTCACCATGAAACCCCTACCCGATATCTTCCCATCCACATGCATGTACGTGACTAAACCTCATGTGATTGAATTACGATAATGTGTTCCAACTTTCTGATCGGAATTCCCTGATCTTAATTGGACGCAGGCTAACCATAGCGGATGCTTCGACACTCTGATTGATTAATTCAATGTATCCGCGTTAGACAAAATTCTTCCAGTGTAGGCCTATTAAAGGTCGTAGCCAGGACTTTATTGGGGGGGGGGTGTGTTTCTTCAGTTTCCCGTCCGAAAAAAAACTGATGACACTTTTTTTAATCATCCGACCGAAATCTTCAGAAAATGTACTGTCACAAACTTCCAGTCCGAAAAAGTGATGACTTTTTAAAAGTCATCCGACCAAATCAATTCATTCTATTTTTCATTTAAGGGGAGGTCATGCTTTTATTTCGTGGTTTCTACATCATGACATTGTGCTAGTAAATGCATTCTATTATGTTTTACTTTTTACATTTCAAACACCCCCTTAGCTACGCCCTAGGGCCTATTGCTCAAAATTACTGAAAGGCCTATGCTAATAATTGAAGCATCACAACGAGACGCCACCAGCTGACCGCCGTTGTCGTGACCTCACGACTCATCGCCATACCATTAATGGACACCGTAGGCACTGTGTTTATGGTCTACGAACCTTTCAGGTTTGAAATCGAGATATTGACAAAAACAAGTCAACTGATTAAACTTGTAGTAAAAATGAAACCTAAAATTCTAATTTCGTTAGAGCGTTTTTAAAAATTGTGCTGACCCAGTGTTAAGATTTTGACTTGATCAAATCAAGCGATAAGTTAATAATTATGTGCAACATTCTACAATACATGTACATTATGTGACCGTTACGGTTCTTTTTGCCTTAGAAAAATTGCATATGTAGGCTAGGCCTGCAGTTAGAGCCTATGACCTACTCTACATGTACGTTCACCCTTCTCTACTGCAATATGGCATGTGCCTCAAAATATCTGGTGCAACCTAATCGAGGGGGAATGTGGGCATCCATGAACGGTCGAATTTGTGAGACGCAAGCCTCGATGGCGTAGTAGTAGTAGTAGTAGTAGTAGTAATATTAGTAGTAGTAGTAGTAGTAGTAGTAGTAATATTAGTAGTAGTAGTGGTAGTAGTAGTAGTAGTAGTAGTAGTAGTAGTAGTAGTAGTAGTAGTAGTAGTAGCAGTAGTAGTATTAGTAGTAGTAGTATTGGCAATTTAATATAATTAATTAATTTAATATAATTTAATAAAATATGTTTTTTGTTCACTATGTTCTTACATTTTATCAATAAGCTTATTTCCATTTTTTCTGCCTCTGTCACTTTGCCTTTTCTGCAGTTCTCGTAATTATTCCTGTATCTGCTCCATATAAAGCATAGAAATGCTATATATATAGTCTTTGATTTATATAGGCTAATGGTAGTAACGAGATTTGAAGTTACAACAGCCGCCATTGAAAATAATAACCAATTATTTATTTACGGCTTCTTTGCAATTAAAAATAATAACCAGGATGATTTATTTAGAGCATTTTCGCAATCGAGGTCGTTCAGAATACCAAATAAGAAATTCACATAATCGCTTGCATACAAATTCCCTAAGTAGCAAATCAGAACAAGGCAGGCTGATTCTTATCAACTGCACATCCATAAATAGGGTGTAGGCCGACATAAATGGAATTGCTGGCAACATTGCAGCTCATCTGTATATATATTTATTTATTTATCACTAGAAAATAAAAGCAGGTCTATAAAAATAGAGTGGATCGGTCAGTGATTAAAAACGAGATATAGTGGGAGAGTTACTAGTATACAAAAATGCGGTGTCTCTGCGCTTGCTGTGAGCAGTGTATACCCTCAGGTATATATCACTCCCGGGCCATGGAGACGGCCATGTTCCCGCCCAACGCGTTCACTTCGTTCGCTTCTTGGCAGAGTGCGCAGACAAAGCAGCACCACATCGTCAGACAGTCCTTTACAAAGGTTCCGTCGATGCCCTTGTTCTGTCGGACCTTCTCGCGGATCATGGCGCCGCAGATGATGTTGGCGATTGGGACACAGACCAGGAGGCCATGTACGACGCACGATTCGCCAACCTTCTCGGCGATCTTGCCCTCCGTGTAGCAAGGCACGAAGTACGTGATGAGGCATACTGTGCAGTTGCTGAAGCACCCGAAAAGACCCACCTGGAATTCAGCCATCTGAGCGGACGTACGGATGTATCAAAAATGACCTACGCAAAAAGAAAGAACACCGTATTTAATCACCGTCTTGTTTAAGACATATTCTCCCGATTTAATTCGCTCGTATAGGTTATGCCTATACTGCAACAATACAGAATCGTACGTTTTCTGTGGTAGGCTCAGTGGTCTTGGACGGTCTTCTTTTGTCACACCAACCGAAATCCTGCGAATGTCTGAAATCCCTTTCAACAAAGGCTGTTCCTGGTCGCATTGGAGTCGGCAATGAGAAATTTCCTTGAAGGGTGCAATTAAAAATGTCCGAATGAATAAATGGATCTAGAATCGTCATAGCCTGGCCGTCGTCAACAAAAGCATTTCTATAGATTTTACGCAAAATTTTCGGTCTTGGGACTCGGGACAGGGACAAATTTTCGTCTTGGTCGCCGAAAAATCTGATGACTTTTTAGTCATTTGTCTCCAATTTCCAAGCGAAAGATACCATTTTATCCGCCAAAAATAGTTGAATAGTTGATGACCTTTTTTAGTAATTTGTCTCCAATTTTCAAGAAAAAGATACCATTTTATCCGCCAAAATAGTTGAATAGTTGATGACCTTTTTTAGTAATTTGTCTCCAATTTTCAAGAAAAAACACATTTTATCCGCCAAAATAGTTGATGACCTTTTTTAGTCATTTGTCTCCAATTTCCAAGAAAAAGATACCATTTTATCCGCCAAAATAGTTGATGACTTTTTTTAGTCGGACCTCGTATACGGGCCTCGTGGACGTGTGGAGGGACCTGCGGAATTACTCATGGGGGCCACGTCAACTTTCCGAGCCAAAATAGCTGGTGAAAAAGGAAATTTCTAAATAGGGGGGGGGGGCATGGCCGGATTGGCCCCCTGGATCCGCCCCGTCTATACGTTATGTATAATGTGAAAATTAGTCGTTACTTTTGTGTCTTCATCACCCTATTCCTCATGAATAATTTGGTCGATGGCTGCTTATTATTCCAGATGAAACGAAAACAAAGCCACAGCTAAACACACTGGCAGAACCTTTCCAACATAATATCACCGTCATTTGATACATCAATCATGATTGTTGTTCTCATCTTCAATTATCGTAATTGTTTTCGTTTTCCTGTACCTTCACTCATTCCGAGAATTTATATAGCGCCCCTTTACGAGTTCCGTTCAGAGGCGCTTCCACGCACACTGTCGATTGTAGGCCTACATAACGTTATTTGCACATAGCACAACCTCAAGAGAGAGTGACACACCTACTCGGAGGTTCATCTGACCGTACAAACAAGCACATCTGACGACAATTATAAAAAATTAATGGTCTTTGACCCAAAGCCATGAACGACCTTGACCTCTCGTGCAAAATATTTGTCGTCGTCAAGACTGCCATCATCATCATCATCATCATCATCATCATCATCATCATCATCATCATCATCATCATCATCATCATCATCATCATCATCATCATCATCATCATCATCATCATCATCATCATCATCATCATCATCATCATCACCACCACCACCATCATCATCATCATCATCATCATCATCATCATCATCATCATCATCATCATCATCATCATCATCATCACCATCATCGCAATAACATGGACGCAGAAATACACCATGGCAATGCCTATCTACAGCCTAAATTAAACCTATGGGATCGTATATCGGATATCCATAAACTGTACTGTACGTGTGGGGTGTCTTCGCAACGGTAGACCTTTATTATGCGAAGTGCCATGCAAGTCAAAGTTTTCAACCGTTGCTAGCATTTCATTAGCATTTATCGAGGTAGCCTACTCGATGCTATTCAGTCTATTTCACTCATCATTTGACATGGCAAACAGCGCGTTGCTATGTTTGTTGACATACGATGTTTGCAAATGACCCTCCGAATGCAAATGGAACTACCGCAGTCGAGGCCTCCACCGACTGTGGAGGTTCAGTCTGGTTAATAGGACGACCTAGATATTAGATATGAAGCCAACGACTGGATTTCCAAGGAACATAATGGGTGCATTGTCAGTTAATTGTTTTATGTATATTGTATATTGCTAAACATTGCATCCCATTGTTCGTCTTCAGACCTTTTAATTATTTTTATGACTATGCCCACGAGCAGCACACACACAGAGAAACATAGGCGTAGGAGGCGGAGTTCCACAGAGGGCGCGGATCCACGGTGGACAATCCGGCCATGCCCCCATTTGACATTTACACAGAACGTGCCCCCAATTATTGAATGTGACTGAAAAAAGATTTTCAGATTTTTAAGAAACGCTTTTGGCACGTTTCATCATAAATTTTAGAATAAAGACTAAATCAGGTCGCCAGAAAAATGTCCTGTCAAAGCCGTACCTTGATTCCCCCTCTCATTTGTCCCCCCCCCAAACTTTCGGTACCCGTCACTGCATAAAATTATGTCTATAAGTACACGACGTCATTTATTTCGGATTTATTTTTCGGGCAGAAGTAAAATCTTGGCCCCCCTCCTGCTGAAATCTCTCTTTCGCCTATGCACATAAACGACCTCTATTCACACCACTGCGGTCTGTGAAGCATCTCTCATGTCAATCCGGTTGTGTTGAATATGCATCGGTGTTTGACAGGATGTCACAAAGTCATGTGCAAATTAGGATATACTGCTGGTTTCTATCCGACAACTTCTTCTAAGTCTATCACATTGTTATAATTATTATGCCGTCTACGTATAGATTCAACTTCCTTGTCCTTCTGGAAATACTCATGCATGTGGACTTTGTTGGTCTTTTTCTGTCTCTGTCTGTCTCTCTATCTCTGTATGTCTGCCTCCATTTCTCTGTCTCTCTTCCTATCTCCCTCTATTTCTCTGACTCTCTCTCTCTCTCTCTCTGTCTATATCTGTCTCTGTCTGTCTCTGTCTATGTCTGTCTCTGTCTGTCTGTCTCTGTCAATCTGTCTCTCACTCTATCTACTCTTCATCAAAGATCCTCAACACACAGTATTTCTATGATCAGCGAATGTTTTCTTTCGTCTCTTCGCATTGAATTTACATTTTCGTCTTTTCGCATTAAATTTACATTTTCGCTCTTCGCATCAAATTTACATTTTCGTCTTTTCGCATTAAATTTACTTTTTCATCTCTTCGCAACAAATTTACATTTTCGTCTTTTCGCATGCTTGTTAAAGCATCCGAAAATGTAAATGTAAAGACGAAAATGTAAATTTAATGCGAAAAGATGAAAATGTAAATTGACCTCTGCCACCAATCCGTCTCAGTCAGAGGTGACGCTAGACATTTTTAAACTATGATACAGCGCGTTGGGCAATCATGCATGTAACCAGTGAGTGCATGGTACGATTTATACCACAAATAAATTATCGGCTGTGCAAACATTCTGGCAGGACTATGCTTTTTCCTTAGGGCATTTGCCCACGCTTGATCTGCTGTATAATACAACGTCTCCAATCTTAATGCGTCTGGTTGAGACCGCCCTCATCTTTACTCAGCTTGAGAATTGTATAAAAATAATCCTCGAGTCCAGGGCTGTTTTAAAGGAATTTTTAGAACTGCACAACTCCTTCTTTCCTTTCCCATCTTCTATGGTAAATTACTTCCAATCGGAGGACATTGACCTTTTGTGCTAGTTTTCAACTATTTTCAACTGCACAGAACTTGCGACAGAACTGATTCGACAACTGCACAAATCAATTTAGAACTGCACGTTTTGTGCACAACTGCACGTTAAAAAAGCCCTGCTCGTGTCAGACGTTAATTTATGTGAACTTGGGATGTACAATGAGGACTTTACTGTGGAGTTCTAAGAAAGACTGGGGTTTGAATCCATACAATACAACCCACTGCAATTCTCACCCTTTCTCTCCAACTCTCGACAAAATTCGCAGGAAAGAAATATCGACTGGACTTTCACAGTTTCGACGTTCTGTGACATTTAATATTGCAACAATAATTGTTGAACGATATCGTCAAGGAACTAAAACAGGAAAATCATCTGCAACCACGATTCCACATGAACGTCCACCTCTATTAATTATTAATTATATTATAATTTATGATAATTTATGATAATTATCTAGGCCTATTCATTTAAGCAACGCACCAAGCATATGAACCTACAGCGTGGGTGCATGAATGAGGAGAGCGTTGCTAACGAACTTTGTTATCACACCACAAGCAGTGTCGCTAAGCAGAGCATGTACTGCCTGCTACCATAATATCAAATCGATATTAAATTATAATAGGCAAAACAATCTTAGTTTTTCCATTACTGGTCTTCTTCGATCGATTGGCAAGAGCGGAGACAGCTCGAGAGCAGATAAAACAAAAAAGAAGAGAGGGAGAAACAACAATTGAGCTGTGGCGTATATATGGGTCAACTGTCCATGTCCACATTTTGACCGACGATGCAAACACTCGAAATCGCGCTGGAAATATACAGTGGAAAGATGATGACGTAGGTCACCGGACCATTAACATCAATGGGGGGGGGGGGTGTTTCGGGCCGTATACCGGGTGACACTCTCAGAAAGTTCAGAGGGTGAGACCAAATGAGCTCATGAACCTGGCGTGGATGATGGATGATAATTTTTGTGTCAACCCTTTGAATTTTCTTAGGGTGCCACCCGGTATGCGGTCCAGGTGCAATCCGGCTGTGCCTCATTCAGAGATTTGCACAGGACGTGGGCTCCAATTAGATTTAAATCTTTCAAGCTTTCAATCAGTGCAGCGTGAAAGGGTGAGAGAAAGACAAAAAAGTCATCGGCCTTCAACTAACCGAAGTCGCTACGGTTTTTAAAAAACATTTTGGAGATAGACTATAAAAAAATCATCAGATTTTTGTCGAAAAACCAACGAAAATGTTTTTTGCACCCAAGACCAAATATTTAGGCTCCCCTTTCAAAAATTTATTCGCCCCTGATACGTCCCGCACAATTCGAAACCCCTTGCTATGAGCTATCGAAAGTTAACGATGAATCGATGATGACGGTAAGCGATTAAAATTTCAATAAAAATAAGAATATGCAATTGTAATTTTAACTTTGCTAGTTGCTTATGTCACTACATTACCATTACAGTGTGCAATATGCAATGATGACAATTTACGAATAACCAGTGTACGAGAATAATTGTAGAAAATATAACTGGAGGGTCAGGCTGTAATGCGCGCGGAGTTGGGCTGTGAAAAGGAGACTTATCTCTGGTGACCTAAGAAGGACCTATAGCCTCGGGGTTGAATTCCTCAAACACCGTTCGGCAATTCTCACCTATACGAGTTACATAGGCACATAAGCATTAAACACTACTAATTATTTCAAAAGGGACGGACGATCCATGGGGAGGGGGTGACACCATGAGCTGTCGAAATGGGCGACATCTACCCTATGGTGGTGCCACTGGAAGGAACTATATTTATTCAAGTATGTGTCGCTATTTATATAGGCTACACATTGCAGAAGATGGCGTCCTTGGATACCTCCGCGTGTCCTTAGATACCTATAGACTTGGTGCACGTAGGCAGAACACCAAAGAAACTGCAAATCATTGGTTTTGAACAATAGCAAGGTATCAACTTCTCTTATTAGCGAAAGTTTCCATTGCTTACTATTATAGGCATATAAAAATTATAAGTTATCCCGGGTATGTAGGCCTACTTTACATGGGACCCATTAGCAATGCTGTTCTCAGAAGCATATGACGCATGACAATGTGTTAGGTGTTGCATAGGGCATATGTTATTATGTAGGCGATATAAATTCTCTATCTGTCACATGTACGCCATTTATTATTATTATTATTATTTATTATTATTCAAGCTTACGCATTTTTTATTGTTTCAAGGCCTGGCTGAAGGGTCCTGTGCATTTTAATTATTTCAAGGCCTGGCTGAAGGGTATTACAGCTGACGCACCAATGAGAACAGCCACTCGGGAACTTAACAACCGTTTCTAGAAGTTCTTGTGTTGCAAAAATTGCGCCAACGATAGATCTTATATAATTAGTTCAGAAGTGTCTGGTCGAATATCAGCGGCCACAACGTGACCACATCACGGGCTCAACCCACAACATATCCGCTTGAAACCCTGGTCTAACAGACACCATGCAAGATGCCCAAAATATGGCACAGATCTACGCTTGTGTCTATTTGTTTAAGCCTGAATTCGACAGGCGTGTGCATGATCACGCAGGCCTGTGGTTCTAAAGCGTACAGGTTCTACTAATCGACTACAAAATTGACTACAAAGCGAAACATTATCCTGACGTTTGCTCACATCATGAGGGTTGTCAATTAATGAGAAGTCGCATCCTATTCGAATGTGATTGAAACTAAGACAGCAGCAACAACGTTCTATTCTAATCTCAAAACTGTTCCTTTTCGGGTCGGGAGCGCTTCTGCCCAGCAGCCTTGATGGTTGCTATATAAATCGACTGAATGAATGAGTGAATGAATGCACGAATGAATGAATGAATGAATTATGAATGAATGAATGAATTGATCTGCATTAATGTTACGTTTAAAAAAACTCGCTCAATTTATTACAAATGTTTAATATTGTCATGTAAATACTGACGTGACATGCAAGCCAATACACTGATTAAAAACGCAGCATAATGAATGAAAGAATGATATGCATTGCAACCGCTTGAACGAAGCTGCAGGGCGCTTATATTTTATATAAACGGTAATTTCCTAGTAAACATTGAAAACGTCTAAAACGCAATCAATATAGGAAGGTGAGAGAACTTAGAAAAGGTGTTGTGAAGTGATCAACTGATTTCACGATTAGTTCCATCGTTCTTTCGTTCATTACCGCACTTCCATAAATGACGTTATGCAATTTTGAACCCCAGATCCCGTGTGACGACACAAAATTCACATGATATATTATGATAATATCGTCGCAAATGTGTGACTCACTCACCCCCCGCTCCCCCCCTTAGGTGCGTGACGCCTTTTATGGACGGTCCCTTAGACAATTAATTTGTATGCAACGTACGTCTCTCCGGCTATTGCCTATTCAGAAAATTTGCCAGCCCTGCCTTGAGAAACGAGAACAGTTTTTCAAGTGCGTGTGACAGGTAAATGCGTCATATAATTATAGCCTAAAGGAACGCCAAGACTGAAGGTTGATGGGCCCGGCCCAACTACTGAAGCGTTTTTGTTAAATATTGGCCGATCAAGGTATGTGTTCTGTGGATTTTCCACTTGACTGAACACGGCTAGTTAGTTCATAGGGCTGCTTATTAGTAATTTATTTCATATCGACCTAACAGCATTAAATTTTAAGTAGGCTATAGACGCTGGAAAGGTTTTGTGATGAACACAAAATGCGCTCTAGTAACAGACAGTGTCAAAATGGATGCATAGATAGCTTACATAGGCTAGATACATAATGTTTATAGCCAATATATAATGCATAATATTTATGGTCAATACATATAATACATAAAATGTGTAGGTCTATGCATGCACATGTAATTTATACCTTCATTAAAAGGGACGTTGTGGGCGTTGCGACCCACAAACTCTAGCAATTCCCCGTTCTGCTGCACATACCGAATTGCCAGCGGACTGTAACGGTTCAAGTAAGCTATTGTGGGTAGCCGCATACCTGAAGTTGCAAGTTTATGTCACGCCTTCTCAAGGGTTTTGTAGGAAGTGCTTTTTTAAGAATTGATTTATTTGGTCACCTTGTCATTACAGGCAGACACAGTTTATAAATAATTTAAAAAATTAGAGCAAAAAATATGGAAATGTATACAATCAATTAATAGAACATTTTATACAAGCAAGAAACATGCACAAAGAATTCGACAAACCGCAACAGTTGATCAGAACAACAAGCCGAAAATTACAGATCGAAATAATGGATCGAGATAACAGACCAAAACAACATACCAAAATATAGTCTGCTATCAAGATAACAGACCAAAACAACAGACTAAAGCAACAGATCCAAATAACAGACAAATATAACGGACCAAAACAATAGACCAAAATAACAGACCAAAACAACATACCAAAATATGGTCTACGATCAAGATAACAAGACCAAAGCATCAGACCAAGATAACAGACCAAAACAAAACAACAGATCAAAATATGCGACCAAGACAACAGATCAAAATTACAAACAGAGACAATAGAGCAAAATAACAGACCAAAACAACAGATCAAAACAAGAGAGCAAAAATAACAGACCAAAACAACAGATCAAAACAACAGATCAAAACAACAGATCAAAATGACAGATCAAAATAACAGACAAAGATAACAGGCTTAGATAACAGAACAAAATATACGACCAAGACAGTATACCAAAACAACAGACAAAGCCACAAAGATAACAGACCAAGACAACATACCAAAACAACAGATCAAAAATAGCGACAAAATGACAAACCAGGATTATATAAAAAAATTCACAGATCAAAATATTTAATCAAACTAGCAAATGAAAATAACAGGCCAAGATTACAATCGGGACTGTACCAGCAACTGTCCTCGATCTCTCAACTAAGCTAGTAAGTAGGTAAACTATCGCTCACTAATTCGTCAGTTAGGCTACTGATCTCAGAAGTTTGAGCGTCGATTTTATTTCTATAGCTTTTACGTGCGTATTAATTTGTTAGGGAGTTAACAATGCTTGATAGCCTAGTTTGTTGCCATGTCATTTTAGTACCACTTATAAAAAGACATTCCAAGCTTTTAAAGTCATTAGAAAACAACAATTTCATTCAAGGGTTCAATAAAACTCGCTCTAGTTCCTCGATTTAAAACGTAGGTCGCAGAACCTTTATACATGCTACATCGGTAAGGAGTTAGGACACTAAATATAATATAACAATAAGGCCAATAATACAGCAATTACAAAAACGGACACTTAATAATTATAGCGATAAGAAAAACGGACACTTAGTCTAATTGCAAAAAACGGACACCTCATAACTATAACAACAATACGGTAATAACGAAATTAATGGCAATAACTTAATTTGTTTAATTATATTTACCTGAGTTGCGATAAGGCCTACTGTGTCTCCTCCTCTGTCAAATCAGTCCGCACTTCTACACAGCTGCTGCACTGCACGCGTCCAAACTCCTCTGCGCAACGGCGTCGAAAACTGAATGAATTGGAAATCGATGCGAATATAACTACACTAGTGATGCGCGCCGCGTTCCCTTGGCGTTTTGGGCCCACAGCCAGTAACTACAGAGCCACAGAGCCAGAGCGGAGCCAGAGCAGAGCCATTGAGCCCGAACACGGATGCATGACTGCACACGTCATTTAATGTGGAGCCAGACGAAAGACAAAGAAGACAAAACAGGTGCACAAGCAAGCAGCAAAAGACGCGGACAACCCGAAAACACACAGACGGTCGCCATGGCAGGCATGGGGCTAAACAGCTTAAGCCGCGAAATTTATGATAATGAGGTTGACAGCGCTGCTATCCGGGTAGAGCCTATCCCCGGTCTTTTCATTCTCCCTCCTCTCTCCGCACTCCACTCCGCACTGCCCTCCCCATTCTCTCAATCCTGTGTCCTCAGGCCTTCGAGTCTCTGCCGCCTTATATGAGCTGCTCCCCTCCCAGCCGTCCTCGTTTGTTATTTGGTTCCATGGCAGCCTTTGTGATAATTGAGGTTGGGGAGGTCTGCACGTGTGGACTTGTGCGTGCGTGTCAACTGACCTGTACACGGGGTTTTGCCTTCTTTAGCGACGGAAATAAATAATAGGTCTCTCTGCGTCTGTGGTTCCTTAAAGCCTCGGAGCACTTAAAAATTTCACCAACCCGCAGCGAACCACGTTACTCAAACAAAATTTTAAAAATATTATAAAAATTAATTGCTCAACGAGTAGGTAATACTTGCCCTAAACGTATATCTGCACAATAATAGTCATGACTAAACACCGTGTCCCTCTGACTTATAACTGTATGATAAATTACCCATTGGAGCAACAACTGATAGACTATATATAAACTACAACTAAATGGGTGTGCAAATTAATTTGCTCCGAATCGACAACGCTTAATGATGCATATCCTGTTAATTAGGAAAACGATCAGTGTTATTTGGGGGAATTGTTGTAATTCGCTGTGTGTCTACAACAGGTCATTATGTTTCATTAATTCGTTCTGCTCTGTCTAAAAATACTGTGCCTATTTATTTATAGATTCTCTTCTATTTCTCCATTCTTTTTAATCCTTTATTTGTTTTGTTGATCAATTCTCTTCTGTTGATCCATTTTGTTCTATTGACCCATTCGTTTCTCTTGATTCATACTGATCTGTTATTCCACTTTGTTCTATTGATCCATTATATCCTATCAATGAACCATTCAATCGATCAATCAATCAATCAATCAACCAATCAATCAATCATTCATTCATTCATTCATTCATTCATTCAATCATTCAATCATTCAATCAGTCAGTCAATCAATCAATCGATCATTCATTCAATCATTCAATCACTCAGTCAATCAATCAATCAATCAATCAATCAATCAGCAATCAATCATTAATTAATTAATGCATTTATTCATTCAATCAAGGTTTCTTATCGCAATCAATTGTAACAGCCAGTGCAGCACGAATTAGACAATAGACAATTATATTGTTCGGATATATATTGGTTACAATGGGAAGCTCAAAAGGGATTAGTAACATATATCCCGCTGACTAGGGTCACCCAGGTAGCGGTTTTACAGCAAAGACAGTCGATTATACCAAAATAATCAATTGTAACAAAACGAGTAAAATAATTATCCTTATTTTACACGGTGATTAGGTCTTTATTTATCAATATCAGGTTGAGTGGAGACTTGACTAAGAACTTAACTACAGGCAGTCATAGGCCTATATGCTACACAAATGATTAATATGGAATCAACAGAGTTGATGATGGAGGCGCGAAATCTATTTCAAATTCCTGCAGATTGTTGAAGAGACGGTCTCAGACGGATGTCTAGAGGGATCACTTTCCACATTAAAGAGCCGGATGATTTGATACAAAAGCTACCGTACGGCTGCTGACATGTGTTTAATTGGTGGGGCGAAACGCATTTGAGTTTCTGGTATTATGTATGTGTTCATGTATGTTGGACCCAGTCGAAAAGTAGCCTCTATATAAAGGTCGCACGCAGGAAGTAAGTCGTGTTCAACTCGATAAATGAATAATATTCACCAATCACCAACATTTGGAGGACCGTGATCTGATCATGCAGTTCTCAATAGTTTGTATTCAACGTAGAATGAACTATAGTGTGGACATGCTCGCTCCTAGAAATACCCGGACTCCAGGACTTTTTTTAACGTGCAGTTGTACACAAAATGTGCAGTTGTAGAAGCACTTCTGTACAGTTAATACTAGCCAAAAAGGTCATTGTTCTTTGATTGGAAGTAATTTACCATGGATGATCGGAAAGGAAAGAAGGAGTTGTGCAGTTCTAAAAATTCCTTTAAAATAACCCTGCCGCACTCATAGGAACCGCTCTCTTTTGTAGCACTACCAATTTTCGAAACCTGGATTCATTGTGTTGAAGAGCAGATCACAATTTTATTGCAACAATTCAAGTACGGATGGGCCAGGGTGTAATACATTTGCAGTCTAATAAGGTTAGGGAGTATGTGAGATTAATGAGATGTTCTAGCTAAGACACCAACGCTTTTCGCAATTTTTTAGTTGAAATATTGGCTAGCCAGGGGCGGATCCAGAGGGGGAAATCCGGCCATGGCCCCATTTAGAAATGGCCTTATTTCTCACCGGCTATATTGCCGGAGGAAGTGTACGTGACCCCCATCAGTCTCGCAGGCTTTCAACAATATAAAAAAGATCATCAGATTTCACGGCGGACAAAATGATGGGCCTATATTTTTTCAAAAATTTCTACTCAATGACTAAAAATGGCCATCAGATTTACGGCGGACAAAATAGTATATTTAAAAAAAATGTCTACCAAATACTAAAAAAGGTCATCAGATTTTACAGCGACGAAACTTTTTTCCAGACCAAAGATTTTTCGGCCAAAGACCACAAAGAAATTTCTTTAAGACCCAAGACCAAAAATGTTGGCCCCCTTCGAAAATTTCTGTATCCGCCCCTATGGTAAGCGCAAATGTGTTCGTTCCACGTTAAGTGCTACTGTGCTGGTCAACACGAACCCAAAGAAATTACTAGACTCAACCGGTATAACAGGAACATCCCTAATAACTAAAAATAAATTATCAATGAGACTAAATAAGATAAAATTGGTTTTATTTAGACTAAGTATGAGTCTATATAGGCTATATTTGAGCAGACAGGTTATAGTCAGCAACATTAATTAATTCAGTATATTTATTATCTTTACTAAGTTCGGTCATGATTTTGGGAGTAAAAACATTGTAAATAGTGGCGTCTGCAAATAGTGGAAGATAATGTTTGCGGACTGTTCTGTTGATCCGTTCTATATTATTAATTCATTTTGTTCTATTAACCCATTTTGTTCTATTAATCCATTTTGTTCTATTAATCCATTTTGTTCTATTAATCCATTCCGTTCTGTTCATCCATTTTGTTCTGTTGATCCGTTCTATATTATTAATCCATTTTGTTCTATTAACCCATTTTGTACTGTTGATCCATCCTATTCTATTAATCCATTTTATTCTATTAATCCATTTTGTTCTATTAATCCACTTTGTTCTATTAATCCATTTTGTTCTATTAATCCATTTTGTTCTATTAATCCATTTTGTTCTATTAATCCATTTTGTTCTATTAATCCATTCCGTTCTCTTTATCCATTCTGTTCTATTAATCCATTTTGTTCTATTAATCCATTCCGTTCTATTAATCCATTTTGTTCTATTAATCCATTTTGTTCTATTAATCCATTCCGTTCTCTTTATCCATTCTGTTCTATTAATCCATTTTGTTCTATTAATCCATTCCGTTCTATTAATCCATTTTGTTCTATTAATCCATTTTGTTCTATTAATCCATTCCGTTCTATTAATCCATTTTGTTCTATTAATCCATTTTGTTCTATTAATCCATTCCGTTCTCTTTATCCATTCTGTTCTATTAATCCATTTTGTTCTATTAATCCATTCCGTTCTATTAATCCATTTTATTCTATTAATCCATTTTGTTCTATTAATCCATTTTGTTCTATTAATCCATTTTGTTCTATTAACCCATTTTGTACTGTTGATCCATCCTATTCTATTAATCCATTTTATTCTATTAATCCATTTTGTTCTATTAATCCACTTTGTTCTATTAATCCATTTTGTTCTATTAATCCATTTTGTTCTATTAATCCATTTTGTTCTATTAATCCATTTTGTTCTATTAATCCATTCCGTTCTCTTTATCCATTCTGTTCTATTAATCCATTTTGTTCTATTAATCCATTCCGTTCTATTAATCCATTTTGTTCTATTAATCCATTTTGTTCTATTAATCCATTTTGTTCTATTAATCCATTTTGTTCTATTAATCCATTCCGTTCTGTTCATCCATTTTGTTCTATTAATCCATTTTGTTCTATTAATCCATTCCGTTCTATTAATCCATTTTGTTCTATTAATCCATTTTGTTCTATTAATCCATTTTGTTCTATTAATCCATTTTGTTCTATTAATCCATTCCGTTCTCTTTATCCATTCTGTTCTATTAATCCATTTTGTTCTATTAATCCATTTTGTTCTATTAATCCATTCCGTTCTGTTCATCCATTTTGTTCTGTTGATCCATTTTGTTGCATCGATTCATTCTCTTCCATTGATCCATTCTTTTATAATGTTCTATCTTGATGTTCCATTTTGTCCTATTGATTCATTCTTTTCAATTGACCCATATGCTGTCGCCTGGCATGGATGGATTCCCTTGGTTGGGCTCAGCGTGAGTGCAGAACGCTGTGTCATCAATATTTTTTAGCCTCGCCCTTATCCTCCTCAACACGCTTGAGACTCTGTCTGGGGGTCTACGAGCCATTAAAAGACCTAGGCAGGACTACAAAATCAAATGTGAAATTGGGAAACAAGTTTGATGTGTGATTTTGACGGGGGGGGGGGAATGAAAAAATAAAAATTTTCAAATCCGATGCTATTTTTTAAATTGTAAAGATGAAAGAAAGATGGCCAAACGAGTTAAACCGGAAATGTCGCATTGGACCTTAGTGAATTTATCCAGGATATGAAATTAAAATTTTACAAGAAGTAGATTGAAATCCGTTAGCGAAGCTAGGTGTATTCGTGATTCACAGTGGGGGTTTCGTAGGTTAAACCCCCCATTGGCCTAGAAAAAGTTTTTATGAAGGTTATATATCCACTCAAATAAGAAAAAACAAAACAATTGCTTGTAGTAACAATTGTTTTTCTTCCTTTATTCCCTTTGTTACTTTATTCACTTTTTAAACTGTAATACTGTTGGGTTGGTGTCGGAGAGGGCATCCGGCCAGACCATAACCCCCCCAAATACCCCATAATAAATTTCTGGCTACGCCACTGGTGATTCATGATTGAATATTCATGAATCATGACGTCAATAAATAATAATGTGAACGCTAAATCACATGCATGCATTTCGCTTTTTTAGTCCAGACTGCAAAGCTGGTTGTTGATGCCTTAGAATACCAGAGTGCCTAGAGCTTACGACGACCTGAAAACTACCCTGCTGGGACTATATATAGCACCGCCCTTGTACGGCTGCGAAGTAGCCAAACCTTGATGTCTTTTATAGACATCGGTGCATAGCTTGCTAGCTGACGAATGAGTTACAATTACTTACAAATAGGTTATACTAACAATAGATTATAATAATACTGGTGACGATAATAGTAATAATATTCCTACTACTAAAAATAATTATAATAGACTAAAGACAATAATATTTATAGCTACGTAACACAGCCAAGCGGCTACAACTTCCTACAAGGGTGTCTCACATGACGTTGCTGGCGGTGATGATGATGATGACGACGACGACGATGATGATGATGATGACGACGATTATGATGACGATGATGATGATGATGATGACGATGATGCTGATGACGATGAAGGTGCCTTCTTTTAGCTTCTTTTGGAAGCGAAGCCATGTAAGTTTCCAATTAGAAATCGGCTTAAGTTTCGTGTGCGACAGTCAGAACGGGATGGGTATTTTGAATGTGCGCTAGATTTAAAAGACAGTGTTCGAATATGGGTCAAAGTGTGGCTATGTATACGACTACCTCTTACCTTCAGTCAGATGCATTTCAAGAGCGCTGGCCAGCCCCCGATTCTGAGTAACTGCGGCTGGGTTTTCCCCACTCCACCAGGATGTAGATTGGGCGCATTATTTACAGCCAGCAGTAATAATAATTATTTACAGCCAGTGGCTTGTTTGTCAAAAGAACAATAAATTCCGAAAACTTGTTAGCACAGGGAAGGCGATGGCGGACAACGTTCGCATGGGAACTACATACAGTCATGTGGGCCGAGCAAATACACGGCTGCAGTGGACTACAATCATGTGGCAATACATTGCAAGCATATGGTTTCTGGTAGAGTGGGCCAGGAGGTGTAAGAGACTAATTGTCTACTGGGTTCAAGCATTCTCTTGTTGTTTAGAGCAGAAAGTGGTGGTGGTGGTGGTGGTGGTGGTGGTGGTGGTGGTGGTAGTGGTGATTGTGATTATGATGATGATGATGATGATGATGATGAAGATGATGATGATGATGATGATGATGATGATGATGATGATGATGATGATGATGATGATGATGATGATGATGATGATGATGATGATGATGATGAAGACGATGACGATGACGATGACGATGATGATGATGATGATGATGATGATGATGATGATGGTGGTGGTGGTGGTGACGGTGGTGATGATGATGATGATGATGATGATGATGATGATGATGATGATGATGATGATGATGATGATGATGGTGATGGTGGTGGTGTTGATGGTGATGCTAATGAGAACAATGTTGATGAAAGAAAATGTAACAAGATCATCGCTACAGCTGTGCATGGGAATGATGACCACGTTTTTCAGAACCCCTCACAAAAAGTTGTGTCATAACAAAAATAAATCATGCGATTTCTGGCATAGAGAGCCGTGAAAAATGACGACATCACAAAGCACGATTTGTCTGAAATTATTCTGAATTGATGTGAGATTCCACTCGAGTCCCGACAATCGGAGTCACGGTTCAGAAGCCGTCATGGTCGACCGAGTAGACTTCGGTTCAACTAGTGGCCCTGAGGACCAGTTTGCATTGCGGTGGGCAGTGGCCTACATCCTACGTCAAGCAGGGTGGATTACTGTCTCCAATGTAATGACATGAATCACCTGATTACGGGAGGCATTGGGTGGTTGCCCACAAAACATAAACCGCATTTTTTCTACAGTGGCATTTATAAAGGAGCAGAGGCTTTGGGTGTTTACTATTCTTGGGCGATGGTGGCAATGGCATTGACGGTGGTGTGATTGTGCTCGGGTGATAGTGACAGTGGTGACGGCGGCGGTGGTGTACGTAGAGCTTAGTGGCAGTGGTGGTTGTGGCAGTGGTGGTTGTGGCAGTGGTGGGGTTGGTGGTCTGCGTCTGGATTTTCTTTCTTTAATTAACGCAACTGCAATTGTATTTTCAGAGCATTATTGTGAGTGAAGGACTTGAAGCTCAAGGTCTATAATACACAGTAACCGCCTTTAGGACGGGGGATCGAACCCGTATACTCCGCGTTACAGGCCAACCGCTTTAACCAATCGACCATCTTGCAGTGGTTCTAAAACAAAACCAACATATAAAAACATATATACATACATATATATAAACATATATACATACATATATATAAACATATATACATATATATATATATTCCGATCCGCTTTAAAATCATTTTTATGTATGTTATACGCTATAACCGTATAACATGAAGCAGGCAACATTCTGTGTGACGTCTCACGGTCATTGGTATAGCTTTCATCCACGAGTGTCTCCTAGCTGCTTGAACCAATTGCACGCGTCATCAGTCGGCATTCTAACTGCCTGGCAACCAGTGGAGAGCCTCTGTACGGGGTTCGTTTATTAAAGAGACAAATCGGTCTTGAACTGCGTGGTACTAAGTCTGTATAATTATATCTGAGGTATAGAATTGAATTGTATATGCAATGATGCATGACCGTTGCTGTGTTGTCCTTGGTCGACTGTTTATACTGTAAAGAACTCCAGCAACACTGTATGCAAAACACTTCAGAAGTCTTCACAAACTTCAGTCTTGCCATTTCTTACACCCATGCAGTCATCCTTAGTTTTTTTGGGTTAAGTAGCCGGTCATCAGCATGCACACCTGTCTTGAACCCATGTACACATTGTACAGAGTTCATAAATATCACACTGTCATCATAAACCATCTTGTACTTTGTATATATAATACGTGACAAACTGAACTCTCTATATAAAACTTGTATGTAGGCCTATATTATATAAAATAATTATATATGCTGTGTATGACGCCTATCAAAGCGTCGTCAAATAAACGTTATATACCTCTCCTGTATATACCGGTCCAGTGTCTTTTCGTGCAATAAATAAGTTAGAAGTATAATTCTTTATTAGGCTATTATCCACTTGAAATTTGCAAATGCACACACCGGAAAATACAACATGCTACATCGTTGTTGTAACCCAACATGTCATAATAAGCAGGAGTATTGGCTGTATACTGTATAGGCATTGCAGGAACATCTTGGTGCGAATTTTCTAATTACATCCGACACCTCTCACCCTAGCTCGCTTGCAAAGTCCCACCATGCTGGAGACAAATTGTGCACTCGTATGTATGCGCGCACTTGTTATTGCGCCCCTTCAAGATATACTACTCAGAAGCGCTCCCGACTACAGCGTGGACACCGAATCAGAGTTTCTCGCCGAAGCGCTTATCAATTGAGAGAGTAAAGGGCTTGCCTAAGGTCCTTATGCGTTGGCTTGAGGTGGATTTGAACCAGAACCCCTATGGCTGTAAGGCAACGAACATACCCACTACACCACCGCGCCCCGGTTTTGCTATAACGCATCGTGGACCCCATTGCCTGTCAAACCGTATGCAGGTCCATACACTGAAAGGAAGTGAAGTGAGTATATGCCTATATATATAAAAAATTGTTTATATATACGTAGGCTATATGATTCTTTTGCTTTGTAGAGGATGTTATTAATATTCGCAGAAAAGTCTAAACTATCGGAGTGAGCGACGCCATAAACCTTGGCTACCCCCCACCCCGAACGATACCTGCTAAACATAAGCAAACAGTGATGATCTTGAAGTAATAGGGTTGTTTGTCGCGGGGCGCCTATAATAAAATATTATGGCCTCACATGACTTGCTATGACTAAGACGCTGGTCGATACTTCCTATTTCTAGCCCACGCTGCTACAGTCATGCAGGCCTATGTCACTATAATATGTGGTCAAGTTCTAATATCGGTAGCGGCAATATGTTATGCAGGAACTACATGTACATGTATGCAGATGGCAATGTCGTCTGCGTATTTGAAGTTTCAATTGCCTGTATAATTATAATAGTTTTTAAGGTCAGACTATTCAGATGCATGCATGGGCTTGTCTTCCCTTGAGTCACCGCTCGACTTTCTACGAATCTTTACTGAGATTATAATCAATTATAAATATAACGGTGGTAAATAACTGATCTTGGCCTCAAAGGATCGGCCATCATCAGAAGTGTACAGTATGGACTGTGGCTTCAGGCTGTGTGTGTTGATCGGGCTTAACGACACTTTTTCATATCGAAGATGATTAGTGTCGGAGGCAGAGAACAACCTCACTCCACGTTTATATTGCGACCGAGCCACCCGCAGTAAAGATCCGAGATATTAATCTCTGATAAACCGACCGACCGGGAATCGAACCCGGGCCGCCGGTGTCACGAAATAAAGTCTCCCCCCGATACAAAGTCTCCCCTCGAAACCGAGTCTCCCCCTGGCTAAAACTCTGTATTGGAAGAAATTTTCTGAAGTAAAAGTATCATATGTTTTCTTGTTATATAATCTGGCAACGTAAACTAACCGTTTATCCTGCTCATCTCTAAATTTGATGCAGCTGCAGCCAATTTTTCGCTGAACGGGGGAGACTTTATTTCGTGGACGGCGGAAATATTCTCTCCCCCACGGAGACTTTATTTCAGAATATACTCTCCAGGGGCGAATTTATTCTGGAACAGATTCTCCGGGGGGAGAATCTTTTTCGAAATAAAGTCTCCGGGGAGAGACTTTTAAGGGGGAAGACTCTGTCACGCGACACGGCGTGGCGAGCGGGCTACCAACCCACTCGGCCACTCAGGATCTCTCGGCTTCAGGCTTCAGGCTATCTGTTGTACCTACTATTATGCACATGTACATTGTACGTTGTAACTGTTCAGTGAAATAATTATTGGTGATGACACACGCTGCATGCTAAATACAATGATAAGTACATGTACGTCTTAAAGAATTCGATTACGTTATCGAAGAAATATGCAAGCGATTCTGCTCTCAGTGATTTTTAGCTGAAGTAAACTAAGCCGGAATTATTGTGATTTGGAAAGAATTAAAGAACTCAGGGTTTTAATGGACATGTACTGAAGTCTCCCCATGAGCTCAGATCTCTTCTCAGTAGTCAGCATTAATTCAATCAATCAATCAATCAATCAGTCATTCATTCATTCATTCATTCATTCGTTCATTCATTCGTTCGTTCGTTCGTTCATTCATTCATATATTCATTCATTCATGCATTCATTCATTCATTCATTCATTCATTCAATGGACTTACGAGATATAAATGAAAGATGATGACACAATTTAAATAATACATATTATACGTTTTCCAACGCTCCACGCGTACGGGTTTCTCTCCTCTCCTCTCCTCTCCTCTCCTCTCCTCTCCTCTCCTCTCCTCTCCTCTCCTCTCCTCTCCTCTCCTCTCCTCTCCTCTCCTCTCCTCTCCTCTCCTCTCCTCTCCTCTCCTCTCCTCTCCTCTCCTCTCCTCTCCTCTCCTCTCCTCTCCTCTCCTCTCCTCTCCTCTCCTCTCCTCTCCTCTCCTCTCCTCTCCTCTCCTCTCTCTCGTTCATTAGTGAGGTTTCACTTTGATTGGAGTATAGATTCAGTTCATATACACTCTGCAGCGCGAGGAGGAACTACAAGTGAAGCCAATCGCAGTAGAAGTAGTAATTGGCAGGAAGCAGTTGAAACTGCTGCCAGGAATACAAGTCCTCTTAACTTATGAACGTTGTTTATGCGAACTGACTGACTGACTGCGTATAAGGTCGATTCACTCCTTTTAAAGACCGTCTTTCCTTCATCAAACACGAACACAAACAAACGCGTCGTTCAGCCACCAACTTCTCTCTCTCTCTCTAGTCGGACATGGATCGTACTAACGTACGTTGCTGCTCTACTCCACTCACCTATACATGACTAGACATCATAGACATAAGCGAACATTCAGCTATATTTTTCATGCATGGGTCTATAGATCGGGCCTAAATGGACTCTATTATGATAAAGGTACGATTTGAGAATCGTTCGTGAATAAAGTGGTACCCTGCTTTTGGTTTTAAAGTGACGTTTTAGAAGTTGTGAGATAGCAAATTTGATAACAAGGATATAGGTCCTATTGTATAGGCTACGAATTACATAATCTATAATTATTATGGACGTTGTTAGGATGACGCGTTTCTGTAGAACCCCGTTACTAGTCCTCTCCTCTTCTCTCTTTTCAAGGGAACCGGTAAAATGGTCACTGAATGATTTACCAGAGCTCTTTCCAAATCGCAGAACTACATAAATTGACAGGTTCTTCATTAGCATTCACACGTATACGGCAAATTTAGGTATACGCTGTGCATTGAAGGAATTCGAACGAGTCAAGATTATCTTGTGAATATAAATATATATTCACAAGATAATCTTGACTCGTTTAGCATCGGCTGCGTTTTTTGTCTGACTTCTAGAATCGGACAGAGGCGTCTGGGAATGGAACAACAACGGCGGCCAACGACGACGATGACGTAGACCCTATGGAATTCGGATTAGCATTCACGTGTCTTGACGTCACACTGACCTGCGTCATGAGTCTACTCAGTGTCCTTGGCAACGCTGTCGTCATCGTTTCCGTGACAACAGTCAGTCGATACAGAACAAGCATCAACGTCTACATCGCTAACCTCGCTCTGGCCGATGGACTCTTCGGACTCATATTCCCCATCATCGTCCCGAATCTCATGCTTCACAGGTATTGTGCATACACCTGAACAGGTGTAGGCCTACCTCTACACCTGTATTGGTATAACCAGTGGCGTAGCCAGGAATTTATGATGGCTTTTTTGCCTGGCCGGATGCCCTTTCTGACACCAACCCAACAGTATTACAGTAAATAAAGAGCGAATAAAGTAACAAAGAGAATAAATTAAGAAAAGCAATTGCTATTACAAGTAATTGTTTTGCTTTTCTTATTTAAGTGGATATATACCTTAAAAAACTTTTGTCCTAGGCCAATGGGGGTTTAGCCTGCCAAACCCCAGTTGTCTACGCCACTGGGTAGGCTATAACTGTAGTATCAGAGGACTGAAGCATGCACATGTACACTACATTATCTTTTATGGCATCTAATGACGGCACTAGCCCTAAGCCTAATTCAAACCGACCCTAACGACGCCAAACCTGACCCTAACCGACCTTCACGACGCCTAACCTGACTTAAAATGACTCCCACTACACCTAACCTGACCATAAGCGAAACTTAGATCCCCGGTACTACAGTTATACTCTGTATAAACAGCTCCCACCATATAACATGCTCTCTGAAACTCTGAAAATTGGACTCGGATCCCCTCATGTCTACCCTCTGGACTCAACGCAGCGCTCGTGAATAAGCTTGGCTGCTTTCGAGCGGCGCTTTAGAAGTTTGGAGACTGCGATTATAATTACGACAATGCGTCCACACATAATTTTATATAGCCTATAGATACATAAAAAGATATTTTACGCATACATGCATGCATCAAGCATACACGAATGCATACATTCGCACGTGCATATATACTTATGCAGATGCAAAGATACGTAATCACATAGGTATACGGGTTGCTTGGTAGTTATGCACAGTGGCGCCCGCATACGTACGCACGTACGCAAGTGCGTACAGCGCGATGACTAAAAAAAAGGTCATCAGTTTTTCGGCGGATGGAAAAGGTATTTTTGGTGGAAATTTTGGCTGATGACTAAAAAAAGTCATCAGTTTTTTCGGCGGATGGAAAAGCTTTTTGGGGGGAAATTTTGGCTGATGACTAAAAAAGTCATCAGTTTTTTCGGCGGATGGAAAAGGTATGTTTTTGGGGAAATTTTTGCTGATGACTGAAAAAAAGGTCATCAGTTTTTTTCGGCGACTTTGACGAAATTTTTTTCCCTGTTCCCCCTCCATCGAAAATTTCTGTGCGTACAAGAAAAAAATCCTGCGGGCGCCGCTGGTTATGCAAACTGCTTCGCTGAGGGTCAGTGAAGCATGACACTTTGCCATTGAGTGCGCGCATTCTCATATGCAAATAATAATAATAATTATGCATGTTTAATATACAGTCAAGTGTTTATAGTTACGGGGCAGGCAGCAGTTTGCTGGTGTACAGAGAAACAAGCAAAAATCTGGGTCTGTACCGTTATACAATGAAGTCAGTGGGTCAGCTGCGTGACATAGATACTCGTGGTTTTCCAGTCGACTACCTTCAAATAAAGAAACTGCTAAAATTATGTGCTATAGAAAAAGTTACGGGTGTTAGGTTATACCGACAGCTACTATATATATATATAGGCTAAATAAAGCCACGAAGTAGGGCAGAAGAAAGACAGAACAGACAGGCTATATACAACCACCCAACTTGGGCCAGCTTAAGGGGCGTCATCTATCCAGGGTCATCCCTGGTGCTTTTAGAGTTTCTGATAGTGGCACAGCCTATGCCTGGGAGGTTGATAAATACTAGAACGCCCAGGGAAAGAACGTAGGCGTAGGCGTCACCCGAACAAAATTGCCTCAGACTTTTCTGAATTCATGGCCAAAGTAACCATTTAAACAGAGCCACGTATTCGTGGATCAGATTCAGAGTTGCGTCGAGTTTTAGCGTATACGCCAGACAGATCAATGTGCAAACGATATGGAGTTGAGTATCATTCGCGTGCTGTTGTTATTAGACTCCACAGAGTCCACAGTGATTAGCTATGTAGGCTACCAGCGTTACCCAAACTTCTTTTTGGCCACGGAACCCTTCACGACATAATAATAATATTATTTCTTGCGGAACCCCAGTCGCAACTAAACGCATCGAGGCGTGCATGGCGCCTGAGAAGCATAGGGCCTACTTATATGTACCTATGTACATACCGGTACCTAAACACACACACACACACACACACACACACACAAAAGTAGAAAGATTATTTGTTGTACGAAAAATTGATTTGCACTGTTTTGAAACCATGGGTCACAATGCGTCTACTGGAAGTGGCCTATACGAAGTTAGAATGCGAACAGCGCCTTTGTTTCTTCTCATGAAATTTTTCTATATTTGGCTTGATGCTCCAAAGCTGGATTTTTATGTCAGCTACTAGACGTACTCGATTTCTACATTTTGCTTCTGTTCAAATAGGTTTAGGCGTATAGAATATGAAAACGCAGTTGCGTGCAATACGTGGCATAATTATGGCAACACATGGTAACTGCACATTTCGCTACTGCAGTGGGGGTCTTTTTTAATTAGCCCATTCTAGGCATCAGTCAATAAAAGTTAATTGAAATTCTGATTCGTTTGCGTTTATGTCCATAAGAAGTTTTTAGTCTTTATCGGAAAAGTTAGGCCCAGCTAATTTCTCGCCTAGGCTTAGAACTACTTTGGTTGACGTTGAGTCCATTTATTATCACAATTCGTGGTAAAATAAATGTATATGCATGGGCACCGAAATTTTGGATCATCGCTGAATGGGTGAGGACAAAACACAGAAGACAGATCGGCCTATTGCAGCTTCAAACGTTTTGTGCATTTTCAGCAGCTGCTTGATATTCTCTATTACAGTAAAAATTTAAAATAAATGTTTATGCACAACTTTTCGCGGAACCCTTGTGCTCAACCTGCGGATCCCTTAGGTTCCGCGGAACGCACTTTGGGAGACGCTGAGCTATAATACGACTGTTATTATAATTATTGAGGAAGAAAAGATTGTAAATAATAGAGGACCGATGCCAAGATCCCTGTGGCAATGCAAACAGAGGTCTCAGTCCAAGCGATCCCGATGTCCACCTGCTGATTCCGGTCACGTACACAATGGTCTTAGAAATGCAATTGTCGAGGCTGGATATATGGCCTATAGGTCTGAAGTTAAATAGGGGCTGGAGTCTATAGGTCGGGTTTTTAAAGCAAAGGCGTGAATAGAGAATATTTGAAGCATGGTGGAAACATCCCAATATTGCTGATCTTGCTTAGGAAAACTGTAGCGAAGTGTGCAGTAACGTGGGATAAAACAGCAGAACAAGTAATGACAAGTGATGCAGGTAGGAAGTTCATTGGGGATTGTTTAGGGACCATGCCTTTGAGAAGAATATAGACTTCAAAGTAGGTGACAGACGGGCCCGTAAAGGCCGATCCAGAGAAGTCAGGGTGGAAAAGCAGGTCATTCAAAACTAAATTTAGCCGTGCAGTCTAATAATAGCATATGACATTCACGACTGTTGATCTAAAATAATGTATTGTATTGTTTAGGAAAAATGTAGATATATGTTAGAACACAGATCGAGTCTGATTCTCATAATATAACCGTTGGGTATATTGTTGGCTATTGTTGGCAGTTTATAACCAAACTTCTATCAGTCAAGTAACCAACCAACATAACAACCAGGCAACAAGGCAACGAGGCAATCGAAGCGGTAGTTTTCGGGTATGTTGAGCAAAATAGGAAAGCCTACAAGATTGCCTGTAGCCCTGTACCTTTCGACTAGAGCAGCGTGACATTGCCTTACATAATTATAATTATTAATCAGATGTCGGGTCTCTCGTCAGCGATGATACTTCTTAGGCCTAATAATAGCTTTATTACATTAGTCATTTCTTATTGAATCAGATCTTTGAGTAGCCAAGCTAGTGCATACCATTTCGACTGGTCATCCGGGTTCTGAGAATAACGTGAAAAGAAAGTAAGAGGCCAAGAGCAGCAGCGCGAGAACACGTGCGACCTAAATAATGTCATCTGTGAGGTGAAAATATATAGGCCAAATTTTTCTTAGCATGGTGAAACGAGGTCGGATGAAGTTGGTGGCTGACAATGAACAGCGCTCGTGAATAACGTGGTCTCCTCCTACGCCTGGACTTTGAGGGGCGCTTTAGAAATTTGGAGATTACGATTACGATTATAGTGTATAGCATATACCTCTCAATTAAATAGAAAGTACAATCACACTGGAGAGTGGAGACCCTGAAGGGAACTATTCTAACGGCCCGCTAAGTAGCCTATAGGACCCATACGGTAGCAGTATACAGTCTCACATTTAAGAGACAAATGAACATTCTTAACTAACTACTTAACAACACGCATTCTAGGTCAACAGTCAATTTGAGCAAATAGCTACGACACAAAAATATTAAGGCTACATTGAATCACACATGGAAATGAACATTGCCGCACCTATATACTTAGCAAAAGAATCATTGATTTAAATATTGTTGACCCACACAGATGCACTTATGACCTGACCGTATACGTCTTGCGTAAAGGCAACTTCGTTCATCTCATTATAAACTTGATCCCACTCAATTTTACCTACCATCACCAAACCCTACCCGGCTTGTCCTGAACTGACCTGACGCTAGCCAGGATTTGATTTCTGGGGGTGTTTCACTCACCAGTTTTTCTTCCTAAAAAAACTGATGACCTTTTTTTAGTCACCCGGAATATTTCGGGGGGTGTTTTCATGATTTTATTTCATGGTTTTCACACCATGTGCTCGTAAATGCATTATATTATTTCTCACATTTTCCATTTCGGGGGGTGTTCAAACACCCAGAACACCCCCTAGCTACGGCCTTGCTTGGCCTGGACCCTAAATGAGCTGACCCGAAAAGACCAATCCTCACCTATAGGTTATCGTGTGTTTCAGAAACACCCTCGACCACAGGCTGTGCCGTTTCTGGGGTCTGGCGACAGGCATCTGCGTCCTGGCGACGACCTTTACCCTGACCCTGATCGCCTTCAGCCGCTACGTCTTCGTCGCTCACCCCCGTCGCTGCACCGACCTCTTCACCGTCAGAGTCAACGTCGGTCTCTGCGGGGTCGCCTGGGCGCTGGCCGCCACCGTTCAACTCCTCTCGCAGACCGGATGGAGCGATGCGGTCTTCAACCCGAAGACGCATGCGTGCAGTTTCGTACGCGACGACGGGTCCTACCAACACTTCTTGCTCTCATGCGGAATAGTCGCACCGCTTCTCTTCATCTGCGTCTTCTACCTTCTGCTCTTCTCGGCCGTTCAGCGCAGCAAGAACAAGGTCAAGAGAAGACGAGACATGGCTCGAACCGCTGACAGTGGCATAACCAAAGTAGACATGACTCGAACCTCTGACAGCAGCAAAACCAGAGTGGACATGGCTCCAGCCACTGACAGCAGCAAAACCAGAGTGGACATGGCTCGAACCACTGACAGCAGCAAAACCAGAGTGGACATGGCTCGAGCCACTGACAGCAGCAAAACCAGAGTGGACATGGCTCGAACCGCTGACCAGAGTGGCATGACCAGAGTGGACATGGCTCGAACCACTGACCAGAGTGGCACGACCAGAGTGGACATGGCTCGAGCCACTGACCAGAGTGGCATAACCAAAGTAGACATGACTCGACCCGCTGATAGCAGCATAACCAAAGTAGACATGACTCGACCCGCTGATAGCAGCATAACCAAAGTAGACATGACTCGAACCACTGATAGCAGCATAACCAAAGTAGACATGGCTCTAGCCACTGACAGCAGTAAAACCAGAGTGGACATGACTCGACCCGCTGATAGCAGCATAACCAAAGTAGACATGACTCGAACCTCTGACAGCAGCAAAACCAGAGTGGACATGGCTCGAGCCACTGACAGCAGCAAAACCAGAGTGGACATGGCTCGAACCACTGACAGCAGCAAAACCAGAGTGGACATGGCTCGAGCCACTGACAGCAGCAAAACCAGAGTGGACATGGCTCGAACCGCTGACCAGAGTGGCACGACCAGAGTGGACATGTCTCGAGCCACTGACCAGAGTGGCATAACCAAAGTAGACATGACTCGACCCGCTGATAGCAGCATAACCAAAGTAGACATGACTCGACCCGCTGATAGCAGCATAACCAAAGTAGACATGACTCGACCCGCTGATAGCAGCATAACCAAAGTAGACATGACTCGAACCACTGACAGTGGCATAACCAAAGTAGACATGACTCGAACCACTGACAGTGGCATAACCAAAGTAGACATGACTCGACCCGCTGATAGCAGCATAACCAAAGTAGACATGACTCGAACCACTGACAGTGGCATAACCAAAGTAGACATGACTCGAACCACTTACAGTGGCATAACCAAAGTAGACATGACTCGAGCCGCTGACAGCAGCAAAACCAGAGTGGACATGACTCGAACCACTGACAGTGGCATAACCAAAGTAGACATGACTCGAACCACTGACAGTGGCATAACCAAAGTAGACATGACTCGAACCACTGACAGTGGCATAACCAAAGTAGACATGACTCGAACCACTGACAGTGGCATAACCAAAGTAGACATGACTCGAACCACTGACAGTGGCATAACCAAAGTAGACATGACTCGAACCACTGACAGCAGCATAACCAAAGTAGACATGGCTCTAGCCACTGACAGCAGTAAAACCAGAGTGGACATGACTCGACCCGCTTATAGCAGCATAACCAAAGTAGACATGACTCGAACCACTGACAGTGGCATAACCAAAGTAGACATGACTCGAACCACTGACAGTGGCATAACCAGAGTGGACATGGCTAGAGCCACTGACAGCAGCAAAACCAGAGTGGACATGGCTCGAGCCACTGACCAGAGTGGCATGACCAGAGTGGAAATTGCGCTGACAAAGACGATGGTCATTATATTCGTTGGGTTTGTCGTCTGCTTCGTCATCTATTACGTCGTCAACGTCGTCGACAAGAGATCCTGCTTCCTGCCGATCTGGGTCCACAAGATGTCCAGCTGGTTCCTTGAGCTTCATTGCTGCATCAATCCAATCATCTATCGACTGCGGAATCGACGGTTCAAGGAAGACTGCAGCGCATCCCGATGGTCCTTCTGCATTCGAGGATGCTAGGAAGGGGAAAGGGGTGAAAGGAAGAGGAGGAAGGCAGAGAAGGACGAGGGAAGAACATGAGGTTGGGTAAAAGCGATCAACAATGATGACGATGATGATGAGGATGACGAGGGTAATGAGGATGAGGATGAGGGTAAGGGTGTTAAGGGTAAGGATGACGAGAATGATGATGAGGATGATGGGGATGATGATGATGAGGAAGAGGAGGATGTGGAAGAGGAAGATTAGGATGATGAGGACCAGGATTATGAGGATGATGTCGAAGATGATGAAGAGGAAATGGAGGAGGAAGGGGAGATGCAGGAGGAGCAGGAGGAAGAGAAGGAGGAAGATGAAAAGGATGATGAGGATTGCGAGGATGAGGATGAAGGTGGGTGTGATTGTGAGGATGGGATGACGATGCTATTGAGGAAGTGGATGAAGATGAAGATGAGAATAAAGGTGAAGGCCAGTGTGGAGGCGATGATGATTGATGATGATGATGATGATGATGATGATGATGATAATGATGATGATGATGCCGACGACGACGATGAAGACGACGACGATGATGATGATTATAGTTGTCGTCGACGCATTAACACCAAAGGAAAGTGAACGCTTATTTTCGTTTCTGTCTTCTTTTCCTTTCGCTCGATGGCACCACATTTATGCGTAATGCCCTATTTACCATCTGCACAGAAGACTGGACGTTCCCCTTTCGTCCGTGTCATTGGGTTTAATAGAATACTAAGGCCAATTAACCAATGCGAAACGAGCTGCGGACCGCAGATGCGGGCTTGATGCTAAAATTTATTATTATTAAGTCGTTTCCTCTTTCTGAAGAACCGCTTAATAATGTTAGCCTATTCTGGCGACGCCTATGGACGCTAAGGGTACCTAATTATCACTGTTTACTGCGATAATTGTAGGACTAATAAATATGTCGTGTTGCAGTGGGAACAATAAACGAATGGTTTGTAGTAATGTTATTAGCATATGGGCACCCGCAGCTAATTCTGGAGAGGGGGAGGGCAAGACAAAAATGGCCACGGTAAATATTTTAGCAGGATCTTGGGAAAATGCAAAATAGGAAATGAATTGTTTTTATTATAGACGTTTCCACATGTCAATTTCTCAGGTTGAATGTGTGCATCGTTAGCTTCATTGGTGCAAAGAAATTTGTTAAAACCAAAAATTAGTTTTTCAAAAAGTTTCATTTTTCCAGTGGGTAGCCTAATGTGCGAACATGTATGAACAGCGTATGCTATTCTGGCTTGTGACAGAAGCGCATGTGTTTCACTGTAATTTGCCACTTGTTTAACTAAACCGCAAATTCATATAGCGCCAATTGAAGAGAACTTCTTAGAGACTCTCCTGACCTGAGAACACGATATCACAACCGATAAGTACTGTTTTAATATTTTAATTATCAATAAATAGATAGGCCTACTGTCATCAGTGCGACATGTCAAAAAGATTATTGGTAACAGACTCGCGCATTAGGTCGACGCTATATAGCGGACGTGCCGCTACATCTTCGTCGCTCACCCGCGTCGCTGCACTGACCTCTTCACCGTCAGCGTGAACATGCAACGTTGAAGATGCAACCATGGCAGGAAGAGCGTATACATAGACAATATCCAATTCGGATAGTTCTTCGATATTTGACCAACTCTGGAATGCCACGATCAGTTATAGTCAGTCAGCATTTGGATGGTGCTGGCGTTGCCACAGGCAGGCCTAAATGCAGTAGCAGTTGTATCAATAGACTACAGTTAACGCAGTAGTGGTGGTAGCAGTATCACTAAGCCTGTACATATAGTGCTCTGGAAGATTACGATATTTTGGAACGCTATCATAAAACGGTCGCTCAACCGGCACGCGCCCCTTTGGTAGCTTTTGCACCTACATGTACGTTTCCAGAATCTTTAAAACGGCTCTGACCATAGGCGTACGGGACATTTCGGCAGTGGGGGGTGAAGCAAAAAAGGTTTGGCCCGAAAAATCTGACGACCTTTTTTTAGTCATCCGCCCAAAATTCTTACGATTTTCCCGTCAGAAAAATCTGACGACTTTTTTTACCCCTGCGCGCCCGAAAAAATCTTCCCGTACCTGTTTTGCCCGAAAAAAATCCGGATTTTTTTGGCTCGTCCATGCCTCTTTTGCCCAAAAATTTGGGGGGCATTTGCCCCCCTCTGGACCCCCGTCTCGTACGCCTATGGCTCTGACTATGATCATTCCGTGGTGGCCCTACATAGAATTTTAAAAATGCCTTAATAATCAAATGTAGGTCTCCTCACCGTTGTTAAGTTTACCGAATGTCCTAACTGTTCTAACACGACAGGTGTGTATCGATGATGTTGTCTGAAGCACAACGACAAGCCAAGTGAACGCTAAACAGAAAAATTCTCCAGATCAAAAACACGATATTCGAGTTAAGAAAAAATAGCTGATAAACGATCTGAACTTGTGCGCATCAGTCAAACGATAAGAAAGAGTTCAAACTCGTGAAAGAGCGTTTAGTTTGTACCGGGCACGTTAGCCGAAATCACTTAAAGTCAGAGTGATCATAATAAACATTATTATTATTCTGATAGTAGATATAATCGTAGCTTGCGCATGGGAAAATGAATTTTAAAAAGGAAAGAGGCAACGTTGTATGTTGCGTACGTTGCGTGATTTTACAGCTCGTCGTGGACCACGGTAGCCGAGTGGAAAGAGCGCTCAAACTATAACAGAGAGAATCCAGGTTCGAATCTCTACTCAGATCATCAGATGGTCACTGTATATTTACGAATTATATGAGCAAGTTCTTGAAGACAATTGGTCAACGCAATCGACGTACTGTTGTAGCCTATGGTCGTGCATTTCTCAACACTGGAGGGATGGCAGAGTCATATTATGCATTTCAGTTGTTTTGCTCTATTCTAGTGAACCCTGTATTTGCTAGAAGTTCAATGCATGTAGGTCTACAAATACTTACCAAACCAAAGACAGAAATAGATGAATTGGCAAAACAGATAAGACTTAGTGCACTCTATATTAAGGGGTCGCATTTTTGCAAGGGCTGACTGATGCATTCACTTAATCCGATTATCGCTAATGGGATCATGGGGAGACCAACTATACAAATATGATTGGCATGTAAGTTAGTTGCTTTAAAGCTCACAATGACTGATGTAGGTTTTAATAGTCAACGATCCATAGCAGTCAGTATAAAGTCGTGTGACGCGTCGGTCCAGAACGAGCGGCGCCGACAAATATTTTCTCGGCCCAAAAAAGTTGATTACCTTCTTTAGTCCTCGGGCTGAAATCTCGCCGAAAACTACAAATTTTCCCGGCCAAAAAAGTTGACGATCTTTTTTAGTCATTCGTAAGTTTCGCGGTCGTGAACAGAACCATTTTCCTCGAACAAATTTATGATTTATGAGTCTGCGCCTTCTTGGGGGAAAAGATACCATTTACGGTACACGGTAAAAAATGAATCTGGGTCTTCTTGGTGGGCTTTAGCCCCCTTAGCCCCTGATAAACTCCGCCCATGGACTCGGGCCAGAACGAGCGGCGCCGAACAATAATTTTTCGGCCCCAAAAAGTTGATGACCTTTTTTTATTAATCTCGCCGAAAAATACAAATTTTCCCGGACAAAAATGTTGATGACCTTTTTTAGTCGTTCGAAAGTTTCGCGTTCGTGAATAGAGCCATTTCTCCGAACAAATTTATGAGTCTGCGCCTTCATGGGGGCGGGGGTTAAACCCGGGAAAAGATACAATTTACACAGCAAAAAATGAATCTGGGTCTTCTTGGGGAGGCCTAGCCCCCCCCCTAGCCCCTGATAAACTCCGCCCAGCGGCGCCCATGCGTAGACCTGCTACCCGTTGTTAAGTTTCCTGAATGTTCTAACTGTTATAACACGACGTCTGTGTCGATGATGTTGTCTGAAGCACACAAACAATACAAGTGAGCGCTTTCTTGCTGATATTCTGCAGATCAAAATACGAAATTCGAAATCAGTAAAAAGGTCTGATAAAATTATGTGTAGGCCTATCAGTCAAACGCAGGGCTTTTTAACGTGCAGTTGTACAAAAAATGTGCAGTTCTAAATGGATTTGTGCAGTTGTAGAAGCACTTCTGTACAGTTAAAACTAGCAAAAATGGTCATTGTCTTCCGATTGGAAGTAATTTACCATGGAGGATGGGAGGGAAAAGGAGTTGTGCAGTTCTAAAAATTCCTTAAAAACAGCCCTGGTCAAACGCTATTTCCAGAAGTTGTACTTTTAATCAAAGATACGAAATTCGAAATCAGTAAAAATGTAAGCTAATTATTATGCAGGAGCATCGGATAAGGCCGCGTACAAGTAACGTAGGCCAGGTGGCCGAGTGGCGGGAAAGTTGCTGACCGTAAACCGGAGAGCGACAGAGGGACAGAGCGATTGAAGAAAGGATATGCGCTAAGAGTGATATAGGCTTTTGATAGGAGTGCCAGTTGTGTGTACAAGAATGGTAGACTAAGAGTGATGAAAGATAGTCTTAACGTTGAGTTGTTTTTATACAGTGGTCATGGTTATAAATAGTTTTTTGCAACAGCTTGAAAATGCGTGAACAAATTAAAAGCATGTTTATTTTATGGAGGTTTCTAAACTTAGATTTCTTAGTTTCACTTTGTCCATCATTAGTATAATTAATAATCTCTAACGCAACGAAATTTTTTAAACCCAAAAGCAGCGATTTAAAAAGTAGGTGTCAATTTTCCTAGAAGTAAGAGAGGCAAGTGCCCCTCTTGCCCCTACGTGCGGGCGCCCATGCAGTGAAATGACGTTTCCAGAAAAAATAGGGCCTACTCAAAATCAAAGACACGAAATAATATTCGGGATCATAAAAATTCTGATAAAAGATCCGGACTTAGGTTTATCGGTAAAAAGAAGTTCAAACTCGCGAAAGTGCGTTGAGTTAGTACAGATACATGTAAATCATCATGAAGTCAAAGCGATCGTAACTGTGATAGGCTAAGTTACAGTCAAATACAGCTGTCGCAAGGAAAGGAGAATTTTGAAAAGAGAATTAAAGAAACCGAGCTTAGCTTGAAGAGACAGAGAATTGCACACATCAGACCGTTGTACGTTGCGAGTTCCTGGAATTGCCCCTTGATAATTCAAATTTCATGCCAGCACAGTTGAACCCACAATAGGCCTACAGCACTTCTTGCTTTAGATTGCATAGTAGGCCTATGCTGTTAGCTGAAGTTGCAGGACATTATCCCCGGACATTTTCCCCTGGACATCATCCAACGAACAATTTCCTGCTTTAGATTGTATAGTAGGCCTATGCTGTTAGCCGAAGTTGCAGGGCATTATCCCCTGGACATTTTCCCCTGGACATCATCCAACGAACAATTTCTTGCTTTAGATTGTATAGTAGGCCCATGCTGTTAGCTGTAGTTGCAGGACATTATCCCCTGCACATTTCTCCTGGACATCATCCAACGGACATTATCTCTTCAGATATAGCCTACTCCCTTGCACTAAAACCTTCCGATTACTATGTGTGCATGAGACAATGGGACATGTTCCCTGGACTTAATATTATTCGCCTTTCTGCAATTAGACTCTTTCTGCACCTATTTTTTATGAAGCTTAGTTATCCTGTTTTTGTTCGCTGTGTCAACTTGTCAATGTCGTCACGGTACAAGCCTGCCACTTTCATTCCGATGTAAACTTGAGGCTTGTTAGCGTCATTCAGTTATTCTTTTATAACGCTAAGACTTGTCATTTCGACTACCGGTACTTAATGTCGTTAATGTTGTTAACGACTGAAATTAGAAACATGCAAATGTCGTTCGCGCCAAAAATTATATTAGCAATGAGCTACAGCTTCTCATATTCGTTTAATTGAAAATCAAATAATTCCTGGTGACATACCGCACCCGGTTATATGTAATAAAATGTAAAATAAAACATTGGAATAATAATAATGTAATAAAGTAAAGTAGCGACAGCCATAAACAGGCGCCCGTCTAGTTATTGACGTTAAATGTTAGTGGAAAAGGTTCTTGAGTAACCATTAGTAACCAAAAGTAACCATGAGTAACCATGAGTAACCATGAGTAACCATGAGTAACCATGAGTAACCAATGCTAACCATGATGCCCTGCCAAAGATGTAAACTTACTCGGAGGGATAAATGCCGACTAAAAATTAATGTACTCCTGTCGTGATATTCGTAGTAGGCCTACAAGATGACGAAGGGTTGTAATCTGCGTAATCAGCTAGCAGGAACTTTGGGCGCCCATAGTGTAATAAGCTGTCCAAGTGTAATAAGCTATTTTTTATTTACCAGGGCGCAGTGGTGTTGTGGTGGGCTTGGTGCCTTAGAGCCAATGTTAAAATCTACCTCAAGACGCCGCGTATGGACCTTGAGCAAGTCCTTCACTCGCAATTGCTCGCGCGCTTAGGCACGAAATTCCGATGCAGTGTTCGTGCTGTAGTCGGGAGTGCCTCTGAGTGAGCTTGAAGGGGCGGTATAGCAAATACGAGAAATAAATAATAACAATATTCTCACCGGAATACTTTTTGGTGTATATTTTTAATGTTCAGCATAAGCTTACTAATGCACACCTTCACATATTCTTACAATACATTCGTTTAATGTCCAATACACATTTATACACCCTAACATAGCCTATCCCTAATATATTTTTTTGCATAATTTAAGGTGATTATGTCATTATAGCCTGGGGATTATGTACAATCCTGTGGGTAAAGGCGGGGGGATAATGTCTTGGGATTTTAACCGGGGGAATTGTAGCCGTACTCAAGAATGCATGTTTGCAGCTGTTTGCATATACATAGGCCTATGCGTGTTTGTTAAGAAAAGATAAGATAAGAATATTCTTTAATATACCAATTGCCATAGGCGGAGTTTGGTTTCCGTTTTTTTTTGGGGGGGGGGGCTAAAAAAGTTGGTCCAGAACGCGCGGCGCCGACAATATTTTTCGTGTCAGCCCAAAAAGTTGATGACCCTTTTTTAGACGTCAAGTTAAAATCTCAGGAAAATTACAAAAAAGTTGATGACCTTTTTTTAGTCATCGGTTGGAAGTTCTTGGGGGGCTAAGCCCGAAAAAAGATACCATTTACACGGTAAAAATGACTCTGGAGCATTTAGGGGGACTTAGCCCCCTAGCCCCTGATAAACTCCGCCCATGCCAATTGCCATCCACATTAAATTTTTGGTGTACACAGACAAGGTATAATAAACAAACGTACATCATTTCTATATATATCCAATCATATTATTAGCCTATATTATAATCCTGTGTTTGTTAGCTTATATTGTAGTCCTGCGTTAGGTAAGCCTAGTTATCTACACCGGTAAGCGAGAGCGGCATACGTCCGTTGGTTGCAACCGACTGCAGTTCAAGCCGGGCTGGGAGTTGACATTGAGAGATTTAGATATCTCGGGCTAGCACGTGTGGGACGCATATATATATATATATATATATATATATATAGCAGGGGCGCAAGCTGCTGCAGAGCGACCTTGGGCAAGTTGCTTACCCATCATTGTCTGTGGGAAAAGCAACGGGAAACCACCTCACTCATCTCATCCCCTGGTGGAGAAAAGCCATAGAACCTGCCTACGGGCAGAGAACCAACATAATCATCATGTGTGTTATTACTCATGTAGGCATGTAGTCATTATATAGGCCCAATGAGGTAGGCCACGTATCCATGATCAAAAAAGAAGGTATGCATTTCTATTTGTGTTTGCAACTTTGCATACATATAGCCTATGTATAGCTTCTGTAAGCTTATAGGCCTACGTGTACATGTAGGCTACGTATTACGTACGTACATAATATAGGAGTGTCGTTAATCGAGCTTTAGTGAAGTTTCACTGAAGATAAAAACAAGGGCCTATACTCTAATGTCGGTACTGTATGTAGGCCTGTACACATGCATTCACTGTGTAGGCATTTGTGGAACTCTCTGAATGTGCTGTTTCAGTGTAAATTTCGCAGGAATTAACGTCTATGAAATAAAGTAATGTAATAGGCTATGCTGTAATTAGTAATTTTATAGCGTCGCTCACAGCCGTGGCCATTCAGTATACCGCTCCCAGTGTGAGAACTCCGGGATAAAAAAGGGTCTAAAGAAGAGAGATGCAGATCCAGAAAGGAGAATCCAACACAGAGTACGGGAACGGAATTCCTTAAGGAAGACCCTATGACGGTAAAGGATCCAGTTTGAGCAATAGCAGTCTTAGCTCGTAGGACAACACGAGTCAGATCGGTCTGAAGAACGAAGAGGTCGATGAAAGGAGAGAGAGAGAGAGAGACTAAGAGAGAGAGAGAGAGAGAGAGAGAGAGAGAGAGAGAGAGAGAGAGAGAGAGAGAGACAGACAGACAGACAGACAGACAGACAGACAGACAGAAAGAGAGAGAGTGTAACCCAGTGTAGTTGGTTGACCATAAACGATTTTATGTAAGAGTACTGAAGAATCCGTGAAATGTGAAAACTACCCGTGATTAGCGAACGCCTAAAAGTGAACTGAGAGAAAGACAATGCTCTGAAGATATTATTTTCTGGAACATTACTATGCTTGTTCCCTTTATAAAATAGAAGATTGCATTGTTTCAGACGCCAGTACCTGATCTTGAATAGCCTAGCTAAGTTGACCTATAGGCCTACAGGTCTTCCGACTCAGGCCCTGGCTATAGGCTATATGCCTACCTTCACTCTTCAGACACCATGGTATATTATTTGCAGATTTTTTTTACAACCACATTAGATTACATGTTTCCATTCTGCTACCATAGGCAAGTTCAGAGACTTTTACAGGATTAAAGCACCTTAAAATAAATAATTTCAGTAGGCTACTTCATAAATAGTGTGTATACTCTGGGACCATATCCCTAGGAAATCACCCCGAAATGGAAAACTTCGATATGGAAATCCCGAAATTTTTTCCCAGCTACTTCACAGTCTACATGTATTATGAGTAAAATTCAAAGTGTAACAGTCACACGTAGTTTGTCTATTAGTGTATAATTTTGCATTGCTGGTTCATATTTGATGTAAAACCGTTTGATGCTGTTACGATTTGTTCGTCTTGCGGCTTCTATGTTTAGCTGTTCTATGCAACCGGCGTCTCTTCTTTCATCGGTCGCCATTTTTTCACAGAGCGTTTCTTTTGCCCCAGACGCGGATGACGTTCGTTCTCCAGCTTCTCTTCGGTCCTTCCGGTGGATAGTAATGCAGGTGATTCTTGAAACCGCCCATCTCCGAGTTCCACGACCGCTTCACTCGACTCTCGATCGCCCGTTTCACGATTGCCGATCTGTGTTCGGTGGAGCTTTGGTCGGCCATTTTGGTGTCGGTCTTCAATGGCGCTTTTGCGTCGTGAGTGGTGGCATCGTCATCTCGCTTGCCCCAGGCCCTCACCCGGTTGCTCCAGGTTCGTTTTGCCGTTTCATCTTCTCCATCTAGCTTCGTTGCGTCCCAATCTCTCTTGCCCCACGCCCTTAGGTTGTTCTTATCCCACGCTCTCTTCTCGTTTTCAGAGTCACGCTTTCCCCAAACACGAACTTTATTATCTCCCCATTTGCGTTTTTCCTCCTCCCCTTCGTCGTCTCTTTTCCCCCATGCCCTCAATCCTGATTTGCCCCACGATGATCTTTTCTCCTCCTCCTCTTCCATTGCATCTCTCTTTCCCCAGGCTCTCATGTTATTCTTACTCCAGTCTCTTTTGTCAGTGCCTTCCTTTTCCCAGTCTTCTCTCTTGCCCCAGACTCGCATGTTCTTATCTCCCCATTTCCTCTTCTCTTCGGTGTTTTGTTCTGAGAGCTCCCCCTTAGCCTTCTCTCCTGACATTTTATCACTCGAACACCCTTCCTCCTCCTTCCTTCTTTCGTCGCCTGAGGCAAAAACCAAGATGGCAGCAATTATTACGACTAGTGACATCAGCAAACGTTGACGTAGTGGAAACGTCATTCTCCTCGGTTGTCAGTAACGCTCTGTTACACTCTGCGGTTTATATCTGGAAAGAACAGAACAGAATAACAGTATAGGCTACGCAATCCTATATTTAACCTAATTTATACAGGATTCATTTCAAGTCGGTTTAATGAGATTTCTCGGTCGGGCTGCCGACATAAACTCCAGTCAAGCATGACTCGAGAAAACCGCTTATGGTCGGTCAGTAATAAGAGGAATTTAAAAAACTCGAGACAATTCAATAGTCATAATTAGTCACGAGACACAAAGAAAGCAAAGATGAATATAGGCCTACACAAAGATGACTGATAGATATAAGAGTTGTATGCTATAGGTCGAACTTGTTTACGTGCTCAAGTTTTATATAGACATATAGCCTGTTATGAAACAATATAGTTCCAAAATAGGCCTACAGCTTTCTGCAGTAGTCTATATAGGCCTATACACCTATATAGACTAACTGCAAGAACTTTGGACCTACGAGAATTTTAGCGAATTGGCCTGGCAATAATAATAGCAACAATAATTTTTTTAAAATAATAATATTAAGAATATAGTAGGCCTAAGCGGCTATTTCTGGATAGACGCGGGGGTACCTTTCTCTTCCAGCGTATTTCTATCTGTATTCAGAGCTAAGACTTCTACAATGCTATCGCATTTCGTGGCACTGTCAGTAATGTTGCGGGGACGAGGTCTGAATTTGCAGACATTTAGCAACAGGTCTTTTGCTCCTACACAATTTTTCAGACTCCTGAGGGATTATATGTAGCCTACCTCGGGAAAATAATAATAATATAGGCCAACAGTGAGGTCAACAGTTGAAGGGACCTCGAATAGTGAAGTCTAAACGCCAATAATTATTCGCTCAAATTTGATGCTGGTAATCTGCTCCAGCGATAAAGTTTGAGCAGCGGGCAACATGAACATTCTCTAAATTAATGGTGCAAATTGCCATCAACTTTATGCCAGCCGCAACCTGAGAATAAAACTGTCCGGATCCAATCAAAACGAATTCTAGTTATTTTTAACAAGGCGTAGGCCTATATTTAAAGGAAGGAATATCTCTTCTGATGCCTGTTACGATGAAGATTAGCTATAGAAAAACCAGCTGAGCATTCTCCTGAATTCATCATTCTTTTAACGTGTTTTACGGCCATAGACGTAGGGGACATTTCGGAAGTGGGAGGGGCAAAGATTAAAATTTTTCCCGAAAAGAAAACTTAAGAATTTTTTTAATTTTGGGCGGAAAATTCCCGATGTCCTCGGCCAAAAAATCTGATGACTTTTTTAGTCATCCGTCCGAAAATCCGAAAATGTTCCAGTTTTCTCGCCGGAAAAAATCTGATGACTTTTTTAGTCATTAGCAAATTGTTGGCCGGAAAAATCCTGCCGTTCGTGTTTACCCGAAATTTTTTCGAAGAAGCGGTTTTTCCACTCATGCCTCCTTTGCCCGAGAAACACATTTGCTCGAAATTTGGGGGGCATTTGCCCCTCTGGATCCCCGCCTCATACGCCTATGTTTACGGGATTTTATACGCTGCTGCTCATAGGTCAACAATCAATTAATATTTCTACTTCTTCAAATAGAATTTGGTCCAGGTCCAGGATAGTTTATGGATTATAAGCTATAGACATAGAGTTCGAGGCTCTCATTTGTCTCTTTAGTACTTTAGTTGCTTCCCCATCGTTACACTTGACTCGCTGTCTGCCTTTCCCATCTACCATTAATTCCCGTCTTTTCTCTTTCAGTTATTCTTCATAGTTTCGTACCTTTCCCTATTTGTTTCTGTGTGTATTCTTTCGTCTCCTTCCCTATCTGGCTGTCAATCCGTGCCTCTGTCTCTGTCCCTTTTCTCTCCGCTCTTCTGCAGCCCTTCCTCCGCTACGTGCAGTACATCCTTTGACGTGGGCTGCAGCGACAGAGCAAAGAAGCTAAAGATGACCGATTGACCGGATGACTCGACCGTCGCCGCTATCATGTCCAGAACATTCCGCGCCTCTCAGGAAGTCCTTACAACGGATTATCGCCCCGGATTAATTTCCCGAACAATGTGTCTGTGGTCCTTTGACACAACGAAGAAACAGTCTGCTGCTGGTGCGGTTGATAATGGGGAGAAGCAAGTACGATGGGACATGGTTAACTTTAATCAAATTACTGTGGAGAGAATCAATGGGTGCTTAATTGCATTTGCACATCGTCTTATCGTGGCTAACAGCCTTAGTTCCCACTGACCCCTTGGACCTTATATTGCCCCCTCTCCCGATTTACTCTCCTAATCCTTCAGCTGTATACCACAAGACCGGCTGTTTGGGTGTTAGTTTTTCAGCTTCATGCTCTTTCTGAACTCCGTTTCGTCCTTCTATCTTCATAATCTTCTACTTTTAGACCATTCCTCCTCATTTCTCTTGCCTACAATCTCGCTTCTTTCTATTTCTCCTGCAAACTACCCTCCCATCATTTTCGTCTTTTACCCCTCGACTCACTTCCAATTTTTCCTATCTATTTTCCAGGCATTTTTCCATCCTTCCACTTTCTCCAGCCCTTCTTCTCTCCTTCCCTCGGCGCATGTCCTCGTTTTTCCGCGTCGATGGTCTAAGGTGAGAATTTAAGGAGAGGATTAGCCAGAGGATATATACATATATATATATAATATGCAGTTCAATGCTACACGCCATCTTCGCTAAAACTGTTGGCCACATCCATGTGCTACAAATCACCAACAGAGCCACATGAATGTCCTTAGCATGCAGTCTATTTTTCTGTAGGCCACTGTGTATAGGCTATCATGTCTATAAACTAATGACCTAAAATAGTGTTCATCTAACAGGTTGTTGTCAATGGTTATGATTTGCATAACACAAACCGTCATCTATAGGTTTAAAATGCGCTCATTAGACAGTCTGTGCCTTGCCGGATTGCACGTGCAGACTAATTTTGAGTACGTTTTCAACTAAATTTGTGAAGCCTTTATAAGCACGCTGAACAGAAGGTCTATGCGAACAGAAGATCTATGTACTATATCATGTCCGCTGGAAAATACCCCGAAATAGAAAGCTCCGAAATGGAGCCCCTAAAAACAATATCCTCCAACTACGCCTCTGTCTATTACAATAGTGCAATCTATATAAGCTGGTTCCAGGACAATTACTCCGGACAAATACCCCCGGACAATTACCCCCCCCCCCTACAATTACCCCATGCATGCATACATACACACAAACATACATATACACATGCATACATATCTGCACGAATACACGCATGTTTGACAATTGTTTGTTCATCAAATGTATGCATTTATGCATGCATGCATGCATGTATGTGTGCATGTATGTATGTATGTGTATATGTATGCATGCATATATGTATGTGTGCATGTGTATACATAAATATGTGTGACTGTGTGTATGTATACATGTGTGTATAATGTATAATTGTATATGCATGTATGTACATATGCATGTACGTACATACGTATGTATTTGTGTGTATTTATTTATGCATGTATGCATGTTCGAACGTCCATACAGACATACATACATACATACATCCGTACATGGCATATTATTGCATGCATATATGCATACATACGTGCATTATGCATACATACATAGATACATACACACATCTATGCAGCATGTGGCATTGGGTATAGACTCATGCATATAGTATGCATTCATACATTCATGCATACAAAGAAACTTACATACACACATACACATGTACATAAACACATGCATATATGCACGCACATAATACACAGATACATACATATTGCTGTATACTTATCTATACATACATTCAGCACGGGGGGTAATTGTCCGGGGGGTAATTGTCCGGGAGTAATTATCCGGGGGTAATTGTCATGACTTTGTTACCTCTAAGCTATTGCTGCAATAGAAATGCCCTGGTTAATTTGAACGTAGCGAATCAATGCATAAGTTTGAATGCTTGCATATGGTGTGAGCTCAGTGTTAGCGAATGCATCATCCTAGTCAAAACACCAACAGTCCACGCTAAGCAACAGACATGTAGGCTACGTATGAGGCTAAGGAGGGGTAGCACGACATTTAATCCCGCGACACTTAATTCCGCGACAGTTAATACCAGCGGCGTAGCAAGGTTTTTGGGGGCCCTTGTGCAGGGCTTTCGTGGTGGGCCCTTCAATGCTTGAACCCCAAGATTTCAAACAATAGCGCTGGTTTTTGCGATAGACTATTTGCATAGGCCTAGCTCACACTCGAAATTAAATTTTAAAATTAACTTATTTTAACTCAAGTTTGAGTTACTAAGGTAAGTGTAAGGCTGTAAGCCTATGCCACCTCTGCGGCTGCTTAGTACACCACGAGTTAGCCCTCATAGGAGGTAATCAAAGAGGCGATACATAGGTTAAAAAGTTTAGGCCTATAGCTCCTTCAAATGGACTTCTCAGTCAAGCTGCGTATAGACATAAACCCAGTCAACCAAATATTCGGAAGACTGTTAGTTTTTCTTAGAATTAAGAAGAGTTTAAAAAACTTAGGACAACTCAATAGCCATAACAAGAACTTGAAATAAGATCCGCGATGATTTTCTCTAGGAATTAAAGACGACCAACATTGTAGCCTACGTGCAGTTAGTGAAATGAATCTGCAATCAGGCATTATAATTATAGAGAGATGATTTATAGAAAAAGTAGCAAATATTTTTACGCGATCAAATTTTCATATAACCTGGTATAAAACTATAGGCATAGTTCTAAAATAGGTTGAATGCTCGTTCCAATTGTTTATAGGCCCTGCGCCGATATGGGCCTAGCCAGTTAGCTGCAAACACTCACGTGATTATTTTGTTATAGTGATAACAGTAGTCTATAGCGCATGAATTCATAAAAATGTTCATTAAAATTATTATCATTGTCGCGCCAGTGCAATACACAGACACAGCCAGGGGCGGATCCAGAGGGGCCAATCCGGCCATTTAGAAATTTCTTTATTTTTGACCAGCTATTCTGGCTCGGAAAGTCGACGTGGCCCCCCCATGAGTAGTCCTCGCAGGCTGAGTAGTCCCGCAGGCCTCTCCCCACGCCCACGAGGTCCGTATACGAGAGGTCCGTACGACTAAAAAGGGTCATCAACTATTTTGGCGGATTAAATGGTATCTTTTTCTTGGGAATTCGAGACAAATGACTAAAAAGGTGATCAGATTTTTCGGCGACCAAGACGAAATCTAAAAAATTTTCCCTGTCCCAAGACCGAAAATTTTGGGCCCACCCCCTTTCGAAAATTTCTGTTTCCGTCCTTGGACACAGCTATAGATAGTCAGCTAATAGTCTTGACTTATTTCGTATACTTACGATGCGTGTTTCAGTTATGGCAAGTTGGACTTCGGAGAATTAGTCCTTTCTCCTTTCCCGGTCAACCGACAGGTAGGCTACTGTGACCTAAAATAAATTTTCCAGACTAAGTCATGCCAGCGATGTAGGCTAGGCGGCAGGCCTACTTACATGTAACCTGAGCGTTCGACTTTTACGGCTAACTACGTGTTAAACGGGTGCACTACGTAATGTTAATTAACAGCCATGGCCTATACTAAACTTATATGCTTGAGTTTGTCTCTCAAATGGCTTCAATACAGCTTAGATAAAAGTCTAAATAATTATAATATGCCTATACGCCTACAATAGCAAAATGAAATTTCTTTTGAATAAATAGGACTAGACTGATGAAATAAATTAACATTGACTATAATATAGAATTCACCTTCAGTATAATTCTTAACTTCCTACAGGTACCAGGTAAATACCAATTTCACAGATCCCAATCTGGATCTGTCACTATAGAGGCGCGCAATTTTGGGCGAATATCTCAAATTGGAAGTATATATATATAGTTTCTAAAGCACTACATGTACTTGTATATATATATATATATATATATATATATATATATATTCGTTTAATGTGAAAAAACAGGTTGACAAGAACGCAACTCAGTAACATGGAAGGGAAGTTCTACGGGTTACACAGTCGCTTGTTGAGAAGGCACTTATAGAGGGCTCTTGGAATAAAGCTTTTATGTAGGTGAGTTAGAGATGGGAGTGAGAAGCAGTCAGAGTTTTGTAGCCACAGAGTGTGTAGCGTTATTTTAGACTCTAGAGCGATCTATTTTTAACCTTCTGTAGCGTATTCCACATGAAATTTCGAACAGTATTCTCTTATCAGCCGTCTGCTACTAACATGCCAAAAGTTTCGCCGTCCTAAAGTAAACGAAAGAGAGTGTGGACTTTAGGTTAATTTTGAGATTCAATTTTGGTAGGGGTTAAAACCATCGATCCAAGTTACCGAGTTTATTCATACTTAAGGAGACCATTGCCCGTTGAGATCAAACTCCCAACTCCGCTATCAACATGATCCTTTTTCAATCCACAGGAACACACTGCGTTGCATTAGGCCAACGTCGCCCTTTTTAGTCTTGCAGCAAAAACCCAGATTAAATAAATTATGTTGCATTTCGCTCGGTGGTCCTCTGTGCACCTTCGCGTCTGCTTCTAATGTTCGGGTCAGGGCACGTAAAAACGATAATATTATTTTTATTTTGTGAGCGTAATAATATGTAGTCTATAGTGCATGTGCACTTGTTATAGCGCCTCTTCGAGATTACTACTCAGACAGAAAGGCTCCCGTCTACAGCGCGGACACTGAATCGGAGTTTCACGCCGAAGCGCTGAGCAATTGCGAGTGAAGGATTTGCCCAAGGTCCCTACGAGGCGGCTTGAGGTGGATTCGAACCTGCAACCTTCCGGTTGTAAGGCGCTGCAACCTCGAGAGAATAGGTAGGTTTTGAGACGAGAGAAATACGACGAAAGGCTACCAGAGAGGATGACATGGCGAACTGATGGGGAAAGTCCACTACATAGGAAGATATAGCCTACCTATAAAAGTTCAGACTACATAATATTTCATCAATTTAAGAATTTAACATATCAATTTACAGCAGGCCTACATATAGTCTGCAGATAAGTGAAATCTGAAATGGTTCATCTCTTTAAACCAAATTAACGAACAGTAAACGTAATCGTTAATTTCTATAGCGCCACAGTAGCTATTTTATAATATATGGTCAGTTTAGACAAGTGAATGATTTTAAAGCAGAGTGACATAGAGTTTCGTACAGCCTACTCAAATGTACTCATAGTGAGTTTCAATATATTCAAAGATTTTCATGCATGTACTTTAAATAAATTTAAAATAGTATGAAGCTTACTAAAGTAATGTTCTTCCCGCCAATGCTCAGCGCGCTGATAAGTTGTATCCGAGACGGACGACAGAACTGAAGTGAATAGGTCGTCCACCTAATATCTGCAGGTCTACAATGATGCGAGTGCCACTGGAAAGTTCGTTTTATATACCAACCACCGTCCACTCACCTCACGTAGTTGTTGCATGCATCCGACTATAGCTATCCACCCTTTCCACCAATCCTCCATGCTCCCAATAATACGTCATGCATGTTCCCAATAATAATGCATTTCCATGAATTCATACGCCTATCCGCTCGCGCCCACGTGCGTGCATGTGTGCGTGTGGGTGTAGTTTCTGTGTGCGCATGTTGTATACTAGTACATTATGTACATTATGAATGTACACGGGTGTTTAACATTAGGCCTACTTCTGTTTGTCTGTTACTGAAGTAGTCAAACCGTTACCTGTTTGCTAGTTAAAGCTTGCACCATAACATGTCACCCACTGCTATACTTTGGCCGTATAATTTAAAAACAAGTTTTAGAGTAAACTTTTGAAGGTGGAAAGAGCTGATGTCATAGAACTTTGTCGGAAGTGGGCTGGCATTAACCAAACCAACTGCGCATACTTACTATGCATACTTACTACTGACTATGCATACTGACTATGCATACTGACTATACGTACTTACTATGCATACTTACTCTGCATACTTACTATGCATACTGACTATGCATACTTGCTATGCATACTTGCTATGCATGCTTACTATGCATACTTACTATGCATACTTAGTATACATACTGTAGAGCTGTGGTTTGACCCAACGATGTCGAACGGACCTCAAGACGTTGAAAAAAGACTGAAATCTCAAAAAATTGACCTGGGTACTACAAAAAAATTTGCAGGGGGGTCCAAAACGCAATGCCATAATTGGTTAAATGTTTTAGCAAGAGTTTGAAAAATGCAAGCAGAAAATTTAAGAACGATTGGAATCCTTGCCATAGATGTTTTAATTGTAAATTTCTCACTTTGTTTATCACTGGTATCGTTGGTATTTTTGTGTAAAGAAATCTGTAAAAACTAAAAATCCCAAAAATATTGGATTTAAAATATGAGTCAATTATCAGGAGGGCAAGTGCCCCTCTGCCTCCATGTGCGGGCACCCACAGAACCAGAATGAGACGACGACTAAAGGACGGCGTAATGTAACGTAAATCTTTTAAACTCGTCAGCGCCAAACAAAAGTCGCATGAGGAGACCAACTTATTCACAGGCGTTGTCAACATTGAAGCATGGTGTTTGGCTAGTATTTGAATAGTATTCCTCTTGATATTCGCTCCCTGCCGTCTCTACGTCTATTCAAACGGGAGTTTTCTGCCTACATCCAACAAGGAATGCAAACCTCTAACAACCTGGGCAGAGCCGTTTTAAAGGTTCTGGGAACGTCGGTGCAAAAGCTACCAAAGGGGCGCGTGCCGGTTGAGGGACCGTTTTTGTCCAAAGCCATGTGCCGCGTGCATTAGGGTTATGTATGATAGGCCTAATACCTTATATGCCGAAACAGAAGTCATAGAACCCGTTAAGACTTTATTTTCTCAAAAAGACCTGACCAATCTCAAATACACAAATGATAGATCGCTGCATCCTGCAGCAAATGTTTGGATGTCATATAGGCTAAATAAATCAGGTAAGCCAAAGCATCTGTATGTTTTCAGACTGTCCCCTGTTATTTTTAAAATACGATTGTCATTCATATGCATGTCATGAAATGTCAAGGTAAAAATAGGCGTATCGATCAATATCAACCAATCAGCATTTTCAGTTACTCTGCAATAAAAGACCAGCCTTTAGCAGAAGACAATTCTATTAGTTAATCATCACAACAACAAAAGAGACTGTAATGGTTTCAACTTTCAAAGTACAGTTGAGTTTCATCATATACTGCGCATTAGTCAAAGAAGAATTTCCGATTTATATTGGCTAATTGAAGAATTTAAGGCGGCGTTTAATAAATTACTTGTGGACTAACAACTGCTAATGTAGAAAACAATAAAAAAAAAATCGTTGACGCATGTGCTTGGAATCAAAAATTAGAGATCATTTATTAATTCAACACACGTGTTTACTCTTTGAATTAGTAGGCCTATTACGATTCACAACTGTTCACTAAACTTCACTTACCAAACTGTCCTTGATGATAAATTCTAGAAGTTCAGCGGCTCCTCTATACTCAAACATGGCATATGAGTAGACTAGCGAAATATGCAGTCCTAAACTATAATAGTTCTTATCTTTCTAATCTAAATCTTATACAGTTACATTAACGGCTGGTTCCCTTACCTAGTCACGCCCCCACCATCCTGATTAACTTCTTCCTGGCACATAGGCCCCTACTAAGCGGGACTCGTCCCTTTAGGAGTGCCTATTGCTCCATAATCTGTCTCCTAAATCCTTTGCCGAATGATTTGACTATTGACTATTGGGCTTACTTGTGTTATACTTATTCTGTATATTGCGTTTCATTGTGGGAACAATAAATAATTTTGAATTTTTGAAATAATTTTGAATTTGAATTGAATTTGAATAATCGACTACACTGCATTGCGCAGTCCTTCAGTCTGCGAGTCTCACTCGCCCGTCGGTTCTGTGCTCAGAATTTTTGTTTAAATATCTTATTTATTGTCTAAACGCTGTTAGGTCCAATAGGAGATCTTAATACAAGTGAACTTTCGAACTCAAGTAGGTTAATATTATTAACGTTTTAACGCTTAAATAGTTACTTCACATTCAGTCAATATTACGCATGACAACGTGAACTACCAGTATCAACATATATTGTTATAACTTGTAATAGCCTGTGCTTCAACGTATGAATCCATGGTCTAACGAGATCAGTCATTGTGCAAAAAGCATGTCGATCAGTACGCAAGCACGCAGTGTCGGTGAACCAAGTTAAATTAATGTTTTCTTACACTTAATGATTTTACAAAAGTTTAAGTAAGACTGGGACTCGCATAAGACATTTAGAAAATATAGACAACAACAAAACTCGACTCAGGGCAGTTGGTGCGCCGTACCGATTGCACCTATGCTAAAACCGGCCCTGAATCTGGGGAAATACTGTTAATCCACCTTCACATGGGAGTGTGCACTTGTTTCCGTGTATGTGACTGCACTAATTTTATTTTACTTTCCTAACTCGCCTTTTGTTTTGTATATTTTATGCTAGTTAAGAATTTATTGTTCGTGAAACTGCATTATTTTCCAGTCGGCCGTGCTGCATATTTCGGACCCAATTCTCTCAGGTGGCCCTGGCTAGCGGGACCTTTGGCCCCTTTTGGGTCTCCTGGCTGAACCGACACATTAGATAACTGATGTTTAACTATAGGTCTACTATCTGAAATGAGTTGGTTGCCGAATAAAAAATGTTATGTTATGTTAGCAACTAATAATTTCTCGCTATTTCATATGACATTAACCGCGAACTGAGCGTCGGTAGGCCTATTCAAGACAGAAACGGGAGATAATGATTCTTGTCTGCTGGTGTCCGAGAATATTGCCGCTCTAGTCTAATCTAATAACTTATATAGCTCAATTATTATAACCATCAAGGCATAAAGGATGACGTAATGTAGTGTAGCTGATGGCAACTTCATGTGATACCATGGTTCATCAGTGGATCAGGTCAAAATCCAGTAGTAAGAGAAACCGAAGGTCATATACTGAATGCGAGTGAGTTGTAAGTGTTTTAAAAACATAAAAGAACTAACAGGAGAGGGCATTCCAAGGTTGAGGATCAGACACCGACAACACCAGAGAGAACCAGAAGCACAGAAAGAGTCAGAATATCCGTCAAATGAGTAGCTTGTTGTCTCTCTTCAGTGGCGTAGCCAAGGGGGTTTCGGGGTTAAACCCCCCCATTGGCTTATGAAAAAAGTTTTTTTATAGGTTATTTGTCCACTTAAAAAAGAAAAACAAAACAATTGCTTGTGGTAACAATTGTTTTTCTTACCTTTTGCTACTTTAGTCCCTTTTTATTTAATGAAGGGCATCCGGCCAGGCCATAAAATTCCCAAAACCCCCTCCATCATAAATCCCTGACTACGCCACTGTCTCTCTTAGTCTCTTTATCTTTCCCTCTCCCTCTCCCTCTCTTCTTCTTCTTCTTCCCTGCGACAGCGTGCGATCAATGTACTCATTGCAGCTGAGTTGGCTAGGGGGGGATGCTGTAGGAGGAGAAATCTCGAACCAAAATTTTCTGCCCTTGTGAGGGGCAGTAGGCCAATAGCCATTCGCTTGATCTCGGCCGGGAGCGCCTCTAAGTAGGTACCTTGAAGGGGTGCTATATAAATTACGATTCATTGATTGATAATATAATATCGTATTTCGTAGAATCACTCAAAATAGCACTGCGCTACTTTACATTGAACCTATATAAAATCACACCACATATATACGTTGTGTAACCGTGCGTTTACCATGTACGTGTACGCTTACAGTTTCTTTTAGAGCGAGGCGGAATTACTCCAGAATAAATGTTTCCGCACCAGCAGCAGTATATAGTTTCGCAAATGTTTGCCTTGAACATTGATGACCAAGCGCCGAGCATATAACAGGGATATTCATAGAAGAAACCATTTAGCCGTTTAGCCATTAACCCTCGGTCAGCGTTCAACCATCTGGAACTAATGGAACTTCACGCACCGTTGACGAATTGATTAATTAATGGAATCGTCTATTGACAATTAGGACCTACACCGAACAGCACTATCCAACATGACAGTATGCTTTCAACCTTTTGTCTAAGCCACATTAGCCGATTGCCGGCTTATTTTGATATTAATTTGTTGGAAATTGGACAAGTCCCTGCGGACGCAGGCTCGCCCTCCGCCAAAGAATAATATTAAACGAAGTTGGCGCCTGATAAATGTGGTCTTATTAGCGTTATTGCCCACTGACAAAACGCAGTAGTCTATAGTAATTTGCGTCTTACTGGTAATTCTTTTTACACAAAGTGGACTTCACTTAACTTTTCCACAAACGGCGTAAAAATTCCGTCGGTCAGTAACCCACCTATAGTCGCCTAGATATTTAATAATATATAAAATACTTGTGGTGGTGTAGGGGTATGTTCAGTGCCTTAGAACCGGAAGGTTGCCGGTTCGAATCTACCTCAAGCCGCCGCCGAGTATGGACTCTGCAGAGGAAGTCCTTCACTCGCGATTGCTCGTATACGTTTGGGCGTGAAGCTCCGATTCAGTGTCCGCGCTATAGCTGGGAGCCCTCTGAGTAGGTTACAAATCTTGAATGGGTGCTATAAAAGGTGTTTATACATACACACATGCATACACACATGTACATATTTAGAAAGAGAAAGGTATTCGTTTTAACTCAGCGTATGATCCCAGCAAAAAGGCTCGGACCTATACGCCAAGAAATGTTAGGCCTACTTCCCACTTGTTTCATGTAGGCTACGCGCAACGTTGTCCTTGGACTATCTGCTATAGCCTACGCTGTTGCTGCACAACGTTGCAACGTTTGACCTTCAAGGGAACCAGCTGGTCGTCTTCCCAGATTGTTGGGGAACCAGCGTAACGTGACGCGTCGTCCAATCGTTGAGTGGCACGTCGCGTCTGATACGAGTGCTTCCGTCCACCATTGAGATTTTAATAAAGCCATCGTCAAAAGCGTCCAAACTGAGGCGGACCTGCGGCTAGATAGTTGACCATCCTGGGCCCTCGACGTGTGATCGACCGGAATGCATCGCGCCGAATTTCTGCCGATCGGAGATTACAGCGGAGGAGGTCCGGAGGAGCGTCTAATAAATAAGTTGACAACGAGGTGGACAAACAGGAAGCGGGGGTCGTAATGTGTCGTGTGTGGAGGTGGCGTCTTGCTGAAGCGGCTGACGATGAGATCGCTATAATGCGTTGTAGAACTCTTCTAGATGAGATAAGATGACAAAATGGCCTCATTAAGCACTTCACTGCAAACAACCAACTTCAGACAGACTGACGGACGGACGGACACACAGGCAGGCGAACAAAATGCCAGGAGGGAGGTTTACAAAGAGGAAATCTTTGAACCTTCTGCAGAGAAGCAATATTGTTATAAGCTTCGTGTCGTAATTCGCTTCCTGCTGCTACAGCAGAGGCGTGAAACGTGAAGGCTTCACGGGCCATATCCGACCCCTGGCGACCCTTGAATCGACCCTTGGCGTGTCTTTTATATTAACCTAGCATTGTGCCTATAGTACTTGTGGACTTTTTATCCGTTTTATATGTTTATATACAACAAATGATATGTCATAATTAATAGGAAGTTCGTGTAACAAATTAATTGCCACGTATCATCCCAACACCAACATGTTGACGAACAAAGCTAATTTCGTTCCAGTTTTGTTTGTAGAACAAAGAGATGCCGTCACACTAATAGAGTAGCATTATCCTAACAACACGTCACTAAGCAATGTAAGCATAGTTGGGCGCCTAATGAATGACGTTGCATTAGTGTTGTAGACTATAGGGAGATGTCGTCATAATACGAAGTCAATTATAGTTCAGGGTTATTATCGTAGCAGTAACTTGACAAATAAACCATGAACAAGGGAGGCGTATAGTGGTGCAGTAAAATTCCTTAACAGTGAAAATTCGTCACAATCGGTTCAAGTAAAAATTAATGACGTAGCATCATCATCATGTCCAATTTTTTCCATAGACAAAATTAATGACGTAATAAATAATAATAGCGTTTGTAGAACAAAGAGATGACGACACAATGAAAGCCAATAGCACAAAGTCAATATTCACATGACACCATAAGCCTATGATGTTCACATGTGGATGTATGTATGTATGTATATATGCATGTATGTATGTATGTATGTATGTATGTATGTATGTATGTATGTATGTATGTATGTATGTATGTATGTATGTATGTATGTATGTATGTATGTATGTATGTATGTATGTATGTATGTAAGCCTATGTATATATACGTATGTATGTATGCATGCATTTAATTGTGCATATAAGTATGTGTGTCAATTCATTTTCAATTCAATTTATTCGGCTATCAAATTGCAAGGAAGTAATGTTAATAATAAAATAATTATGTCACAGATCAAGTAAATACAACGAAACAGAAAAGCTCTTAACTAATGCCTTAGTTAGGGGTTCAGTAATTCCTTTGAGCAGAAACCACACCTCCAAAAGGCTTCAATATTCTATATCGGGAAGTGTCCTTCAATTATACACTGCCTAAAATAAACACGTACATGTAGTTTCTATCTGAATAATTATGCAGAGATTTTGTATAATGCATGGTATGCCTATGCGATGTTTCTTTGTAAGTCTACATGTATGCATCTTAATTAGTCTCTTGCTAAAGAGTTAGGCTGCAGCCTATACAGCACATGTCATAGACCAACGACAGCTTAATTTCCTTTGAGGGTTTTACTCAGAGCTATACCCATTCCCCGACTTCGATCGCATATCTAATAGTAGAGCAGGTTTTCAGAAATCATTGTTTTCTGGATTTCATGAATGACACGAGCAGTGAAGACCGCTTAGATGGTATGCCTATGCGATGTTTCTTTGTAAGTCTACATGTATGCATCTTAGTCTCTTGCTAAAGAGTTAGGCTGCAGCCTATGTATACAGCACTTAGATGAGCAAGTAGTCTATAGTTATGCAGCACTACGCACTGCGCAAAGAACTGAGAGCCAACCGGATTGTGCATCTCCAAACGTGTGCGCGCATGTGTGCATGTGCGTGTGTGTGTGTGTTGGTGGGTGGGTGGACTGAACCCCACCCTAGCAATTCTCACCGTGGGATGTGTAGACCTATACACGTATGTGTGGTGCATGCTCAGGTGTGCGGGTGTGTGTGGGCGTGTATACCCGTTTGCATAACCGCGTGTCTCGCTCCCATAAATTGCATGGGTCAGAGGCAGGTGATGACGTTTCCTTATCCCGCTGTCTCTCCAACAGCTGCAATCCACATAATCACCACCGCTCTACTCTTGTATCCTCCGATCGACTGAGATATTGTTCGTGATGTACTGTAGACTCCAACAGATGCCTAATCCCCGTTTAGATCCGGAGTCTGGGCTTCGAACCCATAACTCTCTGCGTATACGAGAGCGATAGCCTCTATCACCGCATAGGCCCATACCCTGTTCTTCCGCCGAGTCCGACCTGACAACTTGTATCTGTGTAGATTGTCGTATACAGCGGGGCAGAGATATTACTAACAAACGGATATAAATATAATTGTGACGAGAAAGAAATGGAGGACGTGGAAGAGGTGGAGAGGTGGAAGAGGTGGAGGATGTGGAGGATGATGAGGAGGATAGGGAGGCGGTGCAGGCTTTCTTTGTCTCAAGCAAGATGGACGACTGAAGTATCCGTTCAACTTCCGTAGCCGCCGGTGACAGGTCTGAGCTCTCGGGGCCAAATATATAGCCTAGGGCCTGCGGATGGTGCGTTGCGTTGCAGGCAATGCAAGGCTAATCATAACCGTTGATCGAATATGAACGACATTTAATTGCCACAATAAAATGAAATTCTATTCACAGTTCCAACAGCAATAGTTTATTATTCTTCGTGCAGAACGTATAACCTCCGGTCCAGTTTGTAAAGCTACAGACACGCGTGCTTAATTGCCTTTACATGGGCCTGCGCAAAAATATTCATAACTGTGTATAAAAAATCATGTAGTAATAGCGTAATTATAGAATAGAGGTCTGTGACATCATTTGTAAATATATTGACAGCAGCCCATTATATCTACGCTCAGAAATTGAAATGGATATAGGTGTTGGCCTACAATACAATGTCAACGCCAGGAACAGCACAGGTTCAGTCAGCAATTATTAAAACGGTGAATTAAGTGATATTCAGCATTTTCCGCGAATGCCGTGCACGAATTTACCCAAGAAAGCAATTAGGCTATTAGCAGTGGCAGTGGCTAAAATTTATCGATAATATATTATTTTAACATTGAAGCCTGTATTGAAATTTAATATGGAATGATTATAATCTGTCTATCAATCCAGCTAGCGATATATGAAATTTATAGAGGCCTACCGCCGGTTCAAGATAACTATTCAGAGATGCTCCCGACTCAGGAATGGTCGAAGAGGAAAGTCTTGGGTAGTTTATGGAAATAGTTCGACAAGTCACATAGGAATAATAATGATGAATAATAATATAGCATAGGAAATACCCAAACCACGATTGCCGTGATTCACAATAATTGAACTCCACAATGTGCAAGGTGGCTGCACTCCGTGTCGTCGCCCAACGGCCCAGACGCAGTTTGGCCAGCTCAGCTCTTCATACATCGATCGCCCGTCATTTTTGTGGCTCAGATCCACTTTATGACTGGGAGAATTTCTATCCTCCTGCTGTGGCTTTCGCAAAAACGTCGAAGCCAGAGTCTCGGTCTAGAAGAGCCAGCAGTCATAGTCGTCGGACCAGAAAGAGCCAGGACATGGCCATTCGTAGGCACCGGGTCTCTTATCGATCGATTGTTTATTTCGAATCCTTAGAACTAGAACTCGACTGTCTTTCGAAGGAATGGTCGTAGTCACTTGCAGAATTGCTGGAACTCTCTACAGTCTACACATCTCAGGAGCTGACTAGAAGTGAACGGTTTGGGACGGTTTGCGAGGTCCGTTTAGTTGAGAACAGTGACAAGAGTTGCTAAAACCGGAAGTCGTGTGTCAATCTCCAGATAGACTACGGCAGCGGTTCCCAACCCGTGGCCCGCGGGCCAAAAGTGGCCCGCCAGGTTTTAAAAAATGGCCCTCATAACTCAAATAATTTTTAAAAATATGAAAAATTGACAATTTGGACAGAATATTAATTGTTTATTACCAATTATATTATTTAGACATCTATAAATAACAAAACATTCTATTTTGAATCAATTAAAACAATTTTGTATGCTTTTAGTTAATTAAATTTTAGCCTTGTGACCCCTAATGTCGAAATAGTGGCCCTCGTGAGTAGAGGGAGACTGGATCAGAAAGCCCAGACAAAAGAATTGCGGGGGAGGCATGGGCCAAAAGATAGCCCAACAAAAGGATGCGAAGATAAACCAACAAAAGAAGCATGACGTCAGCAACAGATGTGGTAATCGACACCTCTTTTAATGCCTGGATTTCTTAGCCCACTGGTTTATAAATCGACACACTTGGCTGAGCACTGGAGGCTGAGGTGGCAGGCCCCACCCCCCACCCCCACCTGGCTTCGCCAGGGGGAATTTCTGCTGATGCGGCAGATGCTGCTATAGCAGCTGCTATACATGCTTAGTCATCATTCTTTGTTCAGAATATTTTTTATATAGAACATAGACAAGTATATCATTGCATGCACTATAAGACGGGCGCTATAAGAGCACCTCTTTTTTCATTAACACGCATTTCATATTGAAACCTTCTAAAGAGCAGCAACGGCGATTGACATGTGTCCTAACACTAGTAAATGCGAAATGGATGTCTGTGGAAACTACAAATGTGAATGTATAATGTGTCAAGGTGAAGATGATGAGGCGAGCATTCACAGCGAAGATGAAAACCTTGTAAAGTATAGCACTATGAGACTTAAAGCGGAGAATGAAAAGCTTAAGAAAACAGTTACTTGTATACTCTGTAAAGAAAAGCAAGTGCAGTCATTATCTCTTCCGTGTAGGCATGTGAATATGTGTGATCCTTGTGCGGACATTGCAACACACTGTCCCTCATGCGACGAGCGCATCCTTGGAACTGTAAGAATATACCTCGTATAAAAAGAGCCGTATGCTTCAAAAGATATTTACTTTTTAAAATGGATCCATCTTGGAGGCACCCATTCTCTGCAATAATCAGCGGACCTAGCGGATCAGGAAAAACCAACTTCACTTTACGTTTTATAGATCATTTAGACTATATGGTCAAACCTGCAATAGAAAAAATAATCTGGTGTTTTGGTATATACCAAGAAATCTTTGATAAATACGCACACGTACAATTTCACGAAGGATTGCCCGACTTGGCTATTTTCGATGGCAAGCAAAAGACTCTGCTCATTTTAGACGATCTTATGAGTGAAACAGATGAGAGGGTTACCAAATTATTTACAAAGATTAGTCATCATATGAACGTTTCTATACTCTATCTGACGCAGAATCTTTTCTATAGTGGAAAGCACACAAGAACAATCAGTTTGAATGCACATTACTTTGTACTCTTCAAAAATGTTAGAGACAGTACACAGGTTGCAATACTCGCCCGTCAGATGTTTCCAGGCAAGGCAAATTTCATGATAGAAGCCTTTTAAGATGCCACTATGGCGCCTTTCGGATACCTTTTGGTCGATCTGAGACCGGAAACTGATGAACGTTGTCGCATAAGAAGAAACATTTTCCCAGGCGAGACGCATTATGTCTATTTAAGGAAATGAATATAAACGCATACTCGAGCGGCATCTCTCATTCAACCAAAATGTCCGAACCCATTGAGGAGAAGTTTGAGAAACTCAGACTGCTTAAAGAATCTTCGCCTAAAGTAAGGAAACGAATTTTAAAAGACTGCAACTCTTCTCTGCTTTGCTACCTTTGCGAGTGTGCACTCAACATTTTAAAAGGAACTGTACCTTTGAAAGCCGCTCAGAAGAAAAGACTCGGTCGCTTCAAACACAAGTTGAGAAAGCTTGCATCCAAGAAGACGCGTGTAAAAATCAAGAAGCGAATAGTGCAGACAGGCGGATTCATAGGAGCATTGTTAACTCCTGTACTTTCTTTTCTGGGTACATTGCTGAGTAATAAAATATAATATGGAGCATACGAAGAAAATGGTTCTGGTGGAACCTAGACAGATAGAGAAATGGAAGGAGACGATGCTAGATAAAACACTATCGAAATTGGACACACAGATGTACGATATTCTGCATAGGAATATTGCAGACGATGATAAGGCCAAACTGTATACCAACAGTTTGAATCGTTACTTGAACATTGACAAACCCAGCATAGTTACAAAATTCGAAACCAAGGAAAAGGCGGCGGCGGCGGCGGCGGCGGCGGCGGCGGCGGACTCTGACGAAACTACAGACTCTGGCAGCAGCAGCATAGAGAAACAAGTCTTGGAAACAGTTCCAAAGAAATGGAAAACGCAGGCTGCTCGTCTTTTATCGCACATGAAGAGCAATCCCGACGTGGCCTGGAATTCTAAAGGTGAACTTATTTTAAAGGATGCAACTATTCCGAAAACACACATGGTCGATTTGGTGAACGATCTTATGAGAAAACGCACAACTTCTTCGCCGCCAACCGGCTGGCGACTCTTGGCCGGCGCTCTCAAAGATTCAAACATACCTCGCGAGCTGATAGGAAATCAAGAACGCTGGTCCTATATTAACGAATTCACAGACGAATCGACAACAGTTACGCCAAAGAGCATTCACGGTAAACAGCAGCTTCCCTCCTTGTCATCATCTTCTTCGGCCTGGCTGACCTACTGATGGAATCGTACTTCGACCCCAAGACGCCCGGAAGCTTCGCCGGCTTGTCAACATTTAAAAAACATTCTAACTTTAAAAATAAAGACGTTAAAAATTGGTTGATTAAACAAGATGCATACACGTTACATAAACCTGTTAGGCTTATCTTTAGAAGGCGAAAAACTTTCGCGCCAGGTATTGACAATCTGTGGCAAGCGGACTTGGCCGATCTTTCGGCATTGGCGAAACATAACGATAAAAATAAATACATTTTAACCTGTATAGATGTCTTGTCTAAATATGCCTGGGCTGTCCCGCTAAAAACAAAGTCCGGTGCGGACCTGACCGAGGCCTTCTCATCCATTCTTTTAGATAGGCAGCCGGCTAATTTGCAGACTGACAAGGGAACAGAATTTCTTAATAAAAGCTTTCAAGCCATGCTACGTAAAAATTCCATTCGCTTTTACACATCCGAAAATAGCGACATAAAGGCCTCTGTTGTCGAACGATTCAATAGAACTCTTAAGACTAGGATGTGGAAATACTTTACTTATAAGAATACGTATAGGTATATAGATATTTTACAAGATCTCATTCATTCGTACAACAACACACAGCATAGATCTATAGCCATGTCACCCAACCAGGTTTCTAAGGATAACGAAAATATTATTATAAAACTATTGTACGGTCAGAAGAAGAGCCCTGCCAATTGGAAATACGAAGTGAACGACAAGGTTAGAATCGCAAAGGCCAGGATAGCATTCCAGAAGGGATACTTACCGAGCTGGTCGACGGAAATCTTTAAGATTGTAAGTCGTGTGCCTACTGACCCCGTAACCTACGAGCTTGAAGATTTAAGTGGTGAAAAAATAAAGGGTAAATTCTACGAATTTGAACTGCAAAGAATTTTAAAGGAAGATGATATTTACACGATCGAAAAAATTCTGAAAAGTCGTAAGCGGCGCGGGAAGACAGAGTATTTTGTCAAATGGAAAGGCTACGAAGACAAGTTCAACTCGTGGACTCAGGATATATTCAAAGTCTAGCAAGAATTTCTCGCAGTCTGTCAGAGCACGCAAACGACAATGTCGCATTTTTATCTTACTCTTCCAAGCAATAGTTCCATGAGCCATTTCCCCAACAATACTACAGCCCACTTTACAACGAAGTTGGAAAATGCCATCTCCCTCACAGGTCGCTGGGAAGTCGGACTTCTGCAAATGCAATACCCGCACACGTGGTACAACATGCAAAGTGGCCAGGGCGAATTTACATTTGACCAAGCTCCTAAAAGAGGAAGCATCGACGCAGTATGCATAACGATTCACCACTCTTGGCAGCTGCCCGCCGGATATTACGAAAATATTGAGGCTATATTAGATGCCATAAATAAGAATATAGAGGATGCTGCCGAATTGAATTCCCTCGAGAAATATCCGAAATTTAGATATGATGCGATAACTAAAAGAGTCTGCGGTAAAATAAATCTCGCTGCGCGCGTAACCTTCTCATCACATCTGTGCAATATTTTAGGTATAGAGGAAAGACATAAAGTTGTCGAAAACAACAATTACGGCACTTATTTTTACCATGAGCGTTACGAGGATTATATTAAAGCGTGGGACGAGGTACCTGACTGGGACTGGGAATCTGATTACAGCGTCGATATAAATCCGAACTTTTCGCGTATATACGTGTATTGTAATTTGCTTGAATCTGTCGCGCTTGGCGATTCGAAAGCCCCATTACTTCGCATAGTTAATATAGAAGATAAAAGCGGTGATAATGTGCACGTCTTGTACAAGTCTGCTATATACGTACCTATTCAGCAGAAGAATTTCGAATCGATAGAAATATATATGAGAGGCGATAATGGTAATGTCATTCCATTCGAGCATGGGAAGTCGTTCGTTGTGCTTCATTTCAGACAGAGCAAAAATTTCAGTCTTCAGTAAATAATGGCGCACTTCTATATGACGCTGCCTAGTAACAGCTCCACGGCATTTTACCCGAATAATACTGTAGCGCAATTTACAACGCGTCTGGAGAATCCCATTTCTCTAAGTGGCGATTGGGAAGTCGCTCTTTTGGAAATATATTACCCTCACACGTGGAACAATTTAGAACGCCAAGAAGGCGGAATAACGTACACGCACGCCACGTTCACCGAAAGTGGATCTATGCAAAGCAATCCTATATTTAAAAGACGTTGGGTTCCGGCTGGCTACTACGAAACAGCTCAGCAACTTATCGATTACATAAACAAATTTATAAGAGAGGTTGCCGAGGAAAATGTTTTGCTCGAATTTCCAAAATTTAGATACGATACCGTAACGAAAAGATTGACGGGCGATATAAACAAAGGCACAAAGATTCATTTTTCGCGTGCATTATGTTCGATGCTTGGCATCGATGCTCAGCAGATGCCAATTCTCAACTACGGGCAGGACGACGAGGCCATTTTCGAATTTGTCGGTGATAGAACTTGCGATATAAATCGCGGCTTTTCTTCTTTATATATTTACTGTGACGCGCTTGAACATGTCCCTGTGGGCGATACAAAGGCGCCATTACTCAGAATCGTTAACATCAGTGGAAATGCAGGCGACAACGTGCGCACCATCTACGAAAAGCCCATTTACATACCTCTGCAGCCGAAGAATTTCGATTCTATAGAGCTGCATATAAGGACGGACACGGGCGATCCAGTTTCATTCGAAAGTGGAAAGTGCATCGTCACACTACATTTCAGGCACTGTAAAATTCCATATCTTTTACAATGAAAAAGCCATTCTGCTGCGATGCAAGTCGTTTGGCGTACGAAGACTACTATATGCAGCAAAGTGGAAATGGCATGCCGTTTTTTCAGGGTGCGCGTCTTCAGCGCGGTCATGGAATTGGTAGTTTTCTTAGCGGGCTCTTTAGAAGTGCATGGCCACTTATACAGACTGGTGCTAAAGCCCTTGGTAAACAAGCCTTGAGAACAGGTCTTCAGATTGCGAATGATGTGGCGGATGGCGATCCGATCATGGAAGCTGCAAAGCGTCGCGTGCCAGAAGGTATAAAGGCTTTTACATCTTCAAAAGATTTTAATGTTCAGAGTGGCAGCGGACGGAAGAGACGTAAGCGTTCACTGAGAAGAAATAAGAAAAGAATCAAGGAAGATATATTTGGTGCAGTTTAAATATGGCCTTCGTTCATCCCCAATCTTGCGAGTGTGCAAAGAGCGAATTGGACCTTTTCAGCGTTCCCCCTACGCAGACCAGCATAGAATCTGGCTCGTACGTGGAATATAATCCAATAGCAACGATATCGCAGGGAACGCCTATAGAATTTAGCATTAGTGGAGCCGGCCAAGATTATCTCGATCTGTCTAACACACAGTTGTACGTCAGAGCGTCTATCGTTCGGGCGAATAATGATGCTACAGATGCTGGAGATGATGTTGGACCAGTCAATCTTTTCCTACACAGTCTTTTTTCCGAAGTTGACATCACTCTAAACGACACTCTTGTCACTTCATCAAACAACACGTACGCGTATAGAAGTTATCTCGAGTCCCTGCTCAGCTATGGCACAGCAAGCAAAAATTCTCAACTCACCTCTGCTCTCTTTTACAAGGACACTGCCAGACGCTTCGAAGAAGCCAATCCTCACGACGATGCCGGTACCAATATAGGCTTCAAAAAGCGTAGCGCTCTGACAGACGAAGGTCGTGTTGTCGATATGTTGGGTAGCATTCACAGCGATCTATTCTTTCAGGAAAAGTTCTTGCCAAACGACATTAATATAAAAATACGATTCGTAAGAAATAAAGATTCATTCTGTCTGATGTCCTCGGCGGCTGGTGCTGCATACAAAGTAAAAATATTGGAATGTAAATTGTACGTCAGAAAAGTCAAATTAAGTCCATCAGTCTTTCTCGCGCACGCCAAAGCTTTAGAGATTGGAAATTTGAAATTTCCCATTCGAAGGGCTGTTTGCAAGACTTTTACGGTTCCAAGAGGGAATCTGGATGTTACGCAAGAGTGTCTTTTCACCGGTCAGATTCCAACTCGCATTGTTTTTGGTTGCATCGATAATGACTCGTTCAACGGTACCTACACGAAGAATCCATTCAATTTCAAACATATGAATCTATCTCAATTAAAAGTATACCTGGACGGCCAGCAGCAAAGTATAAAACCTTTGGAAACTAACTTTGCAACAAATCAGTTTGTGAATGCATATGCTTCGCTCTTTATGGGCACTGGCAAGTGGCAGAGAAACGAGGACAACGACATAAGCAGAGAAGATTACGCGCACGGCTATTGCTTGTACGCATTCGATTTAACACCCGATTTAGCAGAGGGCGGCCATTTTAACCTTCTGAAAAGTGGCAATGTAAGAGTCGATATTAAATTTGCCCAGCCCTTGGAAGCTACCATCAATGTTATAGCCTTCGCAGAATTTGAAAACATATTGGAAATAGATAGATCTCGCAACGTTCTTTTCGACTACACCAACTAAAGAAGAAGAACAAGATGGACGGACTCACCTTAGAAAAGTTTTTGCGAAGAGATAAAAAGTGCTCCTCCATGTTCTTGGGCGTTTTCGCTAGCGACCGCCTTCCGACTAGGATCCATAGAAATAAACCTAGTATCATTGTATGCAATACAGATAGATATGGTCAACCGGGAATACATTGGGTTGTGCTGTACATCGAAAGTCCCACATATGGGGAATTTTTTGACTCTTTCGGCAGAGCGCCAGACATACCATTCAGAACATTTTTACACAGACATTGTTCGTCTTGGATCTACACTGGACATCAGCTCCAGAGTATAAGCAGTAGATATTGTGGACATTATTGCATTTTTTATGCAATGCATAGATGTAGAGGTTACAATGTTAATGCCGTTTGCAATATGTTCTCAAGCGATACTGGTCTTAACGATTTTTTAACGCATCGCTTCGTTTGTAAGATGTACCAATAAAAAGCTTGTTGAAAATGAAAGATCTGTGTTCATTCATTGCGTTTGATGTGTATCTTGTGGCTGTGGTGATTTCTATCATTGTATGTACAAATACTAATCGTATACCATATAGCATTGCTGTTGGGGTATTTTGTTAATATATTGAAATGCGTATTACCATATGGTATGAGCAGCCCTTTATGGGCGAGAAATATATACAAATACCATACGTCTGCCATATAGCATTGCTGTTGGGGTATTTTGTTAATATATTGAAATGTGTATTACCATATTGTATGAGCAGCCCTTTATGGGCGAGAAATATATACAAATATCATACGTCTACCATATAGCATTGCTGTTGGGGTATTTTGTTAATATATTGAAATGTGTATTACCATATTGTATGAGCAGCCCTTTATGGACGAGAAATATATACAAATATCATACGTCTACCATATAGCATTGCTGTTGGGGTATTTCATTAGCCGCGCGTATTCGTTCTGCATTATAATTATGCATTTGCCGTGTGTCTTGTGATGATGCGGCTTTATAGTCTATAAAGTGTCTGTGTGTATATATATATATACACAAATGTGTGCTGTCTATGTTGGTGCTGCAAGAGCTATGGTAGAGGGGAAATAGCTCGAATGAATGTCTTTGCGTGAGCGGGTCTTAGTGCTTCTTGTAAAATGATTAATTTTTAAGCGTATACGAACGACCAATGTCATTTCCTACAATCGCAGTTCTATGTCCTAAGCAAATGATTGGAAATACAATGATAGCTCATAGCACGTGTGCGTGGGCTTGTGTATTCGTGTGTGTGTGTGCGTGTGTGCTTGTGTATTCGTGTGTGCGTGTGTGGGCGTGTATGCTTGTGTATTCGTGTGTGCGTGTGTGGGCGTGTATGCGTGAGTGTGTGCGTGTGTGTTCGTGTGTGCGTGTGTGTGTGCGTGTGTGTTGGTGTGTTCTGGTCATTATTAATGGGTGCCTGTCTATACACGTACAAGTACATCAATTGCTGCGTTACAATGCAAAGAAATGATCAAACGATTTGTGCGTCCATGCTTGAATTGGCTGCTGCAGTTGCAGCGACAGATGGTGTGTATGTGTGTGTGCCGCTCAGTATTACCGGTTGTCTGTCTATGCATGCTCAAGTACATCAACTGTGGTGTTACAGTGCAAAGAATTGATCAAAAGCGATGTGCGATCATGCTTGTCCTTTGCCAGAGGGGTGGACTCGCATCAGCAGTTATTAGTAATGCTAATGATTTGGGCAGATGGTTCAATGCCAACGTAGAGTTTGTGTGTGAGTCTGTTGTAATTCCTGTTGGTCTGTCTATGTTTTCTCGTCTATTATTCTGATGGTTTTAGCCGTATACCCACAGCCAGTCTGCTATGTGGGGAGCTACAGCAGCAGCAGAAGATACGGCAGCAGAAGGGGTAATTCCAGTGAGCAATACCTCGCATGCTGTTTGTGCATCTAATGCAGCAGAAGCTGCAGCAGCAGCAGAAGGGATAGTTCCATTGGGCAATTCAGCCAGGCTGCGTGGGGTGGGAGCGTGGGGTGGGGCTGTGGGGTGGTGGTGGGGGTCGATTTCAGGTTCACACAATCCCACTGTAGTGCGAGTGCCTGTGGTTAGTTGCTTCGTAACCCCTGTGTGTCGGTCTACGTATTAAGAGAAATTATAATGCTGGGTTTTAAAAAGGCTTACTCATAGCAGCTGCCTCAGCAGCTGCAGCCGCATCAGCAGAAATCCCGCTGGCGCAGCCAGCTGGGGGTGGGGGTGGGGGAGGGGCCTGCCACCTCAGCCTCCTCAGCATCCAGTGCTCAGCCAAGTGTGTCGATTTATAAACCAGTGGGCTAAGAAATCCAGGCATTAAAAGGGGTATCGATAACCACATCTGCTGCTGACGTCATGCTTCTTTTGTTGGTTTATCTTCGCATTCTTTTGTTGGGCTATCTTTTGGCCCATCACCTCCCCCGCAATTCTTTTGTCTGGGCTTTCTGATCCATTTGTTACCTACTCTCGTGTCTTCCAACTTAAAAAAGTGGCCCTAAAGTCCAAAAAGGTTGGGAACCACTGGACTACGGGAACCTAACCCCCAGGAAAATCGGCAACTGTCACAAAATCAATAAAAAAAATAAATGCTCAAGTCGACCAGTGACTTTGTCCTTTAGGCCTACTTCATTTTACACAAAGTGCACAAAATTAGTGAGGCCGGGCGGGCCACTTGAAAACACCTCGCGGGCCGCATGCGGCACACGAGCCGCAGGTTGGACAGCACTGAAATAGGGCTTACGTACATGTTGACCTAATCTTATAATTGTTTTATATAGGCTATAACATCGATTCTTTTCATCAAGGCCTACCGTGTTGTTACAACAGTGGACAGAGCAACCCATTTGGCCTACAATTTACAATCTATAGGGTATACGCTACAACATTTTGCAACCATGTTTTTTTATTATTAGGTACTAGGTAACAAATAATTAATAGATCCATAATGTGATCCATGCATCTCAAATTCTCAAATTCTCCCGTTCCTTCAATGTGGATAATAAATCTCGGTTGACGTTGGGTCTAACTGTCTATAGGCGGCCAGATTAGTTGGAATCAAATCGTAAATCAGTCGATAAGACTAAACGATTCGTTAAGCTTGCCATCTAGTAATCGTAATCGTAAACTCGAAATTTCTAAACCGCCACTCGAAAGCCAAGTGCGGGGCACCAGCTTATTCACTTGTGCTGCGCTAAGTTAGAAGGGTAGTCCATGGTGATAGTTTTAGTCCGTGGTGGTCCGGGTCGAGTTACCATAGGATCAGAGGATCTAGTCGACTCAGTCGATAGATCTGTAGCTAACGTTTGCGTTAGCGACTTCATCGCCACACAGTACACAAAACCATGTACCGGTATACATAGATGCCCATTCGGGCATTCAGTTACACGGGCGTAGATAGATATTCGGCAGATGGCAGTAAAAGCAACGTCATCGTGAGGATAGACCTATACTCAAACCCGAAATGCAATATTATGCAAAGATAACCTATAGTTCTATACTTTACAGCTACAGAGGAAACAAGAACCGCAGTTTTGAGGTGTCCGCACAGGGCCAAATTAACAAATGTGGTGACCATGTTCCTGCTAAGAAAAACTGTGGCCCAGCCCCGCAGAATCACAACAAAAGACACATGAAACATACATTGACTTTGTGCTATGGACATTTTTATTGTGACGACACTCAGGCCCGGCATGAGGGCAAGGCGAGCGAGGCAGCCGCCTTGGGCCCCGCGCTTCCAGGGGCCCCGCGCTGCTGGCTACAATTTTTTCTTTGTCGAGATTGTCAATGGTTTCGTCGCATTACAACTAAGCTTATGCTTGCAGTCAATTTGTCACGTGAATGTGACAGGGTGATTTTGAAAGAACGAAACTTCTTCACAGCTAGCCTGCTTTTTTAGCCTAGGCCTGCATGCAGAATTTTCTCCAGAAAACAGTAGGCCTAATTAACTCATTTTGCTTCAAATTCGCAAATGAACGTCCGCACACATTTTTGCAGGAGAGGGCACAACACAATGAGAGTGGTGACATATTTTAGCGAGAGCTTAGAAAATGCAGAGCAAAGCAGGAAATCTAGAACATGGACATTTTCAGAGAGGTGTCTAAAATAAAGTAAATTTACTTCGTGAATAATTAGCATCATTAGTGTTCTAGCTGGCACAACGAAATTTGTCAAAAGCCAAAACGTAGGTCTCAGTTGCTAAAAAATTTCAATTTTGGGGGCGAGCCTCTCTTGCCCCTAAGTGCGGGTGCTGATGATTTTGCATTACTTAGATAGGCGTAGGCCTACATAAGGTAGTAGGGAAAGCCATCTAAGATGGAACGCTTCATAAGATGGGAGACACCTATTGCCACCGAGGTACGCAGAGGAAGCCACTGTCAAGAGTTGCGAATAACATCACATATATTAATTAGACTCTACCTAGAAACTGTTAAATGTGTTAATAACTTACGGTGCTGCATTCTTGATTTGATTGATAGGCTAATTGAAATATGTCATTTTCGCTTATGCTATTTCAAATTATTAAATTTTCCCAATCCGACATTATCAGTGGCGGAGACCTAGGGGGGGACAGGGGGGACGGTCCCCCCCAATAAAAGTGTTGGGGGGGACGGCCCATGCATTTGTCCCCCCCAATGTTTGAGCGTCAAGACTTTTTTTGGCGGCGAAAATAGAAAATTAGGTCGAGATTTGTTCGGATGACTAAAAAAAAAAAAAAAGGTCATCAACTTTTTTGGCGGCGAAAATAGAAATTTTTTTGGGAGATTTGGTCGATTTTTGGGCGGCGAAAATAAATTTTTCCCCGGGATTTCGCCGGTCGTCAGAAATTTTTCCGAAAATCTCGCGTCTTTCCGTCCCCCCCAATTCTCGGCGCAGGTCTCCGCCTATGGACATTATGGAAATTATTGTCCTATCGTATGGATATGGTTGCTTAAGATGGGATCATGGGACATAGGCTGCCAGTAATTGTTTTTAATGGCAATACTATCACCTTTTTGGAAACTTGCTAAACATTTTGCATGCATCATTTGAAAGTCAAATATGTATATGCCACATCAGTGTGGCATATTATAAAATAGTGCTCTTAGCTCAAAAGAAATTTGGGAAACAACGTTAAATTAAGTGTCCCATCTTAGGTGACTCTCCCTCACCATGCAGTGCCGTATTGACAGGAAACCAACTGCGTAAATTTATGCTTGAGGACCCGATGCTGCCCTGGGCCCCGCAAACCCTAGGGCCGGGCCTGACGACACTCTTTGTTATAAAAACACTGTTATTACGTCACTAATTGTTTTTTGTGCATGATGATGCTACATTGTTCTAGCATCTACGGACTTCGTATTGTGACGGCTAGGCCTACTCCTTGTTATGAAATTTTGCATCACTATGTAGGCCTATACTTCGTTATGCGCAAGTTTCTGCTATTAGGCCTACAATAACTCTGTACTATTATGACGGTATCTTCTACAGCACTATTGGTAACGTTACGTCATTATAGGTAGTGTTACGTTTTTAAGATAATGGCTTATTTCGTATTATGACGACCTTCTTTGTTCTGCAGACATTATTGATAAGTCATTATATCGTTCTTCATAAACATGTTTATGACTTGCTGTAAGGACGATAGCTTTGTTAATTGTTATGACATATAATTATTTGCCATAGATTTTTTTTAACGGAAAAAGGATCCGGGCCTTATGTTGCCAACCTCCGCTGTATACATAGTGGGCACAATAAAATTGTGTCATTCTATAATGCGTCACATGACATTTGAGTTCGGGTCAGACGAGGGAGGCTAGTAGGCCTAATAGTGTTTAAACAAGCAAGAAAAATAAGCATCTCTAGCTGATTTAGATATAAATGTGCCTGATAAATTATAATTTGAGCCCAATAGGACCCATACATGCGCGAAATAGGCCTATGTGTATTGTGTAGCCTATACTAAAATGAATAGTTTCGAGTAATTTATTCCGAGTTATTTGCCCTTTTTACAATGGAATGGAGAAATTACAATAATGACCTATTGAAAGTAACTTATTTTGACATGAATGGGGCCATAAAGCGTGGGCCCTGTTCGGTTCCTTAATCCGCCTCTTGGCCTGCTGGAATAATAATTATGCTCGTGGTGAACCGGTTGGTTCTCATGCCCATTGGAGGGTGATCACAGCACCCGGCCCTGCACTAACCTTAATGCGACCGTGTGTGTGTGTGTGTGTGTGTGCGTGCGTGTGCGACGTAGGCCTAGCCTATAAGAGTGATAGATTCAGTCAGTTGGAACGCTGTCCATAAAAACAAAATTAATGCGTTAAAAATTAATGCCTATATGCGTTTCTGCCGAACGCATATAGGCCTATCTATCAATGGGATTGTCTCCATGTATAGGCCTATCTATCAATGGGATTGTCTCCTTGTATAGGCCTATCTATCAATGGGATTGTCTCCATGTATATGCCTATCTATCAATGGGATTATCTCCATGTATATGCCTATCTATCAATGGGATTGTCTCCATGTATAGGCCTATCTATCAATGGGATTGTCTCCATGTATATGCCTATCTATCAATGGGATTGTCTCCATGTATAGGCCTATCCATCAGTGGAATTGTCTCCATGTATATGCCTATCCATCAATGGGATTGTCTCCATGTATAGGCCTATCTATCAATGGGATTGTCTCCATGTATATGCCTATCAATGGTATTGTCTCCATGTATAGGCTAGCACAGCGACAATTGGCCCACATAATAGCTGCTATGTACTTCCACTGCATCATTTTCTAATTTCTTCCTCTATAATTGTATTTCTAGTTGTTCATGGCTGGCTACATGTAACTGCCTAAAGATGTTCTTTTTGTGGTGTAGGCCTGTTTGTTTGTAAGAAGTGCCCGATAGACTATACTTCGTACGTATACAGTGGCAGCAGGTTGGCCTCACCGTAAATAACTAGGGCCACTTGGCAAAGACTACGCACACAGTATGCTGTAATAAAAAGTCGTTGGTCTACGAGTACACCGAAGAGGTCTATACCGAATTGAATTATGACTTCGTGATTATTGTGTCGCAGCATTGTTGCTAAGAAATGTCGTCACTTCCTCAAAACTGTGGTGCAGACTGCCAGAGACTGGACCATTAGCACCCACCCTACTGCGGGCCTGATCAACGTTGTTGCCCCCAATCGGGCTGAACGCACTACACAACTCTTCACAGTTCAGACTGCACAAACAAGCTGTTAGCTGATGATGCAACTGAATAAAGATTTGGAGAGTATCTCGAATAACAGAAGACCCAAGAGTCGTTTGATGCTGCTCATCCACGGTGCCAGGTCTGCCTCTACCAACTGGACTGCCAGATAACGAGAGGCTGGTAGGCCTAATAAGGCAGCAAGACCGACCCATGCTTTGTAATTTAACAGGGCGCTTTAGAAGTGACGTGAAATTATTCAACTGCAAGCACTTCAAAAGCTAAAACTATCAAGAACCATCTGTCACTAGTGCACGTGTTTTTATCTGCCTTATGGATGACTGTTTTTAAGGAGTTTTTTTAACTTAACGACCTTTTCTTTCCATCCCCATCCAGGCCATCCTCCATGGTAAATTATTCTTCCCAATCCCACGACAGTGACTTTTTACTATTTCCAGCTGCACAGAAGTGTTTCCACAACCACAAATCCATTTGAACCATTTCACATGTAGTCAAGAACTGCGCGCTAAAACAAAGCCCTGTTTTCTGGTATAATGTTATAGGTTTACACTCCTCCGCACGGGAGTGCACACACGGCACAGCCTAGCTTCTAAATATTAATGCTATTGTAAGTGATATCAAACACGCCACATGTATAGCAAACATTATTCTGGTTTCACTGTCAACAAAACGGCGCCACAATACAAACGCTTCGTCAAATGAAACCACAAATCTTAGTAGTACACACGATGCTAATAATATATAACCGATCATGACTAGATTGCTTTGTGTCGAAAATTTCGAAATTCAGTCCAACAATATAAAATCTTTTGCTTAGCTAAGCCAAGCGCTGTGTAGGTGACAGCAGGTGCAGCCGCAGCAGCAGCGCTTAGGTAGCCGTGCAGCGCTTAGGTAGCCGTGCAGCGCTTAGGTAGCCGTGCACGGCGTGCAGCATAGCATGCATAAGGAGCGGAAACAAAGCCCCCAGCTGTTGCCCACCGCCGCAGCATAATCACCAATGCTAATCACACAGGTAAACGTGACCCGTCGGCAAATTTCACCTTAGGCAATTTCCCGCAAGGGATAAAATGTTACAATAGGTAGCTGCTTAGATTAACTCCAGGACGAATTTCCACTCAGTAATAATTTTTCGTTGTAGGTGAATTTCTCTTTGGTAGAATTTTCCCTTTGAAATAAATGTTACCATGATTATGTAATTATTTCTACCTGGATAAATATTTCCCGAAACAGATCTTACTATAAATTTCGCTTAGGATAAATGCTAGCTAGTAAATTTTTCAATAAAGGTATATATATAATATTTATATAATATGTGTATATATATATATATAGTAATCAGGGTAAATGTTACCACAGGTAGGCCAATACATCAAAGACATTATTCAAAGGTTCACAGGCCACAATAAGCAATCGTTTTCATGTAACCAGAAGACATCAGAAATAAGAGTAAAACATTTTGCAGAGAACAATTAACCAATCAGAACAGACATAGGAAAAGGCCAGTGAACCTATAGGAATCGGTCAATGATAATAAGCGGGAGAAGACGAACAATGCGGTTAAACACCTGTAGGAAGAACAGCAGTTGCTTAAGGCTTAAGCTATACCCTGGAATGATGGACAGTGTATGAAGTTTTACATAATTCTTCATCTAATCATAAGAGGTTGGGAGGTCAGTCACCTTTCTGCATCACATGATCTTTCAACTAAAAATGTTGCACTCAGTTGGATATACTATGTGAGAAATCAGAAATCTCAAAACAAATTTCTGTCCAGTGGGAGGGGGGGTGGTTTGAGAACCTTTATGTTGGCAAACCAGCATCTATTACTACTGTTCAATTGTTATTACTATCGTTAGACTGTTGCAGTTGAAATAATACAAGAAGCTGATGATGACCAGAGAACCAGAGGAACGAAGCGTTAGGCTGAAAAAAATGTTTATAAATGTTTTTATACAATACAATACAATACAATACAAAAGCAAGAGATCCAATAATTATGGGATAAAAGTAGAGGCAGTCGTGAAATTAGTGAAATACAGCATTTATTTATTTATTGAGTAGAGATATTATAACAAACAATGCAATAGAAGTAATCGAAACACAGACATAAAAACTCAAAGTTCCCTTATCCATAGAAAACAACACGATTAAACCGAACCATATCTATATTCATTTCAACAATGCAAGTCAGTGTTTTAGTTATCAGCAAACAGCAGGAGCGAGGGATGGGTGGTGGTGGTGGAGATGACAATTTAAGAGATTATCAAAGGATATGAATGTACATCAAAATCTGAAGTTCTTCATACGCTTCTAATGAAACAACTGGCAACTCGGGAAACATTTTCATTTCCCGTTCATTTACCTAGATCCGGGGGCTAGAGGATTAACACCTAACCACATCCCACAACTAAAACACTGACCCAAGAGTTCTACCAACAAAGTTTCAACTGATTGCTCCAAATTGTACTTTGATGAAGACAATAACGGAAGGGTAACACCTACTAGAACAACAGCACAGTGACATTGCAAGCAGTGCTGAGTACAATCAATACAATCACACAATCAATACACAATCAATGCAATCACTACCTAATAGACATAAACTAATATTACACGTAAACAATGGAGCGAATTTATTACGGCAAAAAATTATTGACAATGAGCTTGACAAATGATGAACCTTATGACAAGAAATTCACAATTGCTTAGAATTCTGCTGTAAACTTTCATTTAATTGAAGCATAATATATTGTCAGACATTTCAAAAACAACAAAATTCCCCCGAACCAAATTGAAGAAGATTCAAACTTAGCGGAGAAGGTTATCACAACATAAACTTCAAAAATTCGACGAAATCAAAACCGTAAACAACAAAAACAAAGACATTGGCATTTAACAGCAAACCGCGCCGCTGACCCCAAACTCCGGAAAAACCGTCTAAACGTTTTGCATCGTGGAAATTTCTGGAAGGAGACAAACTTCAACAAATTAATTTGTTGGCCAACAAATCAACAAGTCGTGCATAGATGCTAAGTGCGATCAACACTGGTTTCCAAAAAGGATATAATTACAAATTACACCTGTACAGACAATGTCAACCTACGTCATGCCCTAAACGCAAAAAATGACTACCAAAAACTGAATTCCAAACGAAGAAATCAACAGATCTTAATGCTGAAACCTAAGTCGATAATTATAGAGATCGATGTAATTAGTGAAACACAGATCAGAAAAGGTCTCATCACCATATGTGTGGGGCATGGTGGTGTGTGTTTGGTGCCTTGAAGCCGGAAAGTTGCAGGTTGGAATCCACCTCAAGTCACTGCTCAGGAACCCTGAGCAAATCCTTCACTCGCAATTGCTCATGCGATTTGGCATGAAACTCTGATTCAGTGCCTGCGGGAACGCCTCCCAGTAGAATCTTTAAGGGGTGCTATAACAAGTGCTCATAAATACATAAATATGAGCCCATTCTAATGTTTCACTACTCAATTGGCCATTTTTCATAATTTTAAGAATATAACCCCATCAGGGCCGTCACAATGACAGTTCAACCTCAACCGTCCTTCTGAAAATCTAATGCAGTAAATAACTACACAGGACAATAGTCACGCAGATATATCGACTGGACCCAAAAAACTCGATTGTCATCTATGTTAGAAAACTGGAATACCTCCTCCATCAGCCCTGTGTGTAGCATCATCCAAGAGCTGACCAGGGCATGGTGACAGAAGCGCAGATGGGCACAAAACAAAACATAAGACGTAGGGAACGACTGAGAATTAGTGATATGAAGCATTTTTTTCAACCGACAGATTTAATACGAGCCCACAACCCGACAGGAATCTCAGAAATGAATTGCCTAGATATGAAAAGACACACACACCACAAGCGGACGTTCTCCTACAGCCACAGCTACTGACGAGAACAGAAAGTCTAACCGTACAACTTGCGACTAGATCACACCAAATAGAGTCAAACAATATACGCAAAACTAAGAATACACGCGATACCACCTACAGTAAATATTCAATTTATGACGATCATCGTAACAGACGAGAGACAGGGAAGAATCCGTCGATATAATCATAGCATAACAACGCGAGTCAGACTAATCAAATCAACTGCTCAGATCGACATGCTCATCTGAACTGACCGGCATGTTACATCACACATGATTATATTATAATCACGTTACATCACACATGATTATATTAAAATCACATTACATTACACATGATTATATTATAATCACGTTGCATCACACATGATTATATTACAATCATGTTAAATTACACATGATTATATTATAATCACGTAACATCACACATGACTATATTACAATCATATTACGTCACACATGATTATATTATGATCATGTTACATTACACATGATTATATTAAAACCATGTTACATTACATTACACATGATCATGTTATAATCATTAATCATGTTACATAAGACATAATTATACTTTGCACATACATATATATATTGTATAATACAAGAACATACTTTCAAATTATTGCTAATCGAGATGTGTACAAGTGACTCTTCGGAGGAGTCACGGTGGGTGGACTATAATCGTTGGAGGCCAAACCCTGGAGAGAGAGAGAGCGAGAGCCAAGTTGAGGCATTTCTCAGGACAGCGGTGTAATAACTCTACCACCACAACTCGCTTTAGGCGGGCTCTCACACGAAGCGTTCAAGCTCTACTGTCTCTCCAAAGGCATTGCTGTTCCAGCTCCATTGTCGTATTGAGCTGCAGCCATGTTCAACTGCATTTTAAAATGTCCACTGTAGCTGTGCAATATCTCACAGAGCATGGCAAACACACTAAAGACAGCATATACTAATATAGTCTGAAACTTAACACATCAATAACGCTGTCCCGTGGAACGTGACGCTACAACTAACGGAGCTTCTCGTGCATAATCCATGCTCTCACGACGTGACAACGACCCAGCTAAAGTGAAATAGTGCAACAAAAAAGCGGTACATGCAATACGTCATGGTACAAGTTAAAATTCACGCGACTGTCTAGCCTTGACAAGATTTACAGATCAAACGTCTTTAAATTAAATTAACTGAAACAAACAAATCTACACGCAACTGCAGCACGTCCCAAATTAATCAGTGTGTCTGCCCATTTGCATACACATCCAAAATGGTCATTGCTGTCATGTCTGGTTTCATTTAGATATATGTAGGTATATGAGCCTTAAGAATTCGCATCATAAAATATATACAAACTTAAATAATCAGAAGAAAATTAACCGTGCTTTGCAAAAACAATGCGCAGTGCATGCCGTAATGGCTGAAATCCTTTGTTTCATGGAGACTGGTGTGCGCAATGTGGCACGTGCGTTCAAATGGTAAACCACAGCCAGAAGTTCAATAAGAAAACGCTAGAGAAAAAGAAGAACACAACTGGAATTCGATACTGAAAATCACATGGAATGTATTTTACAACTCAATATAAACAGCAATTGATCATAAAATAAATAGGCCAAATTGCATAAATTAACATAATACATAGTTAAATATGCTAAGATATACAAAAAACAATGGAACTGGGTATGTAAGCGAAAATGCGACACGTATGCAAATAGCATAAAATTCACAAACTCAACAAGCATGAAAAAGGATAAATCATGACCAATAAATATATCAACGAATAAAATATTTAGACTGCTGTGTATATTAACTGATGGAATGTTCAGCGATCCACCGAATAAATTAAGCAGGTAATTTAACAAAATGAAAATAGTTCGACACAAAGAAAGGAAAAATTCCAGAAGAGATAACACAAGAGAGTACTTACTTAATAAAGTTAAATGAACAGTGGTTTAACAAAACAAATTATTGTTGACTAGACCGAAGACTTCTGACTTATTACATTATTTCATACGCTTTCTGCCTTGCATAATAATAAATTTACTAACAGTTTAGTTTATTCAAATAGACTTTACTGTAACTTTTAGAATACAAGATGCACATGCAGTTAATGTGTAGCTTTCACCTCAGCTGGGTTACACTGTAGACAGAAACTGTCCCATGACAGTCAGAATTCAGGGTAGCCAGGTTGTCGCGAAAAACACAGGTTGAGCTACTTTTAAAAGTGCTCGCAACCGAAAATTTCGTCCTTGCAATATTTTGAACTGCGTTTGAAAAATAACGTGGCTGCGAGGGTGACATTGTGAATTCTCCTAATTTGACTGCTGTAGGTTACTAGGTGACCTTTATTAGCTAATATTTATATGTCGCGTGGCTAAGTTAATAAAAAATTTACGCTCGATGGTATACACAAATGAATCCACTGTAAAAGCTAGGGCATATGCCATCTGTCATCTAAATTTTTTACATCGATGGTATCATCATGTGTCTTTTGATGAGCCACCCAACGAAACCAATGAAGTACGTATTTGCAAAAATTTGCTAATATCTTAAGTCAGCTGCTCATCTCCCGACTTTTTACCGTGACCTCGCGACAAAGCGTTCCGAAATCTGGCAACCCTGTCAGTATTATGCAGAAGAAAATTATAACTACTGCTGAAAAAAGTTTGGAATGCGAATGAAACAACTTAAATAATTGTACTCTGGCATTTATATGGATTATATCGTTTAACACTGCATGCCACGAAAACAAAACAATACACACTGCCTGTGGACTTGGAAGATACGTAATTTTGCAAATAGAAATATTTGGTGAAAGCAACTATTCAGAAAAGAACTTATCACAATGCAGATGGAAATTTTCTCACGCTCTTGCTTCGTGCCATGAACCACACTGATCGCAGTTTCCGAAGAGTACAAAAAATGCAGCATTTCTGGATATAGCGAAGGGAATTTCCATCTCAAGATATCTTTTAGTAGCTCCAACAACTTTTAAAATTTGGGACTCAGATTCTGCATGGTCTGATTGTGACAACTAACTCTACAACGTACTTCCCCGCAGCGATCGGATACAGAAAAGACTCGAAAGTCACAATTTCCACAGACTCATCCATCCATCCATCCATCCAACCGTCCATCCATCCAACCATCATCCATCCATCCATCCAACCATCCATCCATCCATCCGCTGGCACACAGCAAAAACTGTGCACCGTCAAAACACAAGTACACGTCGAAACTAAAAAATGGAAAATCTCATCTGAAAATGTCACCAAGACACGAGTTTACACGCGTTATTATTAATGCAACGGCAAAAATTCTACAGAGGTCACCACCATCTACGCCTGCGTCTACAACGACTCCCGCCCGCTCCTCGCTCGGCTCTCCCCCATCCACACGATCGCTACGACGACGACGATGACAGCTCCTTCCGTTGTTGTTGCCGTGAGGATGCCCCCCGCCGCGTCACTGCCCTGTGGAGTCGTCCATCGAGTTGGCCGTGCTGCTGACCGCGTTGTTGACCGCGTCCCTGTCCGACAGATCCTCAATGTACTTGTCAACGGAGCGACGACGAGCGTTCATGAAAAAGTTGACGACCGTCGACACCTTGAGCCCCAGCTGCTCGGCGATCGTCGCCTGGATCTCCTTGCTCGGGCGCTTGATCTCTTTGAAGATCGCCACCAGAGTGCGCCGCTGGATCTCGGTGAAGACCATCCGCGGCTTCTTCGTCGTCACCGCCGGTGGTGCGGGCGGCGGTGGTGGTGGTGGTCCGACGATGCCGACTGCGACGCCGCTGCTGTCTGGTCGACTGGAGAGGCCTTCCCGTGTACGTTTACAGGCTGAAATGGAAACGAAAGACATTTATTATTATTTATTATTATTATTTAAGCATCTATTATTAACATTTATTATTTAAAAAATCGTTAATCCCCAAATTCAGGGTTAACTCTTAGCGATGAGCGTGTAGCCAAATGCATTGGAACCAAATGACGCTCGTCAATTAAGTTAAGAATTTAGAAAATAACAACCAACACAGATACGTAAGGAACACTGGTAACTGATGACGTTCAAGTCGATTAATGACTTACAATTTGGGTACGATTGATCTTTCTAACGTTGGCATTGTAGTTCTATGATCTGCTGAAGGCTAGCATAATCTTTGTACTTTGGAATAAGTGGAATGCGATTTACAGCATGTACTTGCTATTCAGTTCATCCTTTAAAGTTAGAAATAACACGAAAAACTATCAGCATCTAAGAAGAAGACACTGAACAAGTCGATAAATCCATCTTAAGGTTGTAGAACTGACAATGACAATGTCAGTGAAAAGACATACATATACAGAAGAATTGGAGCGACTCACAAGCAAATTTGGAAAACTGAGCAGGTCATGTAGAAGCACGGACATGACGAATAAAATCAAGATAAGAAATATCGGATACAACTTGTTTTCCTGCATGGATAAGAAAGCCAGACAATGTAAAAGCAAGACAATAAAAGAATCACACATCAGAAGAAATGACTTGACAATGAAAAATGGAAGGAAATGCAACACAAAAAATATCATATGCGATGACAAAAGCCAGATCCTAGAAAACCAAACAATCCTGCTGGGCAGACTTGTTCAGTGAGGATTCCAATGATTCAATAAATGGCCATGTGAAACTAATGTGTCAGTTATCGAATCGAGCAGAGCACAAAGACACAATTCAGAGGAAAGAGAAACAAAGAAAGGACAAAAGAGGATACATGATATAAACGAAGACATTGTATTGTATCTAGAAATATACACCTCTAACAGTGCACACTAATCAGAGCCACTCCCAGCACGAAAGACCCAGAGAAAAGGAAGTTTTAAGACGTTGAAAAATGTGCTTCTACGTCTCAGCTAATAACAAAGAACGTGTCAATAGTAAGAGCTGATTCTAAATTGCAGGACCAAGACACGATCAAATGTGGACTAAAAAATTCATGAAAGAGGAACTATAATTGGTGGCATCGAGCACTGATGATGATGTTGTTGTTGAGGATAATGATGTTGTTGTTGGTTATAATGTTGATGATGATGTTGTTGTTGATGATAATGATGTTGATGATGTTGTTGTTGACGATAATGATGTTGATGATGTTGTTGTTGATGATAATGAAGTTGATGATGTTGTTGTTGATGATGATTATGATGTTGATGACGATGTTGTTGTTGATGATAATGATGTTGATGACGACAATTACATATCTGATTGCTTAAACACTGAATATGAAACACTATGATAATCCTCAGTATACATTATACAATTTATCTCATGTCATGAATGAAATGCTATTATTTAAAGTATTTTGCAGCAAGTAAAATTAAGTACTTCAGGACAAAACTCTGGTAATGCAAGAGTAAAATAAAATATTCGCATAAAACAAAAGAGACATTTAGTTAAAGAAACAAACCTCACCAGTATGTAAGGAAACATGCTCTAATCATAATTAATATTTAAAGTATTCAACTATTCATTATATTAATTTAATAGCATATATTGAACCAACCATCAACATCATCAGAACAATGAAATCTTTTGATGACTTTGTTATATTTTTTTGATTTTCAAAACTTTCTTAAACGCAGACCTGTAGTGGAAAAAAAAAATTTGCTAAGCACTTGCTCATACCGTCATGTGAAAGCCAATATGACCAATACGCAACCTGCTGTATAAAATAACAACAAAAGAAAGCAAACATAGTTACTAAACAAATTATGAAGTCAAAAGCAATAAAACCAACAAAAGAAACTAAAGTTCACATCTAAAAAAGATTACTAAACCCAAACCATATAGCAAAGACATTCAAAGCCACAAAAAGGAAAATTTTTCAGCTGAATCATTGCACTATTAATGTAAAAACAATAAGACCAACAACACATCGAAAACAATAAAAATTACATGCCTCTGCTTTCCCATTGTCATTTACACCATTGTTCTGCTCAATTCACCATTGCTCAGCTCAATTGGCATACATGGCTCATGGACAGAACAAAAAGCAACACTGCATTCACCATGGTAAAATCAGACTTGGTCTGGTGCTTCCAACCAATACCGCCCAGCCCCGCCCCACCCCACCCCACCCACACCTCCCCATTGCAATACTGTGCTGCACACAGACTACCAAGAACAGCTTCACAGATTTCTACGATGACAGTGGTGCTGCCGCAGCCAGCGCCATTAAGCCACCAAGAAAGCCGAGCCAATCGAAAGCTCTTTAAGGCTAATGAGAAACTTGGGCCGTCTTAAGGCGACTTGCCCCGGACAACATCCATGAAACAGGACGCCAGAGGAATTGAAGGATTTTATGGAAATGAGGTTACGTCTGAGTTATGCTTGAAATGTCACTACGGTACATAAATTTGTGGCGGGAATATTAAAAAAACACATATCCTATTTACTAATGCATTCTACAATTGAATTTCTAAGCTTGAAATTCTATCATGCATACACATTTCTCTCTCCAGAAAATTAAGTCCCGGGATTCATCGCTGAACACAGGAAATTAACCAAAAATATTTGTTAGCCACAAAACTATTTTGATGAAGAAAACTGGGGTCAAATGAATAAAATGTCTCTTGATACAAGTAAAAAGCAATAATTCACCACAACACTATATATCAATATAACTAAGAACCTCAAAGTCTATAGAGATATCAGCAGCAAAAACCCACCACAGAAGCAAGAGAATAAAACGTACACGTAACCAATACCAAGCAGAAAAAATGTATTGAAATAGTTTCTATAGTTTAAGACACTGAAAGTAAACTTATAAACTGGTAGATTCAAAATTATTACACTAAAGCCAACAAAGGAAAGTACACAAAAATACCCATCACACAGTGATATAAATAAATAAACAAAAGTAATACAGTCCACCATATTGCCATTGAGTCACACCAGTCACCCAGTGACTCACAGCAATTGTGATGATGATGATGTCAAATACAGCAGGTTAATCAGTGCTTTGATATTCTGAAACTCAGTCCAAAATTAACTGGCCATTTTTGACTGAGACCATGGGACTACAGTAGTTTTTTTAAGAACATGAAACAAAGATCATCGGGAGGTAGTTCGGCAGAGTAATTTTCCACTGACCCATCATAGGTTGCTTGCTAAGATTGCTTGTTGCATCACTTGTGGTAAAGGATGGCATTCCACCTGTACAGAAAAAAACACATTTTTACATTATCAAACGAATACATACACTCAAACACACTGCACACAGTGAAAATCACACACACATACACACACACACACACACACAGTCAAAAGCATAGACATGAACACACACACACACACCTACAAACACACACACACCTACAAATACACGCACACCTATAAACACACAAACACACACGCACAATGCTTACAAATCATGCATGCATGAGCTGATAACCAAGTACACGCAGCCATCCCCATACATACATGTTTTAATGGTAGTACCTCTCTTAATGTAGATTGAGTCATACCATTCCCCCCCCCCCCACTTCCTCCTCCTCCTCAACACATCTGCACTCCAAGAAAATCAAGCTTATGAGATTTCATCAATCATCCAGCACTCACTGCTAATACGTGCAAACAGGCAGCAGCCGCAGCAGAATGAAGTACGCGCACACCTGTAATATTGCCAGGTAGCGTGTCAATTATTGGACTCCACACCTACCACACCTGCAGCATCACGCGCATATATACCTGTGTGGGATGCTGCAGAAGCTTGTATGAACGAGCACAGGATCAAAGACACAGCAACACAGCAACTGTGCACTTCCTCTTCTCTCTGATATAATATAGCAACCAAGATGCTTGGTTCACAGGCATTTATAAGACGGACTTCAAATGGCACTCTTCAACCGAGAGGTCCAACGAATAAAATCAGATTGATTGAACAATAACCTCACTCAACAATGCTCACTCTACCCAGAGAATTACCACAATTGCCTATCTGAGGTGATCATATCTAAATCTCAACTGGAATCGTCACAAAATGGATCAATGACAACACTGACTTGACTAGCAACAATGGGTGGAATAAAAATGGACCACTATGTAAATGAACTTAAAAATGGACCACTATGTAAATGAACTTAAATGCCAACTGGACCGACATATCAATACAGTAAAGGCAACATTTATATCAACCCTTTGCCCGTTCATTTTTAAATTTTAAGCTAGTTTTCAGCAGATATTCTCGGGGCAAACGGTTAAGGAGACTCATGAATGAGCATCACTGATGACAAGCTGGGTCAAACTAGCCTACCCCCGACCTCCAAAGTTTTCCAATTAGACAAACAACCTATCAGTCCCACCACACAACCATCACCATAGGAAGAAGTGACTGCATATTTTTCGCACAGCTCCGTGCAATGATCATTCACATTATATATCATTCGCACTGCATTATATATCACAGTTTGCGCTCGGCACTGACGAAAGAAAGACGGGGACGAGCGCTGATGTGTCTTCCCGATTTGCACAGCACGACTGGATGGCCTGGTACGTTCCAAGCAGCACTCATTGTTGCATTGTCGCGTGGAATGAATGCAATTTCTCTATCGCTGCTCACCCGCACGACCCCAATTCAACAAAGGACGCCCATCGTCGGCGCCGACCCAAAGAAATTTATAATAACCCTAATGCGTTCTGCGGCTGCCACTGAAATGACATCATCTCCAACCATCAATTAGGATACGCCTGATCTTATCATGTCGCGCATATACGTTGCTATGGAAACTGTCCGTTCCTCCTGCCGCCTCGTCTTTCGAGGCGGCGCCTAATACCGTGGCCCAGTGTTGTTGGAATGTCCGCGTCGAACCAGCAGTACAGAGACGCATCACGGGATTAACTGTCTTGAAGGCAGGCCAGGAGGGCAGGCAAGGAGGGCATGCAAGGAGGGCATGCAAGGAGGGCAGGCACGCGAATACATAGACATAATGCACAGACAAAGGCAGCAAGGCAACGGTAGCAAAAATAGAAACACAACATTAGATGGAGCATTGATAAAAAAAGACAAAACAAAAACAACTTATGAGACACAACAAGACACACACCAAGAGACAGCATCTGACAACAAATAGATGGAGGGTGTCAATAGAACAGAAGCAGATTGAAAAGCAACAACACACAGACACAGAAAACTAGGACCACTAGGAGAGGCACTGGCCGAGAAGACTTTAGAAACTTCGTTTTAAATAACAGCAGTAAATACTGGAAAATGTTTCCAGAGAAAGACTTCCTTGTATGTATGCATGTACAATGTACAAGGCCAATTTTATAGCGCCTTAACCAAAATCTCACGAAGGCATTTAACCTAGCAACCCAACAGATCGAAACAGATGTGATTTAAGAAATTTTGAGAATGTTTCCTGAGTTGCATGCTGTGCAATGTTCCGAATTGCTAATCAAAGACTGGTCATGTGATCCCTGTGTGCTTTATCAGAAGCACTGTTGAGGAGTGTTTCTTAAAATTCAACTTTCAGACTATGTCATGTAAGCAATTGAAAGACACACTACACCGGTTTCCCAATCACCTTCACGCCAGTCATTGAAACTACTAAACAGACTCGGAAACTAATATTTCGGGGTTCCCTCTTCGAGCAACCGAACCATCGTGAGTGAGGTTGCATGCACCGAAATGAAACGAATTGCCAAGTATTAGTTGTGCTCTATCGACGGTCAACCCATGACCGATGGACGCGCCCCCACCCCACCCGACTGCACGGTAGCCCTCCCATCCTCGACGACGGTCCGTCCACATCCTGGCGCCTCCAAAGACCCGCGAGTCATCCCTCGCAGCGGCTCGTACGGACGGACGCACAGCCATAAAGGCAATCTTAAGCAAAGTTTAAATTGCTTCCCACCGAGGCCGGGCACGTCCTGTGGTCGCAAGGGGGCGCACAAATCAGCCATTCAGATGACGAGAACGGCGGCTACGACTACGACGAAGGCGCCGGTTAATATAACAACGCCAGCGCCTCTGATTATCGGACTCTGCCGGCTGGGCGAACGCAGTCGACGACGTTTGCCCACAGACACGACGCCGATGACGTGGAGAGGGAGCCAGACCAGGAGATTGAGGAGACGGACAGTCAGACAGACGGAGGGAGCGAGTGGAATGGGTCTTGAGGAAGAGAGAGAGAGAGAGGTCTGCAGGAACTGGAGGGCAGAGACAAATGGCTTGAGGATGTGGGGATGTATAGGAAGCAAGGTAGATACTTCAGTGCGTATACAAATAAAATATATAAGACAACGAGTAAGGGAGACGGAAACAGGCAAATGCATGAGACAGACAAACATGTACAATTATATATGTATAATATGCATTATACTGACCATATACAGATGCGCAGATAAAGGATAAAAACACAGACAGAATCCGAGAAATACAGAATGAATGGGGCGGTGATAAAAAATAGCAGTAAACAGGCTTGAGAAAAAGTAGACCATGGAAGTTTTATTCATTCATTCAACTTGATTCAAGTATGTATATAGTGACTCTTCAAGAAAACTACTCAGAGGCGCTCCCGACTCCAGCACGGTCAAACAGAACAGTTTCAAGTGTTTATAGAATGTGTCAAGTTGAAGATGATGTAAACAATGGAGAGCAAAGGGAACGGTTTCAGAGGATGGTGGAGTTTGGATAGCGGTGAAAGCAGACAATGAGAAGATCAAGACAAAGCAGTGCATATGAAGAGAGAAATATTGATAGAATTGAATATCACAGAGTAAGGAAGAAAAAGAGCCAAAATAACCAAGGTTTAAAACAAGTTTGCTCAACAGCAGAGAATGTGTAGCGGAAAACAGATAAAGACAAATACACAGACAGAGATCCTCTGTTATAGGTGGAGGACAACCCACAAATCTGGACAACGCATATACTTAGCATCGCAGTGACCTGACTTGGCTGGCAGGATCTTTCTTTACATCCTTCCTCTCGTCGTTTCTCTCTGCAGACGACCACAGGAAATCAAAAGTAGAGGCATTAATACAGACAGCGCGGATCATCACAGTGACACAGATCCCGGTGAAGAATAACAGAGACTTTGGAGGGTGCCACATATCAAGAGCATCCTCCTGCATCGCAGGCGGAAGAGGGGTGGCAGAGGCACAGGGAAGCAGACAGGAAAGAAGACAGAGGAGACGGATGGAAGGAAGGCGGACGGAGTGGGACGGGACGTGGCACCGACTCCAGCTAATCAGGAATGCTGTGCGTCAGTGGCGGCGCCAAGACAGACACAACACTGAATTGCGTCCAATTGGACGATGCCATCCGGAAGTCCTTCGAATCAGCTTGGCTCTGCGCCACCGCCGCCTGCACACAGGCCTCCTCGATGGATGCCCCCTTGACAACGACGACGACGACCAGCCAGGCGGGTGGCGGCGGTGGCAGGACGAGGCGCCGACCGGCCGCCAAGGGGTTATAGATCACGGCCCTTAATCCGAAGGCAAAATCACAGCCCAGTGAATACGCCTTCTCTCACGCTCTGTCTTGCTGTCTCGCTCTCTATCCCCAGAAATTCTATTAATTAAATTTGCCCCGTTTTAAGTTCCACCCCTCCAGCACTTATCACCGATGTCACCATCTCATTGTGATCGCATGAAATACTCCAATACGACAACGATACCTCTATAAATTTCTTCTGGAGCAGAGGGAACGGTAGCCTGGTCAATTTCAGAAAGGTTGAGCTACAACACTGCTTCTTAATACTTCTCCATTCAGCAGCCTCGTGTACCACGATTCAATATATATATTATACAGATATAAAATAAAATTAATAAACAAAGGAATTTGCTAACTTAAAATTCCATATAAAACTTCAATATAAAAGTTTGCTATTTTTAAAATATCAGCATTAGGAAACAATGCAGGAAATTTATAAACAAGTATTATACTAGTGCAAGTGCAATAACAACCAGATACAAAAAGGCATCTGCCTATGCCCAGATCCTCCATTTCCTCATCAAAACAAATCATATAGGCATACGTAGTTTAGAATTAGCAAAATCTCTCGGAAAGTAAACCGGAGAACAAAGATAAAAAACTAAATACTGTAGACAAATAATTATATTAATAAATTCAACATGCAGGCAAATTACACGTGGCCAATGCCATAAGCTCGTCAAAGGCATGGAAGTGCAGCATGCTAAGACCTTAAAGCAGTGCCGTCCAACCTTTTTGGTACCACGGGCCACAAAAGTAAGATTCTTGAAGCCGAGGGCCGCAACAGTAAACTTAAAATTTATTGATATGTTAACATTGAAACGAGTATTGAATTTAAAATGAAATGATTCTAACCTATCTACCAATCTAGGCCAGTGCTGTCCATTGCAACCTTTTTGGTACCACAGGCCACAAAAGCAAGATTCTTGAAGCCGAGGGCCGCAACAGTAAACTTAAAATTTATTGATATGTTAACATTGAAACGAGTATTGAATTTAAAATGAAATGATTCTAACCTATCTATCAATCTAGCCTATAGCTATCTGTTATGAAATTCCTATACCGCCAGTTTAAGATAACTATTCAGAGATGCTCCGGACCAATGAATGACCCAAGAGGCAAGTCTTGTGCAGTTTATCGAAAGAGTTTGACAATCGCAACAGGAATAATACTAATGAATGATATCATGCAGGCTGCACAAACGACGATTGTCATGCTTCACAATATTTGAGCACCAAAACGTGCAAGGTGGCGTTTAACCCTGCCTCGCGCTCAGTTTCGTCGCCCAGACACAGCTTGGCCCGCTCAGCTCTTCACTACGTCACCCAGTCAATTTTTTTGGCTAAGATCCAATTTATGACTGGCGAATTCCATTCTCCTGCCCTGACTTTCATAAAAAAAGTCGTCGAAGTCAGGGTTTCGGTCTAAAGAGCTGGCACCATATTCGTCGGACCAGACAGAGCCAAGACATTGACGTTCGTCATCCCAGACCTCTGTGTCTCTTAGCGATGGTTTCTTTCTAATCCTTAGGACTATAATTAGACTTCTCTCGAAAGGAATGGTCATAGTCACTTGCAGACGTGCTGGGACTCTGTAACCTACACATCTTAGAGATTGACTAGATGTGAACGGTTTGGGATGGTTTGCGAAGTGAGTTTAATTGAGTACAGTAAGAAGAGTCGTTAAAACCAGAAGTCGTAGCCGGGTCAATCTCAAAGTAGACTATACTGGAACCTAACCCCAGGAAAAGACAGAATTCAAGAGAGTAATTTTAGTTTTCGGATAGACCTTCCTGGTATCTGTCCAAATCGGTAACTGTCACAAAATCAATAAAAAAATAAAAGCTAAAGTCGATCAGTGACTTTATCCTTTACTTCATTTTACACAATGAAAGTGCACAAATTCAGTGAGCCCTGGCGGGCCACTTGAAATCACCTCGCGGGCCGCATGCGGCCCGCGGGTCGCACGTTGGACAGCACTGCCTTAAAGACTGACAATGAAAATAAGCTGAAAACATTGGAAATCCTGTAACACACCCATGCCTTCAATAATTTTCTGCTCTGCTACCTTGAAGTCTCAATTGATCAATGCTGACAGTTCAGCATTGAAAGATACAACATGATGAGCCTGGTTACTGTTTGGAAGCATAGAGCTAACAGATCTGTATTTATAAGCAGAGCTCTCTTGTTGTTGAAAAAGGTGGCTTAAACATATGAAAACTCAGTTATCAAAACCCAGCCAAAGAGGACGATAACTCCTATAATTATAATCATCTCCTGAACAGTGAGAAAGGACATTTTGTCTCATAAACCTATTATTCAAAGCAAATAGGAACTCTGGTCAGTTACTCACACTAATCGAGAATTATATTGAAGGAATTACTATCAAAGCGAACCTACCAAAAAACAAAGGCAGGAATTAATAGACAGCAGCAGTAGCAGCAGTAGCAGCAGGTGAAAGGTATGATGCTTGAGTGTCAGCATAAAACAAAATTATTTCCTGTGAGTGGCCATGATTCTAATCAGATAGCAAAAGCATAACTGTCTAGTGTCTACTGTCTACAAACACCACAGAGCAGGAAATTATTATTGAAGCTTCTGGCACATCATAGAAATTCCACTTTAAAGATAGAAATCTCTTAAGCACTCCTGCCTCAGCTATAAAGCTAAACTACTTAGCATACCAGTTGAACAGGTGCAAAACAATTTTCAGATGGAAGATTGCAGCAAACAGGATTCTTTTCCAAGCTTGACATCTGGTTGAGTTTAGACTTAACATTTCTCCCCCCCCAGCTTTCTTCAGATAATGCTCCAGATAATTCTTTTAACTGTACATAAGTTCAGAAACTGAACACTTCTAAATTCACTCGGCAATACCAAATATCGGTAGTACGGTACAGAATTCTGTATATGTTAAGTTCGTGTCTTTGAATCAATCAGCCTTTTATTGACATATTAAAAACAACAACAGAACTCTCTCTCTCTCTCTCTCTCTCTCTCTCTCTCTCTCTCTCTCTCTCTCTCTCTCTCTCTCTCTCTCTCTCTCTCTCACACACACACACACATGCGTGCCCACACAATATATATATATATATATATATATATGGGAATTTTTCAATGTTTTCTGTATGTGTCATAATGCTGGGCAATGAAAAAGCAAGATAAGAAAATAAATTTCATAATTTGACAAACACAAATGAGGTCCTACAGAAAACTGCCTGAATTACACAAAAGAGTAATAATGAAACATAACAGTCCTTGAAAGTGGAGATAATTCATCTGGACAAAGTTTTTCCAGCAAAGACATTGCTCTTTTGGAAAAGTAAAAAGAATTCCCAATGATAGAATCTCACACAATGCACGACATGACTACTGCAACTCACTGCATGTGGACCTCCAAAAACAACATCTTTCTCCTTTTCAATCAGTCTTAAATGCTTCCGCTAGACTCATAGCTCAACTCCCTCGCTTTGGGCATATTTCTAAAAATATGTTTGAAGTATTGCACTGGCTACCTATCACTTCACGCATTCAATACAAGATCCTCTGTCTGATCTCCAAAGCACAGCTGGGCAATGCCTCTAAATACCTCGCAGACTATTTGCAAAAGCCCACATCTGCATCTTCATCTCGCTCAATGCGTTCTGCAGATCTTCTTGATCTTTTTGTTCCCAAGACTAGGACTGTTCTTGCCCAACATCGGGCGTTTGCTATGGTTGGTCCCTCTATTTGGAATGGTCTTCCACTCGCACTACAGGTTAAACTAATGAATGGTTTTTCCTTATCAATCTCTCGTTCTTTAAAAACATTTCTTTTTCCCTGGGGTTTTTCGTGCTGAGAGCACCTCTGAATGGTCATTCTGCGGGAGGCGCTATATAAATGTATAGATAGATCCAGATAGATATATAGATAGGACACACAAAGGAAGACCATGCTGGATAGACGATATAAGCAAATACATAGGACTAAACATGAGAAAAGTCCTAGATCTGGCAAATGCTTCAAAATGGAATGGGTTTGCATTTAGTCAAGTGCTCCCATTGACACCATATAGACTCAGGGAGTCACGATGATGATCATCATACAAAAAGAAATTTTAAAACGTAGTAGTAATAGTAGTTGGAGTGGACATATAGTAGTACTTAGTACTTTTTTGATCACTGATAGATTACAAAATAAATCGATAATAATCAAATTTACACTAACAAATGCTGATAAAAAATTAAATTAAAACCATTAACAATATAAAGTCAATATCATTGTCATTGGCAGTTAAAGTAATGTTAACCCTTTGAACCCGATGGTCCGGTTTTCCGGCCTGTTATCCATAGAGTTACGGGAGCTCCGGGTTCAAAGGGTTAAAGCAATGTTGCACTTCATCTTTTACGCAACAGCATACCGTCTAGACTCTAGACCACACTATCTAAAAAAACATTAGAAAAATAACGTAATGCATAAATAATTGCTAGGAATGAATGGAACACCAGCCGTACTTGAATCCTTCTACCTGTCGTTACATCATTGAAGATTGACAGGTGCAGAGCAAGGATCTAAGGAGAGAATTTTCTGAATGAGTCAGCAATTTTTAGGGACAAACAATCAAAGGACAACCGCTGGAAAATGGAAGAATGGAAATTGCCAGAGCTGTGATATATGTGACACAGAGGTTCAAAACCCATCCCATGTCGATTTCTGTCTTTTTATATAATAACAATGACGATTTCTATGCCAGTGCCATAACACAGCCATGCCGTAACAAGGGCGCCTCACATACTAAACTAACAGTAGGATAGGCCTTGCAAAATAAATAAGTCTTGAGTCCAGATTTGAAGGAGTCGACCGAGTCAGCCGCTTGAAAGGCGAGAGGAAGACTGTTCCAGCATCCGAGGCAAGCCACTGAAAGTCATATCTGCTAAAATTGCTCTGCTTTAAAATTCCATTTACTGAATGAAATATCCTGTTTCTAACTAATGCTATTCACGCTTGATTATTTAATAAGTCTAAAGTGAAAAAATCGATTAAAAAGTTTAAGAATATTCATGTCATCAAAATCCTCAGAAACCCCAAAAGGATTATTATGCAATTTTGCTGGGCAATAAAGGGATATAATTATGATATGAATCAAATAATACAAATGGCAACAATATCTGGTCACCAATTTGCATTTGAATTATAGCGAACATATAGCCACCTGCTCAATTGAAGAATATTCTACAATATTGATCCCTCTTGTCTATTTTGGCTTCTAGCACAATATCTAAGAAGCGACAGGTTTCGAGCCCCAGCGTCACATATAAAAGCTGGTGAACAGCCAAAAATAGAGTGAATATTCATACAGGAAAATCAAGGAAAGAACTTGCAAATCGCATTAGATATTAAAGTAGTGGATGGTTTGGACAAGTCGAGAGAAAATATGAGTTGACTAAATCTCACACAATGCACTACACACAATATTTGACGGAAGAAGAAACAAAGGCAGTTAATAAGACATTGTAGTATCCAGATAATACAAATGAGGACATACCATCTCACTTGGACTAACACTAGGGGAGCAATGGGCGTGACCATAGATGTTAAAAAAAACGCTGAAAATAAAAAAATTAAAAAAGTCAGGTTTAAACAAAAATAAATAACTGGAAAAAGTTTTTTACAACAATGGGCATGACAAATAACCGACGATGCAGATCATGAACGCCTACCCATCACTGTCAAGTAGTTGGCATCGGAAACTGATGATGACGATGTTGATGATAGCAGTGCTTACTGACATGATCTAGCAACTTGTCTTGGGATTCTGATGCTATTTTGAGGTGTTATTTCAAACTCAGTTTGAAAGCAATTTTATTGTTTACTAGCTGGGGTACCCGGCTGCACGGGAAATTTAGGATTCTACCCGCTCCCAGCCACACCATACCCCACTCCTCCCCCACCCCACAACACCCCGTGAAATTTCCCCTCTCACCCACCCTCACCTCCAATTCGGGCATTGGGGTATTAGTTGAGAATGAATCAAGAATCAGACACTAAGATTTCCACACCCTTACTAGCAACTAACGACTAGCAAGCAACCAGCAAGCTAAAGTACATGTAATGCACAATGACAAGGAAAGATTTCACAGACTTTAAGTTCTTGTCTGATGAAAGAGTGCTAAATAAGTCCAATATTCAGTGAACATTTCACTAAAACTTTGAACTATTTATTGGTAAGGAATAAAAGCTGAAGAAAAGCTGCTTGGATGCTGAAGACAACTCGGACAATCATCAAACCTCAACGATAAAACCTGGGAAAAAATGGTTGCCAAACCCTGAAGCAGAAAGGAAGCGACACAAGAACATATATTATAGCATGTAGATACCGGCTCTGTATAGCTGCATGGCATGTTGAGCTCATCATCAACATAATTCCTACCACCACCACCACCGCCCCTGCCTCTCTCCATCCTCCCACTCATCCTCTGTCTCATCTTCCTAAGCAGCCCATACTATTAGTTAATGGGATTAGAACACAGGGGAACTGACTGTGCACAGCATCTTCCATATTCCGAGTAAAGCATGCATCATCAGACTCATTCATTATCAACAGCAGCAGCAGCTTCAGACGCAGCAGCAGATACAACAACAGTAGCCGGCTGCTTCATCAATAGACATGACAATGTACAGGATGCCAACCAAATTAGCCCAACCATTAATCAACCAACGAACGCAAGACAAGATCTGCCTTTCTTAAGCCAGCTGTCACCCCTCATACCGGAAAGCTATCCTTCCTTCCCCTCTTCTTGCCCTCCATCCGTCTCTCTAATTTGATCATCGCATTTCTGCAAATTATGCCTTCCTCATCTGCTCGTCAGTCCAGGTGTGTCAATGTTTGCATCTCTCAACTTCTTCAACATATACATGCATCAATGTTTGCATCTCTCAACTTCTTCAACATGTATGCATCAATGTTTGCATCTCTCAACTTCTTCAACATGTATGCATCTAGTCTCTTAGCTTCTACAAGTCAACACAACCATTTTATGATCTTACTAATCTTTGTCTCATCAATCTACAGACTTCAAAGTCTGATTCAATTCAATTCAATTCAATGCAAAAATTCCACTTAATGATCCTCCTGATTTTTGTTTACTTTTTAAATCCGAAAAAAGGAAACATCTACACGTAGTTCAAGGTCAGGTTTAGTACCACTTAAAAAACTTAATAATTCCTTCCAGAATTTCGTATTCAACTCAATAGCGTTCAACGATATCAGAACAACAAATCAATCCATTTCCAAGATGCTCGACTACTACAGTAAACTAAACAGCAACTGATATGACAGAACACACAAATGAATCAAACACTTTCATCTACTCATAAAGCCAATGAAAAGAGCAAAGCTATGGAAGGTGCTATTGTTTTACCATTAGACTGCCTTGTCCTCAATGATAGCACTATAACACCACAGTAGGCCTACTACCATATTCGCATGAGAGCAGCCAAACTAGAATGCCACGTCCCACATGGCGTGGAAACAGTAAATGGATAAAGCAAGCTGCTAACTCTGACAAACAGAAGCAGACGAACACACATCCGCACACACACATATATGCATACACACACGCATACACATACACACGAGTATATAGCTGCATATTATGCATATAAACGCAGGCAGGCATATGTCTGAGTACATCCCAGTGTCTCTAAGCAGCCTATAAACAACAGCCACAGTAGCACACGCACTGCTGCCGATAAGCCTCCCAGCACCAGCCATGGACTGGCTCCCTCTCCGCAGGAGAAGAAGAAGAAGAGGAGTGTGCAGGGAAATGACGACCAGACACGGACACCGAAACACACCGGCGGTCCGGCCGACACGCACGCTGGGTGTGGCGCACAGTAAGGCACGGTCGGGCCACTAAATGCGCACTGAAATATGCACGCGGCACACTGGGGATCAACGCACCGCCATTTATCCAAGACAAACATCAGTGGATAATTTTCCGCCAGCTACGAAGCGATAAGCCCGGTTTTGCTGCCACCGCCGCCGCGAAGGATTGTCCGTGGCGGTCATTCCGCTAATTCAATGTGCGCCGTCGGCTGCCAACCATTTCAGATAATTAGCTTAATAGGCCTCGATCCAGGGCAGAGTGGTGGGCATGGTTCATGCAAAGATAAAACTATGCGACGTATATGGAGCGTGGGCAATGGAAGATCCATGTATTACCAGCCAGAAGCACAGAGGAGCGAAGCGAACATGGACACATGACAGCAAAATGGTAACTTCATTAGGAGGAGGCGGTTTGATTCTGTCCAGGTCAGGTCGGACTGGGTGAAGGAGAAGGACTGCAGACCATCGTCAACAATAACCATTCACCCGAAATACACGCGACTGCATGACGTCTAGTCGCATGGAATTGGACATTTTGGTTTGGACTGTGCAGCGCCCGGCAGAAATTGCATTAAACATTGCGGCAACACAATTCCCTGCCGAGCCGACCAATGGTAGGTAGCTTTCCGAGAGTCCCCTGAATATAGACACACACAAGTGCACGCACACACACACACATATGCATACTTTGCTGAAATATTATCGCAGTAATTCTATAGATTGAGTTGCAAGTATTGCCCTGCTTTTGTGAGGAGCTCAAAAGGCATATAAATGTAAAATGTCTTAAATACTGCATACAGATGGATGTATACAGAGCATATTATACACATAAACAACAAGCACAAAACATAATGTTCCATCTGACTCCCAGACTCAATTGTTCTTCTACCTCCTCAAGACAAACTCAAATATAATTAACAGGCAACAACTAATTTTACAAAATTGTCAGGACTGCAATTCAATATCCCACTTGGTTCCAGAGTTGGATCAAGGTGGAAAACTCCAAAAATGACACCCCAAACATCATGAAAGACCTTAAAATTGTTCTAATGCAAAGCAAGCTCTACATTGTACAAACCACAGATAGGTTCGATTTATGGCTTAAAATCAGTATAAATATCAACTCAATCATGACCACACATATCACCTGTTCTAAGCACACACAAAAATCAGTCATTGATAAATTACATCCAGCCAGATTTCAAGTGCAAAGACTTTTTGTGTTTTGCATTTTGAATACAAAATTTTTAAATTTAGTATCGATTGGATACCTAATTTTATCACAAAGACAGCGTGGAAATCTCCAGACAAATAACGTCCCAATCACAGCTCTCACTCACTCAGGCAATTACACCTTCACACTCACAATGACTCGCTCAATTCGCAAGTAAGCAACCAGTTAAAGATAAACATTCCAGCTGTCATTGATACAATTGCTAATAATTCAATCTTTAAACATGGCCTTATTTTAATCTTGCAGCTCCCGTGATAAACCTGTAAAGTTGTGTACCTGTTAGCTAATTTCATATGAACGAAAACTGATTGATTGATTGAACTACTGATTGATCATTGATACAATCTGTTCAAAAGAACCACTTGGTTAGAAGCTTCTACAGGTACAACCAAAGATCTCAACCTCAGAAGGACATATACGGCTGACTGTGCCTGCAGGCTTCAGTATATTTCAAACACAGTCACTCATTCAAGTATTAATTGATCTTGGCATTTTACTTCCATATAGACTGTTGAGGCCACTGGTGTGTCAACAGCATATAGTTGCAACCATTCTTTACTGCTGATTAAGGCAAACCCAAGCAAGTAAAGTAAACCCAAGCAAGTAAAGTATATAATACTATGTATGTTCTAGTCAATGACAGTCAGTTTTCAATAAGTCTAATCATTCAATCCTACATTGAGATGTCTTTCTTAACCCTCTTACCCCGAATGGCCGCTATAGCGGCTTGGTGGTCTTTGACAAATACC
>OX457047.1:24030737-24173237 GCA_949752735.1 Lumbricus terrestris
TGCTTAGAACACGTACTTTGTTGCAGCGTGTACCTATATGCAAAAAGAGTATTTCGGTATAATTTTTCGTATAGTCACTGTATAAAAATATTTTACCAAAATAAAAATATTTTTCGACCTACCTACCCAATTTTTTTTAGCTCTGTTACCGGAAACACAGCATTATTTTTTTTGGGCTTTATATAGCTCAAATTCAGTTCCTTCTTTCAAAAAGCGGCCAAAACTCATTATTTCCTTTGGCTATCAAGTACTTGGATATCTAGTTACATCTTTTCCTGGCAGCTGACAAATGGGGCCTCAGATTCACATTTCGCAGCATCCATACACAGATAACAAATTCAATTGATAATAATATAATAATCCATTAGGTTGCATTTTATTTATTTCTCGCATTTGCTATAGCGCCCCTTCAAGCTCAATACTCAGAGGCGCTCCCAACTACAGTGCGGACACTGCATCTGAGTTTCTTGCCGAAGCGCTCGATCAATTAGATCAAGTGAAGGACGTGCTCAAGGTCCCTACGCGGCGGCTTGAGGTGAATTCAAACTTGGAACCCTCCAAGGCACCGAACCCAACACAACACCACCAACGTGCCCATAAAAATAGATGAAAGAACAGAAGAGCGGTCTCTTAAAGTCACTGAGGCAGACATCAGTATGAAGTGTTAGCGACTTCGTTTTCTTAGCCTCAGCATATGAGGGCGGGTGGCGGGTCCTCTCCCTCGCCATCTCATCATCCCACTGACAGAGTGCAGTCTGTGTACTCATCATAGCTCATAATTAGATTGGTGCAGAAAAGTTGGTGCAGAAAATTTGAAAAAAAAAACTTCTGCCCTGGTGCGAATTTGAAAGTTTCCCCAACATCTTGATTAACAGTCCAGAACGCTAACAACTACACTCATCGTCCACCATCAGATAAAGCTAAAAACACAGAGCTGGAAAAAAAATTGTATGGAAAGTCCGTAAAAGTCTTAATTAATAAAGGATCCCATTAATACTAGAATGTTCCACACTTATTAAAATTTGTTTCACATTACTTAAATTCTGTTTAATTACTACACCTTATTATTACTTAGAATGTGTTACAGTGCATTATTTCTCGATGTAACATTGTGCGTTTTCAAACGGAGTAATAAAGGCTATATATATACTTACAAACAAAAACCTATTCTTTGTTCTCACCTGCCATACGCAGTTGAGCCAACCGCTGGCACTCGGAGTCCTGGAGCCACTTCCACATCCGTCGGAACGTCTCCCTTCCCGACTTCAGCTTGCTCCAAGGCTTCGGATTCCTCAGGAGGTCACTGAGCGTGCCCTGGCTGCGTCCGAGGATCCTCTGAGCGAACACCGCCTGTGGAATGCTGTACTTCTTCAGCTCGTTGCTCACCTTCTGCGCGATGTCACGCGTGTTGATCTCCTCCATCTCCTGCCTCGAGTCCTCGTGTGAGTCGGTCGAAGAGCTCGGCTGGTCCTGGATCGGCGAGGTGTTCACGTGACGCATCGCCGTCACGGCCGGCGCCAGGATCTGGCGCTGGTGGGCGTCGGCACCGAGCAGACAGCTCTGGTGCAGATGCGGCTGGAGGTGCTGATGAAGAGAGGCACCGTGGTTGTTCACCATCTGTTGCATCATCGGTGCCATTGTCTGCGAGGCGTTCTTCATCGGCGCCATTGTCTGCGAGGCGCTCTTCATCGGTAGTGCTTCGACAGACATGAGATTGCTTGCATATGTGCTGTAGGGCGAGTGGGTCTCCGTTGACATCGTTGCTCCCTCCGACTTTACCATACCCGTGTGGTTGAATGATGCGTAGGGTGATCCGCGCAGCTGCCCATAACCGCCGCTGGCTCCCCGACTAAGCAACTCCACGGGAGAGACTGGTTCCATTGCATCGTAGTTGATGTGGCTATTGGTCGTCTCAATATCTGGATCCTTCTGGTATTTGTAGCTGAAGGAACATTCTTCTCTTCCATCGTCGCCGTCCCCGTCTCCTCCATCATATCCAGACATCCCAAGCTCTCCGCTTTGCATGAAAACAAAACTACCTCCATTGCTGGCGCTCACAAGTCCACCGAACTTTTCCGACACCGTAGAGATTGGCGGAAGTGGTTGAAGCGGAGTAAGGGTTGCATATGAGTTGGAGTAGCACGGGCTCATTCTCCCACTGTTCACCGAAATGCTATATCCCGTATCTGATAGTAGCTGCGTTCGGCAGTCTTCAACCGAGTCTATCATTCCTGATGACTTGATTGTGTTCAGTACATCCGAGCAAGATATTCCAGAAGAGCCAAGTCGTGCTGAGCTCATCAACAGAAGATCCGATGACGAGCATCCAACAGAAGAAACACTCTGGTACGATACGCTGTCTCCCTGCTGCTTCTGGTATGGTCCGCTTTCACTCTGCTGCTGCGCATGTTGTTGCTTTGCACCGCCTTCAGCCTTAGCTGTGTCCTTTGACGTCACAGGCGCCAGCCGACCCAACCCAATCGCCTGCAGCTGTGGGTCCATGGCGTCTGCATAAATACGCCCCAATCGGTCGCAAATTCAACTTTATATTGCGCCCTTATTTTGTGTCCCACCTCCCTGGGTGATCGTTTGATGAAAGATATTCGACAGAGGGTTGTATCGACTCGACAAAAGAAAACGCACCGTCTCTCCGGCCCGGTAATGAACCTAGTCCAATCTCAGCTTAATCTGTTGTCCAGTTTCAGAATTCTTTATTACGCACGTTCCCTGTATTAAAATTTCCTTCAGAGCTCGAAATCTGCGGAGTTTTAAACTGAAATTACCTCGAACTGTCGCCATCCATCGCAGCAATCGTCAGCAGCCATCTTGCCATTGGACACGTGACCCTGCCGACCCCAAATGACCCTGCGCAATCACATTACTGCGCATTCATAACACAATGTGCGCATGCGCAGCAGCTGTGCTGTTTTCGTGGGCATCTTCTATTCCCAGGCGATTTCTTTTTGTGTATAAATATTGTAAGGTAATCGTAATCGAAATTGAAGCCTCAAGATTTCTTGAGCGCCACCCCCGTTAACTCGCGAGAACCAGCTTCCCGTGGGTGTTCAACCGCCAGTGCAATGTTTTAGCGTAAGCATGGCAGCTTGCAACGTTTCGAATTGTGTTTATGCGCTGGAAATAAACGCGAAATTTCAATGCACTTTAATCTCCACATATTATTATTATCATTAGACGCACCGTACCAGTTGGATTCACAGATGTTATGGTTGATGTAGCTCACAGGAGATACTGTAGGTACACTTATATTTAATTCTTTTTCAGTATCCAACAAAAGTACTGGTCTTATCAGGGCTGTTTTGAAGAATTTTTAGAACTGCACAACCTCTTCTTTTCCGTCCCATCCTCCATGGTAAATTACTTCCAATCGGAGAACAATATATAGCCATTTTTTGCTAGTTTTGACTGTACGAAAGTGCTTCTACAACTGCACAAAATCTATTTAGAACTGCACATTTTGTGTACAACTGCACGTTATAAAAGCCCTGATAATTATAATCGACATTAAAGTTGTCTTGTAGGCTAATTGCTACACCCGCTGCGATTGTCTCTTTACATTATAAGTCGCTTAATTGATGTCACAATCCCCGAATAGGCCTATGACGTCATCGCAAAAATGACGTAATTTTTATTTGTTCATTCGATTCATTTAAGCCGAAGATGACTGCGCAGAAGTAGACGCAGAAGACGACGAAATAATTATGGCGGACAAAGATGACAAAAACGACGAAAAAGGCGACGAAAGACGATGAAGATGAGAGAGAAGATAGGCCTACGACGAAGAACAGTTCCTGAACTGGGCGGCAGTCGGCAGACGATCAAAACGAAGTGAAAAAGAAATTATTCGAATATCGTACGCAAGAAATATTCATTTCAAAGACCGAAAATAATCAACAAGTAAGTTTCAATAGGCGTTGCTATAGCAACAAAATGGCCGATGGTCAGACTGTAGACTGTAGAGAGACGAGTTGAGGACAAGCGGAAACAGGACATAAGCAGATGGTCGACCCATTGAAGGACGACAGCCAAATGCAGAGATAGGCATAGGCCCTACATATAGTTGGCCGGACTATTTTTCACTGTGTATTTACGTCTCTGATGTTCTGTTCCAAGTCTAAAGAGCGCAGTCAGCATTATGACGTCATTTCATAGAGGTTTTATTTGATCTCATAGATATTTCGAGCCATAATTATATATATATAATACGTACCGGTACGAGTTTTCTATGTAAATAAGAATGAAGTGCATTATGAGAGTTTGAAATTATGACATATTCTACCATAAAAAACTTAATAGGCCTAGATTCCGCTGAATTACAGAGGACTGCATTGTGGCAATTTTTTTAGCCGTTGCTTATTCTAATTTTATTTAATTTAGAAACCATTCTGAAGCAAGACGAGAAATACCCGAAGACGAGTTGTTTGATGTGGAAGAACGAAGACGCAAATGTAAGTGATTGAAAATTAATTACGCTTCATTTATGGGTCGATTGGTCTCAAAATTGTGGCCTCAAGCTTTCGAACTTTTCTAGATTGTGCTTTGGATCAATTAGCTAACAAATGAGGCACGCCAGCAGGATAATGAAGAGTAGGCCTAATTCTTTATGGCTTAATTGCAGTTTCAGCGACCAGCATAATTATACATTATCTTTGGACAGTATCTAATAACACTAATTCTAATCCTAAACCTAACCGACACTCACGACGCTTAATATGATCTTAACCGACCCATGAACAATCCCTAACCTGACCCTAACCAACTTTCACGGCGCCTAACCTGTCCCTATAACCGATCATTACGACGCCTTACCTAGCTGCCCCTAACCGACACTTGGGTCCCCGAATGACCCCGATACTGCAATAACAGTGCAATTAAATGTTACTAAATAAGCATTAGGGCCTAAGCATATACGGTACCTATCATAACATGTATTGAATATCTTCGTGGATTTCTGTGTTGCTTCAGGAACCTAGATGGTAGTCATTATACATGTAGGTCTACCATAGACAACCGAATTTGACTGTTTCTGTGTTATAAGTTTTTCTTATTTCGCGAAGAGTTGCATCGACATCAGCAGGAGTTGTCAACAGCTAAAGTCTGCCTACACAGAGAGTTTCTGTGGAGAATTCGAATTATTAGCTTTCAGCTTCTAAGCGCATGGACGGAGTCACGGAGATTTAAAGGGATGGCGGAGATATGCCTATATCGCCCCTATGTTTCAGAAATATTTCATAAATATCATTATAATTTAATACAGTGTTATTCATTGAGCTTATTTATCTATATAAATGAAAACTCGTCTAAGATGGCAACTTAAAAGCCGCCATCACAGTCTGCAAATTAAAAAAATTAAGCATTGGGAGCGACATTTATTGAAGTTTTGAACCACGTACATCTCTGAGCACTGAGATCATGACAGCTTAAAATGCTACGTACGGCAGCAATGTGCAAATCCAAAAATTATATGCAATTGGGAGGCGACTCTCTAAGGTCTCAAACTATGGCTAAGCTAGTATCAGTATGGAAAATGAGTAGGCCTACCGGTAATTTTGTTAAGACGACACCTTAAAATGCTGCCATTGCATTGTGGAAATTCAAAAAGTGTCTAATGGGCCACTGAAAAAGTACAGCTATTTTGTTAAGACGACTCCTTAAAATGCTGCCATTGCAAAGTGCAATTTCAAAAAGTTTCTGATGGGGAGGGGCGCATCCCCTCCCCATACCCCTGCCCCTCACAGTGCAACGCGCATCACGAGCGTTCTTCGGACGCTCAATTGTCTTCCCCCTTCTAGAAACCTCAATTTCCCCGCCCCCCCAGAGGAGACTATAGATTAAAGCGTACGTAACATATGAACAAATTCCCTTACAATTGTTTTAAGTCGGCGAAAATGGGGGGTTTATTCTCCCACTCCAAGTGGGGGGGTTAGACGCCACTGGACTCTGGTAATTTACCGTTATCGGCCGTGGTAGTTTTATAGGCTCTTTAGCATTTTATATTTTAGCTCTTTTGCTGTTCGGTTTCAGCCACTGAACTAACTGCTCGCATCGATACTCTCAGTAGGCCTAGGCTATGGAATTGAAGTAAAATATTAGGATTAGTAGTAGGCCTAGAGATTCGGCAAACTGTTTATTAGAACTTCGGTTCCATCTTAAAATTATAATTAAGCTTAATTATATTAATTTTGCTTACCAACTAGCCAACAAATTTGCAAATGGCAGGGCGACAGCTAAAGTCGAAAATAGCCAGAAAGACACGACGGCGATGACACAGTAAAGACAATTCATTGATAAAAAACTGTTAATTTATTATAAAGTCCACTGATCGAGTGTGAGATGTTTCCACTCCAACACTGTTAATTGATTCTATTTGCAACAAATTTATAGTTGTTTAAGTATCGTAACGAAGAGTTTTTCCGCCTCGTTGTCGATTGATTGTTCAGGTTGACGTACGTGTCTTTCTCTTGAGGCTTGTCTTCAATGACACGCTGCGATCTGGCTACTCCATCGTCCACCACTTCCTTCTAATCAATCCACCCCTTCCTTCACCCCCTTCTCATCCTTCGGCTCAACAACGCACAACACATAAATAAAATAAAAAAAATTAAAATTAATAATAGTGGGCTTGCGGGATATTAGGCTTATCCGCGCCAGAGGCACTCCTGCCTTTGCGAGGAGCTTACGGGGTTTTAAACCACGCCAGAGGCCCGGCAGGTACTAATACAAATAAACTACAAACACACAACGATTTTAGACCAGATGATTAAAAAAGGTCGTCAGAACTTTTGGCGGATCAAAATGGGAAATTTTCTCCGGGAGGCTTCAGCCCCCCCTAAAACTGAGATCGTGGCGCCGCCACTGGATACCTGGTAGGCCTACCTGACAGGAAACTCTTCTTGAAAAGCAGCTCAGTTATTTTCTGGCCACGCAAATTCTGCCGAAATACGGTAGTCATCGAGAATTCGGCAATTCTGCAAATGTTTCTAAGCATTTTTTAACTCAAGCAAACTGCAGTTTGGGTGATTTTTAGGACGCCGTAAGAAAATCGCGAGTAGTGGCGCTGGATACACAATATAAAACTTTTCTTTTGGATATAGTTCTTGTGGATATGGTTTTTTTGTTTTGATATAGTTTTTTTGGATATATAGTTTTTTTGGATATAGATTTTTTGATATAGTTTTTGGATATAGGTTTTGGATATAGCCTAGTTTTCTTTTGGATAATTATAGTTTAGGCCTATACCTAATAGGACACTCTTCTTGAGGGGCATTTCAGATATTTTCTGGCCAAGTAGTCAGCCGAAATAGTCATTTGGAATGCTGCAATAAGGCACGATTCCAAAAGCATTTTCAACTCAAGCATACTGGTCGGTGTTTGGGTGATTTTTAGAGCGCTGCCAGAACAATTGCGAGTAGTTGGCTGGATACCTAATAGGAAACTCTTCTGGAAAATGAGCGAAATTTAGGGGGCAGAATGGCAGATCATTCCAAAGGTGTGATGCATGTTTTAGATATGCATGGCTCGAGTTTGAAGAACTTTCGATGACCTGTAACCGGCGGCCGAGCGTGAGTGAGACAGATGGATGATCGGATAGAGCGGTTTGGCTAGATGGTGAAGAGTTCGCGATGAGGCCCATTGTATGCATAGGCGCAACCACCCTATGGGACCCACGGGACGCGTCCCCCAACTTTTGAATGGTCCCATTGACTTTATCATTATGGTCCCCAACTTTTAGGACGTGATTCATTTGACCCCTCCCCCCAACTTTTAGGACGTGATTGCACCTATGATTGTATGGATTTGAAGATTAAGGAGATAATTTGTATACGTGGATTCGCTCTGTGATCAGGGGCTTCTGTTACGCCCGCCCTAACCGCTAGGGGACCGGAAGCGCTTGCAAGGGATGCCCCACTTACTCGCTTACTTTCGCCCCCCTCCCCTAGTGTGGCGGCGTACTGCCGGGGCGACAGGGAACCACCTACGGGAACCTCAAGTGTGAACGACAGGGTGGAACGTCCAGATTCACTTCTTTCATGGGTACCAGGGCCTACAGGACATGTCTCCGCGGCGGTTTGTCGACGCGCGACAGCACCCTCTTTCCGGTGCTCGTCTGAGTTCGTTATCCCCACGGCAGCTTTGGGCGAAAGGGACTCGAACTCCTGAAGAGGTGGCGGAGAGTATTTGGCTGGATATATCTGGCGCTCTATCAATCTCTCATCACTACTGACTGTCCGCCCTCCCTCCGAATCATCCGATTCCTCTAGGGCGTCCCCCCTCAAAGAGCTGGCACGAGACATGGGATTATTCGGTTTTACAACTAATTGCAAGTCAGTCAGTGAATCACCTTCAATTCTAGTTCAATATGCAACACTTTATTTGTTCCTTCACTACTACTTAATTAATATACAATTGGCAGCAACCTGTGCAAATACAATTCTGCCTATAATACTTATCAGTTCAACACAAAGTATTCCTAACACTACACAGCATTTATGGCTGGTTATTACACACTCTGCATTACTTGATACCTATCTCTTATGCTCCTGCATATAACTAGGCTATCAGTTCAGTTCTTATTTCCTTAACTACTGCAGAAGGTCAAATCACGCTATTAATCAGTTACACGAAAGCAACGAATTAACATCAACACTTTGCACTAATTTACCACGACCACAGCAACAGTTATATCGCAAGGCTACTTCTAGCAACTCTTTCAATATATTCACACTTCTTAATACAAGCGCTAATTTATCCTTCGCTCTACCTGTAATGCGCTATATAATCTATATCAACGCGTTCCGGCCATTTTACACATTCATTCATTTACAGATTCAGCACGCTACACTTGAATTTATTTCTACTTCCCTGATTCCTAAGCGGTTTTGCTTATTTCGACGTTCTCTTTCCACCGGAGGCGACCAGCGGTCGTTTACTTTATTATCTATTAATTTAGTTGACTTCCTTATTAATTTAGATGCCCGAAAACTTAGTTTTAACCGAATTTCTATTCAAAAAGATGGCCTAGTCTTTCTCGTCGGTTTCACCTCTTCGCGTCTCTTCGTCCTACTGACCTAGATTGGTCCAACAGCCAATCGGAAACGACCTTTTACCGCTGTTTTAGGTCACGCGTCGCTCTTGGCCAATCAGCGGCGCCCACACTTTCGCCACGTCATCCAAAAGGTCACACGTCATGCTGGCGTAATGTCTGCAGCCTCGCTCTGGTGCAGCATAGAGTTAATTAACCGTTATGGCCAACATGGATAAAAATAAGTATAATTTTGTAGCTTTTCCCAAAACGCTACACTCTCCCCTCCTTAACCCGAATTTTCCATATTACTGGAAAATTCAGCAGTGGTCGCGTACTGAATCCGTTGTACATGAGTTGCTAAGGCAGGGTCATCACTACTATACTAAAAGACATTGCTGCTTGAGAACAGTCTGAACAGTAAGCAGGCAATTCTACATCAACAACGGTATGAAGTCTCATTTTAACTCTAAGAACCAACAGGGTTCCTAATTCACAAAAGGAGAAATCAACTAATTAGTCTCATAGCAACGCTTATTGTAAAAGTTCAGGCATACAAAGTACGGTATCTTAGCACGGCTTTACTCGTAACAACTAAACCCTAACAACACAGCCGCTTAAATTATCAAGGTGACTGCAGGGCAATGTTTACGCTCATGTAACATTCTTACTTAGCAATCTCCCTGAAACCATCTGTTCGGAATCACCAGCAAAAAGAGGGAGGGACGTCTACTTAAATTGAAGGTCTCCAACCCACTCTCGCTCTCTACTCCACGCAGACCACAATTCAGCAAAGGTATAAGGTCAGGGTATCAGGCGATTCAGAGAAAGCATACCACTAGGCCAGCCTTTACCTCACTAGGGTTACTAACTACGTCCATTGGTTACCCAATCCTCGTCGGAATACAGGCCATTGGTGTTTAATCACCAGTCTCTGCTTCCACGAACCCCGGGACTACTAACTACCAGACACAAAGTCTCTGAACTAAAGCAGGGTTGGAAATCCCAATAGAAATATTATCCATACTCTTACACATTATCAGGTGCTATCGGGTTATCCTCCCACCCAGGTTTCAGGTAATGCACATCAAACAGTTACAGTAAACAATGTACTACAATCCATTCCAGCAACAGCTCGAAGCCACAAACCAAGAGAATGTCCTCTAACACATACAATCATGCTTCGGCTCCCAATCCTACAGATAATCCTAGCGCAGTTAACATGTTATCAGCTACAACATTAACGACAACTTAGACTAACACGAAATATAAGCAATTTGACTTAAAGCAGTTCTCATCCAAACAGCAACTAAACTTAAGATGAATCATTTTTCTGTCATTATGCATCCAGCCCAAAGTTAACTCTCAGCAGGCACAAATCATCACATCAGTAGCTGACACATTATTACAGGCACAACACGTTACAACAAGGCTTGAACCAGCTGCATAAGGCATTACCGCTTAGTGAAGCGTACCTATGCCTACTAGGACGGATGGACTCCATGACCTACGCTGTTACCTCTACGTCACCTTTCCACACAGGAAGTTTACACAGGACCAAGTACACACATTTCCACCAACGGAAAGAATATCTCACCATCATTTCCACACAGGAAAAAGTTTACATCCATTTCCACCAACGGAAAGAGTACATCTCATGCATTCCCACACAGGAAAATTCGCAAGCAACCAATAACGACGATTGGACGGATTACCGCTTATTACATTCATTCCCACACAGGAAAATTCTCAAGCAACCAATAACGACGATTGGACGGATTACCGCTTATTACATCTCATTCATTTCCACACAGGAAGAAGTTTACATCCATTTCCACCAACGGAAAGAGTACATCTCATTCATTCCCACACAGGAAATTTCTCAAGCAACCAATAACGACGATTGGACGGATTACCGCTTATTACATCTCATTCATTTCCACACAGGAAGAAGTTTACATCCATTTCCACCAACGGAAAGAGTACATCTCATTCATTCCCACACAGGAAATTTCTCAAGCAACCAATAACGACGATTGGACGGATTACCGCTTATTACATCTCATTCATTCCACACAGGAAAAACTCTCGAGCAACCAATAACGACGATTGGACGGATTACAGCTCAGTTAACTAACAGACCACCAGTCTCCTCTTCTATGTAACCCTTAATGCCTGCAACAATTTCAGTCTACCTACAAGTTTACCACGGATTTGCTTACTTAACTTCTTCAGGGCAATACACACCTTAGACTCCTAGTCAATTACAACTACTGTTTCCTAGTCACTGCTTAATCAAAAGCTTAATCTTTACAACGAACTTTTATATAAGAATTTAGACTATTATTCAACAGGACAGATAGCTAAGTATCAACAGCAATCCTGAATATATGCAGTGCTCTTTAAGAATTCTATTATCCTATGTCAAACCATTTCCACAGCAGTACTCTCTCAGTAAGATAAAAAAATCATAGACATGGGCACTAATCATTATTACAGGCAAGACACATTACATGAAGGCTGAAGCTACCTACACCAGGCCTTACCGCTTAGGGAAGCGTACCTATGCACCATGACCTCTACACCTCCATTTCCACACAGGAAAGAGTACACTTGAGCAACCAATAGCGACGATTGGACGGATTACCGCTCTTACCAAATAACAGGTCCTTAGTCTCACCTTCGCATGCAATTCTTAATGCCTGCAACAACATCAGTCTGCCTACTAGTCTACAACTTACTCACTTACCGACTACTCAGGCCAATGCATACATCAGGATAATCCACTAAATTCTAGCAGACTTTTTTTCAATCAATGCACAAATGCAATTTGCTCCTAATCTAGCACATTTTAGATTCAACTTTAATCTGCAATCAAGGTTATGCACATCAAACTTTAAAATAACATGCAATCACAACATTTTGCCTTTCTTCTGTGGCAATAAAAGCAACAATGCAATAAAACACACAAGTAAACAATTCTAATCTACCCCCAATGATCTAACCTAGATCAAAGTTATAAAATAAACATTTTATTCATCGAAAGGAACTAAAACCTAGGCTTCTCGCCACAATCTCTACTCGTCGCCATTACGCGACGTTACCATCACCTTACACTACATTACTCGTTATACCCCCCCAGGCTGCACGAAGCTTTCTTGGTGATCTCGCCAGCGATGGTGAGGAATGGTGCCTCTCGACAGAAAGTGACGATTCTGCGGAACTCTGGTGCGTTTCCTCTCTCTGTCTCGATAGGCGGCGAGACCAGAGGAAGGATGCATGTTAGCACCACGAAGCCCGACGAAAGTCGGTAGAGGCCACATTCCACCGCAGGTAGGGCTGGCGAAGTGGGAGGGCAGATGCACACCCCGACGAGGCGGGACTCGGGCCACCACCTTGGGCTGGTAGGTCTTCCCCTCAGGACTGGCTGGAACAGGAACTCCTTCTGGTGGTAGCGCTTCCGCTTCGACCGATGCTCGTGGGATAACACAGGATTTTCCAGCGACTTTTGGATTCGTACGCCTCACTGAAGGCTTTTCTTTTACTTTGCAGTTCGACGACACCGGGACAGCGGTTGAGACGATGACTCGACGACACTGCGCAGGGCGGCTCTTCCGCTGAACCTGGAAGCGACGCTTTCCTACCAGGATCCAGTTTTGTCCCATGTGCCACAGGACATTTTCATTTTTCATCCACTCCATTCCCAAGATGAGTTCGGACACTTGTTCGGTAACCAGGCAGGGTATTTCGAAGGGGTAGTCGCCAATTCGTACTTGAAGCTTCACCTCACCAGCCACACGAACCACTGAACCGTTCACAGCCTGTAACCGTTGCTGCGAACTCTGGATGGTCTCCTGACTCACGAGCGAAACCGGACAGAGGGTCACCTCGCATCCGGAGTCCAGCAGCGCCATTGCCTTTTTCCCGTTTACTGTGACGTCGAGGTAGGCGTCGTTGTTTCCCTTCACATGGCGGACATCGCGGACTTCGTTGTGTTCCAGTCCTTCTCTCTCCACCTCCGGCGTCGAGTCGTGGTAACGAGTGGGACAAACTCGAGCAAAGTGACCGGGTTGTTGACACTCGAAGCAGCGACGGTCACCCGCGGGGACCCTGGATGACCGGTTAACTGTTCTCTGACTTCCGAAGGTAGGTTCCGGCCTGGGTGGAACTTGACTTCGGGGCCGCCAGGGGCGAAATTGTCCATCGCCGGAGGGGCTGCTGCATATGGCGTTTATTCTTGCTTCCATCTGCTCCAGCCTATTCAACACGATTTCTTGGAATTGTCTCTGACTGTCAGCAGGGGCAGAGTCTACTTCCGTTACAGTTTTTACCCGACTGGGTCGATGTTCATCGCGGCCAAGGTTCCCATCATCTGCTTGACGGTAACCCTCTAAACGCATGGCAGTCTTATAAGCATGGTCCAAGGTGGTAGGTTCTCTCTCACGAACCTTCATGGCTAAGTCTCTGTCTCGCAGGGCGTCGAGAAAGGCACGAATCGCTATGACTTCACTGTGCACCGAGGTGGGACCAGGGAACGCCAGGATCATGATTCGTCGAATGTCTCGTACTACAGAGCTGAGGTCTTCACCCATCTTTTGACGTCGTGTGTTCAATTGGGTCTGGTAGAGGACGGCTTGATCGGAGCTTCCATACCGCAGGCGTAGACGATCAACCAGGTCAGACCAGGATGCTATGGTCTCGGAGTCGAACTCGTAGAGCAGCTGATCAGCTGGCTCTGTCAAGGCACAGGTCAGCTGGGCGAATTTCTCCCCATCTGTCCAACCGTTACTGTTCGCACAGATCTCGAATTTCTTTAGGAAAGCTTCGACCGATGTCTTTCCATTGTACCTGTCCAATTTCATATACTGTCTGGATTTCGAATCAACAGTTCTGCTCACGCGTGATTGGGACTGCACAGTGACCGACGAGGATGGAGTCGTACTCGGCTGAAAACGACCTTGGATCGTTGGTTGAGGTTCAGCTGTAGGCGGTTCAGCATACTGTTCGAACTGGAACTGACTGTTTTCGCTCCCGGATGTAGACACAACATGGAACTTCGCTTCCAGGTTGTTCTGGGCTGCTCGTGTGGTTACCCAGAATCGTTCATCGTAGGCGGAAGCTGGCCGACACAGAGCGGTTGTTGGTTGACCACCTGACAGGTAAGCGGGAGGGCCAGGGTTCGAGGGCAGGTAGGCGGAACTTTGTGTAACCTGTGGTTTCAACGACGAGGACAAGGTCGACATGATTGACTGAGTCGACGACACGACGGATACGGACAGTTTGCACACCGAGGCTGTGACCGGGGTGACGGTTCTCACCCAAGGATTCGACTTGACGACACCACCGATTGTGTTCGGGGTCAGAGCAGGAGGGGCTCGGACGGCGAAAGGGTGCGAGGAGGGAGGCGGTGGTGGGAAGGTGGTAGCCCGAGGGTGGACTAGGGTTGGGTGCCCGGGATGTGCATCCGAAGTCGGGAGTCCCAGTTCCCTCGGCAGCGCCGAATCCCCATCCTCCATATCTGAAACTATACACTCAGAGTTAGCAAGGATCCCAACACAACCTTTATCCAAATTCAACATATTAGGATGCAACAGAACGTTATGAAAGGGTCGCAGATCAGTTACCTCCGAACCTTCACTTTCATAATTATTTCCTCCAAGCTTTCTGTTAACCAACCTCGCTTGTTTATCTCTCATGTAAAATTCAAAATCAAAACCCGCATCAATTGCTGCGGTAACAGGGTAGTCCGAAGGACGCTTGGGTCTAGCGCCATAATAAGCCATTTCTTCGCCTTCCCACTTCTCTCTCTCTCCAGGAAATTCTGCCCTTCCAAATTTTCTTGGTTCCACCTGTTCCACTTGTTCCCCTTGTTCCACTTCTACCCCACTTCTGGTACCATTTGTTACGCCCGCCCTAACCGCTAGGGGACCGGAAGCGCTTGCAAGGGATGCCCCACTTACTCGCTTACTTTCGCCCCCCTCCCCTAGTGTGGCGGCGTACTGCCGGGGCGACAGGGAACCACCTACGGGAACCTCAAGTGTGAACGACAGGGTGGAACGTCCAGATTCACTTCTTTCATGGGTACCAGGGCCTACAGGACATGTCTCCGCGGCGGTTTGTCGACGCGCGACAGCACCCTCTTTCCGGTGCTCGTCTGAGTTCGTTATCCCCACGGCAGCTTTGGGCGAAAGGGACTCGAACTCCTGAAGAGGTGGCGGAGAGTATTTGGCTGGATATATCTGGCGCTCTATCAATCTCTCATCACTACTGACTGTCCGCCCTCCCTCCGAATCATCCGATTCCTCTAGGGCGTCCCCCCTCAAAGAGCTGGCACGAGACATGGGATTATTCGGTTTTACAACTAATTGCAAGTCAGTCAGTGAATCACCTTCAATTCTAGTTCAATATGCAACACTTTATTTGTTCCTTCACTACTACTTAATTAATATACAATTGGCAGCAACCTGTGCAAATACAATTCTGCCTATAATACTTATCAGTTCAACACAAAGTATTCCTAACACTACACAGCATTTATGGCTGGTTATTACACACTCTGCATTACTTGATACCTATCTCTTATGCTCCTGCATATAACTAGGCTATCAGTTCAGTTCTTATTTCCTTAACTACTGCAGAAGGTCAAATCACGCTATTAATCAGTTACACGAAAGCAACGAATTAACATCAACACTTTGCACTAATTTACCACGACCACAGCAACAGTTATATCGCAAGGCTACTTCTAGCAACTCTTTCAATATATTCACACTTCTTAATACAAGCGCTAATTTATCCTTCGCTCTACCTGTAATGCGCTATATAATCTATATCAACGCGTTCCGGCCATTTTACACATTCATTCATTTACAGATTCAGCACGCTACACTTGAATTTATTTCTACTTCCCTGATTCCTAAGCGGTTTTGCTTATTTCGACGTTCTCTTTCCACCGGAGGCGACCAGCGGTCGTTTACTTTATTATCTATTAATTTAGTTGACTTCCTTATTAATTTAGATGCCCGAAAACTTAGTTTTAACCGAATTTCTATTCAAAAAGATGGCCTAGTCTTTCTCGTCGGTTTCACCTCTTCGCGTCTCTTCGTCCTACTGACCTAGATTGGTCCAACAGCCAATCGGAAACGACCTTTTACCGCTGTTTTAGGTCACGCGTCGCTCTTGGCCAATCAGCGGCGCCCACACTTTCGCCACGTCATCCAAAAGGTCACACGTCATGCTGGCGTAATGTCTGCAGCCTCGCTCTGGTGCAGCATAGAGTTAATTAACCGTTATGGCCAACATGGATAAAAATAAGTATAATTTTGTAGCTTTTCCCAAAACGCTACACTTCTATCCCTATACATGCTGGGCGCAGCTTGCGCCCAGTGAAAAACAGGGGGGGAAACAAAAAATTTTTCCCAATTGTTAGCAATGTAAGCCTACAGCGTTCTGTTTGTTGTATATTGGATTAAACGAATATACAATACAATTACACTTTTTGCGGGTTAATACGAGGGGTTTCTTTTCCTATACATGGCGGGCGCAGCTTGCACCCAGTGAAAAATGGGGGGAATCAGAAAAGAGCCAAAACTCGTCTGTAGGGGGGGGGGAAACCGGCTATGGAGGACAGTGTTCAATCTATAGACATCTCTAGGGAAGTTCTCCAGAAATTACTTCCTCACAGAAAATGTTGGCAGAATGGTAATAATTTTAGCCTAACTATAGCCTATCAAGGCCTACTTTTTGCATTACATGAACTGCTATAATATTTACGGTGTGATTATGATGATATTATTATTTGATATTTTAATAAATGACACAATCATAATTAAAATAATGAATATAGGTTAATTTGATATTATAGGCCTATAGGTCTACTTGTAGGCCTACAAATATGCATTTTTGTACAACTAAATGGCTTCTCTCCAGTGTTATATTTCAAATTTCAGACTCAAATTTCAAAGTGTTGTGTTCCTTGAACTCATAGTAAAACAGCATCATTATTACGAAGGCCTATATATTGTATTTTCATTCTATTGCATTGTACTCTATCCATAAATTTATGTAACGCCTCTCGCAGTGCACACTGATCAGAGTCGCTAAACACAATGCAATACCCAATTTTGGCAGTTTGGTAGTTCCTGCCATGGTTTCAGTGGCGGCGCTAGGGAGGCCTGGGGGCTAAGCCCCCCTAAAAGAGGCTCAGCCACCTCTAAAAAAGGGACCTCCGGAAATTTTTAACATTGAAATATCCACGAATTTCGGCTGATGACTAAAAAAAGGTCGTCAGAAATTTTGGCGGCGAAAATGGAAAATTTTCATGAGATTTTGGTCGATTACTAAAAAAAGGTCGTCAGAAATTTTGGCGGCGACAATGGAAAATTTTCGCCGTGAGGCTTCAGCCCCCTCCCCCCAAAACTGAAATCCTGGCGCCGCCCCTGCATGGTTGGTTACCATTTGTAACAATTTCTGCTAACTATATCTTGGTCAGCAATTCACGACCGTCTTGGGCAAAAGAAACAGGCATTAATTACGCTGATTGAATTGCAACAAATAGGCTATAAGCCGCTATAACAGTGGTTCCCAACCTTTTTTGACTTGAGGGCCACTTTTTCCTAAGTTAGAGGACACGAGGGCCACTTTTTCTTAGTTGAAGGACATTCGGGGGCCACAAGGTTAAAATTGTGTTAACTAAATTACTAAAAGCATATACAATTGTTATAATTGATTCAAAATATAATGCTTGATGTTATTTGTCGACGTTAAAATAAAATAATTTGTAAAAGAAAATAATAATGTGTTCTATCCTGTCCCAATTGTTAATTTTTTCATATATTTTTGATAATTCTTTGAGAGATGAGGACCATTTTTTTAGGCCTGGCGGGCCATTTTCCGAGGCCTGGCGGGCCACTTTTGGCCCGCGGGCCACGGGTTGGGAACCGCTGCGCTATAATGTTTTAATGGGCCTAAGTTTACTCTCGTCAGCAGTTATTCATTATCGTATAGGCCTAGTCCATCACCGTGCAGCAGAACCAGCAGAACTGAGTTGCTGAACTTGATCAATAAAGAAATTGTTGTAATTACAAGTATATTTATCGAAATCTCATCAGCACTGAAGTGTCAGGGTAATTTTGTTAGAATGACATCGTAAACTGCTAGTACCATACAGGCCTAGGCCTACAATGTGGAAACTCCCAAAAATATGATTGTTAAGTATAGGGCCATTTGTCAAGTCATAGCTAGACCACTCTTTTCAGCAATCCTCCACTGTAATAATAGGCTAGTAGTTGTAAAAATGACAGCCTAAACTGCTGAAATTGCAATGCGGAAATTGAAAATAATTCTTGCTGGGAGGAGACCATCCCTCTCCCAAACCGTCCCACATCTCAGAAACCTTCATTCACCAGAGGAATTGACTAGATAACATATTTCCGAGAGGGAAGACCGACCCAGAAATAGGGGGGGGAGAAGATGGATTGCGCCCGGCTGCTTAGGGGGGATAGAAGCCCCTGTCTGTGATCACCGATTTTCAACCGCGTTTCTTGAGAATGGGATGATGTGATGATGTTTGGGTGTTCTGCTCAGCTACCATCCGTAGGCCTAATCGTCATGGGATTCGCAGCGGCCAAAATGAAGAAAGAACCCTAAGTGAGTCCAACATTTTCTTTGCGGTATGCCACTCGAAATTTCATAATAGGTCTAATGCTGTCTTCGACTGAAAGCTAGTGGTAGTAGTTTCAAAGTCACGATCGAGGAAGTAGATCTACAACTTCACTGTATAGGCTTTTTATTTATGATGTCTAATTTATAAGATTATATATTTTCTAATTGAATGCTTAGAATGGGACCGAAATTGATTTAGCAGTCATCAGTGACGGCGCCAAGATTTCCGTTTGGGGGGGCTAAAGGGGTTAATCGTCCAAAATTTGTATTTTTACATGGGGAAAAAATGGATGGCCTTTTTTAAGGGGGGCTTAGCCCCCATAGCCCCCCCAGCGCCGCCACTGGCAGTCATACGGGGCTGTGGAGGGACGAGGTGGTGTAGTGCCTATGTTCGTAGCCATGCAGCCGGAAGGACGCAGGTTTGAATCCACCTCAAGCCGCCGCGTCTTTACTCGCAATTGTGCGGGCGCTTCGGCGTGAAACTCCACCCTGTAGTCGGGAGCGCCTCTCAGTAGAGAGCCTAAAGGGGTGCTGTAGAAATTGAGAAATAGATGAATAAATAAATGAATAATGCGAATTGTTGTTTACTGTAGAATAATTCATACGCTTGTTAAAATCAAGGAGTGGACTCTGTATATATACATACAAGATGGCCCGATCCATGAGCGTGACCATGGGCCCACAACGACTGGGGACTAAATCTGAAAGCAGGGCACCATATTTGCATAATCCAGATATTCACATTTCATGTAGACCTACGCTGCCACAAATATACCTATTACCTATACGTACGGTACATGCGCCGCACCCACAGAATCTGATAGTAGTAGGTCTTGGCTATGATACATGTACCGTATTTAGATCAATATTATAAAAAGACCTATTTGATGATACTGACATTCTCTTGTATTAATTGATTACCATAAAGCACTGTCCGTACATGTACAATGTTATAAATGTACTATAGACGATACAATTAATCCGGCGTGTGGTATGAGATTGTTGCCAGCACGATTCGCCTAATCTGGCGTTATTCTCGCACTAATTAAGGTGATGTCCACCGACGCCTTTAGGCGCTTGCAGCCACGCCCGCCCGCCCGCTCCCTTAAATAGGACAGCGCCCTCGGAGAGGATGATCATTTTCACAGTTAAGTCTGTTCTCAATAGAGTTTGGTGAACGTCCGACATTTTTGAAAATTTACAAAGATGGCGCAGTGAAGATGGATGAGAATCTAATGAGATTCTGAAAGCGCGTTAGGATATATTCTAAAATAATGCGCTGCCGAGCCTGCCGTGACTGATCCGGAGAGTTTGTGAATAGGTAATTGAGCGAATTGAGAGATGAAATTGGTTGCATATCTAGCTTTTAATATATAAATGCGTTAAGAAATTTTAACTTGGGGGGGGGCGGTAGAGTAGTGGTTAACACGCTGGCCAAAAGTGCGAGAGGTAGTGAGTTCGAGCCCCCGTTGGGCGGATTTGCTTTGTAGGCTGCCATTGGCGCCGTGTAATTACAAAGCTGTCTGTTCAGTTAGTAGTTAAGTTTAATTAAGATTACTGCATAACTTGTAAATGTAAAGCGCAGTGCGTCTTGCAGGCGTTTAATTAAAGAAAAAATATTATTATATTAACTCCACTGAGTTGACCAAACTCTTCAGATATTAAATTATGCGAGACCTTGTGGCAACACTTTGATTACGGTACATGAACTCCGCCGATGCCTGAAATAGCCCACCGTTGACGACTCTGTCGTCCTATTTGACAGCCGAAAATACCGCTTGGACACTCTGCATAAGAGGAGAGGCGAGCAGAGTCTGGTCAGAAAGCTGAATGTTAACAGCGCAGTGTTATATGGAAGATTCGTGAGTCGAACCTTAGGTTTTGACAGCCTGATTTTTAAAAGGTCATGGTAATTGGGTTTTCTATTTGATTGGGTAAGTATTCGTCGGAGTTCACTTTGACAGGTTTTAATTTCGTCGTTAGGCATAGGCCTATAGGCCTAAGGCTTAACATTCTTCAATGAAAAAAAGAAAAGACTTGCAGTAGTCGATTAGTTGCAATATGTGCGCTTCAGATGACAGAACTACATTGTATATGCTATATGCACGACCATCGGGCTTTAGCCAGGATTTTTTTTGGGGGGGGCGGGATATTTATTCAGCTAAAATAATTAGGCCTATATTCAGAACTTCAACAGCTTCCACATCATCATCATGATCATCATCATCATCAAGATTTGCTGTATTGTAAGATTTCACATATAGAAATAAGAGCTTCAAATTTGAATACATCATTACTTCTTGCATCGTGTGTTAGTCAATGCATTATTTAATTGTTACATTATTTCATTTCAAGGGGTGTTCAAAGACCCCGTGCACCCATAAATACGGCTTTGATTGGACCATACGCTATTTATAGGGGTAGAATATTCATTAGGGATGGCCATCTTTAGCTACAGACCATAGACCCACCTTATGCTGTCAAGCTGAACTAAACTAAATATTGATGAAAATTATTTAAAATTATGGCCCAATAATTTGAGTATTCAAGACTTCATTCTAGACATTTTACTATTTAAAAAATAATAGTTTGCCTCTTTCTGCGACAAACCCTCGAACCATACAGCTAGCTCGCTGTGATCGTTCAACACAATGGGCCTATTTTAGATTTAGGCCTATGAAGTCCCATGCAGCGGCGTTCGTTGGGAGAATATCAGACGGTTGAAACATTGAAGTTCTAAATAGGCCTAATAAAATTTTACCTGCTTTAAATTGGATTAAGCTGGTGTACGTTTGTGGCTGCTACCGTGGTCAGACCAATATGTTAGCCTACTGCTTAGCCTATTTGTCTGTGCAGTAGACTAAGGTAATGATTTTTTGCCGTGGAAAATGACTGTGTATTTTAACAAATTTGCACCGAAGGACTAAAAAAGGTCATCAACTTTTTGTCGTGGAAAATGGTATAGGCTATTTTCATGAAATTTTGCCCAAAGGACTAAAAAATGCCAGCGCCGCTCTTTTGAATCAAGTCACCGCCTCAAAGCCAAAGTTATTTTAGCTCCCCAAGAAATGAAACCAAACTCCGCCCATGTATGTGCTAATGTATGGGCCCTATACGTACACATGTTTGTATAGGCCTATGAATAGTTAATTTGCTAATCGATTAGAATAATAGAATTAACCTTTGGTTTAATCGATTAATCGATTAGAATCTATAGTCGACCCACCTCTTGTATACATGCTTGTATGTAGGGACTATGTATGCATACATGTATATACTTGTATGCATGTAGGCTACGTATAGGCCTACACACGCACCTGTGGCGCACTTAGCCTGCGTGTATGCATTCATTGATTCATTCATTCGGAAATTTCTATAGCGCTTCTTCAATAAAATAACGACTCTGAGGCGCTCCCGCCTCCAGCGCGCCCAAAAAGAACAGTCTTGAGTTTGGTAAGGAAGGATCCTGGTAGAGTCCCAGGGTGTAGGCGGTGCTCTAATGGAAGTCCATTCCAGACCACTGGGCCAACCATGCATGTGTGTATAGTATACCTACAGGCCATTATAGGGCCTAATATAATTTATATTCGTGCGCTTATTTATGCATGACATTGTATGCATGCAACGCTTATAATGCACTCATTTGCATAGCACTTGAGAGCCTTTGAAAGCTACTCAATTCCGCTGAATAAAGATTCAAATTCAAATTCATATAGATGAAACTCGTGACATGCATTTGAATTCTCCACAAATTGAACTTGTCAGGTGTTTTTTTAGCGTGCAGTTGTACACAAAATGTGCAGTTCTAACTGGATCTGTGCAGTTGTAGAAGCAATTCTGTGCAGTAAAAACTAGTGAAAAAGGTCATTGTCCGGCGAGTGGGAGTCATTTACCATGGTGGATGGGAAGGCAAAGAAAGGGTTTGTGCAGTTCTAAAAATTCCTTTAAAACAGCCCTGGAACTTATTTAACAAATGAAATTAATTGAGTGACTCTTGTTTGCAGGCGTCTTTGGAATCCTTGGGAGCAATATATTATGATGTCGCCATTGACTCTTGTCCTGCGCGCATGCGCTGTTGTCTGTCTCGCTTATCAGATGACGCTGCAAGCGGAAGTGGATCTAGAGCCGAACGCTACGGAAGACCCGCGGAAGGAAGTTCTCGGAATTGACGTCCAGGTGTATACAACTAACCCTGGAGATGGAGGTCTCGAAGACGCGCATGGACTTATCCGTGTCAGCGGCAGATGTAGGAATGACATCCTGAAGCCTGAAGGTCAAAGTGGAAAGGACAAGTGGAATACGACGCAACAGCGATCGCATAACGGAGAGCCTGGAAAGCGCCTGCCGCCTGGAAGATCGTCATCCTTTGGGAATGGCGTCGGCGTGGTTCGATCTTTCCGGGAGATCATGAGTAGTATCCTCGATCGACGTGGAAGGTTTCGTGGAGACCTTGGAAAGCGATTCGGTGAGGAGGAGACCGCCGCAGCCGTCGGAAAGACCCCCAACGGAATTTAAAAACCGATTTTTAAAGCTCCTTCTTGTGGCATATAGATCTATATAAGCTTACTCTTACAGTCGAAAACGAATAGACCCTAGCTGCATTCAAATATCTATAATAATTATATTAGGTCAAATTAATTACCAGCGACTACATGGAGACTTCTATGATTCATTCTGTCATGTTGGGCTAAGTGTATAGCGCTTCAACAGAGTGACACTGTTTAATCTGTAGAGTATAGACCCCTGCTTTTTTGGGGGGTAGGGGGAATCGAAGCTTCTGGGTTGGTGGAGGGTGCAAGGGCGGATACAGAAATTTTCGAAGGGGTGGACAAAACTTTCGGTGATCTTTGACAGAAAAAATTCTGATGACCTTTTTTTAGTTATCAGTCATCTGGTCGACGTCTATAGGCATCTATGCAAGCCACTGATTAAAATTAATGCCTGTTGAAACCAAATGGGGGCCACGTTCCGTGCACTTTTGAAATGGGGGGATGGCTGGATTGGCCCCTTGGATCCGCCCCTGGAGGGGGCGAGGACAAACCACGGTTTGGCTCACGGCCAACCGTTGAGAGGCGCATGGCGTTGACCAGTGAAAGTTTTTTTACTCTTGTCATCTCTCTTTTCCATTTTTAAACTCGCAGTTATTTGAGGTTTCTCGTAATATTGTTAAGACTTTTAAAAAACAAATAATCTAATTTTATCCTCTATATCTTAATTATACCGTTTCATAACGCTTTAGTTTGCATGTAAAAAAGCAGCCGTTAATTTTTCTTGAGGGGATGTCGTTCTTGAGTGGGACTCGATCCCTCCCCAGACGTTTAGATTAGACATTCTTCAACAGATGATGTCTATGCAATTGGACACTGCTCAACAGATGATGTCTATGCACACTGCAAGACACTCTCCACTGAATTCTCACTGCATCATTTTGTTAATAATTATAATGAACCTCTGTATCAACAGCCAAATTAAATTGATCTATAAATGCCAATAATCAATTAAATTGTTGTCTCAAAGCATCTTGGTGCATAGGGAACTTGGTCTAACCGTATTTCTGACCGAAAATTTACGCCCGAGGAGTTCAGTTAACCGCTTCTACATAATGCTCAGCCTTGAAATCGCTGAACAGCAAATAGGCCTACTTTAAAATTTTCTTTTTGTTGCGCTACAATCCAAACTGACTACGTAGTGGTGAAACTGAGGATGCCCTGCGTCCCGGAACCTAAAATCCCTAAAATGTCGACTCCCAACGACTTTATTACAAATTAGCATCCATCCCATTGTATTGATGGATGGATGGATTGATAGATGAATGGATGGATGGGTGGATGAATGGATGGGCTCATTTGGGAAACAGATGAAGATAAACTGAGCAGAGGATGAACTAAAACTCGTGATAATACAGTCATGCCAATCCATGAGAATATGTCCCAAGTTCAGTCTCAATGACCTTGAACGCGTCTTAAGGGATCTAGGCTATATTAATTGGCTAAACACATAATAGGCCTAGGTCTAGAAAGTGAACACTCAAATGACATGGTCAAATCTGATTTTAAACAAACAACATGTAGTCTGAGGCAGGCAACCGACTTGTAAACCATAGGCTATAATTATATACATTTAATTAGGCTACGTATTAAATAAACCAAAGCAGATTTCGTGGTTTTGTAAACAGTTTATTTAAATGGCATCGGAAAAATACATCAGCAATGCACGACCAATCATGTCTGTTCAGAGTTTTCTATAGGCCTACGTTTCATATAAAATAGTAGGACATAGGGCCTATCCATCCATAAATTACATTTATAATAATATGTTTAGGCTTATAACGTGGGCAGGCTGACATAGACCTACATACCTACACCAATGACCATGCATGAGTTCCGATGTTACGCACAGATTGACAATATGGCTTTTGTCACTTTCAAATACATGACGAATCCATGCCCCCTTAAGTCCTAACCCAAATCAGGCATCTATTCAATCCGCAGTATCTTTCACGAGTCATTCATAGTCTAGCCAGATTGCGCTTTAATTAGCAAAACAACTTCGAGCGATGTGGAACTGTTCTTAACTCCGCTCTATACCTATAGGCTTCTGGTCAAGTTTTACTTTATTGACAAAGGTTCAGGCACTACTAGGCCAAGGCCTATACCAGAAGAGAATCTTGTGTTTGACTTGGTGTGTGTTCATGGATGGAAGTATGCATGGAAGTTTCTCAACGCGTGATTTTTACAAATGATGTGTTGACCCTACGAACATCTCATTTCACTTGCTGCCATTGAAAGGAATTATTCAAAGCGCTACATCACTGCCCAGAAATAGTTTTTTTCAAAATATTTATCTTCTGAATATCGCATCGCAATCTTAAGTAAGCTTATAGCCTAAGCTAACGTTCTGTAGCCTAAGCATCATTTTTAAATAACATTCGGCCATGGCATCACGGCTTGCTTTCATTTTCAAAAATGGCCCTTCAGTTGCCTATAAATGTCGTGCAGTTTATATGCGAATTAGATACCAGAGTCGACATTTTATCGGGTTTTGACACGATTGGACGGACCCGAAATTGATCTTAAATTTTAATAGTTAGAAAATTATCCTCTATTATCATTGGTTGAGTTATGTCGTCTGCGTGTGAATGACGTCACAATGACGTGTGCAGATTGTTGACGCTGCGTTCAAAGTTAACTTTCTCCTTTTTCGCTTTCACCTGCAAAATTAAAAGCACAACGTTTAAAAATTTAACCTAATGAATATTTTATAATATCACGCGATATTCTACGATTATATGATACTTGTCACGATACAATATGACATGATATAAGGCCTCAGATAATGAGGGGCCTAAATGACATATCTGATATGATATCAATATGATGATAATAGACCTATCATACGAAATATGATTATGTTACGTCATATCATAATTATAGTCACACGTGTAACGTGAACCGATATGACATGATGCGAATCATGCGATAAAAAATTATGTTATGATATGACATGATAGTTCATAACCGTACAGGACATGATAATAATATGATATGATATTGAATCGTTTCTGAAAAATTAATTTAAAGAGCGAAAGTTATTCAGAGATGCTTTCAAAGCCCCGAGATAAAATAAACGTCCTGATTTAGCGAGAGGATACCCGTAGAAGAGGGCAAGACCATTCCATGCATAGGCGCAACCACCCTATGGGACCCACGGTACGCGTCCCCCCAACTTTTGAGTGGTCCCCTAGCTTTATTATTGTGGTCCCCCAACTTTTAGGACGTGATTCATTATTGTCCCCCCCAACTTTTAGGACGTGATTGCGCCTATGATTCCATGTAGAAGAAACTATCTCAGCAAAGCCTGGCTTTGAGTCAAGACACACCGAACACGAGGGACAAAGAGGTCAAAACGGTAGGTAAAGAAAACAAATTTCTGCAAAATTCGTCTGACTGATGATTATACTCACCTGAAGCTGTCCATGCTTTGGCATCGTTGCCACTCTGCGCCATTAGACGCCTCAGCAAGTTATCGATTAGGAACCGATACTCTGACAGTTGGCTCCTCTCCCTCTGGTCTCTCCCTCCCAACAGCAGATCGCTGTCGTCCAGCAGTGCCTCCGGAAGACGACTGGAGGCCCGACCGAAGCGCATGTACTTCCCATTGCGAAGGTCACGAGGAGCATAGACGGAAGGCCATCTGGACGTGAGATCAGACACCGGAAGAAGCTGGCCTGATGGGTGGACATCAACGGACTCTGCAGAAGGCGCGAATCACAGGAATCAGTGAATCGATGAGACACTATAAGCTTATCAATGTATTGTATTGTATTGTACTGTATTGTACTGTATTGTATTGTATCTGACCACTTGTAAAGCGCTTCTCGCAACATGAGTTTCAGAAGCGCTCCCAGTGCGAGCAACCCCGAGAGAATAAGCAAGGTTTGAGACGAGAGGAAGATGACGAAGAAGTATACAAGAGCGAACTTATGTGGAATTCCATTGCACATGCAGGGAGGAGCCAAAGCAGGCAAATGGTCTGCATTGAGCAACAGAGATGTAGGTCTGTTTATCAAGAGTCGAAAGTTTTCATTTATTGACAGTTGATATTCGTTCGTTCAGGTTTAAACAGTCAGTCAGTCAGTCAGTCAGTCAGTCAGTCAGGCAGTCAGTCAGTCAGTCAGGCAGTCAGTCAGTCAGTCAGTCAGTCAGTCAGGCAGTCAGTCAGTCAGTCAGGCAGTCAGTCAGTCAGTAACTGCTGCTGAACGAACGTTCATTCTTTCGCTTCTTTCTTATATACTCCGCTACCTTCTTCGTTCTTTTCACGACGTTGCATCTCTCCTTCATTCATTCTTTCTCTATTTCTATAATTCTATTTTGCTTTCTTTCTTTTTTCCTTACTTTCTTTCTTCATTTCTCTCTTCCAGTTTTGCCTCCTTTTATCTTTCATGGGTTTGTTCTTTGTTGCACAATTCCAGTCATTCATTCGTCCATCGATTCCGTCCTTACTTCCTTCAATCATTCCATCTAGCTTTCGCCAGGGCCGTCTTATAGTCATTGTAGGCCCTATAGGCACTTTTGCATATTAATCTATTCGTAGGCCCCTATGGCCTACGAATAGATTGATTCCGCACCCAGACTTTCTACGTGATAATAGACAGACTTATAACTGAGATGGGAAAGCGGCAAGCAGCGTATATACGCACTATTACGCAGCACTACATGAAAGATTTAATTTTCTTCTTGACAGAACTTTATCAACTGAAGAAATAGTGATTAGAGCAAAGGCATTAATTGAGATACATGTATATCCATATGATCTAGAAGTAGCATTTATTGGCGAATTTCTTTTGTTTTCTCAAATGTTTGCAGACAATAAATCTGTAGCTGAAATGATTAGGTCACAAATAGCTGACAAGCTGGTCTCCAGTTTTTCAAATGTCAATATTGCTTTTCGAATTTATCTTTCTATTTTTTTTACAAGTTGTGAAGGTGAACGTTCTTTTTTGAAACTGAAAATTATCAAAAATTACCTTCGGTCAACGATGGGACAGGCACGATTATCATTCCTTGCATTACTTTCATTTGAAAACGACTTAATGCGAGAAATGACATTTGAAGACGTTATAAGCGATTTCGCGAATGCAAAGAGCCGCAAAGTTAACATAATAGGCCTATAGCTTAGCCAATGTTACTGTTTCATTAGCTAACTCTAGCCTTAAAAAAGTTAGCTCGTTAAAATTAAATTTGTAAGTTTTCGTTTTCCGTTTGTTTTTTCCGGTCATTGACCAATCACTGCATTTATTTTTTAATATATATTTTCAGGATTTCGTAGGCCCCTGGTAAGTTCGTAGGCCCTAGGCACAGTGCCTACTGTGCCTACTGGATAAGACGGCCCTGGCTTTCGCGCCTTCCATTCTCCTCTCATTCCATTCTCCTCTCATTCCATTCTCCTCTCATTCCATTCTCCTCTCATTCCATTCTTCTCTCGTTCTATTCTTCTCTCATTCCATTCTTCTCTCATTTCATTCTTCTCTCGTTCTATTGTTCTCTCATTCAATTCTTCTCTCATTCCATTCTTCTCTCGTTCCTTTTATTCTCTCATTCCATTCTTTTCTTCTTTCCTTCTATTCCCATTCTCCATCTTTCCTTTCTTTCCCTTTCCTAGGCTTCTTGTCTCATTTCCTCTTTCAAGCACTTGAAAGTCGTAAGTCGGTCGCTTAAGTCGGTAATGTTCTGTCTAAGAAGAAGCAAATAATTTGATGATTAAGACGACGAAAATGAAGAAACTATGATGACAAAACTGCAATAGAAAACAAGTTACCGTGATCATCGCTATCATCATTATCAACAACAGCAACAGATAATTGATAACAACGACCCAATAACTAATTTCCTGTTTTTTTATCACCTGTTGTTGATAGCAGCTGGAGACATATGATGTGTATCATTGTTATGGCAACCAAGCAACGACAGTCGGCCATCTTTGTTATCAGTTGGGCGGCGGCGGTGATGATGATGATGATGGACTCGTGAAGAACTTTACGACTTGTGTCTAACCTTAAATTAATGAGCAGACAAATTTAAGCACAAGCGCGTTTCAGCATCGCAAAAAATAAATGCGCTCTATAAGTCATTATAAAAGGAGTTAATTAATCAGTAAGCAAACCGCGCTTGGATATCGGGAGAAGTTACCGTTCCTTAGTTGTGACGCAAAGGAAGAAATTAAAGCAGTGTTTTTACAGTGAATTAGAAATTGTTAAAGTCAGTTAATTCGTCTAAAAACAGAGTCGCATTGAAACTTAAAACCTACACGCGCTCAGTAGAACACACTGACTATGTGTACTTTAATTGACATTTCATAATTTCTTATCTTACGTTGAAGAGGTAGGAATTAGGCTAGTTGTTGTAGTTGCAGTTTAGCGTCACTGTGTGGTAACAAAGACCATTAGCGACGCTCTACTCCTTTATCCAGGCTTGGGACTGGCACTGGCAGAATGCGACCAGTGGCTGAGTTAGGTAGGAATATATGCGTTTTTCTCCAAAGAATAAGTATAGCAAGAGGTGTTTAAGACTCGATTTAGAAAACAGTAATAGGTCGCTTTAGTAAAGTTTACTTTACAGGTAGGATAGGAATTAAACTAGCGCTTTCGTTTAAATGGAAAGTGTTTAAAACTTAATTTAGACTACAATAGGTCGTTTTAGTATACAGTTTGTACCTGTTCTGTTGTTCTTGGCTGCGTTCTCTGTCGTTCTTCGCTTTAGCAATCCCGCTTTGCCTCCTTCGTCGACCGTCTTATAAAGAGTTCAGTTGACGACGTCATAGGGTCCACTGTTCAAACAGGTTCCATCAAGTACCAGGGATTGCTAACAGGAAAACAGGTGACGGACGCCGGTCAACAGAGTGGAAAAGCTTCCGGAGGATTCAATCCAGCCCCCAACGTCACTTTCTCCATCTCCGTTTCTCTATTCAGCAGCTGCAGCAGCCCGCATCCCATTCGCATCCATCATCCCACACTGGTGCCTGTCGTTTCCCCTCTTGTCCCTCACGTGACAGCGACGATTATCAAGTGTCAATTGTTTTCCTATTCTGGTCAGATTTCGGTCCTTTCGGGTGGTCTCTTTCTTTGACCCTCTCTGTACCTCTGCCTCTCTGCCGATGTTGCCGTGCGGATGTGTGCTTCAGCCTGTCTGCACACGTATACCACTTCGGATAAATATACACGACGTATGTCTCGTTAGGCACCATTTATTTCTACGTCTCACTTACTCATTTACTTTTTGTCCTACTTGTTTCAGAGTCAGTCTGTGCACGTTTCTTTCTGTGTGTCAGTCAATCAGTAAGTAAGTAAGTCAGTCAGTCAGTCATTGAGTCAGTCAGTCAGTTATTCAGTCAGTTAGTCAGTCAGCCAGTCAGTAAGTAAGTAAGTAAGTAAGTCAGTCAGTCAGTCAGTTAGTCAGTCAGTCAGACAGTGAGTGAGTGAGTGAGTGAGTGAGTGAGTGAGTGAGTGAGTGAGTCAGTCAGTCAGTCAATCAGTCGGTCGGTCAGTCAGTCAGTCAGTTATTTAGTTAATCAGTTATTCAGTCAATCAGTCATTCAGTCAGTTAATCAAAAGGTAAGTAAGCCAGCCAAGCATTTTTAATGTATTTTGCAATTTTGAATTAAATGCTATGTCGCTTGAACGACATGTAAGAAACTTTATCTGTTGTTCATTTGTTCAAATTATTGCAATGCATACATTGCATAGCCTACTCGCATTGTTACGTCACTTCAATTATTAAATAATATTATAGGCTATCTCCTGTTACCGCATTCAGATGTTACCAGGTAGGGTCTACTAACTCTTATAATTATAGCAACTCTGTTTATATATATATATTATATATATATGCCTATTGTTACGTAGCCTAACTTTATTGATGAGATTAGTCTGTTGTTGTCAAATTATTGTGCAAGTTTACTTAGAGAATAATTTATAGGCTAACACATTAAGATTAAATTTAGCGAATAGGTTCATTGTGACGTAGTGTCAATTGTGGCTCACGTTCATTGTTGACTTAAAATTTAAAATTTAGAAGAATAATGGACTATTATTACGTGGCATCAATTATCACATTTGTTGATCGTCAGTTACTTATATTTAGAAAATAAAGACCCATTGTTACGTCATTTCAAAATTATGAAACCATTCGGTTGTTAGTGATTTTAAATTATCGTCATTTATACTGTTGTTGCCGTTGTTGTCGTCGTTGCTGTTATTGTTGCCGTTGTTGCTGCTGCTGGTGCAGACTGTCGTATTCGACCGTTTTGAATGCGGCAAACAGAACCGGGTGAGAACGAAGATAGAAGCTTCCAGTGTCAATCGCAAGAAAAATGTTAGACAAAATGTCTGCGAGAGCAGTCTGTCTGTTTGTCTGTCTGTCTGTCTGTCTGTTTGTCCGTCTTTCTTTCTGTCTGTCTGCCTGTCTTTATGTCCGTATGTCTGCCAGAGAACAACTGAGTGACGTTGAGCTAATTAACATGTTGCCTTGATACGACCCTTTGATGTCATTCATAAAATGACGTCACTCGATATGTAGAAAACTGTGAAAAACTGTGGATATGTAGAAAACTGTCAGGTGGAAGAATTACAAGTGTTTATAGCAGCAGCCGTAAATTGCTTGATACAAATCATGTAGATCTGAATTGGGAGAGTGCAGATGGAATAGAATGCGCGAAGATTTTGATCATTATGAAATATTCATTCCACACAGGATGGTCAATTGTTTACCACCACCACCACCACCACCACCACCACCACCACCCCTCGTCACACGCCGTCACAATTGCAACATTCCCTCAAAATTGACGCCACAATGCTTTGACACCTATACATAGCAAATTTCCATTTTAATGATGAAGCGTGTTTCAAATCACATTTATTGTCAGTTGTAATAAATTAAGTTTTTAATGCAGCTCTTCAATCCGATTATGAATTAAAGGATAAATCGTGTATTACAGGCAAGCGGCGGAAAGTTTAAATTAGCTTAGAATGAACTTCAGTTTATTTATCGTCTGACTAATTGCCATAGAATATTATAACAAACTGAGCATCTGTGTTATTGTTTAGACGATGAATATTCAAATTTAAAAGTGATAACAAGTGCAATATAAGCTGGGCCTACTTGAGACCGTGTAGTAGAAAAAGCAAACTGGAGAGAGAAGAATAATAGAAAGCGCATTTAATCCAACAGAATGAAACAATCTTTTAGATCCGTGTAACACGGCAAATATAACATAGCCTAACGTAACAGGATTTGCAGTGGTTCGGAAGACTAATTTAAAGATCTGTGTAGGAATTATCACTAATACAATGCCATAATATCCCATCTGCACTAGGCCTATAGATCTAGTTCGTTCTTGAGGTTGCTTAGTGTCTCCACTGAAACTGTCTCATCACTCAATTCGTTCCAGGCCTTTACCACTCTGCTCCTGAAGAGTCTTTGCTTGATGGCACCTTCGGACTATCTGAAGATCTTAAATAGCTGTGTCCTCGATAGAATAAATCTGCATGTTCCAATTGCGAAACAAGATGATAGTTCAAGGAATTAATAGGGAGAGCGTAAATGTAGGCTATCTCCTCGTTCTGTGTGGAATGAATATTTCATTAAGATTAAACTCTTAACTCCGTGTATTCAATATGCACTCTCCACATTCAGATCTATCAAGTGTTTTACGGTTATAGGCTGTAGGCCTAACTGTTATAAACACTCATAAATTTCCTCTATCTGACGAAGTACATTATCTACAGTGAGCATTTTTAAAACCACAGATATAGCCTTTAATAAATACTAGATCGCTTAATATTCATTTAAAGTTCAAGGTTACTGAATTCAGTCATTCATTCCCTATGGAGAATTTCATAGCACCTCTTCAAGGTTACTACTCAGGAGCCGTCCTGACCAACCCATGGAAGGCGGAAAAGGACGGTTTTAAGGTTGCGCATCTGAGGAATCTCTAGACGCAAGAGAGTGGAAGCCGATTCCTTACCATGAGGTCTATCAATAACACGGTGCTGTTGATGAGCAATTCGTTCTCTGAGAATGAGGAGTTCACCCTGAGTGGAGGAACATAGAGCACGACGCCCATGTACACTCAGAGTAGATTGAAAGAGCTCTTGCAAATTATACAGAAACAGCATCTATATCTATAGGAGGCACCTTTGAATCTATTGATCATATAATTTTTTTATTTAATGTTGCTAAAAATCAAATCTGACTTTGACCATTTGCGGCGCGTGGTGGTGGCGTTGGTGCCTTGGAGCCGGAGGGTTCCAGATTTGAATCCACCTCAAGCGGGACCTTGAGCAAGTCCTTCACTCGCAATTGATCGCGCGCTTCGGCGTGAAACTCCGATGCAGTGTCCGCGCTGTAGTCGGGAGTGCCTCTAAGTAGATAGCTTGAAGGGACGCTATCAAAATGGAGAAGTAAAGGTAAAAATAAAAATAAATTTAACGAACGCGAACACGTCTTTGGAATAAACCGATAACGTAACGAAATAAGTTGAACGTCAACTGTTACAAGGAATCTCGCGCGGCATCGATTTTCAGGAAAAAAACCAGAACACTTTAAAATTCAGTTGACATTAATATAGGACTAAATAGATAATGGATATAGATAGTAGTCGGTCAAATATCTGACCTCGTGACAGTTGGCAATAATACTGCAGATGCAGCAGAAATTAACAATTAAGAATTGAATAAAGCGATATTTCTCAGTTTTTTGCGAAAACTGACAAGGACATTATAGAAATCACAAACACATCTTCGTTAACATTTCGCTCTCAGGAGCATCGTTCTAAGGACGCATTGTCTATTGGAGGCAGGTTACATCATGTTACTGTGGGGTGCAGTGGTGTAGGGTTATGTCGCAGGTTTGAATCTACATGTAGCCTACCTCAAGCCGCCGCGTAAGGACCCTGAACAAGTCCTTCACTCGCAGCTGCTCAATGCTCATGTGCTTCGGAGTGAAACTCCGATTTAGCGTCCGCACTATATTCGGGAGCGCCTCTGAGTAGAAATCTTGAAGAAACGCTTTGACAAGTGCTCATACAAACGTATTGGTCTATTATGCATTTTAGTGAATTTATCGCATTTGGCCACCCTTGAAAATGTGATGCTAAACTATTGATTCCTCTTGTAGCTTCTGAAGACAAACATGCTGCCAAACGTTTGGAGGAAATCATACAATATTCAATGCCGAGTTGCTTAGATCCCTTGCAACAAGCATCTTAGGGACTTTGAGAGTTTCCTGAAATACGCGTCATAAATGTCCGAATACGCATAGGCTACAATAGGCTACATATAGGCTTCCGATTCCAAAACTTTTGGCATCACAACACACCCATAGCCCTATAGCATACAAAGAACCAAGTAATTGTACCTTTGACTACACATACTAAAAGTGTTGGCATGAAATCACTTACCTGGTACATGTAAGTGCTTAGTCATGCCAGACGATCCGCCCCTTAAGGAAAGATGCTGGCAACATTAACTCCGCCTCAGGTTCCTGCTACATATGGAACCTGTGCCGGTCACAAGCCCGGATAAAGGAGGGGTTCCGCGGAGGGTTTGCAGCCCTCCGGGTAAAACAAACTACCGCAACAGAAACGACGCAGATAAGAGGCTGTGTCGCCCAGTGGCGTATCCAGGAATTCTTCAGGGGGGTTGTTTTTTCTGGCCTGGCCGGATACCCTTTCTGAAACCAACCCAGCAGTATTACAGTACAGGGAATAAAGTAACAAAGGGAATAAAGTAAGAAAAACAATTGTTACTACAAGCAATTGTTTTGTTTTTTCTTATTTAAGTGGATAAATAACCTTTTAAAAAACTTTTTCCCTAGGCCAATGGCGGGGGATTTAACCCCCGAAACCCCCTTTGGCTACGCCACTAGTGCCGCCCGATGCGCTACCAGCGCGTGGAAGGACTAATGTCTAAGCCCCTAAGGTAAAGTGTACAGGCCAGGCACCAGTGGCGGCGCCAGGATTTCAGTTTTGGGGAGGCTAAAGGGGGTAAATCGTCCAAAATTTTTATTTTTACATGGGGAAAAAATAGATGGTCTTTTTTAGGGGGGGCTTAGCCCCCTAGTCCCCCCCCCCTAGCGCCGCCACTGCCAGGCACGCGAGTGGGAGTGCAGCAAAAGAGCAAATTAAGATTTTAAAAGACACTTCTTTGAAGCTGATACGTGCGACCAACCGAACAGGAAGCCGAGAAAGGCAGAGCAATAGAACAAACACTTTCGCTAAATGCAAATGCAAACCAATATAATCTCAGAAGTGTTTCGAGATTCGCAATAAGAAATTTATTAACCATTCTATATTTAGAACCGCACGGAAATTACTTCCAAGTATATAGTGCTACTTTCTAACTTTCTCATGTACAAACTTTCTCTAAATAAAAGAGATTTGTCTCGCCTATAGCGACCGGTCGGTTCCCATTTCAAAAATATTATTAACCAGAATTCGAGATATGTTAGAACTGACACATAGCGAAACTAATTTATAACCTAATTCATAATTTAATATGTTAGAACTGACACATAGCGAAACTAATTTATAACCTAAGCTTAATTCAAAATTCGAGATATGTTAGAACTGACACATAGCGAAACTAATTTATAACCTAATACCAGTGCTTAAAGTGTGGAAAAAGAAGTGCATGGACACCCCTTACCTCGTCAAAAGAAGTGCCTGGACGCCCTTACCTTTTCAGGCTGTGCTGGCCGATAAGTGGCAGGACGGCGTTCATATCTTAAAATAAGTGCATGGACGCCGTCCATGACCGTTCAGCCACACTTTAAGCCCTGCCTAATTCATAATTCGAGATATGCTACAGAACTGACATAATATAGCGAAACTAATTTATAACCTAAAATAGAACCACGTTAATAAATAAAAATACATGCAGCTACATGTACACTAATTTGGTAAAATGCAAACAATTTATTATGTGCGATCACACATGCATATAATATACACATATAATATATTTAACCAATGTATAATATAAACGTTATATATAAATTGTATAATATATGCTCTTATATGCACATAGTCGTTGAATAGTCACGGACGAACGGTATTTCATTGCAACCGTTGGCACTATAGCTAGTCTGCCTTCGATTGCGACGTTGAAGTATTACAGCCGTCCTGATTCTTCTCATCTACATGTAAAGTAACACAATAGAGATTTACATATGCAAATATAAATAGAATCATACTCAAATTCGTACATACACACATACATGCCTACGTAGATACATATGTATGCATAAGTAATAACATACAATTACACCGATACACGCATACATACATAAATGCATACATACATACGTACATACATATATATACATACATGCATAAATACATACATACATACATACATACATACATACATACATACATACATACATACATACATACATACATACATACATACATACATACATACACACACACACAAACACACACATACATACATGCATACATACATACATACATACATACATACACACACATACATACATACATACATACATACATACATACACACACAAACACACACATACATACATGCATACATACATACATACATACATACATACATACATACACACACATACATACATACATACATACATACATACATACATACATACATACATACATACATACATACATACATACACACAGACGGATAGACGAACAGACACACGAGCGGACTGACAGACAGAGGTGGCGACAGGACAATAACCTCCCGGGACAATTACCCCCGCCTCGGATAATTTTACATTCGATGAACAAACAATTATTGTCTCACATGCGTACATTCATGCAGGTAAGTATAATGTAGGCCTATGTGTGTATATTATGTGTGTGTGTGTGTGTATGTATGCATGCATAGGGGTGTAATTGTCCGGGGGCAATTGTCCTAGGGGTAATTGTCCGGTGGTAATTGTCCTAGAACCAACAGAGGTATACCTTTCATTCGAAGGAACTGAAGGAAATCCTTGATCAACATTCGTCCACTTGTCTCTTCCATCTCTCTGTCCTCTCCCACTGATCCCACTGATCCCACTGCCTCTTCCTCTTCTTCCAAGGGAAAGGCGCCCAGTGGCGGAATGGATCCATCATCGACTGACCCTGCATCAGGACGTGATGCTGCCTTGGGCTGCGGCGGCTGGTAGCCAAAGGGAGAATGGGATCTTGTCCGATGAGAAAACTCTCCCATGCTTCCACCGACCCCGGTCCCGGTTAAGAGGTCGGGAAGCAGCATCTGTGGGATGGCATTGCCTCTCTGCTCTTCCACTGGGAGAGCGTGGGATGGAAATCCGTAGTAGGAGGAAACGGAGGAGGAGGAGGAGGGGGAGGAAAATATTGAGGCAGATCGTTTCGAATCCTTTCTGTGACCCATGACTACAAAACAGACAGAAATCGTAATTCAATGATGACGAAAACATTGGTGATGACGACGACTACGAAGAATCTGACCGCGACAAAGAAGAAAAATAGAATATTAGCCGCATGATTAGCGCATGATTAGCGCAATGTTTAGCGTAATGATTAGCGCAATGATTAGCGTAATGATTAGCGCATGATTAGCCCAATGATAGGGATTATAATGACTACGGCGACGAAGAACGCTTTTGTTGTTGCCACATGCAGCTCTGTTTTTTTATAATATTCATGATACCGACGTTAATGATATTGCCGATGATGAAGATGTTGTTGCTGTTGTATACGATGATGATGATGATGATGATGATGACGACGACGACGGCGACGACAAGTCACGACGACAACAATGACCGTGGCGATAACATTGACGACAACGACGACGATGATGATGTTACGATGGTGATAATGATGACGATGATGACGATGCCGATGATGATGATGATGATGATGATGATGATGATGATGATGGTGGTGGTGTTGGTGGTGGTGGTGGTGTTGGTGGTGGTGGTGGTGGTGATGATGATGATGATGATGATGATGATGATGATGATGATGATGATGATGATGATGATGACGACGACGATGATGATGACGATAATGGCAACTGCGATTGTGATAATTATGTAACGACATAATCATTATATTATGAGTTGTCTAATCCTCTTATGATTTGATTAGACCCAATTGTTGTCAAGTCTGCTGTAGTCGCTGTCTTCATTCACTTACTGTAATACCAGGAACCTGGAGTCGGACCTGACTTGAGACGAGACGCAGCTGGAAATCGTTTCCGATCTACGAGGGCGTGGTCAAAATCTATGAATATTAATTACAGCAGAGAAATTACTAATAATTTAAATAATTATTCAATTAAATGAATTTGAATAGATGGATGATTGGATGGATGGATGGATGGATGGATGGATGGATATGGATCGATGGATGGGTGAATGGATGGATGGATGGATGGACGGATGGATGGACGGACGTAAGGGTGGATTAATTATGGATGGATAGATGGATGGATGGATGGATGAATGAATGGATGAATGGACGGACGGATGGATGGATGGATGAATGATTGGTCGATTTTCCCCCATGAATAGCCTCAGTGGCGGCGCTAGGGGGGGGGGGCTGGGGGCTAAGCCCCCCTACAAGAGACTCAGCCCCCCCCTGAAAAAATGACCATCTGAATTATTTTACATTGAAATATCCACGATTTTGGTCGACGACTAAAAAAAAAAGGTCGTCAGAAATTTTGATTTTGGCGGCGAAAATGGAAAATTTGACCGCGGGCTTCAGCCCCTCCAAAACTGAAATCCTGGCGCCGGCACTGAATAGCCTACACATTACACAATCTAGCACTGACGTAATAATTATGACTTCAGTATTTCTAAATTAACTGAGATACCCTACCTCGCAGCCATGCGTGAACTTCTTTATCCTGAACAGAAACAAACGTTACATTTAATTATGTGTACTTGTGTGGCCTATATGCGCATGCATGTCTAGTTATATTATAGTATCGTCAACCTCACATATTTCATCGTCTTAAAGATGGAAAGAATCAACTTATTCGCAGCTCGATCTATTTAATAAAAAAAATCGAATGAGATTCAGTCTCGAATCAATTTAGATGCAGATGTCAAATGAACTGTTAAGGGCGAGTACATTCTTGTACATTTGCAGCTTGTAGCCATGAAGGACTGAAGTGAATTGAGATAAGAAATTGCCAGGTAGCACTTATCAGTTTTAAATAGAGTGCATGGGGAGCAAAATGACCAGAGTTGGTGAGTCACTTCGTAGTGCATTATTGTGTTCGATATTTCCTTTTTGTTTGAAAATACCGACGTCCGAATGCGCTATATAAATGTTGGGATTGACTAAACCATATTGAGCAACGCTACATCTCTAAATCTACGCAGGGCTTTTTTAACGTGCAGCTGTACACAAAGTGTGCAGTTTTAAATGGATTTGTGCAGTTGTAGAAGCACTTCTGTGCAGTTATAACTAGTTGAAAAATGCTATTTTCCTCCGATTGGGAGTATTTTACCATGGCGGATGGGCAAGGGTTTGTGCAGTTCTAAGAATTCCTTAAAACAACCCTGAATCTACGTTCATTGGTCATCGTAAATTAGTGCAAACATTGCACGTTTAGCCTATACTTACTTTCACGTTTTCATCGGCAGCGCAGACGAACGCAACGCAGAGCGTTAGTAAGAAGTAGATAAAAGAACGCATCCTGTAAAAGATTAAAACTAAAATTAGATGATTCAAAAAATTCAAAAAACGTTGGGTGGCCTCACTAAAAGTGATATAACTTTTGTTCTGTTTTAAATATTTTTATGAAATTTGGCAATCCTATGTAAATATGAATTGTATATAAACCTGTAAAATTTCATGTCGAAATTCTTACTTTTGGCCAAGATATTGGCAAAAACCTACTTTTTGTTGCGTTACGTTTTTGAATCGTCAAAAAACGGTGGGTGGCCTTCGTAAAAGTGGCATAACTTTTGGTTTGTTTGAAATATTTTTATGAAATCTGGCCATCATATGTAACTATGAATTGTCTTTAAGCCTGTAAAATTTCATGTCGAAATTCTTACTTTTGGTCAAGATATTGGCAAAAAACCTAGGGGGTTCTTTTTTTTGGCCCACCCTGTACATGTTCGCATAGATAGAGGGAGTCACGAAAAGGGACAGGATAAGGAATACTAAGATTTATAGGCTACAAGCCCTCAGGGCTTTTTTAACGTCCAGTTGTGCACAAAATATGCAGTTCTAAACGGATTTGTGCAGTTGTAGAAGCGCTTAATTCTCTACAGTTAAAACTGGCAAAAAGGTCATTGTCCTTCGATTGGAAGTAATTTAACATGGAGGATGCATGGGAAGGAAAGAAGGGTTTGTGCAGTTCTAAAAATTCCTTAAAAACAGCGCTGCAAGCCCTAGGCCTACAACAGATTGAATATCCAAGAACTTTGTTTTTTAACTTTATTATTACTATAGGCCTACATTATTATTTCTGTGTTTTATCTTACATTTTTGACATGTAGGCTAACCGGATGCGGTTTGTCACCAGGAATTGTCTGATTTTCAATTAAACAAATATACAACTGAAAATGATAGCCTAATAGACAGACAGCTAACAATAGGTCTACTGCAGAGCAAACGGTTAGATGATAGATCTACGCTACTTCGGTGGCTACGGAATGAAAATGTCATATATCCAAAGACAGTTAGGACAAGGGGAAGGCCAAAGAAGCGATGTCTCGACATGATACGGGAGGACTGTTGTCGGGAGATGGATTGGTCTGTGCAGGAGGCCACACAGTACACACAGTGCACAGGACAGAGAGAAGTGGAGGCTATCCATCAAGGAGCGGCTGTCGCGTGCCATAGCATCGATCACCATTCACTAAGGCCATAAGTCAAGTCAGTCAGTCATCTACATGTCGATCAATCAAGCATCTTGAAAATTTGATTACAACATGTGACTCGATCTGAATCAAGTTGCCTATACTTGCTCAAATAAGTCATTTCCTCACGAACAAAGTCTATAAAGATCATTAATTTCATCACTCGTTCTAGGCTAGTTCTAAATAAAAATCCAGAGGTAGGCGCTATGCTATATAAAATTATGTCTCTAGATAGTGGCACACTGCACCCTCTTGGTTTATTCTAAGACGTGTCTTTAAGATGTGCTAGTATACACAGGATAAGATATTGATTAGGCTACATCGTTGAGCTCTGACCATTATAACAATTGTAATCGTAATTTCGACGTTTCTCTAGCGCCTATATATCGTGGAAACGAGCTGAAATCCGGGCTTCTGATTAGTCATTCAACGAATCGAATCAATCGATGATGTTATCTATAAAAGTGGAACTTCCAAGACATTAAAGAACCTGCGAACTTCATTCTATTCATCGGCTTCTTTGGTTGTTTTCCTGGAAGTGAATGAATTCCATGCACAGCGGTTATTCTGAAGTATTGAAAATTAAACTGCATCTTGATTAAGCTTACCCAGTTTCTGCATATAGGCCTATGCCTAATTAAGTAAAGGTGGTTGGTAGGACTGATCGGCCTAAACAAAGGCTCAAAATTTGCCCCGTTTGGTACCACGAGTTCAAAAATTTCGTTGGCTTCTGGATCTCTGCCCCAGATCACGTTGGCGATCTTACGACGTTGGGGAGCTTACGAGTCACGACGCTCTTAAATATTATTGTGCCCACACCCGTGCACGGTTGCTGGGGCTTCCTGCTTTTGCCAAAATGCGACTGTAGGCCTACGCCCTCTGCGCTTGCACCCAGTGGCGTCTACCAATGGGGGGGGGTTGGGAGAACGTTCTCCCACGGTTTCTGAAAGTGGGGGTTTGACGTTTTTCGGGTGTAAATTGGGGGGGTTGGTGAATTTCTATTAAATAAAAGCCTGGAATACGAAAATATTATTTGTGCATCATTTATTATCGAAAAACATTATTACCTTGGACTAACGAACCCACGGTTCGCTTGATGTCACTTATATTTGGTAGGGAGCAGGACAACTCATAGACATTAGTGTCAGTCAGGTCCCTGGCATACAAGGGTGGAACACACCCATTCGGGATTGACCTCTTATCACTAATCACGTTTACTGACGGAGCCAAGCCGAAGCCCCACCCTTGAAAGCCTCACATCTAAAAGATATGTAAATTGATTGACAGAATCTCTTCTTTATTAATACAAAGAGAGGAATTTATGATTTGACACGCCCAATATAGGCCGTCATCCTGAAAGACTGCAGTGAGGAAGACAGCTAATCATACACACACACCTGTATATATATATATAAAATTATATATAGCATATATATATACCCGCACTCAAAATAGAAAGCTCCTAAACACCTTTGTGACTCCAAGGTGCACAAACCCTCTCCGCAGTACTTTCCCACCTCTCCGGTCTGCTGATCGGTCTGCTTATCGACTTGACCTTCTAGTTCCTCGGGCAAGGACTTCCATGACCCAACACCGAGCTTTTGCCATTGTACCTTTCTATGTGGAATAACCGCCCTCCCTTTATCCATTCCGTATTAAGATCTAATTAGAGGGTGACATCTCCAGCCCTTCGCTGTTTCAAGTCCTTCTTATTTCCTCGGGGCTTTCACGCTGAGAGTGCCTCTGAATAGCTAGTAGGCCTACTGTAAGAGGCGCTTTGTAAATTGGCATATAAGTTAACAATACATAGCCTACATACTTGCACTCATGGTTCAAATGCATGCATACATAACAGTATACACAAGTACATAGGCTAATCATAATTGGAAGCGTGTGCTCTCAGATTTGAAAGGAGAAATACTTATAGGCCTACCAGTTCATACCCCATATTCGACTGAAGGCTTGCAGAGGATTACAAATAAGTTTAAACAAATAAAATTCGTGAATAGAGTGCGGTGCGTTATATGATTTAAGATGTCTCATCTCTTTCGTTTTCCAAATGACTTCAAGCAGGATGGTGTGCTGGTAAGTGATACGAAAATAGTGCAAAATGCGCACTGCCTTCTCTATCAAGAACAGCTAGCTTTTCACATAGCCTACATAAACAATTAGCCACTGCCTAAATCTGTGCACCAGAAAAGTGACTAAATATCATTATGATCAGATTCCTGTCATTTTACATGTATATCTTCTATGTATAAGGAATCTGTTTTGGTTGCAGTTTGTATTTGCAATCGCAATCACAATCTCCAGAGTAGGCTGCTTCAGCGCCAACAAAAGCTATAGGTAGCGAGAGCCGATTTTGCCGATTCCAGTCAAAATAAATTCGGCTATTAAAACAATCGATAGGCAAGAGATGGCAAAGCGACAGAATGATATGATAAAGTATCTGTTGTGAATTATATAAACCTGCAAGTTGGAAGTTATGCATAATTAAAATTAGTTTTCACCTTAAGCCTATAATTGACTAATTCACTCAGCGTTCAGACATGTTTTAACCCCTTGTCAACTCATTGTAGTAGATTATAGCTGTGTTGTTGTTTAACTTGACACTGAATACAGAAGCGGGTAACAGGTTAACAGCTCAGTTTACAGTACAAATGAGTTGCTAAAGATGTGTATGGGCCTACTAAACCATGCAGATGGAGAAGTTAAAATGAAGAGAAATACAAGCCACTAAATAGGCCTAATACTTTCAACTCTTTCGGTTTGGCGGAGAACCTCTAGTCAAAGGCGGAACCAGGGGCGGGGTCAAAATGGCCATGCCCCCCATGTAGAAATTTCTTTATTTTTTACCAGCTATTCTGGCCCGAAAAGTTGACGTGCCCCCCTCCTGAGTCTATAGGTCCGTATGTCCGTCCTGCAGGTTTTTTGGGTGGAGGGCGGATGGAAAAGGTATATTTTTGGGAAATTCGAGGCTGATGACTAAAAACAGTCATCAGTTTTTTCGGCGGATGGAAAAGGTATCTTTTTGGGAAATTCGAGGCTGATGACTATAGTGTTGTTGTTCCCTGTAGTCCGAACATATTATAAGCTCTCAAAGGTCTCAAACCATGGCTAGGCTAGTATCAGCATGGAAAAATGAGTACCTGTAATTGTATTAAGACGACACCTTAAAATGCTGCCATTGCATTGTGGAAATTCAAAAAGTTTCTAATGGGCCACTGAAAAAGTACAGCTATTTTGTTAAGACGACACCTTAAAATGCTGCCATTGCAATGTGCAATTTCAAAAAGTTTCTGATGGGGAGGGGCGCATCCCCTTCCCGTACTCCTGCCCCTCACAGTGCAACGCGCATCACGAGCGTCCTTCGGACGCTCAATTGTCTTCCCCCCCCAAGAAATTTCAATTCCCCCCCCCCCCAGAGGAGGGGGACTAGATTAAACACTGTGCATACGTAACATATGAAGAGATTCCCATAGAATTTTTTTTAGAATTGTTTTTATTGTTTTAAGTCGGCGAAAATGGGGGGGTCTGTTCTCCCACTCCAAGTGGGGGGGGTTAGACGCCACTGCTTGCACCCCGTTGCTCGAAACGCGAGTCGGGCGTTTAAACAGTTCCTACCTACGTTTAGATCGTGGTTGCGCCCAAGGCCGTAGCTAGGGGGTGTTTTGGGTGTTTCGGTGTCCCCGAAATGGAAAAAGTGAAAAATAATAAAATGCATTCACTAGCACATGATGTAAAGACCATGAAATAAAACCATGAAAACACCCCCGCCCCCGAAATGAAAAATGTGAAAAATAGAATGAATTGGTGACATTTTTCTGAAGATTTCGGCCGAATGCAAAAAAAGTTCAACAGTTTTTTCGGACGGGAAACTGAAGAAATAGGCCTACCACCGAAATCAAATCCTGGCTACGGCTTTGATTGCGCCTCTGCTTTGTTCGGTAACTTCGGTTAATTAAAATAGGGCCAACATCATTTTGTAAACTGTGGCATGTTGTAGACTATCATAAGGGTGACTTAAATTTGCACGTAAGAATAATTCTTAAGGTTATATCAGGGTATTCATCATTTAGCTATTGTATAAGCGACTTTGGTATTTCGATCAGAGTCAGCCAAATATATATCTTGATGCTTTCTCTGGGAAACAATAACTGAACGAAATAAAATAAATGCAAGCAGTAATGTGCTCTTAGAAACACGCATAAGAACTGTTTGTTTGCTCGTTGAGAACTTCCTCTCTTTTAATCGGTACGTAACAGATGAAATTCTGCTGTATTATTGAGTTATTGACCTACATGGGCAAGAATCGTGTCCGACATCACAGCCGGTGAATGGGCCAATTCGCGCAAAACGAGTAGCTATGTAAGGGTCTTCAACTAGACGTGTTCGCCAAGTGAATGGTAATCAATAACTGAAGCGAGCATTGACACAACGCTAAATATATAAACTGTCCACGCAATGTGGGAAATAATTACATCCCACGAAGGTGATAATTCGTGAATAAATTATTTAATATTTGCTGCATTTCGAATCCAATTATTGGTGGCTTCATTGCCCCCTTCTATTTCCTTACATCGAAAGAGGACTAACAGCGTCAATTATTATTAAGTCTGGCACAACAGGGGAGGCTTCAATGCGACCGACTTCCTTGGCAAATGTCGAATCTGTAGATTCATTTGTGCAACGTCTGAACCGGTTTATTTGTCAACAAACGACCTGAAATTAATTATCCGATTCATCATGCCAGTGCATATTTTAATTGAGTGATTTGCATACTTCTTTATTTCTCCATTTATATAGCGTACCTTCAAGTTCATGTTCACTACTAAGAGGCGCTCCCGACTACAGCACGGACACTGCATCGGAGTTTCACGCCGAAGCGCATGAGCAATTGCTCTGAAGGACTTGCTCAGAGTCCCTACGAGACGGCTTGAAGTAGATTCGAACCCGCAACCTTTCGGCTCCAAGGCAACGAAAAAACCTTTAGCCTACACCTTCCCCCAATCTTCATTGTATATATGCTATTGTCTGCCGTCAGCGGCTCCAAGTTCCATTCAAATGGGGGCTCACAATACAAAATCTGAGAACAAACCATCGACAGCCAATGTAGGCCCTATTTGGACACCGTCAATGATCAGTTTTTGGTATAAGCCAATGGAGATCGAGGGCATTGCGTATTTTGACCTGAGGTCACGCGTAGCTAGATTTTTTATTAGCAAAAGATGAAATGGACACGGTCGAAGAACATTTGCATTCAGACAATTTATGTCACACCGTCCTATGCGCACATGTATTTCTGCAGTACTGTTGCTGATCTCACCATCTGCCAAGATGCTATGACCGAAATGGTAGCCTTCTATAGACCTAGTTGCAAATGACATTTAACAATATCATGAGACTATAGTTACTGCAAGCCTATATGCCCAATTATAGGTTTCAGCAGGATAAACGCATGTCCTCCAAACGTTGTAAACTAGCCAGTGGTGGGGGCCTAGGACCTAATGGAACAGGTGAAAAGACGTAGGCTAACTAATAACGAGCTTGTCTACGTTTTACTTATGCTATCATATCCCAGCTGTTCAGGTCTACTCTGCTGCTAAAAGTCCTGGAACCGCCAATTGGCCAAAAGATAAGCTAACTGTCTTGGAATTCATAATTAAGTGTAGCTTATAAGCCTAGAAGAATTCAAGCATTTAAAAAAAGTAAATTCGCAATTGAGTTTCTATATTGCCACGGGCTAATAACTTACATGAGTCAGATAATACAGTTTCAATTAATATAAATTTCACGACATAGTATTTAAAAATTAATTAATTTCCATAGGCCTACCTCTGATGCTCGATTCTCGGCTGTCTCTCGAACACTTCGGCAACCATCAAATCGAACTGTTTTCTGTCGGGTCTAACCTGTTGCAATTCCTTCCGATTCGGTTCCGGTGTCTGCTTTTCGCCCAGCAGTCTCCTTGCCTTTATACAGTCTTCCGAGCGTGGGCAACTACGGCAAAGATAGCCTACGACCAGCCGCAGTGGACGGCACCATCGCAGTGGTCTAGCCGTTTCTCTGTCTGCCTGTCAATTGGGATCTACAAGTCCTGGCAATTTGCATTCGTCATTCTCGATTGATCCGCGATCGGTCTGTAATAAAATTGTGGCAATTCGGTTATCTGGTTGTTGCGGACATAGTGCTCTAATATTAGACGCCTTTTGTCTGCCTCCGCGTTCTTTGGAAATGGACATTGAACGACAACTAGTGCACGTTAATTCCCTCATTTAATCACTGAAGACTGTCAGCGGTCTGTCTCGTCTTTGCATATACACCGTCGGTCTATCTTTCTATCGCTGTGTGGCGCTGTGTGCTAAAACAACTTCAAAATCTAATGAAGTTGCCAATAATTATTCATTCATTCATTCGGAAATTCATGCTGCGCCCTTCAAGAAAAACCTACTCAGAGGCGCTCCCGCTCCAGCGCGCCCAAAAAGAACAGTTTTAAGTTTAGTAAGGAAGGATCCTGGTAGAGTCTCAGGGTGTAGGCGTATATAGCCATTCCAGACCACTGGGCCAACCACAGAGAAGGCTCGATTCTTCATGGTAGCAGAACGAGCAAAAGGAACTAAATGACTCCGTTTTCAGCAGAGCGTAGCTGACGACATCCTTGGATACCCAACGTAAGGCAACAAAGCTTTCGGAGGTAAATTGGGGCGAGGCCCGACAGCATCGCCATACCAATGCAGCTACCCTGAACTCAATACGCTTGCGAATAGGGAGCCAGTGAAGCACGTCCAGCATGTAGGCTAGTTTAAGACGTGATCATATTTAGGATAATTATGCCCAATGAGGCGCACAGCAAAGCGCAAGATCCGGTCTAGACAAGCTATTCTGCTGGATGGGAGGCCAAAGTAGAGCGAAGAGCAATAGTCAATGTGTGATGTAACGAAGGAATGCACTAAAGTAAGAGTACGGTATACCGTATAATAGACATATTAGACATATTTTAGACATATTTTTATTGTTCCCAACAATTCAATTGTACATGTATGTTTAACAAAGTATAAACATAATTCGCAATAAAAAAATACTCAAAGTGAATAGGTGTTATAAGAGTGAGGGAGCAAATAGGCACACCAAAAGGGACAAGTCCCGCTTGTCCCGACAAGTATAGCAGCAGACGTAAGAGAACCGATGATAGTGCGAAGCTGGCGCAGCTGTTAATAGCAGTCTCGAGCAAGACGGTGAAGTTAAATAATAATCTTCGTTTAATTTATGAAAAGAGACAAATCCAGGTGACACACCCAGCTTCACCCAGTTTCACGTCAAATCATATTAAAAATCAACCACGACAAAGTATTGTGAACGTAACAATGTCTGTCATTAAGTGGCGGCAGAGAGAACCCTCGGAATAAAATTTGAGGAGCAAAAGAAAGTTCTTGGTCAAGTTGAACACCGAGGTCATGGACCGTGGCTGCAAAGACAAAGCCAGAAAAGTAAGATGCTAGAGAATATGCAATATATGGGTTAAGCTCAACCAAAATATATACCGTACCGTATACAAATTTGTATAGGCCAAGTATATTGTACTGTACTGGCTATACGTATATAGGCTATTGTATGCAAAATTTAATATAAATAGATCGATGTAGGGCCTATATAAGACCTTGCATTCTTTATCTTAGGCCCACCGTGTAGGTCTAAGCCTCGTGTCATATATTTTGACTGACCCTCATTCCGCTAAATTAAAGTTTAATAAACTTATGTGGCAGTTTATAAATAAAAATGTTCTCTTAAGTGTTGCTATTATTGGTGTTATTATTATTAATATCATCGTCATTATTATTATTATTATCATCATCATCATCATCATCATCATCATCATCATCATCATCATCATCATCATCATCAGAATCATTATCATTATTATTATTGGTAGTAGTGGTAGTAGTAGTAGTAGTAGTAGTAGTAGTAGTAGTAGTAGTAGTAGTAGTAGTAGTAGTAGTAGTAGTAGTAGTAGTAGTAGTAGTAGTAGTAGCAGCAGCAGTAGCAGCAGCAGCAGCAACTGCAGCAGCAGCAACAGCAGCAGTAGCAGCAGCAGCAGCAGCAGCAGCAGTAGCAGTAGTATTTAGCTCATAATTCCGGAATGATTATGCGACATTTTATGAATGTGTCGCTATTCAGGGCTGTTTTAAAGGAATTTTTAGAACTGCACAACCCCTTCTTTCCTTCCCATCCTCCATGTTAAATTACTTCCAATCGGAGGACAATGCATGGTTTTTTTGCTAGTTTTAACTGCGCAGAAGTGCCTCTACAATTGCACAAATCCTTTTAGAACTGCACATTTTGTGTTTAAAAAAGCCCTGTCGCTATTTAGTCACAACATTGCATAATATTCTTTCAGCACCATTCCAAATAAAATTATACATGTAGTTGATTGCTAATAGTTTGGGAGACGTTTTATCTGTTGGCTGAATTTTCCAGTAGGCCTAGACAGAACCACAGTGGCGGCGCTAGGGGGGTTAAGCCCCCCCTAAAAAAGGTCATCCATTCTTTCTCCCATGTAAAAATAATTTTTTTTGACGATTTACCCCATTTAGCCCCCCAAAACTGAAATCCTGGCGCCGCCACTGCAGAACCATTCCAGGCGCCTCTGAGTAGGCTTCTTTAAAGGGCGTTCAATATATTCTTAGAATGAATTATTATTATAACTATTATTATTATTTTTATTATTTTTATTTTTTTTGCCCTGAGGTACTTCATTCCCCCAGGGACTTATGGACTATTATTAACTAAAGAATGTATGTCTGGTGGGTCAGGCCTCGTCTTCAGGGTATGAGGCAAAAGTACCTTTGAAAGCGACCAGGTTGTAGCGTTGAATGCAAATGGACATTATTATTATTATTTATTTATTTTTCCAAAGAAAATGACAATTTTCAGGCTAATGTCTATGCTCCTTTTGAACATTACGTAACGTAGTCATTCAGACCAAGACTTCCAGGCGTCTTGACTGTTTGAGTCAGTTGTTCCCAAAACCGACACAGAGTTTCCGATTTGCAGGGTGACTGATAGCCTAGGCGCTGGAGCAGATGGCTGGTCTCACGTTGGTCACCTTTGGCTGCTGAAATCTTTCGTCCTAGTTCTTGTACAAATTGAAGAGAATCTCCATCCCAGCTTCCTCCGGTTTCGACTGCAACAGGGACGAAATGATGTGATCTTGCTATGTCTGCATAGGCCTATTTGCTTTCCTTGTTACGGGCTGCTCTTTCCGCCGCGGCACCTGCATTTTCTTAGGTTAAATACATGTACGATGTTGCGAACGTATCCGAAACCGTGACATATCACGCCAAGCAAAGACCTCTGTGCCAGGGAATAATGGTTACCCCCATCTGGCCTTTTGCCATCAGATCGGGAAAGACCATTCGGCTCCTTTATGGCTGGTATTTTGGCTCTTACGAATGCGCGCCAAAGCACGTCATTGATCATTCCATGACGTTGCTGCCTTCCAGCTCCTTTGTTGCAAGATAATCCATGCAAACCATTCTGTTCGACAACGACACCACATTTGCATGTGTGCGTTTCGCACACATGCAAATGTAGCGTGGCTGGAAAGATGAGGAGGAAATCTAGTTAATCGGGAATAGATTGTTTATGACTAATACGTTCCATTATTATTATTATTATTATTATTATTTTATTTTATTATTATTATTATTATTATTATTATTATTATTATTATTATTATTATCATCATCATCATTATTATTATTATTATTATTTTGTTGTTGTTGTTGTTGTTATTATTATTATTATTATCATCATCATCATCATCATCATCATCATCATCATCATCATCATCATTATTAATATTATTATTATTATTTTGTCTAATATAATTTTTGCTTATGTAGCAATTTCCCGCAGTCTACTCCAAAGTTCTTGTGAGAAATCTCTTGAATAGCCTACTCGGCTTAGAAATATTTTGGAAGACGCAGATTCGCCCCCCCCCCCTCTCCCGAGTCTCTTCAACCCGGAGAATCCGGCCAGCGCATTTCTTCCACTGATTCGTTCATTTCCCTCTGACGACATGGAATTGGGCGCTTCCACCACCACCATCATCATTCCAGTCGCGAATGCTCACTCTCTTTCCTGTCTCCCCTTTCCACTATACTTTTCCACTTCCATCTTAGTTCGCTCGCACTTCTGGATACCATTACCATTCCCATCAGCGACTGCTAAATTGAATTCAGTCCGCCGTCCGATGGTCGGCGTGGCTGGAAAGATGAGAGGAAATCTAGTTAATCGGGAATAGATTGTTTATGACTAATACGTTCCATTGACCATCATATAATACCATTCAGACAGAAGGGAAGCGTAGGCTATATAGGCCTAGTATACGCCTATAGATGCGTTCCCGGTAACATTAGACTTGCGTATATAGGCCTATATCTGCACAGAGGGTGTACTGTACGTGCGTCCATAAGATGTTAAAGTGTAGCCTGTAGACGGCCATGCCTATAATGTGAATTGATGATCGTCTAGAACTAAAAAACTGTACCGCACAAAAGGGTGACTGTGTTGGGCGAGTTGTGCCTCTAAGAGTCTAACTCATACATGTTTACATTTTTTATAGCACGTACGCAATACAAATTATCGGAATGAATTTGTTCGCAGATTGATTAACCTTGCTTCAGCTTTTCACAATCAGTTTGAAATTCAGATCCTCTAAGGAACATACCGAGCAGAATTCATCAATAGTTGGTCTACCTACAGTTTCTATTAAACTTTGATGCTTTGGCTAATGTCTAAGGTTATTAGATCCAGTGTCGCCAGAGGGAGAAGTTCCCCCACCCTCGAAAAATGTCAGAACCGCTGCTTACATTTAGCCTATATTGCATGAATGACATGAGCGGCGTTACTATTATACGATGAAAATGATGAAAGTGTTATGTCACTTATGACTGTGTTAGCCACTACAGGGATAGATGCAAAATATTCTGAAGGGGCAAAAACATTTTTGCCCCAACTGGGTCAGACAAAAAAATTCGTTAGTCTTTGGCCGAAAATTAAAAAATATCTGATGGCCTTTCCTTTTTGTTAGTCGTTTGGTCGAAATGTCGGGGAAAATCTCACAAAATATAGCCTACCATTTTGCCCGTCAGAATAGCTTTTTAAAGTCATACCACATGATACCAGGGCTTAAAGTGTGCCAGGACGGTCATGGACGGCGTCCATGCACTTATTTTCAAATCTGAACGCCGTCCTGCCACTTATTTAGCCAGCCACACTAGAAAGTTAAGGAGCGTCCAGGCACTTCTTTTGGAGAGGCAAGGGGCGTCCAGGCACTTATTTGTTTTGCACTTTTAGCACTGAGTCATACGCTACTTTTTCTCTGTCAGACTGTCACCCTTTTCCCGCTGCATTGATCGTACGAACCTGTTGGGGGCAGTCTATTTTTCCCCGCCAGAATAGCTGGTGACAAAATGTGCAAATTTCTCAATGGGGGCATGGCTGGATGTATCCCTCTGGATCCGTGCCCGATCCACTAATAGAATTAAAAACAATATATGGACGATACTAAAAAAGGTCATCAGATTTCAACGAATAGAAATGACAACTGGGATTCGTCATATTTATAAGACAAATACTTTAAAGGGTTATCAGACAGAAAAAATTGTGGGAAGAAAAAAGGGTGTTGCCGCTGTCCGCCTCAGTGGTTCAGTGGTTGCCGTCCATGATCCATCCGTTTGAATTCCAAATTTAACCAATAATTATGTGGAATTGGTCGTTGCAGAATAATAGCCTGAGACCCGCAGGCTAGGTATCTGCATGTATACATGCATACATACATACATACATACATACATACATACATACATACATACATACATACATACATACATACATACATACATAGCCTACATACATACATACATACATACATACATACATACATACATACATACATACATACATACATACATACATACATACATACATACATACATACATACATACATACATACATACATACATTCATACATACATACATACATACATACATACATACATACGTATACATACATACTCACATATGCACATACATATATGCATACATAGTACTTACAGATACGAATGCCTGCATACATACGAATAAACGTAGGCTACATACGTATATGTATATCAATACATGCACAGTCTCGCCCGGGTATATACATACATTCATACATAATGCATACAAACATACATATGTATGCGCCCAATGACATACAGTCACACTTACCTACAACCATACATATTTAGTGCATTCATACCTGCATGCACAATACACATCTACATGCAACAGAAATGATTGTATTAATGCCGTTTGTACAACTGGAAGCAGCAACTTGGAGGAAATTGAGCTACTTCAGCCATGTGATGAGATCTAACGGTTTGGAAAAGGAGCTGATGACGGCATGCGGTGAGGGAAGGAAGAGACGCGGAAGACCAAGGAAGAGATGGTTGGATGAGGTACAGGAAAAGTCTGGCATGAGCCTGGAGCAGCTAAGAGAGGCGACAAGAGAGAGGAGACACTGGAGAGGATACATCAAGACTGTCGCCAGAGTTCCAAGAGCTGACGGCACCAGCAGGTGACCAGATGTAGCCTACAACTGGATTTGACTTACTCAAGCTTTTTGCCTTTTTAATCATCCATCGACGATTGCGCTATAAAAAGTCCATGGAAAAGTTCATGGATTATATAAATTTTCTTCTAATGACGATTTAGATTTTAGAAGACATTGATATGTATTATAGTTACTGGATAGGTAGGCCTAAAGCTTAAGTGGGCTATTAGTCTATGGCCGATGGCAAATCACACGTGACTTCCTGTCAGGGAGGCGCGCGCTTGGTCATATGTAAACCCATGTTAAATTCGTCAACTTTAAAGACTATTTTCAAGAAATCTGGTCAGTGGCCGCTAAATACAGTTAGGTTGATTGTTTTGTATGTCATTCAACTCAAAAACCCCAGGCTGGTTTTAAACAATTTTGTATCATTGCTGAGAAATTTGCGTTTTAAAGCGGAGTGTTGTGCCGCCTATCCTTTGCTATGGTCTGCCTCTAGGAATCCTGGGTCTTGCCGCACAGAATCCTGGGATTTGCCGCAAAGAATCCTGGAATATCCCTGAGTGAGCGATAATCCAAACTTTCATAGGCAATATTATTATCTATCCAGTACTATATAGTACATATCAATGTTAGAAGATATCAGCTCATTATTGTGACGTCATTACAATTTCAAAAAATGTGACGTAATCTAAACTTATTATTACGTCATCTTAAACCGCGCATTTCTAACGTAAAGTTTCCATAGCGCGTAAAGGTTGAGCCAACAAGAATTTTCTTCAACTTTCAGTTCGATAATTTTAAAGTTGCGATTTCTTTGAATCTCTTAGACTTTTCGAACGTTTTTATGTCGATTGCTACCAAAGACTGCTAACGAAACAATATGTAACAAAGGAGTTCGTTATTCAAAGCCAATTTTCCGTTGTTCATCGATCTTTTTGAAACTTCTCGATCAAAAATCTAATTTCAAGCTGACTAAATTTCATTGAAGTTTCGCAACGATGTCAAGTACACCTAGGCCTACATAAATTATGGCTTTGAACAACGAACTCTCAAGTCATATACACTTATTGCTCGCGAGCAATAAACACTTATTGCTCGCGAGCAATAATAAGAAGACATCCCAAGAGAGAAATCTAGCTCGTCTTGATGCTGGAAGACAACAGTACTGTGGAACGAACATCGCACGGAAGTCGAACAGGTCTGCCACGAATTTTAACTTTAAATGTGAATTTCATTTCTGCGTTGCATGAATCTTTAGGTTGCTCTGCTTAGCTCTTGTGGTAAAGTCGAATGTAAGTAATAATGAGAAAAATCAGGTTTACAAGGTACTAGGCAGGGCTGTTTTTAAGGAATTTTTAGAACTGCACAACTCCTTTTCTTTCCTATCCTCCATTGTAAATTACTTCCAATCGGATGACAATGACCTTTTTTGCTAGTTTTGACTGCACAAAACTTGTGACAGAAGTGCTTCTACAACTGCACAAATCCATTTAGAACTGCACATTTAGTGCATGGGCGCCCGCAGGATTTTTTGCAGGGGGGGTCAGTCGATCATGGCCGGGAGAGTTAATATAGGCCTATAAAACATGATATTGAAAACAGAGCAACTCACACAATCACAATTGTCTCAATATTACGGACATCACTATTTACGAGTCTTCTGCAATGAGACGAACAAATTTTCAACAGTTTCCGACTATGACTTACGGCATATATTATTCATGATTTCATGTATATATTCATAGAAAAGAAGCTATGGCACTAGCAACGGACTGACAGTACCAGGGGCATCATTTCTTTTTTCCGGGGTACAGAAAATATTTCAGGGAGCAAAACTTGGCCAGATTGCTAGAAACAATTTTATACATGTGCAAGAAACTGGAGTTGAATGATCAGAGCCTCTTTTCTTCCTGTTCTTATTTATATTTGATTCAGTATTGAGGAATTCTTTTTGAGTCTTGTGTAGCCTACTATATATTACAACAAATACTAAAATACTTGGCATACTTTCATTTGTCATTAATAACAGCTAATTGAGTAACATTGCATAGTGCATGCACTATATAAGCCTGCACTATTATCATTATGTGGGAAACCCCTGATGCCAGGCATAACATATATCGAAACATAACCTTAGCCACACACATCACATTTAAATTATATAATGTATAATCATATTAATATATAAGTATACTATTCACTCATGCACTCATTCCGGAAAGCTGTTTAGTGACCTGTGAAGAAGACAGCACAGAGGTGCTCACATTCCACTGAGCCAAGACGAAACAGAAAGGACTTGATTTGGAAAAAAACAAATAGCTAATGATGAGTGAGTTCATAATAATTATTATGAACTCACTCATCACTATAGCTACTAGTTTTTTTTATAATTATCAACGAGGAAGAAACAGTGTTCAAAGAGAGAAATGATTCCAGGAAAAGTAAAGTTTATCCAATCACTACATCAAAAAATAATTACATCTGTGAATTCCAATTCAATAGACGTCACATAATAGGCCTGGCCTACCGTGGGGCGGTGGCGGACTGGTGTGCGATTGAAGGGCTGGTGACTGGCGTAGCATTCTGTAGTAGCCTACTAGTAGCCTAGGCCATATTAATGACAGTTCGAAGACTTCGTCTGTGAATTCAAGTGTCGTTTCGGGTACTGCTCCATTGTCGTCAGATCGTGCGGACATCATAACGGCTCGACCGGTTATCAACTGGACACCATCAGTCTTCTACTCTCCAGTGCTGAAGGAACTATAATCATCAGGATCCTATCTCAACTCCTCTTAAACAATCGGGCTCAAATTCGCTCTCCCCACTTTTATTAACCCTGCCCTCATCTGTCCCTGTGTATCTCATCTTTCAACTCTCCATTAAGTTCGTCCGACATGTGCGGCCTTATTGGTTATCACAAGTCGCCGGTGTTGGGGTGGGGTGGGGATGAAAGGCATTATAATGTATACGCTCCGCTCCGTGTCAGACGACAGTTGGGGTACATAATATTATACTCCGTGGTAAACGGCTCATAGGTCATAGACTATAGATGTATAATTGTATATAAATTATATATAACTTTAAACTACAGGCTTGTGTATTATATATATATATATATATACATGTAGGCCTATATATAGCCTATTGAGAGGGCGAAAATAGCCTGCACGTCTTTTGAGTTAATTATCCAGATATCGAGGTCTTTGCCTAAACTGACAGTGCCTCAGTAGGCCACTGAGTCCTTCCCGTGCAGGTCTGTGCATCGGGCAACGCATCTCCTCCACTCGTCCCTGTCCATCGCCAACACCCTGGCTCCGACCCAAGATATCTCAAACACCCCAAGTCGTCTCTAATGAGAGTGCCAGACACCACATAAATTATGAGTTTGTGACCCTGCGTATGCGTATCGTATATCAAAGAGGCTACAGGATTTAGTTCAGACTGCAGAGACTGACCGACACAAGCCATATCGTGGTCATCCCCCCCACGCCACAATGACTCCCTGATATGACTGAGTAACAAGTTCCAGCAGTGCCCAGCATGTAGAGATAACCACAATATATATATATAGGCCTACACCAAAAGTTGGTGGAGTAAAAGACCGCGTGCATGGGCCTCTATTCCCGTTTTGCCACTGACATTTTTTCCAGAAAGTGCTATTATCAACAACTTGTCATGATTTCCAGGGGGGGTCACGCGACCCCCCTTGACCTATGCTGCGGGCGCCCATGATTTAGTGTACAACTGCACGTTAAAAAGCCCTGGTACTAGGTAGAGTGACGTACAAACAAAGCTTTTTCGCCTTTCTGCACGTTCATAATCTCCATTTTTACCATTATGTTGTCCTCTTACCCATTAATTCTGCTGCCAGCCTTGATCTGATTTCCCCTGGGATAAGTCAAAGAACAGCCAAGTAATGGCATGCACAGTTAGTTTAATCTGAAGTTACTCTAAATAAATTTCCTTAGAAATGATTGATTGCCTGTTGTGTAGGCCTAAGTTTAAATTTCTCGATTCTACATAATTACTTGGTCTCATCACGTAGCACGTCTCTCTCTCTCTCTCTCTCTCTCTCTCTCTCTCTCTCTCTCTCTCTCTCTCTCTCTCTCTCTCTCTCTCTCTCTCTCTCTCTCTCTCTCTCGCAGACATGGAAAACTTCTCCAGAACTTGATGACAATTGCCAAAAATCTTAATGACAATTGCCAAAAATAGAAATACATTCAACGCTGAATAGAGTTCGAAAAATGTAAATTAGCCTATCTATCAAAATTAGCAAATGAAGAACTAATTGGAAAAGTAACACGCTATAGAGAAATCGATGTCGGTCGAATGTCGATAACAGATCCAATTCGATTATATTTTACCTACACAGGCGCTAATAAAAATCTTGGTTAGATCATAACGCATTTGTTGTCTGTTAAAACTACTTGCAATTTAACTTGCTCACAAGCTGCTCATATATAAGCAAGCTTAGCTTTACTGTAAATATAACTAAACTGTAGTGTATACAGTTCAGTACAGAATTTATGCTGTTTCTTTCTTAAACTGGCCGTATCTATTTTCATTAATCAAACTAATTAATTATATTTAAATGCAATTATTTCTATTGTGGTTGGAGCCATTTTAATTCATTCTCGAAACGAGACAATGACACGATAATAAAACGATTTAATTTATTCGATGCTATCTTACAGGATATAGTACAGTCTTCTGCGTACATGTTCCGTGTTCTCCAACTCTTCAAGGCTCTGATTGCAGGGAATGTAGCCTACATTCCATTAATGTGCAGTCTATTGAATGTAGCCTACATTCCATTAATGTGCAGTCTATTAATGTGATATTACATATGTAAGTGCATCATGAAATCGACATACAGACTAACAACACCAGATCTAAAACACTCAAGTGTGATTCTCCGTGCAGATTTTATTTTAGCAACAGTTATGGTTAGAATTACTTTTTTAGCTATAGCTACCGCCTTTTTATTTTAGTCACTACTTAGTTACAATTTAAGGTTGAGTGCTATCACCTACATACACAACAGCCAGGCATATTAAGATGCTGTACAAAATACGAAATTTAGTACAATGCATGAATATTGTGCTAATTCACCAATCCAAAATCTGGGGCAAATATAGGTTATTAGTTTCAGCAAATTTTATTTTCTCAAATTTGTCGAAGTTTTCCGATTCATTTTTACTTCTTTGTAACGAAAATAATGATGAATTTTCATGAACATTATTTTATTTACACTTAATGATTTTTAGTTGCAGTTATAGTTATATGATATAATTTTTAACAAACATGTTTTGTTGCAATTATCTTTAACGAGAATCACACAGAAAACACGATAACATCAGATGACGTACAAACTATATTCACTCACCAACAGCTAACAAGTTTAACCCTCTTGTCCAGATAAACCAATTTTTAGGTAAATTATGTTCATTAGCCATTGAGTTACAGGGGAATCCCGGGGCAAAAGGGTTAAAGCAATTAGCGACTGAGCTGCTGGCAAGTGAACAAATAGTGCTTTAAGGTCTGCCATTCAGCCAATTTGTTACCAACTATCCGTACAAATAAATGATCGATCGGTCAAGTGATCTGTTCAAAATTCTACTGATACCTTACTTGACAATTAATTGAACAAAATAAACCAATAACATGAACAGTTAACAATCAATATTCAACAAGTTAGGAGTTCGTCTGCAAGGAAGGGTTAAGAAGGGGGGTCAATCTAATGAAGACATGTAGTCAGGGCTAGATTACGGCATGTTCAACATGTCTGACCGAACAGTGCCCCACACTTTATGGGCCCCAATGCATGAAAAATATTTATGAAAAATGGTATATTCTGAGAAAATTTTGACCAAACGACTAAAAAATAAATAAAAAATAAAAAAGGTCATCAGCTATTTTGGCAGGGAAAATCTGTATATTCTAAAGAAATTTCGATCGAACGATTAAAAAAGTCACCAGATTTTTGGCCGAAGATCCCCCTAAAATTTTCCGAACAGGGCCCCACATTTCTTAATCCGGCCCTGCAAGTAGTCAGAGGTAGGGTCATGACCAGTGCAGATGTCCACATCTAAATTTGATGCATAGATTCTTCCGTACAACTGTCTTAAAAACTACCAACTTCAGTTCGATGGTAGTCTACTAAACGAGTTTGTCGTTAGAGACTTAATGTATCATTGCAGACATTCCAATAACCATTTCATCAGCGGACACAAAACTGAATAATATTAATAGTAGAATGATTGATGACGGCATTCAAATGTGAGTTTGAGCTTCGTATGCAAAAGCAGCCAAAGGAAAACTCCAATAATAATGGGTATTTGAGTCCGTGCTGCCACACACAAGGAGTCCCAAAGGTGAGAGATGAAGGATAAAGTCTATTACAAACAAGAGGCAAGGCAAGGGTCAAAAGGTTATTGCTTGCAGACGCTCTTTACGAACGACACCTTCGTCAATCAACAAAGAAAAATCATTCAATCAACTGACCATTCAATCATCATTTCGTCAGACGCATTTCATACCAGTGCAAAATTTTCCGATCACGTCTAGCATGTGCCAACAAAATGACTACAGAAATCACGAGTCTAAAATTCACTACCCAACTTGTTCGCTTGAACATTACTACCGTCACACCATAACACTGCCGCACAAGGCGTGTGCCATATGCAGATGAGATAAATTGAAAGTAACGATATAAATCAGCAACACCGTTTAAATTCATGCCAGCTGCCACATATGAGATGACAGAGGGACTTGCATGCAACGGATGACACGGATGACACACGTGTCACGTGAGATGACTAAATATCCCACAAATCATCACACCTAAGATATCACCCAACGCAATTCCGCCGACAGAACAAATGCCAATCCGTAGTAAAATGTACACAACGTTAAATATGAACATATATTATATTTAAATACTGGAAGTTTATTTACAAATAATATCGTCTACATAGATCAATAATAAAAGCACTTCACTACATGAATTTAATGCAATCCATATTTTAATCAAATAAACAGATATTATACGTTAACTTATAATCAAAATAAAAATCACACGACCCTAGATAATTGTTTATAATTTACTTGATAAATTCAAACTAAACCATATGAAGCAAACAGAAAAAGGACTCGATATATTTAAATACTATAATTTACAGAAATTCTTCCATTTTCAAAATCGTCGATGAGGTCAGGGCAGAATGCAAAATAATCGCAGATATGTAAAGTGCATAAATTGTTTTAGCGCTTCCATCAACATAAAAACACAAGCAGAAATGCAGAAAACAACCTCGATAGGCAACCCAAAAATCTTAGTGTTCTGTTACTCTGTACAAACTCAAGAAGAATGATTTTACAGCTTACACAAATTACGAGAACAACATATCTCAAGCATAATCAACCACACAAAATTGAATTCCGTAATTCAATAGAAAGCAGTTTCTCAAACTCAGTTTTCTTTATCGGATATAATTAAGCAGATGTCAAATGAAAATTCTGTAGCAGCAGACCCAACACGTGCTTAGTTCAATTTAGGTCGGAATTGATTTCAACTTATGTCAAGCAGAACATTTCTCAATTCAGAAGTTTACGAGACCAAGACAAGTGCTTCTGAAAAGCTTATCAAAACATAGAAATGTCCCAAAGGACTGTTTTTAAGGAATTTTTAGAACTGCACAACCCATTCTTTTCTTTCCCATCCTCCATGGTAAATTACTTTCAATCGGAGGACAATGGCCTATTTTTACTACACAAATCCGTTTAGAACTGCACATTTTGTGTACAACTGCATGTTAAAAAAAGCCCCGATGTCCCACCTAAATTAGATGAACATCCAGTTTTATTCGTTGTATATTACTATTATATATTATTATCTGATAGAACATGAATGCTTCGAAGTAATTTTGAAATGTTCTGTATAATTTACGCAAATACTCAGCATTTCCAGCAACAAGTTTTGAATGGCAATGTCAGTTTTTCAATGAACATGCTAAAACATCACAACTTTTCCAAAGAGTTGTTCCGAACATTTCATCCCACGTAATTCACTCTGAAGTCCGCAACTGGTGGAATTCGGGATTTTTAATCATCACACATTTCTAAGCACACCTTTCCTAAGAAGGCAACCCAACAACACAACTTGCGATAAAAGGCATATCACTTACACATGATATGACAGAGGTCAGAGAAGATCTTTTAATTCCTGAACACAACGTACACTTCTACACGTACACACGCACATGTATTTAACACGTTAAATTAGGGCTGTACCGAATCTAGTGATCATCACTATTCAACCAAATACAAGTAATCGGACCAACTATTCAACCGAATACGAATAGTGCACAAAATAGGTCCACTGACGACATTCAGTCACTGTACACGAAAGAATGAGACTATACTGATCCTGCAATACCACGGTGCAAGACTCCAGGCAAGGCCTTGCTCCAACCATAGCATATATTAATGAGTTACTTCAGCCCAATGACTACTGCAGTCGCGTATGAAGACACTGTAGACGTCACATGATCACTATTCGTATTTGTATACCGATTAGCTATTTGGCCCTCGCAGCGAAAACGAAAGCAAATGTTCGGTACAGCCGTACATTAAATACTGCATACAAACAACAGTAATATACATGTATAATTGTATATATATATATGTCATATATATAATTGTATATATATAATTATATATATATATATATCAAATGCGCATTAATGCATATATATATACAATATTTAGGGCTGCATGATGATAGACAGGCTACAACAGTATTGCCTTGAGATAGTCGTACACACGATCACAGACCACAAAAGACGTCGCTGCTTCCCCTTAACTCTTCTTCACGAGGTGTGACGCAGGAGTGGGACGGCTGCGTTGGGTGAGTCCCTCAAAGCGTTTGTACGTGTAGTTGAGGAACATCCAGTCGTTGTTGCCGTTCTGTGCAGACGAATCAGCGGCAGCCTCCACCAGACGCTTCGCTGAAGATCAAACACACAAATTCAAATTTCAAATTGTTTATTCAAAGAGATCAAAGAAACATAATATCAAATCAACAAAATGACAAAATAAGCATGCATAATGTACATCGAGCCAAATAACATCAGATAAAGGTAAATGATCCCTGTAAAAGGGTAACCCAGAAAGGGAGCGATCCCGCTAGCCTAGGTATTCACTAACGACAGATACATTTATTTATTTAGTTTATATCTCGCATCTGCCATAGCGTCCCTTCGAGCACTTGCTATAGCACTTCTGACTACAGCGCAGACACTGCATCGAAGTTTCACACCGAAGCGCACGAGTAATTGCAAATGAGGACTTGGTCAAGGTCTTGCGGCTTGAGGTGATTCCAAGGCACCGAACTCACCACTACACCACCGAGGTATTGTACATATGTGACCCTGGCACACAGATACTCCACCAGGGTTTTTAAGCGTGAAATTCTACACACAATGTGCAGTTCTATGGATCTGTGCAGCTGTAAAAGCACTTTGTGCAGCAAAAAAGTAATATTGATAGTAATAGCAAAAAGTCATTGTTTTCTGATTTAGAATAATTTACCATGGAGGATGGATGGGAAGGAAAAGAAAGGGGTTGTTCAGTTGTAAAAATTCCTTTAAGAAAGCCTTGTACCCCATCACTAACTGCGATGCCTTAAACATATACAGAATGAACAAGACCACTGCTTCAACCAAAGTCATAAAAATATATCAAGGAAAACACAGAGAAGGGTCAAGCTTAAACTTACGCCACTTTAGGTCGGCATCTGGGAATTCATCAAAATTCGAAGTGTCATCGATACTTCTCACTTCCACGACAATAGCCGCTGGGCGATCTCTGGTAAAAAAAACAATAGCACACAGTTAAAAAACACTGTGACAAACAATGGATGAATGAGGAGATTGTACAACGTTCTGGGACAGTGAAGAAAGAAAATGCTTTATCGTTTGAACAAATTGACCTGTTACTAATAAGTACAATATATTTTGAGTCTCTTAGTAACAAAGTAGACTGCTAATCTTTGCTATTGATCAGCCTGTAATTTCAGTTGCATACTTTCTGACACTTGATAATAAACTATGGTTCTCATTTCAACTGGAATACGTATTAGTTATGTTCTTAATCGCATTGAAATATCAATCTTTCTCCTTTAGATAATTGTCAATACATGTATCAAACTTGCACTTTATGCACTTCCTTGCTTGTCTTGCATCTCATTCTTCATGTGTGGTCCCGTCCCATTCACTGGTTCCTCTTACTGCTCAAATTCAGTTTAAGGTTCTTACTTCAATTACCAGTCTTTGGACTGGCATAGAGCCCAAGTATCCACATGACTTCACTTGCCTGCCAATATCATATGGCATGATCTCCCTGTCCCATGAGCAATGTCAGCCATGGTCAAAACTAAAGCTTTGCCTTCATTCATCTTGTACCAGGGAATCAGCTTCCTCTATCTACATGTTCTTCGCTGTCACCAGGAATTCCAAGTGCCTCAGATTTACACTGTCTCGAAAACAACTTTCCTTCTCCTGGGTCTTTCTAACAGGGAGTGCCAGTGATTGGTGTGCTTTGCAAGGGGAGAACTATAAATATAAAACTATAAATATACTGCACAAGTTGTATAATTGTCCTTGTCCAGTATAAATAAAACTTGCCTCAACACAAAACAACAATATGAAAGTGCAAAATACAAAACAGTAACTTATGCTCATAATAACAAATAAACAACTTGCTCAATATAAAACAAATTGAAACTAATAAGTGCAAAAATAAAATGTTTCAAAACAATAATATTTAGTTTAATAATGCTGAATGTAATGAAAAAATTATTTCAAACCCTATCCACATAATATAATCAATCAAATACAAATAAGCCATATAAAAAAACCTGGATCACAGTGTCAAAATCTAGAACACACAGTACATCAATACTTGTTGCACTCTATGTTCACGCCAACCACTTCAGAGTGAAGAACAGACACAGCTGACGTGAAGAGTTCTCCAAGCTACACTTTGAGCTGTGAAGGAGACACATGTACCCAAGATGCTTGAAGCACGTTTGGAGAACCCTTGATGCCTACTTAACCGATGGACACAAAATACAGTCACAGTAAACCACAATGGTGAGTAAACCATAATGGTGAACAATCAAACTTACCGAATATGTTCCCAGTCAACTCCTCGGAAGAACACGTGGCTCTTGATTTCATCCAGGCCGTTCGACCCAATTCGACGTTCTTTTTCGCAACAAAAACTATCAGACAACAATGTGAGGGCAGGTCAGAAACCGGTTGCATATAGACCCGATAAAAAAAGACTCTTTACAGCTAAGCCACTCGAAGAATCGATTCAGATCATATGAATCTTCTAGCAGAGTTATCACACTGCATCAAAGTACAAGTGTTAGCAGAAAGGATGGTTTCACACACAACTTAAATATTTCAAGACTCAAATTCAACCGAGTATTTGAATCAGACAGCCATGGATGAGCAGCATGTTGCCACTTATTGAACCCCACGAAAAAACTTACAAACTACAAATGACCTTTGTACTTGGAATAGTGCTTACCAAGTACTCCATAGACATCTCCAAGACCAAAGAAATTTTTTGATCATGGTTTTGTTGCATTAGGTCGGGAGTACAGGTCTCTAATAAGTCTATCTTGTGATGCTACATGGATTTGCAACTACCATCACCCATATCATTACTAGAAGCATTTCCCACTGCAAATTAAATGCTTTACACAGCTCATCACCATCCACACGTATCCGTCATTTGTCAGACAACCTGTTAACAAACTACTCAATGAATGAAAATGGCAAATCAGCGAACATTTCTTCCAGTCATCGAACAATCTGATTAATTATCCGACAGCCACGAGTTTACTTTAATTTCCGTAAGAAATGTCACTGGAGCCGACCTTCGTACGAGTAAGTGAGACTCGTTGGAGATGGGTACTTCAGGTGGAAAGAGCAGAGTCTCCTTCCAGTTCATCACCTTACGATACGTCTCCTGCGGACTTTCCGAACAGAACGGCGGATAACCTGAAAAACAGTTCAGCAAAAGTCTACATATGAAAACTATGGCCCTAGAGATCGCACAACAATGAACACACAAAACAAAATGAACTCACGAACGATATGATATTATGCCAGCAGTCTTCTAAAGTAAATGGCATCTTGAAACGTAAGCATTGTTAGTCACTGCTTTTTAAATATCAAGTTTACAAAATATCCCAGTATGAACTGATCACCAGATACACCAGGATATCACATAACTCAGGGGTTCTCAACCTTTTTCGTCCCGCGACACACTTAAGCTTGTTATTAAATTTGGCGACACACCATTCAAACGTCATATGTAAATGTCGTAAAAATATAAAAAGTGTCAAAGTTAAACATGTCTAGGCTATTTATTTCAAATTTGCTCTCAAATTTATTTATCCTTCTAAAAGGCTAAACTGCTGACATTTTTAATAAATGAAAATAATTATATTGAATTTCTTTCCAATTTTTATGATTCTAAAATTCTAAATTATTCTTCTGATCCCAATCTATAGTCGTTTCTACAACTCGATGTCAATTTAGCCACCTAATTACTAAGACCTTGTAGTCAGTCCTAACAGTTAATGGGATCTTTATTCTTGAATTTTTCTTTGAATCATATTAAAACGCGATTCCACAGGTTTTGTAAGTGCAATTCGTAAGCAGGCTGAGAGGGCACCTTCGACAAGTTTGTTCCGATTCTTGTTCTTTATGTTGATCATCTGAGAAAAGCCCTGTTCAGATAAGTAGGAGCTGTGAAAGGAAAGCAGCTCCTTGATAGCTTTGCTTGCAAGTGATTTGTAATGTTCTTCTTTGTACGTCTTTGCCCAGAACTCAGTTCTATAATTATTGCTTATGCATGTCCTTCATTCTGGAATCACATTGTAGCTCAACAAGTGTTTCCTGTTCATTGTTGTTCAATTCTGCGCCATTGATGTTTTCTCTGAGGAATGAATTCAACATCCACCTTGTCTTCTTAATATCAGCATCTGAAGAGGATGGCTAAATTTACGTTTTCTTACCCATAAATTTTTCTATTTCGATTGCTGGCTTAGCCTAGGTTAACGGGTAAAAGTTTTCTAACAGGTGCGATCGCAAACGTGTTTACATAGGCCTATGTCATATCCGTTGAACATAAACGTCATAACTACCCCAGATCGCGGTAAAATAGATAGTTAAATAGAGCGCAACAAATTCTCATTGCAGTCATCCGCTAAACGTCTAAATTACCTGTCGGTAAAGTAAGTCAGTGTATAATGCAAGAACAACGGACGTGTGCTGTGAGAATTTAGTAGACTGCTGTTATTTAGGATTATTTCATGTAATCATAGGTCTACTGCGTTGTGTCAGTTTTGAAAAAGAAACGAAGATAATTTATTATCATTATTATTAATTCGCGACACACCAGCGACACACCACTTTTACGCGACACACCGCCGGTCAAGTCGCGACACACCAGTGTGTCGCGACACACCGGTTGAGAACCCCTGACATAACTGATTTGAAATTTGCTCATTACGGATTATTTTCTGTTACTATCATTATATCTTACTAAAGACAATATTTCAGGCAGGTCCGATTCATATCTACAGCAAATTACATGATATTTACATTGTGTTACACAGAACTGGTACTACAAACCAACAACACCCAACCCCTGAGTACAATCCGATGCAACCACTGACAGCATGGCAGGCGCCAAACTTTACCTAGTGACTGAGTATGGCCTACCTATAAGCATTTCGTACATGATGACCCCAAGTGACCACCAGTCACAGAGGTGTGTGTAACCGGTTTGCATGAAGACCTCCGGAGCAATGTAGTCCGGCGTTCCGACTGTAGAATAAGCCTAAATGAAACCAACAACACATTCATCTCAAATAACACCTTTTAATGATTACTTAATACTTACTGAACTTCATGTTTTAACAGTTGATGTTCAATACCTGCAAAGTCTAATGCTAGGTCTGTGATTGAGCATATGGAGTCCACTCAGTCCAGGCAACCACACAAAGAGTGACACATTAGAAACAAGTCGCATTTATTTAGAACTGCTACGTTATATTAAGCACCTTCATGATGTTACCGTAAGGTAGCGTTCAGGTGGTATGGAATGCCCTCCCACTTGAGCTGTGCCTGTTCCTCTGACACATTCTACAAGCACTTAAAAACTGTTCTGTTTGGCTGTACTGGAGTCGGGAGCGCCTCTGTGTAGTCTCCTTGAAGAGGCGCTATATAAATACTTGAATGAATGAATGCATACATAGATAAATACATAACATACTCTGGCTGTGGCCAAAACCAAAACCCCACAACAGCAGCAAAATCCTTATTTGATTCATTCATTCATGAATAAATTTACATAGCATCCTTTCATGAAAACTACTCAGAGGGGCTCCCGATTCCAGCAACATCCCAAAAGTAGTTTTTACTTGAATAAAGAACATCTAAGAAAAACTTCCAGGGTGCAGGCACAGCTCTAAAGGGACTCCAAAGCAGGGTTATACCATGGAAAATGTTCAACTCCGCATGGTTGTAGTACAAACCAAAAGGACTAGTATTTTATGCAGATTGCTGTGCTAGGCTCCTGGCTTAATAATGAGCAATCGTCTGTCAATTTTAAGACACCGGGTTGGAGCTCTCAAGCTGCATTCACGAATTATCAATCAGAAGCCCACGAAATATAAAAATATCTTTACGCTGTTGAAATAAAATATATGTGCTGTGCTGAAATGACAGCAGAAAGTTGTGACCTTGTTGTTGATTGCCCAACTAATATTGAATTAGGTCATGTGTATATAATGATTTGTGTGCATCCTGAATAACCAATATTTTAACAAGCAATTATGGAATGACAGGTAGTTGAGTGCCCACTCAGAAGAGACTAGAGTACCTGGGTTCGCTATTACCAAAACCTTCGACACCTCTGATAGACCAATTTTCTTTGAACAGACACGGCAAGTATTTCCACAACCTCCAATAGCTAAATCATTGCAAACTAAGCAGAGTGATATTAAAAATTATATCCATCAAAATCACACATTATCAACTATCCTTTTATAGTAACGTAAAGTTACAAGGAAGAGTAATTGCATATTCATCAATGTCAAGACCTGAACTTGAAGGATATACTGGCTGAAGAGCGGGCATGACAACACAAACAATTGCAAGAACTGTTTCCACAATGTAGAACTGTGTCTGTTCCTCAGTCATTCTGTCTTTCTTCATCAGAAAGGTCATCATGTCTTTTCTTATATTACATCACCAATTGATGCTTTTTGTATTAGAAACCAGCTTAACCCATTCGATACCTAGGACGCCGGATATATCCGGCGGCGGAAAAAAATCGTATTCCCTCTGCGCCGGATATATCCGGCGGTTTTGCGTTGTCTGTATAATAACCTCGGTCACAGGAATTTTTTACCTCCGGTAGCGAAAAGGTTAATAGAAGTTACTAATGGTAATTACAAATGACTGTTTTCAATTTATACATCACTAGTAATTTTTAATGCAAATTTTAACGTACAATTCCTCATAAAGTAATCATCTTTTGTTAAAATAATCACATTAATCAGCATTATTTATTTATTCGGCTAATCGACATAAAATAAATGTTTACCAATGCCCTTCGTTTGTTCCTCCACGACTGCTTTTTTGAATCCATAGGACTTGACCCTTTGGAACACAGATTTGTGAATTATTCATATACAGAAAAACTCAGTAAATAAAAATCTAAGCTCATTATTATTCACGAGCTCCAAGTCAACAAACCAAATTATGCTAATTCGTCACACAGCATTAATCATTCATTCAATCAGTCGCATAATGTCTCTACTTTGCTTGCCTAATGATCCACTCAAAGAAATAATTAGTAAAATCGGATTTATATAAAGTATTAACTAAGTAACTGAAACCACAAGTCCATATCTCTTGAAACTAGTCAAATCAGTCTTTGATGGCATTAGGTTCCCGGTGAATAATTCACATGTAATACACCCACAAATTCATATAGCATCGGTAGGGAGAATCTCAGAGAAGAAACGTGCATGTGGGCATCTATAATGATAATAGCACATCTTTGGAAACTCACCGAAGTCGCTTGGCTTCATCTGTTTGAGATCTTTGTAGAATTCTGTGCGGTGAGACTTCTTCAGACCCGTGCACAGACCGAAGTCCGAGAGTTTTATGTGACCCTAGAACGATCAGAAATAGAAACAGCAGATTAACGATAGCGAGAACCAGCATTCGCAGCTTCATTACACTGCTATAATCAGGAGATCCAATAGAAGTTTGATACATTGTTACAAGACCAAATCCGAAGATATTGACGGCACAGATCGAAAAGGTAGCAAAACCCGACATGCGAACAGTAGCGGGTAGTACAATTCAACCATTCAATAACATGGTTTTCAGGATAAAAATCATGCATCTTGAACAAAACTGCAGCAATCCAACAGCAGCCCACTGTTCTACTGCATTGGTAAATTTCTATAATTAATGCTGATAATATTATGGATGGCTGTGTCAGTGAAAATTGGCCTGGTATTCCATGGATGACCAGTATACTAATCAGGCTCATTGAAGCTTGACTTCAACGCACCTGTCCATTCTGCATAAACAGCAGACATCACCGAGCCAGCTGAAGAGAGTAAACAATGACAATTGTTACCCTTGAGTAAACAATGAAACGAATTGCAATTGTTACCCTTGAGTAAACAATGAAACGAATTGCAATTGTTACCCTTGAGTAAACAATGAAACGAATTGCAATTGTTACCCTTGAGTAAACAATGAAACGAATTGCAATTGTTACCCTTGAGTAAACAATGAAACGAATTGCAATTGTTACCTTCGAGTAAACAATTAAATGAATTGCAATTGTTACCTTCGAGTAAACAATGAAACGAATTGTTCAATTGTTACCCTTGAATCGAGAAGAAGATTGTCAGGTTTGACGTCTCGATGGATGAAACCGAGTTTGTGAATGGAGTCAATTGCGAGAACGGTTTCCGCAATGTAGAACTGTGTCTGCTCCTCAGTCATTGTGTCTTTCTTCATCAGAAGGGTCATCATGTCACCTAAAAACAATGAAAATAAACATGTCACCTACAGACAATGGAAATAAATATGTTGCCTGCAGACTATGTAAACAAACAAATAACCTACAAACAATGGAAATGAAAATGTCACCTACAAACAATGTAAATAAACAAGTAACCCACAAACAATGGAAATAAATAAGAAGATCAGTCAAAACAAACATCATTCTTCAAACTAAACGTAACATCACATTTGTCGATTTATTTTAACGATTAATCTACAACTCAATAAATAACTAATTATATGATACGTACAGATTATTTACAATGAACAAATTTCTAGTGGATGAACGGATATGGGAAAAGAAGAACCAATAAAGGAACAAATTAATAATAATTCTGCTCAAGCATTTAGTTAATCAGAAATAATGTCTTGTAACAACACAATCATTGCTAATATCAATTATCAATTTCTGAATACTTCTTAAAATCTAGAACATTTATAAGCGAAAGACTACAGAACCACCAGCGTAAACTGGACAGGTGCGAGACAATAGATTTTGTAAGAGATAAAATTTACCTCCAGGAAGGAATTCCATGATAAGATAGAGATTCAAGGCATCTTGAAAAGAGTAATACATCTTAACAACCCATTCGTGGTCAGCCTCGACCAAAATGTCACGTTCCGCACGAACGTGGGCAACCTACAATATTACAAAACACATCTATTGACGAATTCTTCATTGATCCTGGACACTTACAATATAATCAATTTTTGCGCAAATCACCCCATCTCTCACCAACTATCTGTCTAACTCCTTCTCACCCACACTGTCTCACTCTTTCTCCTATTCGCTTTCACACTGCACCTGTTGCATCTCAGATGTAGAGCAAAACAAATCCTACAGGCAGCTACAATAAACCTAATAAAGATGATGTCTCCCATGATCGATCTCATATTCAATTATCTTTATATCTACTTTTCTTCCTTTCCTTTGATGTCACTCTTTCAACGAGGCTACTGTCCATTTGAATGTCTGTTTCTTTGTCCCAGTCGTTCGCCTTCTGTGTCTGTGTTGTACAGGTCTCTTATATTCTTTTAATATTGCTTCCACATCACCATCTACAACTGCCTTTTCATTCATTCATTCAAGTATGTACATAGCATCTCTTAACTACTCAGAGGTGCTCCCAACTCTAGCACGGCCAAAAACAAGTTTTCAGAGTGTTTATAGAATGTGTCAGAGTGCCTCTGTTTCAGTTGTGCTGCCAACAACTGAATGTTAACCCACATACACATGTATATTCAACTCTGACCTGTTCCTTTTTTTAATGTTAGCCCACATATATATGTGTATTCAACTCTGACCTGTTCCTTTTTTGAATGTTAACCCACATACATATGTATATTCAACTCTGGCCTGTTCCTTTTTTTAATGTTAGCCCACATACATATGTGTATTCAACTCTGACCTGTTCCTTTTCCAGCATGTCTGCCTTCCTCAGAATCTTCATCGCAAACACATGACCTGTGTCCTTCTTCTGCACCAGACGAACCTACGTACAAAACAACAACACCTGTAGCACAGAGGGACCATAAAAACAGGCAGACCAGCAGGAAAAACCTACTACCCACATATTATTGAGGTGCACAACAGCTCTGCCCTTTAGCAACCAACTTTTTCAGTTTTCTACACAATCTTGATCAATGCCTTAGTTGACTTATAATATAGATGTGGTATAGGTGTGTTTTTAGAATATCTGATATATACCTCGGAGATATACCTCATGGAGAAAGGAGATATACCTCACTGAGATATACCTCAAGGACAGTGGACATATACCTAATGAAGATATGCCTCATGAATATATATATAAATATATACCTCATAAAGATATACCTTATGGAGCAATAGCTTTGGGCCTTGAAAGCGCTTTTGAAAGAGATTCCATCTACTCAAACACCGACTGACATTACTGCATGTTCATTGTTTTAAATAGTATTTATATAAAAACCATTGTTACTGGAATAACAAAGAAATCTTAACCCGCCCACACACAGTCAAACATAAATGCGAATCAGAGGCACGGTAGTCAGTCACCATGTGAAGAACTGTTAGATATAAAAATCTTGAAAGTTAAATCGTGGAAGAAATAAGTTATGAGGCACTGCTTGTGGTTGTTAAGTTCTCGTTAAGCTAAATTTCTTTCCCATGTATTTAGTGTTGTTGCGTAAATAGTTAACCTACCATACCGCCGTTTAACCTTACAATAATTCACTGTCATTTCACTTGCTAAACTCCAAAATATGTAAATAGGCCCATACTGAGTAGGACTTAGTCCATTTCGAATGCCTAGTGCTCCCAAAACTGTACTCTCAATGTCATTACTGATAGAGGTGACGCATAATAATCAACACTTGTGTAACACAATGTGTGAATATATATACTTTGGGAACAACAAATAATTTGAATCTGAATTTAAAAGATGAAAAAGAATATGAACTTGAAAAGACAAACAGTGACAATGGACCCAACACCTTAGGAGCAGCAAATGGGACGCATGACAGCCCACATTGCTACATCAGGGTTCAACCAAAAGACCCACCCCAAAAGTCTGCAGGTCTTGCACTGGTTTCCTTTCCTGCAGTGCATCTCATTTAGAATTGCATCTTTGGTGTGGCGATGCCTATCAGGCTGTTCAGGGCACCCTCTCATCTGTGTGAGCATTGCCTCCCCCTTTCCACTTGCATAGGCCGCCACGCACTTTGCTCTGCTGTCCATGGTGACTTAATGGTTCCTTTCACTTGCTCTGCAACAATGCAGATGCGTTCGTTCTCTGTGGTCGGTCCAACAACCTGGAATGGACTTCCCTTGACTATGCGACACCTCCCAAGCTGTTCTCAATTTCACAAACTGTTGAAGACTGTTTTTTCCGTTTGATCTCGGCCGGGAGCGCCTCTGAGTATATACCTTGAAGGGGCACTATATAAATTACGATTGATTGATTGCTCAAGGTAGTGTGTTGGATAGTAAGGAGTAGTGGTCTGAACATAGGCAAAAGCTCATATTTGCAAGAACTTACAGGTAAGGCAAACAGTTCAAATCTTGTTCTGAATTCTACGGGAAGACAACTTTCATAATAACTTATAAACTTTCACAATGCCCTCAACACAAAGACCTAAGAAATTAGTGAGTTTGCTTGCCAAGTGTATACAAACCAGAACCTATCTCTAGAATCAAGAACAAAATGACAGGAAAAACAATGGAATGATAATTTATTTATTTATATAAATTAATCATAACTCATATTCATAATGGAATTATCTACTTAAAATGCACAGAAATGAACAAGGCAAAGCAATTGCAGATAATAGGACTTGACAAAGGTCCCTACTGTTGAAGGCAATATTAAGGGAAGCCAAGGCCTGCATACGTTGTATTAATTACAAGGTTAGAGCTCTGCAGATAAACTACCATGACAAACAGATCAATGATATGGTAATAATTCTCAATGAACTCTCCTCGCTTCTGAACGGCGCATACGACGAATTTCAATCAATGTTACCATGGCACAACTCCGGTAAACACAGGTCACCAGCAACATTGATGATGGCACAGCATGACTGGTTACGCAGCTAAAACTGGAGCAAGGCACTGATACATCCAAAGCATCTTTATACATCTAACAGTACAATCTTCCAGCCATAAAAACTCCACTGCAAATTCGTTAAACACACGTAGCACCCCTGAGTTGACATTACGGCATCACAAACACGGTGCAGCCTACATACAAACACGAAATCATATCAGAAACACTCTACCTACAATCAATATTTAATGTTGTAGACCTAATGAACAGAACAAAAACAGAAGGTCCATTGGTGACCATTTGCATGCTATCCCAAGCTCTCCCTTGAGCAAGAATTAGCATATTTTCCATGTTTCATCTGATGTGCACAAAATGGTGACAACATGTTGCCACGGCCAACTGACAAGAAATCAATATTTTTACAAAGTATCCAACAATACTCAACATCTGTTTACAGATCTGTTTAGTACATGTATATTGACAATGGCATCTATATATTTATAATTATATATACACATTATACAAGCACACACATGTGTGTGCACACATACACGCATACAAAGAGAGACAAAACATACAGAGACAAAGACACAAACAGATAGAGACAGACATAGAGATATCTAGCAATACAGAAACAGAGAGTCAGAGAAAGATGCATACATAGCCATACCATGTTTACAACACACCTAATTATAGAATGGATTCTGACATAATGGGTCATGAGAATAGATGTCGTATCTAAATCAAGTTTATAATGCAAGGACCTCATTGAAAACCAGCTCTGCCATAACACAGTAATTGTTTTGAAAGCTAGAAATATAAAACGGGTCCAGTGTACAGGCAAATACATATATATATATAATTTTATATATAAATTTATTATATATATATAATTATATATATAACATCACATTTCCAATGCAGCACTTACACCAGTGGCCAACATAAGCTTATTGTATTATATAAACATCCTGAAGGTCACAACACTCCATTTCAGCATAAGCACCTTAATTTTCTTAGCCGTGGAATATGAGGACAGTAGAAAAATCAATTTCAAAAGTTCAGATGTAATGTTGTTATCAACCAACTGTCCATGTAAGAAATTGTAACAGACACTTAGAAACAGATTGTACGGTCGTAATTTCATTTATGCGTGGCAGTTCAAAAAATCAACTCTTGACTTGCGTACTATAGTTACGGAATTATAGAAGTCTCAGCATCCGGTTAGATGAGATGGGAACGTTGCTTGATCTGGATTCTGTCTCCAGATCAGAGTATAATTATAGCGATAGGCCAGACTCTTCCGGCAATGTACCTATATGCAATACAAGAAAAAAAATTTTTTGCTCTTATCGCCTTGACTGGATCAAAGCTGTTACTGACGATTTTTCTGCATTAGTGTTCTGTTGCATAAAATTAAGCTTTTAAACAATGACAATGTGATCTTTGCAAATATGTATGTGACCCATAAGTACAAAAACCAGTCTTAAATTAATTGTTTACTTTTGGACCAGATTATACCATAACAAGAAACCCAGCTTCTTATCATTCTATCTCAATCCTAACTGAAGCTACTGATTAAGAAATACTTTCATCAGTTTCAGGTAAGAAAAAACTATTTACACGACAAAAATGCATCTATTCTGCCATATAAATTTAGAATCCTAACGTGTATAAAACACCCATCAATGTTAATTTTCCCCAAACTTTACGATTTAAAAAACAAACATGATTTCAACTTATGATCTGTAGTAATCTAAAAATTGATGGAAAACTTGATTTTCAGCAAGCTTCTGCTCATTATGTGGGGCATGGTGGACTTGGTGATGTAGTGGTAAAGTTCGATGCTCTGGGGCCAGAGGGTTCAAGGTTCAAATCCACCTCAAGCCACAAATCAGGAACGTAGGAACCTTGAGCAAGTCCTTCACTCACAATTCCTTGTGTGCTTTGGCGTGAAACTCCGATGCAGCGTCCGTGCTGTAGTCGGGAGCACCTCCAAGTAGAGAGCTTGAAGGGACGCTATCTAGCAAGTGCAAGAAATAAAAATAAATTCAAAAAAATTCTTTAAACTCAGCATTTCCATTGATGTCTGCTGTGTAGATGGATCACTTATAATTGTCAGGTCAGTTAAGGTTAAGTACTTAGAGTTTTGAAGTGCTATGATGGCACTGGCCTAGTTAGCTACACCGGTAAGTGAGAGCGGCATACGTCTGTTGGTTTCAACGGACTGCGGTGCTGCGGAGCGACCTTGGGCAAGTTGCTTACCCATCATTGTCTGTGGAGAAGGCAACGGGAAACCACCTCACTTATCTCATCCCCAGGGGCGTAAAGCCAATGAACCTGCCTTTGGGCAGAGAACCATCATCATCATCATGAGCAGTCCCATGAGAAGAATACATTAACAAAACAACAGAATGGACAAGACGACAACGCTGAACATAAATTTGCAGAACTGAAGGGCATCTCAAGTGGTTTCACGTAGATGTACTTTGAAATATGAGCACATGAAATCACATGACAGAGAACTTTTAATCAAGGGTCATATATTTGAAGAACAGCATCTGTTTAAGATTGATGACTAAAGCCTGAGCAGGCACTTAAATGTTCATTTAACGTGTCAAATAAGTGTCCAGATACGCATAAACACTTGAACACCAGGGATTCAACTAGGACACGAAAATCAAAACTTTGCTTGCGCGCACATAAGCATTAAAATCACGAGAAACAAATCACAGGCAGAGAAGGCACAGCGCATTTCATAAGCTTTTAGCTGGAGCTGAATAAATTGGAGTTAATTCAACGAAAGAATACATATACCAATTCTGACCAGATCTCGATGGCGCCAACTGTTTGTTAGATCGATAAAACGTTGAATGGATTAATAATTGCTTTTGAAGAGCTTCACACAAATTTCTATGATATTTCGTCAGTACAATGCAATTGTGCACTGTGTGGCCACGATCATTTCATATCTCTTAAATGCCACCAGATCCAATCATGACGATCAGAAAAGTTGAACCATTTCAATACAAATACATCAGCTCCAGAAACCAATTTCTTCAAAACAACATTTATTCAACATAACACACACCGCTCCTGTCCTTTTAAGGCTTCACTTGAAGCTAAGACACTTCGAAATATAGTGCAGTTAGAGACATGAAATATAGCACAAATATATATAGACTCCAAGTAGGATTTGGGTAAAATTGCACAATAACTGACCTCTCCGAAAGCACCACGACCGATGACCTTAAGAGCCTCAAAGTCGTCGACGCCCAGTTTCGATCGTTTCAGTCGAAGAAATTCCGTTTCTCTCATTGCATGCAGGAGTCGTTTCTCAGCTTTCTGAAGAAAAATAAACCACTAATGAAGTATTATGCTTGCAGTGAAGTCTCTTCAAAACAAAAAGCACCAAATAGAATGTTTGAGAGCCCATGCACACATAGTTGCACACTGTGATCCACTCAAGAGCTTTTGTTTTTGAGTGAATCTGGGTAGTTCCCTTGAAAAGGTGCTATACAAATTAATATGATGAATGAACGGATCACAGGATACATCTCTCTAAGGCTTACTTCCATGCAAGACACTTTCAAACCTGTCAACTGAAAGGATAATTTTATTTGTAAATAATTTATAAACAAACAACAAAGTCATCAATACTCAAGAGCCTTTGTTCTTGAGTGAATCTGAGTAGATCCCTTGAAGAGGCGCTATACAAATTTATAAGATGAATGAACGGATCACAGGATACATCTCTCTAAGGCTTACTTCCTGAAATCCATTCAACAAGGCAATGAAAAGATAATATTATCGGTAAATAATTTATAAACAAACATCAAAGTCATCAATACTTCCTATTTAAAATCCATTCAACAAGGCATCAAAGATATATCCAATATTATCCATGCATCTAAACGTCCATGACATCAATTCATCCAAGGCATCAATATATCCAAGGCAATGATACATCCAAAGCGCCTTTATAGCCATGACATGCATACATTCATGGTAAAAGCAACAAAGCGTAGATCTCTCTATCCAAGCCATCTGGGCATTTGTCCATGGCATATATACATCCATCGCATCAAATGTCCATGGCATCTGTACAGCCAAGGCACCCTACGCATTTAAACATCCAAGGCCTCTAGATATGCATGACATCTACGATCCATACATGGCATCTATACATCCAAAGCATCTAACGATCTCGGCAACCTGGAGAAGCACACATTGTGCTGTAGGCCAAAAATGAAACTGATTAGACAACAAAACCACAAGAATGAATGATAGTCTACAAATTTCTTTTCACTTGACTTGTTCGTAATTTATTTACAAGTTGTGATAAGAATAACATAAATACATCAAGGACTGAGTAGGGAGAGATAAAACAAATGTACCAGTACATCACACAGCCATTTGTATTCATGCTTTATTTACTAGTTCCAGCACCATTCAGAGAATGGGAATGGTGTCACAAAAAGCAAAACAAGACATTTGGCTACTAGGAAACTGAAACAGTCATTGGCGACATAAACTTACTGCAGTGTGGATATCAAACAGACCAAAACCAAAACAAACCAAAAAATTACGTCATGGAATGATACAGAGTGCAGAACATGATGTTAAATAAGAAGAACAGATATTTCATCCGAGTAATTCACCTGCTCTTCGTTAAGTCCCTCGTTCTCCATTGACTGTTCGAGCTGACGAGACCTAGAGCGTGAGAAAAACCCATCTGTAGAATAACTGCTCATGCAATGTCAGTTCTTCAAAAAGATAATATTTTGGAAGAATATAGGTGAAGACTTGCTTCAGCTTGATTGGCATTTATAGTCATGCAACTAAAACTCCATCCATTGCTTCAGTCATCTTAACCCTTTAGTGCCAGAGGGTATAGGATTTCCCATACCATTTACTACCATCTCGGCATTAAAGGGTTAAAGGCAGTTATTACGCAGTGCATCATGATTACAGACATTAGCTGCGTGAGATCGTTCTCCAATTTTCTGATCAATGCATTTGGCTATGAGTATACACCATGCGCATATCCTTTTTCTAGTTCAGGAAGCTCTGGTCAATGGTCATTGAAGTCCATAAGCTCTTGCACAGTCAGGTAGAGCTGAAATAGAAAGAACTTGGAATTGCCCACACAGGTCATCTCAGTTAAAACAGACAGGCCTACAGTGGATAGGCCAAGAGAGTAATGATGATCCTTTAGTCACATGTAAATCACGTATGAACAAGTCGATAGTGAAAAATAGCTGCGGGTTTACCGGTTGACTCGTTCTTTATGCTGGGTAACCAGATCCATATAGTAGTTTTCCAGTGCCATTTTGGCACGGTGTACTTTGTCTATGGTACTGCTGCTGATCTGAATCGGCTTTTCCACAGTCTCCATCTTGGATCTCAGACCCTGCAAAACAGTATCATAAAATAATGACTATCCACTAGACCTATATAATACCTCTCTTAAACATATCTTACTTGCTTAGTCACATGGCTGGTTTTGCCACAGGTGCCAGAAATGGAGCGTAGCTCGTTGAATAAATCTCTGTGAATTTATCTTACAAGTTTGCTAATTCAATCATTCATTCATTCATTTCGAGAATTTATATAGCGCCTCTTCACAAAACCTACTCAGAGGCACTCTCTGCGCTGGCCTGTTTGATGTTATGTGTCATTAACCGTTTGAACCCCGCGCACCTAGGGATTCGGCATATATACCCAAAGCTACCCGGGGATATGAGACCCAACAATATTCCTTTAATTTATGCTGTGAAAAGTTATAAACTCTTATATTTTAGACTACCAAACATGTGAAAATACATAATTCATCATCGCCAATACAAAATATACTGATAAAAAAATACTGATCTTATTTACGTATTGTGTACTTCCGATACGATGTCGGTTTTTTATGCAGATGCAACTCAAGCACAAAAAAGTCACATACGATTGCATATGTACAGCTAACCAATCAATTAACTCTTTCAGTTGGAACGATGATAACTTTTCACTACTATGCTGTGAATTTCGAGTTTTTCAGGTCCGTTCCCCCCATAAAATGACCAAGAAAGAGTTGGGAGGTCATCTTCGATCAATCTAACTGGATTGACCGAATCTCAAATTCATGATTAAGAATAGCTACAGTCCGCAATATTGGTTCTCTCGTCATTATATTCCTCAATATTTCAGAGACAAAAAATGAGAATTCGACGTTTCCGCCGATAACACCCGTGGGCAACGAAGCAATGATTTTTTTATCTAAGTCAGCATTCCTATCAACTAACCTTGGCCTTGTCCAGCTTGCCACGAAACCTCCAAATTTTATTAAACACTTTGGCGGATTTTTCTGGCATTCATAGAAGATAAATAGGAAATATCGCATCGCATAACAAAAGGCCTAGAATTGGTCAAAACAGCATCCAACCGAGCAGCAGCACATCTGACAATGGCGTCGTCAATCATCACGGTCGCTGACTGACATATACACAGGTGCGATTCCACGATCGTACTGAGTATGCACCGAGAATGCTCCGTGTGCACTTCGAGCACCAACGGCGGAGAGACTTATTAGGCTTGTTGCAAGTCAAAGTTGTCATTCTTTTTGATTATTTCTAAAATGTTCCTTTTTTCGGAAAAATGAAAGCCATCAGCTGAGAGCTCTAAATTTTATAACATAACATAAAGGTTTACGGTGGTTCAGGAGACTCGTGTTCTGTGTGAGAACCACCACATAATCATAAAAATTTAAGTTTTAGCTCCTTTATGCACTTTGCAGTCCTGCCACAGTATAAATAACATTATTTATACACAGTCCTGCCACAGTATAAATAACATTATTTATACACTGTCGTCCTGTGTTTAATTCTCTGAAGACTGAAAGACTTGAAGATGCGCCATTTGGACAATTATAACTTTTTAAAATTTTTGCGTTTTTTTTGTTTTTATGGCTTTTTATTCACACTACGACGAAAAACCAAGCTCTTTCCAAATATCTTTGCTTTTTCTACCGCTGGAAATAACCACGATATCTCTTAGACCTTCGGCAGCTTAACACCTGCGTAGGCCTATAGAATATTCGGTGTGTATTTGGCTCGGACATCGAATGCACCCATAGCACGATTGCTTAACAACCATGATGTAGGAAATACGATGGTGACCGCACTTCCTATCTATCGTGTGTATTGATTTTGGCTAGAATCTTTTTCTGTCGATGGTGGCGCTAGAGTCTCACCGAGTGCGCATCGGCGGTGTTTGCTTCAGGTTTATACGGACAATGCTTTGAAATCGTATTAAATGATGTGGGCTTTGAGATATTTTTTGTTATTCATTTTATTTTACTTTTTTTCATTTCTAAAGCGTCACTTCAATATCGCTACTCAGAGGCGCTCCCGACTACAGCACGGGCACTGCACTGGATTTTCACGCCGAATTGTTCGATCTTCTTGTGTGCGTGCGCGTGTGTCTGAGTGTGTGGGTCTGTGTGAGTGTTTGCATGCGTGTATATGTATGCGTGTATGCATGTGTGTATGTGTGACCGTATGTGTGTGTGCATGTGTAGGTGTGCGTGCATGTGTGCAGTGTGAGTGTATGTATACGTGCATATGTGTGCATGGGTGTGCATCTGTGTGTATACGTGTCTGTGTTTGTATGTGTCTGTATGTGTCTACGTATGTGTGGTTGTGTGTGCATGTATGTTTATGTATGTGTGAGCGTATGTGTTTGTATATGGACGTATATGGGTGTGTGTTTGTGTGTGTAACTATTGCTACTTACAGACAGATAGACAAACACAGACAAACAGAGGAACACAGACAGACAAACGCAAACAGACGTACACGGTGTCAACCTCTGCTTTTATACGTACATGTGTGGGACCCCGAAAGAAAAGATCTGTCATAAGCCTGTGAGGGCAAAGGCCAACAGGGAAAATGAGGGTCTTTGCCCCCACCACCCTGGCCCCATGGTGACAGAGATTTGCGAACCCCTTGACTACGCGTCCGATGCCGAGACGAATACAGTAGTGAAGGTTTGGAGTGAAAAACTCAAAAACTGTTGAAATGCATTCCGGTTAAACACACAGACAGACAGACAGACAGACAGACAGACAGACAGACAGACAGACAGACAGACAAAATCTTCTCTTTATTTATAGAGATATAAGATAGACATATAAAGACAAAATTAATAGACAAACATGCATAGACACACATAGGCAGACACAGACCTCTACAGACATATGCCGACAGACATGGGCAGGCAGAGTCACAGACAGGCAGGTTTAGACAGACACAAACAGACACATACAGACATAGACAGATAAGCATACATAGACATAGGCAGATAGACACAGACAGAGACAGGTAGACAATGGCATACAGACAGACGTACATAGGCAGGCGACATAGACAGACATAGTCAGGGTGAGATATAGAAAGGCACAAACAGACATATATACAGATTCTATGCATAAGACAGAAACAGAGACAATAATAATAATAGGCAGACAGATATAGACATACACAAAAAGACATGTAGACTGACATGAACAGGCAGTCTTTGACACACAGACAGACACGGACAGACAGACGGTAGCTGTACGTGTAGGCTTAATCTACATCCACAATTTCCAGTATTGTAGCCATACTGTGATAGTAGACTAATACAATAATTAACTGTAGGCTAGTTTGTACTCATTGTACAGCATAGGCCTATATTGGTACTGTGTTGTACTGATTGGTACTGTGTTGTACTGTTTTGTGCTGGAATTGGATTGTAGTGGAACTCTGCTTAAATTTCTGTACTGCTCAGGACTGGTAGATTTCTAATGAGCCTGCATTTAATACGGTGAAGGTGGGATTCTGACTGCGGCAGTCTGTGCTGCAGTCTGTGGCTGTACTGTTTCGTGTATATGGTACAGTGCAAATTGGATACTGGCTTAGGGATAAGATACTAGTCCAAATTGGGTAAAGGAGTATCAGAGAATTAATATTTTCCCACTAATCGCACTTCCAAATTATGTCAAAAACGTATGAGCACACACGCGTTTACTATACGTGCCATGGATAAAGCGGCACTCGGAGCGCCACCTCTGCCATCTGGCGAATGTAATTAAATTAGCCAAATTCGAGGCGTGAGTGCGGTCACCATTGTATTTCCTACATCATGTTAACAACCAAGTACGTGTGCGAGTCCGCGTCTCCGCCATTGCCGGAAAGTGAAATAGTCCGCCTCCAAATGAAGATTTTTGTGATAATCATTGTCTACTCAATTCTTATTTAAATTTTCGGTATAGTCTACATAGTTTCTATTCATTCCTAGCAAGATACTTTCTAGCTAGAATCATGTATTTCCTATACTAGCCCATCGTTGTCGTAGAATCTATTATAGCCAAGTCGCGGGATTCATCTCAGTGTTCAAACAAAATCAATACTCAAATAGACAGAACAATCAGAATCGGCTCCAGTCCCAGACAATCTGTTCGTTTATTCGAAGTAATTAATCTGACCCAGAACTTAAGCAGACGACATTATCCAGGAAATTATGTGGAGACAACCATGACGCAAAGATACAAATATGTTTATTGTGTTTAAATGTCCTTACAAAGAATTTGTGAAATAAAGTTATAGTGATCTGTTTGCTGTTTGTTCTTGATCGAGGAACTTCGACCTCCACAGACCATACATTCCTACCTGCAAGGATTATAAATCGTCCTTACCTGCCTACTTACCGACAGTGCTATACCTACCTATCTACCTATGCCTATGTACCTACCACCACAGTATAGATAACAATTATTATTACTTATGATTATTTATACTGTGCTATCACCCCAGATTCTGACCTGACCCGGAACGAACTATGGCATTAGCAACCTGACTACAATTGTGGACTAGACGATTTCGCCAATGGACAAGTGTCTTCAGATTTACATTGAATTGCTGCTCACTTGCTTACTTGCCTAATACTTATTACTTACTAGCGTACTTACCTACTTACTTGCTTTCAGATGGCGTAATGAGATCTAACGGTAGCAGGTCGTTGGTCGGTAGCGCTATTCGGCTTATATTTTAATCGCAGGCAACAAATAGGAATGAGGTCGTTGGGGAAAACTCAGCGAATGAGAAAATAGAAAAACAAAGAAGCAACCAATCATCTTGCGACACTAAAACTGACAACCAATGACAGCGAACCTCGTTTTGGAGCGCGCAAATTGACCGCCATGTTGGCAGTCAGGAGAATTGACAATGGACGAGATTGTTCAGTGAAACGGGCAGAAAAAATGGATGGTTTTATGGACTGAGGTACCGTTACAGCTGATGCCAGCCCTTGGCGACGATCTTTCGGGAAATCGGATCTGAAAGACGGAGGTCATGTCTGTTCGTCGCTCGAGGAGGCAGGTCTTAAATCAGATATAACAGGTGTCGACTATTGGTGTAGGGTAGGCTAGATCGTAAAATTAATAGGCAACGAGGAAACGGGTTTTGCTGGCACTTATTTAGCTACTTGAATAACATTTTCGCCGGCCAAGTTTTAACGTATAACAAATGAACAGTATTTCTTAGACTCTAAACTGAAACTTCTTCCAGTCTAATGTTGGCTCGTGATGGTTGCCCAGCTTCAGTACACACTGAGGGGTCAACCCCCAAACTCGAAACTCTGAAATACACTAAAGCTCAAAGTAAAATTGAATACAGGACATAATGGACCTAATAGGTGTTGTTGATGGCACTGCGTAGGGTCTATATTCTCCATAAAATATTAGGTTTTGGGAAAATCGATTTCGGGGATCCAGCCGAAATTTGATTCGAGTTTTGGGAATTTTGGCGCACCCCTCTCTGACCTTGTAAGGAGGGCATTATCAGACTGCAGTTTTACTGTATTCCTTTAGTTATTCCTTGCCATTTGACCAATCTGTGTGTTTTTATTTGTATTATTAAATAAATTTGTAACACACGCAAGGTCACGCCGAAATACATGTGAATCGGAGGCACATTAATCGGAGTCCTATGTACTCCAAATCGTAACGGGTGTAGAGTATCAGTACAGATTACTTGTCACTGTTTTCGTAGTCATTGCCATGAGAGTGCCCATCCCGAAACCAAATACGATCGTAGCATATATCTGCTAGGTATTTATGATTAATGCATAAACATTTAAATGATGTAGCCTAGTGATTACTGATAAATCATTGTGAAAATAGGGACATTGATACAGGTTATTTATATCAACTAGTTTATTAAAATTTTCTTTTCTTAAGGGCATGTTTGATGTTTTAATTAGGAAAAGTTTACTGTCAGTTGACGTGCGAGAATTTGACTGTGATGACTTCACTTCAGAGGACGATATCTCCACTTCTGCCGAAACAAGTGCGAAACCATGCTTGAAAGTGACAGAGAAGGTATGTTTATATGTAATTTCGTGCACTTTATTATTTGTCAGTAATTAATTTTGCTCTGCTTCGACATGCATGTTCTACTGTATCAGGCCTATAGAAGTCAATGACTGATTTTTTCTAAAGATGTAGTGTGTTCTTATTAGTCAGGTTTTGCATGGTCTGTATCTGATTCCTCCCCCCCCCTCCATCAGTGCATCATAGGATTTTCGTCTAGGTTCAACCCTCATTCCTCTGCTGCTTTAGGTCCTTGACTTTCTTATTTTGCCTGGGCTTCAATGCTGAGAGCACCCCTGTATAGCATACATGTAATGTAAGAGATGCTTTATGAATTCTCAGATACGTTACATCCAAGCATTTTTCAATCTGAAGCAAAATGGCAGCCAAAGACAACATTGCGAAGTGGAAAGAGGTTCTTATTAGTCTCGACTTTGTGAGGTCTGTATAAATTTGATCAAATGCTGGTTTCTGTCTTAAAGGATGACTTGTCAGTGGTTGGCGTTAGAATGTTGGAACCCGAGAATCCCCCGCCCTGCCATCTTCAACCGTCGTTTAACAGATCTTGGACCACAGAGGTCAGTTCAATTTTGCTTGATTATCGATAATAATTCTTTATTGCTGATGATTATAAAACCTTCATTGATGTGATTTTTATCAATACGTGGAATGCGACAAATTGCTATGCTGGATGTGAAAAAAGGTTGCCAATGTCATGAATATGCATTAAATTTCTGGTTAGGTTCAAATATGAACTTGTGCATGCATTTTTAATGCATACAGGTAACAGTTAACAGCATTTTTTTTCATGGCGAAGTTTGTTTTAAGGCTGATCTCCTGACTGGTGTAAATTTTTCTTGAGGTGCCTTTGTAATGGCATGTGCTGTGTTAGGGCATTGACATAGAAGGAAGTTGTCGTTATTATTCTTATTTTGAGACTAAAACCTGAGATTTTGGTATCGGACTTGTAATGTAAAATTTAAAAAAAAGAAATTATTTTGTTCACCTTAAATGAAACCTGTGACTTGACAATTTATCAGTCCACAGCAAAATGTTTTCAGTCTTTGATGTGATGAAGAAGGGATGAAAGATGGGAAGGCTTAGCTATTTATCCTTGTCGTGAAGCACTAGTTATCTTTTCTGAGTAGTAACGCACCTCTGAGTAGAGATCTTGAAGGGGCACTATATAAATTGATGTGATTGATTGATGTGATTGATTGATTGATTGATTAACGACAACCACTTTTTCATACTGCTTCATGGAATTTGGAAATTAGAGAACAAAAACACTTTTTGTTTTAAGCAAGGCCACACAATTCCTAGGCTGCATGATTCTGTGTGAATGATGGTTTTCTTTACTAAAGTTTTACACATCTGTTGTTGCGATGATGATTTCAGGAAGATGAGATGCTATCAGCCTGGGTCCAATCTAATGGTGTGATGCGTTGGACCCTTGCATCACAGCAGTTCTTGTATCGGACACCTAAGGAATGTAGAGACAGGTATGTGTCAGGATCTAGTGACTTCGGATTATTTGTTATTGTAAGATGTCTTATTTGTATGATGTATACCATCTCTTAAGGACTTGGTGTTTTCCTGATTAGGATGTCATGTGCTTATGATGTGTTATTTTGTTAACATTTGATGTCTTATGGTGTTTTAAGTTGCATCCGTATTATGTTGCGACCAGTTAGTGTGCATTAAATCTACCTGTTTGTTAAAATTTGGTTTTGCCATGCTTTGCTCATTTGGCCTTCAGGGAAGAAGCAAACATATCTTGGTAATTGTGTAAAGGTGACACTATTGCAATTTATTTTAATTGAAATTGTAGTACTAGAACAGAATCATAGTCTTCTGCACATCTTAGAAGAAGTTGAAGAAAGATGTCATTTGTTACTATGATGAACCTCTCCTTGATGAAATTTTTTTCTGAAGGATATATGGACTAGGCCAGCAGTTCGCAACCCGTGGCCCACAGGCCAAAAGTGGCCTGCCAGGTTTTAAAAAATGCCCTCATCTCTCAAAGAATTAAAAAATTATATGGAAAAAATTGACAATTTGGACAGAACAGAACACATATTTATTGTTTATTACAAATTATTTTATTTTGACATCTATAAATAACAAAACATTCCATTTCGAATCAATTATAACAATTTTGTATGCTTTTGGTTAATTAAATTTTAGTCTTGTGGCCCCTAATGTCTTCCAACTTAGAAAAAGTGGCCCTAAAGTAAAAAAAGGTTGGGAACCACTGGACTAGGCAATTGTATATGGAAACGTAGGCTGGTAAATGTGCCCATTTGTTTAACAGATGGAAAAGTCAACTGAATCCAGAACGGAAGAGAAAGATCCCGTGGACAGATGATGAATGTGTTCGGATTCATCAACTGCATCAGGTTTATGGAGATCAATGGGTCGAATATGCCAAGCACCTTCCAGGAAGGTGTGAAACTTGAAGCACTCGTCGTTAATAAATTATCAGTGGGCAGTAATTGGCCCAAATGACCATTCTAGTATTCTTGGCAATCTGTGAACATGGACAGCTATAAATGCTACCCTGTTTTTTCCCGTATGTTAAATTCTGGAGATTCTGGCCATAACTTTGAAGATTAATCTTCTGCTGTAGTTGCGTTTTATAAAGATTAATTTTCCACTTTAGATGCACACTCTTTAGCACTACTTTTGCATGCATGAGCATGTTTACAAGCAGTGAAGTGTTGATCGTCGAATAGCCCAATTTGCTTTGGAATCATAGGAAGCAAATGTTGTAAGTAGAAGCACTGATGCCAATGATCAGATTCAATTATCTTGTCTGGTTTTTGAAGGATTAAACAGGGCTCAATGTTCAACATGTTTGAGAGGCGAACTACCAGATACAGTAAAAGTTGTCAAGTGTTAACAGTATGAATTTTGTATGTTATATTATATGATATTTAAACTTTTATTTTGTCACTTGTTATTTAGAAGTGACCAAGACGTGAAGAATTGCGGGAACGTAATTCCACTATCGCATAAACTGTTCTACAATCGTCCTGTGACTCCTTCACTTTCCAGCGATTCATTTTATCAGAGGATTGAGCCAGTCAAACTCTTTGGCACTCCAAAAACTGTAAGATAGATTCTGAACTGTAACTTGTAAAAATTAGCGTGGATTGAAGTATTGTAACCTATTTGATTTGATTTTGTGTTTAGCACGTTGACCGCCAAGTACGAGTTAACTTGTACTTCAGCCAGTCATTTAACATGGTGTGTAGGCGGTCAATGTGTTAATATTGGTGTTTCTGTAATTTTTGCTTTAGAGATAAACGTGAACAGATAATTGGAAATTACCAAACAGATAGGTTTTGTGATCTGCACAGAAGAGAGGTTATTTGCAGAATTTCAGGTTGCATTTGTACCAAAACAACTTGAACCTTTAAAGACTAATATTCTGGATTGAAATTTGTATAATGAGATCATTTAGTTTCATCATTTTGTCGTTGTTAAAAATCAATTTGAGGGGCATGCATTGTATTTGCAGCCTCCGAAGTCCTGTTTTAATCATGAAGTTGCTGGCTCTGGGTCTGCGACCAGAAACTTTGAGTCTGAAACTCCCTCGGAGGCTGGTACCCCGATGTCACTTGATGTCTGTTCTCTTCTGTCTCCGGACGATCATCTGTTGTTGTCGCCCACGAATTTGTGGACACCAGAAGGGACGGTTGGAACACCTGAAACGTAAGTAGTTGTTTTGGATTTAGTCACGTTTTGCTGGCAGGTATTTGATATCATTTGCAGCATCTCTTTTCTGTTTTAATATTTCTTTAACAGGTTTAGCCAGTGTAAGATGCTAGTTGATTATAAAGTACCATCTGGACATCATTTTGGACATCTTGCGCATTTGAATTTCACCCGCCAATTTTTATGTCTTACATGCGAATTTGTTTTATCCCAATAACGCAATCATAAATAATTATCTGTGGTTAAAGAAATGATATTTAATATTTAAGAAAGTTAATTAGAAGAACAGAAGACAACATCCTGGCCAAGAAACTGTGCCTGGCAAGTTAATAAAATCTAAAAATAAGACAGTTATGCGAACATATTTATTAAGTACTGGTATTTTGACGATCAAAGGTGAGATGCACCAATGTCAGACATTTAGTCGGGTCAATCTACGAAAAAACTTCGGTGAACCCGGAACAAATTGCAAGAAAGCGTTTTATGATGATTTTATGATGTATTGGGTCTGGTGATGAACATACTAAAAGTTTCCAAAAATCGCACCACGGCAAGTGGGCTAATTTTGGCGGGAAAAAAGATGGCCGCCAATTGGACTAGGCATGGAATCTGGAAAGGATAGAGTTAGGAGCAAATCATATAATAATTTGCTAACATGCTTTTCTAGACTAATTCGACCCTCCTGAAAACTAAAATCGTGGTTAGCAAGCTTTATTTTTAGCGGTTGCATGGGAAAACAAAATGGCGGCCTATAATTGTTTCAAAAGGTTGTATAGTCGGGTCAATCTACGTAATGATCCGCAAAATTGTAAGAAGGCGTTTTATGATGATTTTCTGGTATATTGGGTCTGGTGTTTAACATACTAAAAGTTGCAAGAAATCGGACCACATCAAGTGGTCTAATTTTGGCGGGGAAAAAGATGGCCGCCAATTGGACTAGGCATGGAATCTGGAAATGATACTATTAGGAGCAAATCATGTAATATATATTGCTAACATGCTTTTCTAGACTAATTCGACCCTCCTGAGAACGAAAATCGTGGTTAGCAAGCTTAATTTTTAGCGATTGCATGGGAAAACAAGATGGCGGCCAAAATGGCGGCCTATTGCTTAAAAGGCTGTAAGTCGGGTATTGTATGTGATATGAACACGATTTTGCAATTAAAATTAAGATGTATGGGTTCTAGGCATGCAATGGAATCAAAGACACGTATGTAGCAATGGAAGAAAACCAAAATGGCGGGAAACTGGCGGCCAGAATGTTGAAATTGCTAAAAGTGAAGTGATGTATGCAATGGAAACATGTCTCGGAAATGGATGGATCTTTCGAAGGCGGAGGCGGACGAGAAGTGGAACAGGATAGAAGGCGAATGGAATCCATCCTGCGCAATCCCATCCTCCGCCAACCCATCCACATCATCATCAGCATCATCTCCATCACAGCCTGACATCAAACGGCGCTGGAGGGGGTTCATTCCAGCATCGTCTCTCTACAGAAGCCAGGCCTACGGGCACCTGCCGGGAACACTCAAACGGGACAAGAGTTTGCTATCCATGGCGCATCAATCAGCGCACCCCTACGAACCGTACACCCGAGGGAGGCTGCCCCTAACATCCGCTGTTCCATCGTCGTCGTTGCGTGTCCTCCAGCCATCGTCCAGTCCCAACCCGCACACTACGAACCTCTTCTCTTTGCGCTATTCTCCCCTCGCGTTGCCAGCCTTCGTCTGGCAAAAGAAACGCTAAGAGAGCGATCATCTCCCAGGGGGCCTCGAACGACTGTCTAGCAAGGGCGGTCACCACCAGCACCACCATCAAGACCACCACCTAGAGATGGAAGAGATCAACACGAAGGACCTAGCGCAGAAGATCAGCAGTGAGTTGAAGAGGTACGGCAACCGTCCAACTATCGATTCAGACTGAACCCCTGAAACATCGCTGTGCAAACAGTGGTTTCTACTATTACGTTATCTGCGTTTGGAGTGCAGAAAATAGTTCAACAACTTCCATCTCTAGGTGGTGGTCTTGATGGTGGTGCTGGTGGTGGTGACCGCCCTTGCCAGACAGTCGTTCGAGGGCCCCCTGGGAGATGATCGTTCTCTTAGCGGGTTTTTTGCGAGACGAATGCTGGCAATGCGAGGGGAGAATAGAGCAAAGAGAAGAGGTTCGTAGTGTGCGAGTTGGGACTGGCCGACGGCTGGAGGACACGCGACGACGACGACAGCGGATGGTAGGGGCAGCCTCCCTCGGGTGTACGGTTCGTAGGGGTGCGCTGATTGATGCGCCATGGATAGCAAACTCTTGTCCCGTTTGAGTGTTCCCGGCAGGTGCCCGTAGGCCTGGCTTCTGTAGTGCGACGATGCTGGAATGAACCCCCTCCAGCGCCGTTTGATGTCAGGCTGTGATGGAGATGATGCTGATGATGATGTGGATGGGTTGGCGGAGGATGGGATTGCGCAGGATGGATTCCATTCGCCTTCTACCCTGTTCCACTTCTCGTCCGCCTCCGCCTTCGAAAGATCCATCCATTTCCGAGACATGTTTCCATTGCATACATCACTTCACTTTTAGCAATTTCAACATTCTGGCCGCCAGTTTCCCGCCATTTTGGTTTTCTTCCATTGCTACATACGTGTCTTTGATTCCATTGCATGCCTAGAACCCATACATCTTAATTTTAATTGCAAAATCGTGTTCATATCACATACAATACCCGACTTACAGCCTTTTAAGCAATAGGCCGCCATTTTGGCCGCCATCTTGTTTTCCATGCAACCGCTAAACATCAAGCATGCTAATCACGATTTTCGTTTTCAGGAGGGTCGAATTAGTCTAGAAAAGCATGTTAGCAATGTATTACATGATTTGCTCCTAACAGTATCATTTCCAGATTCCATGCCTAGTCCAATTGGCAGCCATCTTTTTCCCCGCCAAAATTAGACCACTTGATGTGGTCCAATTTCTTGCAACTTTTAGTATGTTAAACACCAGACCCAATATACCAGAAAATCATCATAAAACGCCTTCTTACAATTTTGCGGATCATTACGTAGATTGACCCGACTATACAACCTTTTGAAACAATAATAGGCCGCCATTTTGGCCGCCATCTTGTTTTCCCATGCAACCGTTAAAAATAAAGCTTGCTAACCACGATTTTCGTTTTCAGGAGGGTCGAATTAGTCTAGAAAAGCATGTTAGCAAATTATTTCATGATTTGCTCCTAACTGAATCATTTCCAGATTCCATGCGTAGTCCAATTGGCGGCCATCTTTTTTCCCGCCAAAATTAGCCCACTTGCCGTGGTGCGATTTTTGGAAACTTTTAGTATGTTCATCACCAGACCCAATATACCATAAAATCATCATAAAATGCTTTCTTGCAATTTGTTCCGGGTCATGTTGCAGATTGACCCGACTAATTGTGCGACTGATTTTTGCAGACGTTTGATTGTACGACATCACTGCATTGTTGTTGTAGAGCTGCGTTCCTCTCAGAGTTGGAGGCTTTTTTCCTCCAGTCATCCGACGGTTCCATTCCAAGAGATCTCTGTTCTCGTTTTCTCGATACTCCTCCGAACGTGAAACGTTTAACTGGACTAAGGAGCAAATGTCCGGGTCAGGAAACATCATCTCTGTAGTTTTGTACCCTCCTCTGTAGTTAATAACCTAAATTACCTAATATGTGTTTTAAATTAAATGCTTCAAAGCTCTGGTGGGATATAAGAGTGTTTGTTTGTAAGGGATGGTAATGACTCCTTTATTTCAGGTCTGCCGTAAACATTCGTATCTAAACACTTGCAGAGCACCTCTTCCTCTTGCAGCATAGACTATTCTGAGACACTTTCGACACAGAAGCCCCGGGGAAGGTAAATGTATCAAGAGAGCGAGAGGAACAGAGAATAGTCCAGCCCGTAGAAAATGGGATGCGTTACATGTGTAATACTTTGTGTACTGTGGAGAGACCTATCACAGCAAATCCCAAAGCGTTGAGCCAGAGCACACCGAACATGAGGGGCAAAGGGATAAAAACGGTCGGTAGATCGCAAGAGATGAACGGATGTCAGGCTTACGCATATAGTCGTAGAGATTTTTGGCTTGCGAAATGCTATTTTTACTGAACTTATTGGACAGACTTCTCTTTTTAAGTTGGTTAATTGCACAGCTACTTTCTTCAGATCTCAGATTCAACTGAAAGATTAAATCTATGGCCAACTTGATGCCACAAGTCCAGAGATATGTTGACATTGCAATTTTCGTCAGTGAAGGTGTTGAATGGGGTTTGCATGCTACTTGAATCTAAGCATACTTGTTCTTTTCTAAATCAGCAAAATAAGTTGATACTGTAAGGCACAATTAAATTCCTGTTCGTCACAGGAAGGCAACTTTTGAAATTTTTTCCGCCAAAGAGGACTTCTGTTCAGCGAAGAGTTATTCATAATGGAAACTGATGACCTGAAGAGTATATAACAACTAACTCATTTAAATCTCTGTTGAGAGTTGCAATCTTGAAAGGTGCTATATAAATGTCTTCATGATTGCATTCTTGAGTTTCAGATTTATGAACGAACAGACTGTTGAATCAGTGATTCTGTTTGACTGTTGCAGTTGATCCTTGCGATCATTCCACGAGCAATCCAGACGATACGATCGTGGCAAGGCTGACAAACAGACAGACGATGGCTTGCCACCTCAAGTTTGAAACGCCTTGCATCTTGCGAAAAAGAAGGAGACGCAGCCCTCGAGCCACTAGGAGAGTCGATGTGCAATTTGGGAATTCTGAATACACAGACTCTCATCTTACGACGAATTCAGAGTTGTCTCCTAAAAGCGATGCGCCATTTACGCCTTCCAGAGTGAGTGTAAAAACTCCGCTGTTTTCCGAGTATATGGATTCCGTTAAGTTTTCCTGAATTGTTATTAAAATTTACAATGATATTTGCAATATATCTACTTACTTTTCATTAAGTTGCTGATCTGCTCACTGTTTACCCTGAGTTTGAATTGACTTCACTTGCAACCCAAGTACTGTTTGGTGTTCAGATTCTTAATTCATATAAATACACAACATCAGATTTGTATTAGTCTGAATAATTCTAATGATTATTTGCTGAGGTGAATGTGTCCGTATGTGGTTCAGTAGTAGCACTGTCTGATTAAAAGCTTTGAATGACGCTTGTAGGTAATTGACCTACTGAATGGGGAAATAATGTGTGACTGCTTTTGAGAGAAACACACAGACAGATGACAGACAGAGAGAGACAGCTAGACAAACAGAGACAGACAAATAGAGACGGGCATACATAGAGACAAACAGCGAGAAGGCAGGCTGGCGGAAGGGGAGAGAAAGCTTGATTTCTTTTTTGAGACAGTTTCCTGTCACAGAAAAGAATTGTATATTTTAATAATAGTATTTCTGTTGATTTATGTTGTAATTGTTTGTTTAGTTTCTGAACAGCCCTCAAGTGGTGACGTCAACTCCAGTCTCAAAACCAGATCGGCCGATACCTACAGAGCCACTCTATTCCAACCTGTGGTATGAACCAAGATGCTTTTTGTGCTTTGCCATCTTGCGTGTTGTAGTATGCTCAGTGTTGCATATTGTTGTGTAAATTTTTTACTAAAGAATGAGAATATTCATTCAAGAATAACTATCGTGCCTCTTGAAGGGGAATACTCAAAAGCACTCCCAAAGTGTAAAACGAAAAAAGCATAATTTTTAGTTCAATAAAAAATGCTCGATTAGAATCCCAGAAAGCAGACATGTATTACTCCTGTGAGAGCCCATTCCAGATCTCTGAAGTCTAGATGGAAAAAGCTCATGCGAATAGAGCCAGGATTACCCCTTGTACGCAGAACAGAGAGACCTGTTTGCCTGAGTTTCCCGTAGAGCAACAGCTCTCGCAGTAGCAACACCAAGATAACATTGTTCACGGTTGTTGTTCACGGATTTTATTTATTATAAGACTTTATTCAAATGTAACTTCATTCAGAGACTATTTGCTATGACTTTGAGTCTGTGTTATTGATGTTTCATTCATCCATAACATGAAACTTCTGTGCATGTTTTTTTTATTAGTTCACCGCCCGTAAAACGACTTCTTGTGAACGAATTTGCACAGACGCCGACTCCACTCAAACCAAGAGAGCATAGTTTTATTGATGTTCTCATGGTAGGTTCACTGGTAGGTTCTTGTGGTAGGTTTTTATGGTAGGTTCTGTGGTAGGTTCTTATGGTAAGTTCAGTGTTTGATTTGCTCTGTGAAGTTACAGCATGTGAAGTGTCATAAGCATATTGGCATCTAGTGTTTTAGATATTTGTGTGTTTGATTCGTGAAATGACTGATATCCTGGATAATTAAGAATGGAAGAAGATTTGAACATATGAAATTGCTATAAAATAATTGTGTCGACGCCCATTATATTTTGGTCATTTCGTTCAACCTCTGATTTAATTTGTGCCTTTTATTACCATATTATTATTTTGACATATTATAACAGTGTTTTTAGGTGCCATAGGTGTGTGTGTGTTTTTGCAAGTGGGGTAATAAAGAAAATGCTTGATTACTTTCTAGAGGATTGCTTGAATTTATGATTGACTTGTTGTGTTGTGTTTGAGTGAATGCTAATGTGAGATGAGTGGTATATGATGAATGTTGTTTCTTTCTGTTGATTTTAAGTTCCCAGTATGTGTATGGAACGTGCTATTCTGTAGATCCACATTCATAACCAAGGTTCATGCTGTTTTGGTCTTGGTTGAATTCTTTCAACCATCATATCCTGCCCTTGTGCCCTGGAGCATTTGCTTCAGTTAGAGACCTCTTCTTGATCTTAACTGGTTGTTTCTGAAGGATTACTATTGTGAAATATGGTTTTGCCGTGAGTCGTTTACCATTCGGGCATTCCAGGTCAAATAACAAAAATTGGAATGCAATTTTGCATCATCTCAAATTTTTTAAATTAAATTTGGCTAGGCGGTAGAGCCAAATGAGAAACTTTCAAAACCAAAATGTTAGATTTTCTGGTTCGCCGTGTTTCCAATATATTGGTCATTGAACCTCGACCAGAACAGCTTGATTTATGCCAACTAGACAAGATTCAGACTGCTGTATCTCAGCTCCTGTTGCACTTAAAAATAAAAATGAAATACCAAATTAAAGCTGAGTAAGTGCTCTGTTTAGGGAAGGCAGATAGAAAGAGTTATTTCGGTCATGCCAGATCACTATGTTGATTTGACCTAGAGTGACCATTGTCTGTAGAATATTTTCCAGCAGGGTATGTGAAGACGATTGTGATGTGAATTTTCAGCCAGATGATGTGGAAGATGTTGAAGCTGATGAGGGTATCGACTTTCTCCCATTCAGCTCCTATTCTGGTCTGGACGACCTGACAGATCGGGATCCTGTTATGAAAACAGATACTGTGGACAACAGGGTAAGCCTCTGTTACATAAAGCAGAGCCATTGTAGCATATGACTGAATAAAAAGGTCATAAACCGACGTGTGTTTTGTGCCTCTCGGTTACATTTTGTCCATTTATGTACACTTGATTTTCAGTATAATCTGCTTCCCTGTTATGCGAATTATGTCAGGCAGTTGGATCTTAGATCACAAATTATGTAACTTGATGTTGAAAACCTCAGGCACCTTGAAACCTATGTACCCATACCTGGGCATGCTTCCAATAATGGATATTCAAGCAATATCTATAAGTTACCTTTAATTGTAAAGAGCATGCAGGCATTTGCTGCTATACATGGTGACTTCATGTATGCCTTGAAACACCATCTTTTAATTAATTAATTTTTATTGTATAATAAACTTTAAGCAGCAATCATGATATTTCAATAAATCGATTTTTATTTAGTACATATTTGACTGGAGTTAAATCACTTCAGTTTGGTTGTGTCATGAAGTTTACCGATAATTACCAAGCTTTGGTTTTTGTTGTTGAAGTGAATGGTCACTTATTCATTGTTTGTATGTGAACTTGTTATAGCGCCCCTTCAAGCTCTCTCTACTCAGAGGCGCTCCCGAATGCAGAGCGGACACTGCATTGGAGTTTCACGCCGAAGCGCTGAGCAATTGTGAGTGAAGGACTTGCCCAAGGTCCTTACGAGGCGAGGTGGATTCGAACCCCGAACCTTCCGGCTTCAAGGCGACGACGCCACCACTACACCACCACGCCCCACCTGTGATGGTCATGTTTGTTGATTGCATAGACCTGTCTGAAACACATCAATCTGATTGTAGGATGTTGGTGGCTGTCAGCTGACTCTTACAAAGTCGTTGGACAAACCTTGGTCAGGTTCCGATGCAGGCAACCCGTTTGTAGAATCACTCATCTCGTTAGAGACACCGGTACCTTCTCACTTGTTCTGTTGTCTTATGTGTGGTGTTTGTAAGCTGCGTTCTTGTTTTCAAACAACTTATGCTCTGGACAAATAGAGACTGAACCAGGCTTCTGGAGGGTCCTTTCTGATTGGCTCTTTATTGTTGTCCTTCTGATTTAATTATTATAAACCTGCTGAAGGTGGTCATTATGGTAATTCATTGGACTCGCAAGATATCACCAAACTGCAGAGGTTCTCTTAGCGTGTGCTGCCATGAGAGAAGAAATAGGATCTGAGGAAAGAAAGTGAAGAGGAGGATTACCAGCTGGAATTTGATAATGAGTAGATGGGGACAGCGTATTCCAAAGAGAGGGACCAATTGAGGTAATGGACCGGGACTGAGTCAGTGAGTATGTGCAGAAGGTATAGCATTGGATTTGAGGACACCTTTCTGTTAATTCCATGTTAACTTGTAACTACAAGGAATGTTTGAAATAACGTTACGACAACTCGCAATGTCTTGTTTAATTATTTAGGTCTGGATGGATGGATGGATGGATGGATGGATGGATGGATGGATGGATGGATGGATGGATGGATGGATGGATGGATGGATGGATGGATGGATAGATAGATAGATAGATAGATAGATATTTTATTTCTTGCTTGAGAATGAATCAATACTTAGTAATTAAAATGTTGATTTAAACAAATTATTTATTCACGTGGTTGATAAAGTAGATTCCATATTTATAATTTGTGATATCTTTGTATCCATTACTCTGTTGACATCTTTTAGTTTCTTGTTTGCAGAGTAAGAGTCTGATGAATGATGAGAGTCTGATGTTTTCACCGCCTTCAATTATACGTGATACCCTCCACGAAGCCTTGAATGTGGATCAGACGACCCCTTCGAGCCGTATTGGTCCCTTGCTGAAGGTGATGATTCAACCGTTGATTTCTCAGGTTAGATGGCAAGCCGTTTGCTGCGTGGAACTTTTGTTATTACTACTACTATTATATTTGTTCTATTACCCTGCCGACAGTTTGTGGTCAATGTACTGGTTTTATCTGAGTTGGCTAGTTTGTTTGTATGCGCACTTGTTATAGTGCCTCTTCCAGTCCTCAACTGCTACTCAGAGGTGCTTCCGACTGCATCGGAGTTTCACGCCAAAGCGCTGAGCAATTGCAAGTGAAGGACTTGCCCAAGGTACCTGCGCGGCGGCGTTAGGTGGATTCGAACCTCGACCCTTCTGGCTTCAAGGCAACGACTACACCACCGCGCCCCACAAGGCTACTGGGTATGAGTGGAGCAAAAGTAACTATTTGACATTCATTTGTGAATACTCTGCATACATGTGCGGTTAACTTTGATGAGACACTGCCATTCTATGAACCCCTCCAGAGGACTTGGTGGACTTGTTTAAGTTAGGAATTTTTCTCACCCCTTTCTGGTTACATTTTGCATGATCGTCTTTACTGTTTAGGCGAAAGTTGGTTGGGAGAGAGTCGCTTGTGGCCAGACGGTTACGCAAATGGAGCTCGTCAAGCAAGCGAAGGAATTGCTCGACGACAGCAAAGTCTACATTCGCCCTCGTTCTTTGCAACTCTGATCTCCTGACGACCACGACTACGTTTGCTGCATCCATCGGTTCTAAGGCGAATATTTTGTCCCTTGCTGCAAACTTTAAGGATTGCAACTGTTGCACTTTTATTCTTAAGCAATTTGGTTCAGTGCTCAACCGAGATCGATCGTCTGTACGTTTGATTTTGTTGAAACCTACGCTATTTATGATTGGCTGTCTGTTACGGTTTGATTTTCTGTTTGTCCGTGTGCATTAATTTTACTGAATCTGTTGGGAGAGCTGTTTGTAAGAGTGGATTTCATATTCCTTTCATCGTAAATTTCCTTTGTGTTTCATCATTACTCTTGGATCGTGGTTTGGTTTCTGTATAACCATGAACCAATTTCCAAAGTTAAGGAACGGGGAAAGTGGTTAATTCTTGAAACCGGTTCTTTTAATATGTTTTGCAAGATAGGAAATGCACATGCATACATGTAGTAATTCTACTGAATGGTTTTGGTTACGAATATGTACTTGCTTTGGTCACATCATGTGGTGCAGTGTCAGCAGTTGAGTTCCTGTGTTGATATTTTTGTACAGTTGACTTTTGTACTAATTTTTAGGACAATTTGCAAATTGTCGATGTACATAAAGTGTATGTGTGACGATGATTATGGTGTTCAAAGCAGTTTTTGTCGGGTTTGTTTTGTGACGAGAAATTCGCTGAATCGTAAAACCTAGTCTTTTGTTTGTGTGACATTGTTTAGTGAAAATGAAGAAATTGTATAATTCTGCACATAGGAATAATCGTGTGAATTTTGGTTAAATTCACTGTTAGGTTAGGGTTGATGTTGTTTCCAAAGTTTTTTTTTATCCGGCTTCTACAAACTGTTGTGTAGCTCTACTCCTTCAGTCTTTGACCAATCATGATTGACAATCTGGTAACCATGACTTCAGTTTCCATAGTTACACGAGACGGCGTATTCTGATAGAACGACAATCGGCAAGTGTAAGAATTATGTAATGGAATCGTTTAATGATTAGTAAGTGGCCACTGGCAGTTTACTAAAGTTTGTGAAGCTAATTGCCAAGGCAAAGTTTATTTCAGTTTATTTTACTGATGTCCATCAGGGAAAGAGTTGCTCTCTTATATCTTCAGTCATGTTTGACAGTTGCTTGTTTGGTTTTAGCTGTTAGAATTTCAAAATTGGTTTCATTCTTGTATTTGGTGTTAGTTATTGTATTTATGATGGCACCTTTCCTTTGTCTGGTTTATTTCATCTATGCTGTGCTATTTCCTTTTTGTTTTGATATTATTTAAAAAAATGCTCCGATACTTGGCCTGAACTTAGCAACAGAAAGCCAGTGATGAACAGAATGGATTTCAATTGCTAATTAAATAACGGCAATAAAATCCCAGGAAGTTAATGTGAAAACACCTCTGGATAGATGCGTGACTGTGAACTTTGTAAACTGTAGTCAATTACAGTGTTTAAATTCAGTCCTCTTGCTTCAGTGTTATCACTATTAACCTATGTTGTGGCTGTCTCCCTTATGGATATATACCTAGACTAGAATTTTTCTTTGTGAAAGTTTTTGGTTGTTGAACTTTGATATTGAAATTCTCCTCATGTATATGTTTGTTCATTAGTCTTCTGTAGTTTAATTCTTTACTTAAGACTTTTCTGTTTTTTAAGTTGCTTATCCACTTGTATGCTGTCTCTGCGTTAGCAAGCTGAATTTCTGAACGTTTAACCTGCTGCAAGGCAGTAGCCAGGATTTTATTTGTTTACTCAACCGTAAGCAAGTCCTCAAGCAAACGAAGCAACTGACTAATGGTTTTGGAGAAGCGAGCTCTGATAGCGGGTTCTTGGTGGCCAATATATTACACGCTATGTTTCTTATATATCATGTGCTAGTAAATGCATTATTTCATTTTTAAATTATTTCATTGGGGCGGGCGGGTTCAAACACCCCTAGCTACGGCCTTGACTTGTTGTATGGCTTGGTGTTGACATGCCATCAGTTGTGTCTTATATGTTAGGCACAGGCCCTATGGAAGTGCTTAGTTAATAATAATAATAATAAAGTTTCTGATCAAGGTACAATGCATTTGGTTTACATTTATTTGAAGTACAGTGTTTGCAACTTTTCGGTGGCGGTTTAAAGCAAAATGCGTCTTCCAAACATCTTATAGATGATGTCACAGCTTGTGGTGCAGTTTGACTATTGCCTTAGTTGATAAATCTGTTTGATATATAATGCTGTGGTTTAATTTTGCCACAGAGGAAAGATTCCATCTAAGCATTTGAATGATTGTCAATCAGGTTTCTGTATCTATCAGTGTGTGTGTGCGCATGCATCTGTGTTGGTTTGAAAATTTATTTGCGTGCCATTTTTTTATTGGCTTGTTTGTTGCCAACAAGTGGATGGTTTCTGGAACTGATTATGACTAATTTTTTGGCTGCTTTCCGTTGTTCCCAAAGTTCAGGTCTTAATAACGTTTAGTCCTGAGAGAGAATCGATAACTTTTTTCCGAGACGAAAGAATCTGACCATTGGCTTTGGAAATTTAACGGCATTGTTCTGAAACTATGATTATTTATTTGGCTTTGTTTTCGCATCAGCGTGGCTGTCCTTGCATCGTGGGATGTTAATAGGAGTGTGGCTGGAAGTTTTCTTGTTTTTACATAAATCTCGTGAGTTTTGTTTGCTTTTTAGGGTTTATTTATGTTAAATGTTGTGTTAAATCATCTTTGTTAGACCCTCCTCCATCAATAGCAATATATTTATGATTTAGTAGCGATTTTGTTTCTGTTCATGCTTTGCACAATTGGCGACACAATTAGTTTGGCCTAATTGTGCTTTTACCTGTACTGATTATGTGCTTGTCTTAGTATTTGCTGCACCTCTCTTATAAACTGTAGTTACGTGTACTTGTTGATTTATTCTAGCGTACATGATTCACGATAGGTAACAGTATAATTTTATCATCAATGATTAAAAGTAACTTGCAGGAGCACCGCTTAAACTGACTTTAGACGTACCTTGCTTGGAGTTGTTCTGTGTAAAACCTCGTCTGTGACTTGCGCACTGTGGAATTGTGTATATCAATCCAACCTCGTTTCGTTATAAAGGCATGTTCAATTGCTTGAGAGTTTTTTAACAGCAAATGTGTATGCTGTCTTGTTGATTCCTGAAGCATGAGCTTTTGAAGCGATGTCTGGTGGCAGTAAACACGAGTGTGGCTATTAATGATTGTCATTTACTACTGTCTGTCATAAACAACATAGTGTATGCAATTTGTGGCAGTTGAAGACTAAGCATTCGTCAGTCTCGAAACTCAACTTCTGAGACTGAACTAAAATTCATAGTGTTGTCTTGACATTTCTTTAGACGTAGAGGGACATAAGACATTTTTATGATCCCACTGATATGCAGTGGCGCAACCAGGGGGGTGCTGGGGGGTGCTTGAGCACCCCCGAGGGCTAAAAGGGTGACCCACGCAATTTTTCCAAATCCGATGAGTTTTTTGTGGGTGGGGTGGGGGGGGGGTAGGGGTCTTTCGGTTTTTCAGTCTTTCAGATTACACAATCAAACAAGTTCCTTCATTCTTCTGTATTATAATTTTAGTCAAATTCATGGTTCATAAAGCACTTGATTTTAGTGTTTAGCTGGTCTACCTGAGTCTGTCTGGGTCTCGAGGATTTGCCTATCTTGTGCCTTTACATTACAGTATCTCACAAAATTAATTTTATGATTATATGTTACGACTTAATTGATAGTACCGTGTGTGCAATTTTTTGCAAAATTTGACAAAATGATAGTAGTTTTTAGTTGCTGTTTATTATATTGTATTACATAAACTGCCATATTATACCATGATCTTATTTTCTACTATATAATTATAATTTTATTATTTATTATTATAATATAATTATGATAGGCTACTATCATTATCAATTTATCATAAAATTATTATAATGTGCATAACGTATACGGTACTGTTATTGGCGGATATTTAGGGCGATAGGGGAGACCTAAGTATTTGTTAGGCAACAGTCTGAAGTCTTAAACCCCAAAGTTTGTGGTGAGGGGACGGAGAGGCTTATATCCCCCAAGATGTCATAAATATTTCATAAATATTATTAAAAAATTATGCAATGTTATCCACTGTTTATCCATAATGAACAATTTGGTTAAGACGACAGCCTAAAACGCTGTCGGTACAGTGTGTGTAAATTTAAAAAAAACAATTCTTAGACGATGGGAGGGGCATTTATTGAAATCTTATATCACATCTCTGAGCACTAAAATCATGAGTTATTTTATAAAAATGACAGCTTTAAAAGTCACGGTGCACTGTGCATTGGGCAAACCCCAAAATTGTTAGGTTATTGTGAGGCAACACTCTGAAATTTTAAATTAAAATCTATGACTAGCTATCAGCATTGAAAATTAGCAATTTTATTAAGATGACAGCTTAAAAACCTACCATTACAGTCTGGAAATTAAAAACTAAAACAATGGAGAGAGGCATTGAAATCTTACACTATGTCTTTCAGTAATGAGATCATGATAAATTTTGCTAAAATGACACCCTAAAATGATACCACGTGCAGTATGAAAATAAAAAATTCTATGTGGGGTAGGAGGCACATCCTCCTGAACAAACCTATTCCTCTGCTAGACCTATGTTGAAATCTCTTTTTCTATCAGCACGGAAGTAATAGAGTTATTTTGCTAAGTTGACATCTTAGAATGGTGCCATAATAAACGTGGAAAATCAGAATATTTTTATAATTGTGAGTATATTCATTAAAGTTCAGACCACTCTAGTCAGCAATGAAATAGCAATTTTGCTTTAGATGACAACTTAAAATGCTGTCATTACTGTGTGGAAATTATTTTCTGATGTCGAGGGGCACATCCCCTCCATGGGCGGAGTTTGGTTTCCGTTTTTGGAGGGGCTAAAACCTTTATGGGGGGAGGGCTAAGCCCGGTAAAAGATACCATTTACACGGTAAAAAAATGAATCTGGTCTTCTTGGGAGGGCTTAGCCCCCCTAGCCCCTGATAAACTCCGCCCATGATCCCCTCTCAAAGCCCCTGCCCTCTCGGCGCCACGTGCTTCGGAGATTTTCCGTCGAATGCTCGCCTTTCCTTAGAAACCTTGATTCCCAGAGAAGGGACTAGAAAAAAACACAGGTTATTGAGGTCTTGAGGAAGGGCTAAATTAAACACTGGTTATTAATTCTGCCACTCGCGGGCAGAGAAGGGCTAAGGCCCTTTGTTCTATCTGAACAAATGGGAAAAGACATTATTTTTGTAAGTCCTAAACCGTGTTTATCAGAAGTTTTCATGACTTTATCGCTCATAAATACAGATGGCAAACAAGCGCCTGAAACGCGCTCTAGCTGATGCCAAAAGTAAAAATTGCGTTAATTGGTTTCTGGGGCTCCGCCCCAGACCCCGCTGGGAGACCTTACGACGCTCCCTCAGACCCCCTAGTCGGCATTGGCTTCGTGCCTTCGGTGCTTAAAATAATCGTTCTGAGCACCCCCCAGGAAAATTTTCTGGTTGCGCCCCTGCTGATATGTACTTAACTAACTAGTAACTACTACTGATTATGAGCTCAATCGTCAGAAAGTGAATCCTCGTGATGATTTGTCAAGAGTGCATTGTGGGAGCAATAGTCCAGTCCAGTCCTGTTGAGCAGGGACCTAAAATTAATTGTCATTTAGGAATGCGACAAGATGGTCAGTATGCTAGCAAATAACCACAGGGTAGACCTTTGTGACGGTCTCTTACTAGATATCATAAATTTTGTGGTGATGAGAGGAGGGATCTAAAATCGTCCTAAATTACGTGACGTCATTTATGGACGGTCCACCTAGTCCTATGCTGAATCTGTATAGAGCGCTACACAATTCTCATATGCATTCAGTCGAAACTCTTTAGCAGGGTGAATATTTAACCTTTTAAGTTAGGCAAGTCTTTAAATCGAAAATTAAGACAGTTTTAGAGAATCTGAATTAGAAATTAGATTCGATGAAGAAAGATATAGGTTCTATGGTTTCACGTTGCTAAATTCGTTTAAAGTCTTTCCGATTGATTTCAGGACGTCCGCACATACTAAGGACAATTGCTTAACATACTATTGGTGGATGAGGCAGCCCCTCAATGCGGAACACCCTTCCGCGTCACGTCACTAAGCATTTCCGGACATATACCCTAACGATGTCCGTGGGAACTTGCATGCCGTTATAGTTCATCCACTGCAACAGCGCAGAGCATGTGAGACGGTTTGTGTGCCGGTATGTGTATTATTTTTCTAGCCTAACATTTTGAAGAAGAAAGAAAGATTACCGTAAGCGCGATCTGTATACCGCGATTTTCATGTTGGTTACGCCCACGAGGTTGGTTGATCCCATCGTGACCGTAAACTGGAACAAAGCCATCCAACGGAATTTCGAAGTATAGTCGAGGCCTGCTGCGGCGTGACATGGCATCCCAGTGACTTGTCGCTGAGATGGTCTGCCACACTTTGATCATTGAGCTCTAGAAGTTCGCAGACTCATCAGGCCATCCTCAGACGGAGTAAGTAGATGTAAGCCAAACCGAAGTTAATGTTTCCGCTCTGAAGCGAGCGTTTATTTATATGCATCTGCTGGGGCGGCAGTTGACTGCTTCAAACACATTGCATTGGTCCAACTACAGCAAGCTACGTTGTTGTCTTTGAGCGCCTCTGCGTGATTGGTGTGCACCGTGAGGTGCTATATAAATTCATAGAATACAATACGGTTTGGAATTCTATTTGTATAGGATTTGCCGTTTCCATGGTAATTAATTAGCCAAGATTCACAAAGTAACATCGATATCTCTGCCCACTGGGAACAAATTTGGTTGCACTGCATGGCATCATGACGTCATAATATGTATACGTAGACTTTTTGTATCAACACACAGATTTTGATCTTTTCTTAAATAATCTTTCTGGCGGTCTGCGAGCTTCCAAAACCCCTCACTAGGCCTATACAACGCACACAGCTAATACGGCGCTCCTATTGGCTGGAAATAATCGATTGTAATACCAACTGCAGCGTCCTTCATCGGTAGTTATAAGCAGAGCCCTGCGCCGACATGTTAGTGTCGGCGGCGGCGCGCCGGTCATTTTTGGTCGGCGGCGGCGGCGCGCCGACAAACAAAAATCGGCGGCGCCCTCAAAATGTCGGCGGCGCAGCGCGGCGTCGTGGAATTACTGCTCCAGCGTCGCATAATTATTTTGAATGTTGCTGCACAAGAACCCTATATTATCAAGATAAGCGTGTTCAGCCATTATTTTGGCAATTATCTTGTCTTTAGTCAGCATTGATTAGAAACAATTATTCCCTGAATCAACGTTCAATTACAAAACTCTGCAAAGGCTTGATTAAGAAAAACACATGACAACGTTTTCAAATTCAGGCCGCCAGCTTACGTAACCTACTAATAACACTTAAAGGACTGTTTGCGCTACCTGCCTATTTTACTCTTGAACTGCCTTATGACCCGTCAGAAATTATAGAGGCCCATATTTCTTGACGCGAGCTGCTGAAATTGTATATCTGCATGCAAGCAAACATGCATACATACATACATACACACATACATGCATGCATAAATACATACATAGATTATATGCACACATGCATGCATGCATTCATACATACATGCATACATACATACATACATACATACATACATACATACATACATACATACATTCATACATACATGCACGCATAGATACACACGTACTGTGTTTGCGTAGAAATATTTATCTACCACAAAGTGGGAGTTATCATGCAATCTTATCAACAGATGAGGAGGGTTCATGCAGTTTTTTAAATTTTCCCTTGTCAACGCCCACTGAGTAGTAAACTTGACCAGAATTCACCACCCTTTTGATTTTCGGCCAATAATCCGAACGACTTCCACGCGAAACTCTTAGCATCTTCTTTAAATTCAATAATTGCTATGTACAAGTCTTTCGATCTAAGCAGGCCAAGTCACCTAAGTTACACTTGTTTTGTGCGAAAATGTTTTTATTTTCCTAATCTGATCCCATTTATGATACGTTGCTCAAATTGTTGACAAAATAAGATCTATTGTCCAATTGCCTAACATTACTCCACTGTGCATATAGACAAGCCTATTAATGTTCGAAAGCTTAATTAATCACCAATTTCACATAGGTCACGTACAGCGTAGGAGTTTAGACACGACCAATCGCCTGCATAAAATTGCAGAGCGCCACCTGTTTGCAACATAATAGTAACGTGTATAATAATACTAGAGGGCAGACGGTTCTGTTCCATCCCAGCGGACTCTCAGGAAGGAACGCACACACAGCATAGCATTCACTTAGGCATACCTGGAGTTCTTTTTACCTTTGTTGATGTCATAATTGAAATCAAATCACAAAATCCTCAAAAGTTTAAACGTTAAGCGCACTGTTCGAAAAGTCCAAACGAATAGGTAGCATAATAGGTTTCATAGCATTGATGCAAAAACGGTGTTGCCAGGAAAAATCAAAGTATATAAGAAAAAGATTATATTTTCATTGTCGCAGCAATTTTTCATGCAACAGATGAAAATGCAGCGAAAAGAAATAACCGAATCCACGTGGCATCGGCGCCGCGCCGACAAATTTTCGGCGGCGTCGGCGTCGGCGCGCCGACTCAAAAAATCGGCGGCGGCGGCGCCCACAAAGTGTCGGCGGCGGCGGCGCGGCGCGGCCGGCGCAGGGCTCTGGTTATAAGCCTAGATCGAGATAGTCTGTCACCTTGTGATCGACAAAGTCCGAATCTCTCCATCGACCCCATTCGACCTTTTGCCGTTCACTGAGCGCAACAGACCATCCTTCCTACAACCCCCACTTACACGGGTCCCCAAGTACAGCCGCAAACATATAAGCCGCTTATTGTGACACAATTAATTACGCACGAGACCCTAGGCCTTTTATAGGCCCCGGAGCACGTGATTTCAGTTCCAAATGACCCCTGCAGGAGTCGTGACGGCTGCTTCGTCCATCGTACAGACTACATCCGGGTAATCAATCGGAAGACTTACAATAATTTATTGCTTAAACTGTGTCTGAAGCTTTGGAGTTCGATGCAATCAGCTGGGGCTGAACTCGGAGCTTTTGAGGTGAGTAGCCTACACGCTCTACCTTTCAGCAAAACATTTCTGACGGCCTTAGCATTGGTCTGGGAAAAGGTAGCCTATAATTATACACTTTGAAGGAATTTCGTCGCTGAAATGAGTAACCATAAGCGACTTTTAAAAAAGGTCGTCAGCTATTTCGGCAGAGAAATATTTTCAAGAAATTTTAACCAGATGACTAAAAAAAGATCAGATTTTTCGGTCAAAGATCAACGAAATTTTTCCCTCTGACTCAAAGGTAAAAAATGTTTGGCCCTCCTTCGGAAATTTCTGTATCCGTCCCTGATTGGAGCCACGGTTGATAGCGTGTCGTGTTTCATCATTATGCAATAATGAACCTATTTAATCAATAAAACGAAATTCAATCATTCAGTCTATTATCACTCCTACGTACTAAACGCGACTTCTACTTACTTATTTAAATTGATTGAATATTTTATGTAAGAACAAAGCGATCGGCGTAGGATACGTTCGATATTTTATCATTTTTATGTCCGTGCAACCGCAACATTAACTTAACAACAACAACAATTGTCGCCTACGACTGGTTCGTAATTTTAAAATAATTTTTTTTGCTTTTTTGAATTACTTATGATGCCTGTTATGTCCAACTATAGATGTAAACAAATGTGAATGGTAGATTTGAGTTTTTATGTCACGATTCCAGTATATTAGCAGATTCTCGTGGGAATTTTCAAGAGATGAAGATTGACCTAGTATATGACCTCACAGTAAAATTGTGAGGACCTATTGTATTGTATATTAAAATCCTGTCAAAAGCACAGAGATTAAGTGGAAAACATGCTTGCCTACTTATAAGTGAAAGCTGGGGCCCTGCAATTTATCTGTTGCAGAATATTGCTGTGACACCATGAATAAAAATTTATTGCTTGATTGATTGATTGATTCCATAATGAGCTTGTGTACTGCATCTTCGTCATATGTGGTGTGGTCATTGTTTGACCATTATCATACAAAGTTAAATTGTATAGTTAATTTTAAAACCTGTTATTTAGCTCTGCTATGTGCTATTTAGCCCAAAGGTTGGATGTTGTGTGTTACCAAACTCTGTTATTCAGCCAACACATTAACTATTCTGGTATTAAGCCAGCACATTGAATAAGTTTGAATGTCTGCCACTTATAAACGTATTAGATGTCATTCCCATTTTTGACCCATTTTGTGTAGCTAATGCCTTCTGGTCTCCTACCCTCTTTACTACTGCAACTTGCCGCCTAAGCATTTCCTAAGTTAAAGAATATGGTCTCAAATACATGTGATTATGAGGGTCTGACCCGTCCATTTTATTGCTTTTGATAAACTGAGTGATGAACATTTTATTTATAGATTATCTTGCAAGACCGCAAAATTGAAAACAAAAAAATCGCAAAATGGCAGAAGAAACTGACAAGCATGTGTACAGAGAAGTTGCGAATCTGCCAGACTTTTCTGACTTGAATAACAAAGTTAAAGCACTCGTAAAGTCAAGTTCCTGGTTCGAACGGTTTGGTTACGACTGGATTCAGTTTACACTGGCCATACTATGTCTTCCGTTTGGCCTGGTTGCGTTGCGTAACGAAGACTTAAAGACCCAGGTTTTCGGCATGTTCCTCCTTACCTGTTACCATACCTGCCTGACTACCCGGGCGGGTCATTTGGCCTCACACGGGGCACTCGGTCATTCCCCAGGCTGGAACTACGTTTGGCACGTGACATTCGGCGAGTTCATGGGCGCATTTTCCACGAAGTGCGCCCACGACATCCACATAAAGTACCACCATCCGCACACAAATATTATCGGTCTTGGCGATTCGAGCACCTGGAAGGCGCCGTTTCTATCATCCTATGTGTACATGTTCCTCGGACCGTTCAGCGTTCCGGTGCTTGCCCCGATTGTGTCCATGCGTTTGCTCATAGAAGGTTCCGGGTGGAACGATCTGGCAATTTTCGTAGTCCGTGCGTTTTCCGGCATGGTATGTCACCTGCTCTTGCTCATGTACGTATCCAACCTCTCGTTTCTTGGCGCCGTTTGCGTGCTGTACCTCTACCGTGCGGGTCTTTCCATTCCATACATCCATATCAACATCTTCCAGCACATTGGTCTGCCGATGTACTCGCCAAAGGACCGACCTGCAAGGATCTACCAGATGGCCAGCGGCTGCCTCAACCTCGGACGAAACGTCCTGCTGGACTTCGTCTTCGGCCACTCCCTCGTCAACTGCCACATCGAGCACCACTTGTTTCCCCGACTGTCCGACAACATGTGTCTCAAAGTGAAGCCGGTCGTTCGAGCCTTCCTGACTGAGAACGGACTTCCGTACCGTGAGGAGTCGTATTCGTCTAGACTGGTCACGTTCCTGGAGGATTACGAGACACTGATGGTCAACGCGCCGCCGATCACTCATCTGGTCGGATTACAATAGGCATTGTTTTCGGACGACCATGCAAGGCGTTGTTGAAGTCAGACAGGAACAAGTGAAACCGGTGTTAAAGGTTATGCAAACCGTCATTCGAGTGAAAAGACCTGGAAGTTTCGTGTAATTTAAGTAGTTTCTAGTCAACTGTGCCCGTTTGGTTTTGCAGGCTGTTGGTAAGATAAAAAGTAGAATAAGATGTTTGATTATTACATTTTTTCAGTAGACTTTACCATGACGACATGACGCTTGTATTTTGTGCAGGTTATTGCAGATTTGACTTGCTCCTTATTATTTGCGTAATATTATGCGGCAATACTATTATTAAGTACTTCCATCTGTTAACTACTTAGATGAGCTCTTGGTTCTTTTCCACACAGCCGTAAGATTTGTTTATTGTGCTTCCCTTTGTATTTCAACTTGTGGCCAAGTCTTTTGATACTTTATCCTCCAAGCTCAATATCTGACCTATAGATGTCAGAAAGGTAGTACCATGGAGTTTATTGTCAGCTTGGTTTTCACAGAGACCAAAGGTCAGAAGAGGTTAATTCAGCCAATAAGCCAGCCTTTGTTAGCCCAACATGTACTTTAATGATGCGATGATATCGATTAATGTACTGAGTTGATATTAATAGGTGAAGATATGATTTAGTATGAAGTTTTAACTACTGCTTTTGCGTGTGTGTGGCTCATGGACAGAACACTTCAGCGGACGATGTACATTGTGTGGTAGCGTAAAATCTGGTGTAAGTTCAGACAGTGCATTGGTAAATGGTTAAGTAAAGATTTTTGATGTTTCTGGAATAACCACTGTCTACCTATATATTGCTAATTAGCAGTAAAGGTTTACTTGGTATTTTAACTATTTGTTTGGTTAAATCTTATGGAATATAAGCTTCATTTCTTAATTTTCTTATTTTAGAGCACTTGAGCTTAAAAGGTGTTTGTTGTCTTGTTAACTTGTCAAAACAATTGTCAACTTTTCTCGTGATATTCCTGAAATGTTGTGCCAAATAAAATTGTTCTGTTTGAATTTCTATAATTTTCTTGTTTTGTTATATTGTCATTGTATTTGATGACATCATAGATTGTATATCCTGTTTTGAATTACTTAAATGTATCTTTCCAACATTCTTCATTTACATCTAGTGGCAGACCTTTACTTAATTTTCCAGGTATGCTAAGAGTTGATTTTTTTTACAGTGTACATTTTCCATTTATTGGCCTCAGTTAACTAGAACAATGCAATGTTATATGGGTAATATGGTAGAACTAGTGATTAGACTAGCCTGTTGCTGAAGGGGGTGTTCTGTACACTTGATGCTAATATTATAATCGGCCCTTGAGGAAGCGATGAAAACCATGTAAATAAATGTAGTATTGTAGGTGGAAAGTTTTTTATTAATTGTAATTGTGTTGTATAAATTATACTCAAGTACCGGTTCTAGGAAGTAATGATTATTGACTGCAGACAATGTTGTGCTAGGACTCTGATTAGGGAAAATGTGGAGTTTATCTCTTACGTCATCGTATGCATGTTAGGATTATTGCATTCTGCGTGGCAAATGACTGCTTTGTAATGCCAACCTGCTTTGGTGATTCAGGCGACTTTTAAAACTGTGTGTGTGTGTGTGAATATGAAGTTTCACTGAAACTGAATTTATCAGTGTGATGACAAGGGCCTTGTTGGTGATCACTTGGGTTTTAGTTAACTTATAGAATAAAAATTAGAATGTTCAAAGGCATATATCATCATTTGTACTCAGCTATCATTTATATTTGCATTTGGGAGTTTTTGATTTTATTTTTTGGTCATTAATAAACTTCTTGTTTTGTTTTTATGTTGATATTTATTTGCCATTAATGCACCTTTATGTATATATATATTGGATGAACTTTTTATGTAGTGCATCCTCATTTAAACAGCTGCCATAAATGTTTTTCTGGATTGGTAAATACTGTGTTCGAATTAACATACCGGTGTACAAATTTGTTTGCATAAACTTACATGCGTAATTTTTGTGTACTTTCTGTTGAAATAAATCAATTTTGATGCACTCTTGTTTATGTGCAGAAATGTATGTGATTAAATATGATTCATCTGCAGAGGTAATTTTATGCGTACGTTGATTTTTCATGCACACTATCAGATCTGTGAAATGTTGGAAATGCAACTGGCATTCAGGTAATGGTGACCATGAGAGGGCAAAAATGAGGAGGGACTAGTGTTTAATCTTCTTTGTGGGGGGTTCAGGTTTGGGGGTGGGGGCGTGAAAAAGCCGTTTGGGCGGAGGGCAACCGCAGAGCCCAGACACTGACAGCATCCTGTGACATATCAATTTGGGTTACTTTCAGTGCTTAAAGTGTGGACAAAATAAGTGCCTGGAAGCCCCTTACCTTTCCAAAAGAAGTGCCTGGACGCCCCTTGCCTTTCCAGTCAGTGCTGGCCAATAAGTGGCAAGATGGCGCTCAGATTTTAAAATAAGTGCATGCGTCCATGACCGTCCAGGCACACTTTAAGCCATGGTTACTTTAGAATCTTATGACTTTTTATTCTTTGTGACACATTTTCTGAGAAACATACGAATTCCACTTGTGAGTTCGCTACCTCGTACTTTTATATCTGATGACCTTTTTTCCTTTTACTACATTGATTCTGTGCTCTCGAATTATTGCATCACCGAAATTTTACATACCTACATTTACCTAAGTTTCTGGGTGGGGGATATGTAACATGTTGTGTTTTTTTGGGAGGGGGAATGTTACATTAATATGCATTGAACAACAGCCCATGACTTTTTGGTGGGGAATGTCATTCCTGGGGGGGACTGCTCCCACCCCTCGGACGTCTAGATTAAACACTGCGGTGGGACGATCTGAGTCTTGAAGAAGTCTCCACAGATGGAAAGAGGAAACGGTGGTAAGGATGGGCCATGCATTTCGAGCAACTGCATTTCTTTGCCTGTGCAGTGTACAGTAGACTTCTGATGAAATTTACTGCGTCTCTCGTTGGTCGTTTACCTAGTCGTAAATCGACGTTTTCAAGACTCGTCCTTTGATCGGGTGTGGCCAATTCACCCCCACCCCACCCCGCCCGGTTCGCCCAAACCACCCTCTCCTATCTGCTCTTCGACCTAACGACCTCTGACCCCCCCCCCTTGGAGCATGCGCACTCCTTTTAGCGGCTTTCATCAGCTTCAACCGTCACCTGTAACTACACCTTCGCCACATCATCGTCGATTGCATTTCGACGGCGCAGATATTCTGAGCACGTCACTGGAAACGTCGAGAAATCTGTGATCAGGTTTTATTATTTTATACGTCCGAGCACACGGGGCAAAAGACCTTAGCAGCAAGGAATCTTATATGGGTCTCGTGTGCCCTGCCATGCATGCTCAATCTTCATCTCTCTCCATATAAAAGCTGAGTTGGACATAAATTCTCTTCCTTGCCTCAAAAAGTAACTCAAAACTTAAAATTTCTCTGTGGCGTTCAAGCAGGGTTTAAAGTGGGTGGGAACGGCGTTCCCACTGCTCTCGAATTTCTTGGCATGCGTTCCCACTGCTCACCATGCTTGAAACCCTTTAAACATGGGCGTTCCCAATAAAACCACATCAGCTAGCGTTCCCACTGCTCACTGTTGGCGTTCCCACTGCTCACCCAGACCACTTTAACCACTGCGTTCAAGCACTTTGATATCTGACTACATATCTTACTCTGTCAGCTGACTGGACCTAGGTCTATATCTAGCCTCAGATTCTTAATATGGCTCTCCGGAACTTGACCCCTGCCCATCGACCTTTTTAATTGAGCGCCTGTGAATAAGTTGGATCCCGTGACTTAGCTTTTGTGGACTTTTTAGAAGTTCCAAGTTTACGATTATGATTTCTGTGCGACCTTGCGAGCTTTAAGCCTACCTACTCATTGAGGCCTATTGACCATAGTATTGATCCTTACCATAGTGCAGCGGTTCCCAACCCATGGCCCGCGGGCCAAAAGTGGCCCGCCTGGCCTACCTAAATGGCCCGCAGCATCTCAATGAATTAAGAAAAATATCTGTAAAAATTGACAATTTGGACATGATGGAATATGTAATTCTTTTCTATTACAAATTATTGTATTTGGACGTTAATAAATCGCATCAAACCTTCTATTTTGATTCAATTATAACAATTTTATACGCCTTTAGTTAATTAAATTTTAGCCTTGTGGGAAATTGTGGCCCCCTAATGTCCTTCAACTAAGAAAAAGTGGCCCTCGTGTCCTCCAACTTAGAAAAAGTGGCCCGACAGTCAAAAAAGGTTGGGAACCACTGCCATAGTGGTATATAGCCTAGTATGCCTATAGTTTCAGTGTAACAGCGCTGTGATTAGCATATAACAAAGATTACGAGGGTTGCCCTCCTTTTTTATATCCAGGCTTGGGATTAGCACTGTCGTAATGAGAACAGTGACGGGGTTTATTCGTACAAATCGTTTTAACCAGTGGCGCGTTTGGAGAGCCGCGTTTAACTTAAGTAAGCTTCCTGCACTGCATGATCCTTCGTCGACTGTCCAGAGGTCACTCCACCATGTTTAGTTCTATTCTAGCATTAAGACTGCAGTCCTATTTAGCTGGGGTTGGGTCAAGAGCGCCTCTGAGTCCGTAGTCTTGAAGGGGCGCTATATTAATTTTGGAGTGCGGTGGCCGGTGTGGTGGGTATGTTCGTCGCCTTGCAACCGAAGGGTTGCAGGTTTGAATCCACCTCAAGCCGCCGCGTAGGGACCTTGCATAGGCAAGTCCTTCACTCGTAGAGTCGTAGTTGCTCAGCGCTTCGGCGTGAAACTCCGATTCAGTGTCCGCGCTGTAGTCGGGAGCGCTTATGAGTAGATTTTCTTGAAGGGGCGCTATTGCAAGCTCACATACATACATTAATGCTTTTAATAAGTAAATAAAAGGCCAGCCATTATTTGCCTTTAACTCACTAGTAAATATATATTATTTGTTTTTAATCACGATTCTTACTGACTACAATATGGGGCCCTGCAACACAACTCCCCCTTCCTCGTCTGTCATTCACGTCTGAAGTACCTTAACCCTGTAGGTAGGCCTAATGGTAGGCCTAATGGTAGGCCTAATTCCCAAACTTCTAAAGCGCCACTCGAACACTGTCTTGAGTCGAAGGGTCACTCTGTCCGGTTCCATAAAATGATGCAATGGATAGGAGGGGTGTTGCCTGGAAAAAAATTCGGAAGGGTTTCTCCAATGAACATGGTTACAATAAGAGAGTAGGCCTATACAGAATTAGTTATGGAGTTGGACTTTGTGCATGGTGACCTATTAATAGGCTATTGTAAAATTTTAGATCTGATGAAGATCGAATAAGATTATAGATTTATAGAAAGTTTGGAAATTATTAATTAGTTATATCGTGGGCTGAGGGCTGCAGCCTAGTAGTGAAATTAAAGGTGAGCACTCAGCACACGCTACGCTTGAGAAAAAAGCGACTTTTTCCGTTTTTGAAGCCGCCGAATTATTTTCTGATTAGCCTACATTTTTTAGTCATCGATTTTGCTGATGACCTTGTTTAGCCCAGCAGATTTTTTGCCTCGTAAATTATAATGCAATTACCGCGGCACAAGACAATCGCTAATTTCACCATTTTCACCTTTATTTTCATGTGTGCGCGATCTTCTGCTGTTTCCCTGTCAGTTTTATTTTTCTCACTTGTTTATCTTTGGGCCTATTCTTTGTGGGATAAGTAGGGCTACACGCTGTATACCCGCATATAGCGGTACCCTCCTTTTCGGACCTATAGGTGCACGATGCCAAATATTTTTTTGGTGAGTAGGCCTTTACGCTGTATACCCGCGTATAGCCTACCCTCGTGTACAGCCCTACTCGTGTGGCCCGTGTGGGGAGGGCAATTAAACCCTTTAACCCCGCCTTTCATAAATACGTCCATGATCGATGGTGACAGCCGCCCTCGGCATCCATTTGCGTCTGCAGTTCTAGGATTCCATCGCTTTTGACGATGCATTACGACACGAAAGCATTATTTTGATGTCGATTGGAAAATCTGTTACAGTTCCCACTGTTTGTTGGCACGTTGGTACGTGTTCTGCATGCGCTCTCGACAGTGAGACCACGATCATGGGGCGGAGTTTGGTTTCCGTTCTTGGAGGGGTTTCTTGGGGGGGGGGCTAAGCCGGGGAAAAGAAACCATTTAGGCTACAGGGTAAAAAAGATGAATCTGGGTCTTCTTGGGGGAGGGCTTAGCTCCCCCTAGCCCCTGATAAACTCCGCCCATGGCCACGGTGCGTCGGGGGGGGGGGCAGAGGAGAATCGCCGTGGAGGTTGTACTTGTAGGTGTTCAACCCCTAGTCTTTCTTAGGATTCAATAGTAGACCTTAAGTCTTCATTGCACACCTTCCCTCCACTCCGGTAACAGAAAGAATGATAACCCCGGACAATTACCTCCGGACAATTACCCCCCTCCCCGAACAATAACTCCCGGACAGTACCAGTACCCACAGTGCCAATAACCCCGGACAAATACCCCGGACATTTGACGATTTGACGAGGCGGTTGTATAGGCAGCTGTTAAAGTGGTTTGGTTGAGCAGTGGGAACGCCGAAGATAGGCCTAGAGTTTTATTTGGAACGCCTAGCTGTGTTTCCAGGATTCCATGCACGGTGAGCAGTGGACACGCAGGCAAAGAATTTGAGGACAGTGGGAACACCGTTCCCACGCTTTCCCATCACGCGTCCATTTTATACCCTGGTTGTAGGGTGTCTTGGGGCAAGTTGACGGCGGGGCAAGATGATTGTTGCGCTATAAAATTATTATGCGTGGCAGGAAAACAGTCTAACATGATGTGTAATAAAGAACAAGGCAAGATCTTCCTTTTGAGGAATGGCAACAACGTGACAAGGTGCTTTGATTACCGTTTTTTTCTTAAAAATAAGTTTTCCTTTCTACCTCTTAACACATTTTACTGTTATAAAATAGCGTTTATCTTAATCCCAACGAATGCAAACAAATTGGGAAGTGGGTTGTTTTGTTAAGCATTTATTTTGATTTTTGAGTTGTTACTGATGTATTTTGTGTTTCCAAATCACACTGTAGGCTACAAATCATAGGTCCCAGATTTTGTTGAGTGCCCTTGAGGGGGCAAGTTGGCGGGGGCAAGTTGGCGGATGCAACCAACTAAAATGCGTAAACCTTGTGGCAGCCTATGAAGGACGTGGAAGCTTTATTTGCGACTTATGCTGAGACTTCTAAGAACAAAGGACACTGCCATATTTTTAGACATTGCTATTTTATTGATAAAATTTATGTATGATCTTTATTAAAGCTGAATGTCTTAAAAAACACAACTGCAGTTTGTGACTTTTGTTGAGACTTCGAAGAACCAAGGGCACTGCAATGTTTTATACCTTGCTAATTTACTTAATTAATTTTTTCCTGACATCATTATTAATGCCGAATATTTTAAAACTTAAACAGGCACAGTTCACCAGCTTTTCTCTCTTAAAAGTTTTAAAATATTGTTGGTATATATTGTCAACCAACTTGCCCCAAGCAGGCAGCCAACTTGCCCCAGCAGAGGGGCAAGTTGGTTGACTTTTAGAAAATTTTAGAGTTCATTTTTAGCAAACTTAGAATATATTTTTATGCCTGATTTTGTGCCAGAATGTAGGTGTTATCAATCAAAACGTTGTGGAAAAAACTCAACTTTGTTGGCATCATTGAGGATGATCAGAGGTCAAAAAACGCTTAACCCTGTCAACTTGCCCCCGCTTACCCTACGTGTCACCCTTTCTCATTTCCTTCCATCGTAAAGTGTTCATTGCACACCCCAACTCAACATAAACTAACGCTTGGGCGGATCGAGTTTATGAGGGGTTTAAGGATGGTTATAAGTCCCTCCCAAGAAGGCCCATGCAGATTCAGCTTTTCTACTTGAAAATGGTATCCTTCTCCTTCACGATATTTCAACGGGCTTAGCCCCTCCCCCCAAGAAAACCCAGACTTATAGGTTTTTTCCTGGAAAATGGCTCTTTTCACGAAACTTCAATGGAATGACTAAAAAAGGGGTAATCAACCTTTTTGGCCGCGCAGCTTGTTCTGGACCAAGTCTCCGCCCCAAAGTCCAAGATATTGTTAGCCCCTCCGCCCAAGAACGGAAACCAAACTCCGCCCATGAACTAACGTTTCTACAATTCTCATACTCGGAGGAGACTGAGTCATGACAAGTCACAGCCTAGGGGACTAACTTAAGACGACTGCAGGCTATCATTTTTAGAAAATGAGCACAATCAAAAAATTGCTGTCGCTTTATAGGAAGACGTGCCTGCATATAATTTATAGTGCACGTGAAATGCTTGCTGCAAATGAAATTTAGATTGCATCATTCATTCAAGGTCACGACAAGATCATTCACGGTCTGTTAGCGTGTAGATCGAGGCCTAGCTGGGCCTATATGTTGCCCAAAAGTGATGAGGATGTTTAAAGAACTTTGGACACTAGATATGACCGGGGCTGGAGTGTCCTTTAATTTCGTGTTCCTTATACCGATGATCATGTTTGTTGGTAGCCCATGCCCTAATGTTTCATCAAGTTTGAGACTTTATTTCTGGACATGTAGGCCTATGTGGCCATATAAACATATACAATAAAGCTTTACATGTATATAGCCTACACATAAATTATATATATATATATATATTATATATAGAGAGAGTTAGTTCATTCGAAGGCGCTAAAACGTATCTGTTCGGAAGATAGCCCGAACAGATGCGACTTCAACATGGCTAAAAAAATTAATAAGCTGCACGCGGTGCAATATTGCGAATTGTCAATGGAGGACTATTCCATTGTGATGGTTCAATGCGTGTGAAGGCACGGTGAGAGAGGAGCTAGCATGGGACAGTCAATGTGACGGCGCCAGTAATACAATTCCAGCAGCTATAGGTCGCCTCAAGGTCATGGAAGTATTATTCAGCATATCCAGAATATTAAATGTATTATGTAAGCTAAAGAAGATTTACAAATTTCATTAAAAAAATGTGGCAGGTCATCAGTCTTGTTGTCATTATATAATAATATTGTATGCATATAGGCCTACATGCACACATTACATTAAATACCTATAATATATAAATATATAAAAAATTATAATTATAATGAGGGCTTCCACATTGTACCAAGCATATTATTTTGGCAGAGAAATTCCACTCGGAATTTAAAGCGTTGGCCTACAATTTGCAAAACTGTGCAAGTACCGTAGCTCGTTTTAAAATTAATTTTAAAAAAATTATGAGCGATTTGATGATATAGGCGGCGGCATATAGGCCTACATGTAGAGGTTGCTCAATAGCCCAAGTTTTACAGACCTACATGTATCAAAAATTTATGCTTGTCTCAAGAGCCTGCGACAGATGAACCGTGGTACGCAGGTAAAGATACTCTATAGGGATTCTGCAGTCTTAAACTTACGTCTTTGCTTACATAGTCTATGGCTTCCGTCAGCGCTGTAGACACCTACATGTACCATTGCTACCAATCGTAGCATTGCATAAACACCTGCTGCTGGGTCATTATTCATCGCATTTTTGCAGCGCTTTTCATAATATTCTCGTATGTTTATCTTCATTCGTCTGCGCTCGCCTATTTCTTCATTTCCCAGTAGACCCTATTTTTGTAGCGCGTTCTACGCAAATTGCCTTGTGGATGCAGCCTTTTCCTTCTGCTTCCTTGACTGCGCTCTCATAATATATTTCGCTCATCAACTCTCTGCTGCATTCTCTATTCACGTCTTTTTTCTTCGCGCTGTTCTATTTCGGTCCGCACTGCAGTGCCGACTCGCCCCGCTTTGCGTAAGTGACCATGAAGATTTAATGGTTTGACAACTGATGCTGCTTTCCCTCCGTTGAAGTCCGTTCAGATGACGGTGCTATGACCCAAGAAGAAATGTTACACCTTCTGCGAAACAAGACTAAATTACCATTCTATCGTCTTCATTGGCGGCGTGATAGAATATTCAGATTACTAATTGTCTGTCCAAGAATAAATTGCCTTCCATATTATGAGGCATACGACGACGTCTTTCTCTAATCCGGTGCAGATAATAATTGTAGACGCGCGTCACACCTTACGCTTCCTGCGTATTGTCTATTGAATTTCCTGGAGACAATTGTCTTAATGATTTCTAGGACTTGCTGTCTTGCATACCTGCTGTTGCGTAAACCATGGACGCAGCAAATTTGTTCACACTCTAAACGAAGCTATTTTAGAGGACGAGAATCAAATGGTGAAAGCTGCAAATGTATTTATACATGCTGTACATACATGCATATGTTTATGTAGTATATATATATATATATATATATATATATATATATATATATATATATATATATATATATATATATATATATAGAAAGACAGACAGGCAGGCAGACAGACAGAGATAATCCTTTTAGTATAGGCCCACATTGCATTATTTTCAATAACCGATAAAGCAAACTTGCTATAGGCTGACTCCGTGCGGTCCAGATCCCATAACCGTGGGCTCCCCATGTTAGATAACCGGACTCGGAAACCTTCCTTGCCAGGATGCTGTGCAAATAAGCAAGGTTCTTCTGTGTACCTGGCTATTTAAGATATTCATTTCCTACAAACTCTTCTTTTTCTATGTCCCATTAATGATTAATATAGGCTACAGTAGGCCTAACTTCTCTCATTCAAATCTTGGTTTGCATAATTATAATTTTATAATGCTAAGGTTCTCATAACCGTGCTGTGCCTTTGCCAGTGCTTTTAATTAAATAATATTATGCTTGAGTAGGCCTACTTAGCCAGCCAGACGCTTGCTTTATCTGATCTACCAATAACTTTTATTTAGCTGTCATAATAAGTAGGCTATCCTAGAAGTAGGCCTAATTTGCTACTGACAATGCTACAGATATTGTCTTAATTGCAAAAACAATTACAATAAGTCTACAGTGAGTGTATTATGTAGTAGGCCTATTTGAGGCAATCCAGACGCATGCAAGCCGGATGGGCAACGAACAATGCTACAATCTGACGCAACTGCTGTGTTGAACATCAGTGGACTCAGTGGTAACTATAGATCTGATCCCAAATACACAATTATTGAGCAGAATCACGTCCTTTGAATTCACTGCAGGAAACAATCTGGCGGCTGTGAAGGCGAGCTTCTTTCGTCGGATGCCTGCTCTCTCTCTCTCTCTCTCTCTCTCTCTCTCTCTCTCTCTCTCTCTCTCTCTCTCTCTCTCTCTCTCTCTCTCTCTCTCTCTGTCTCTCTCTCTCTCTGTCTCTCTCTCTCTCTCTCTCTCTCTCTCTCTCTGTCTCTGTCTCTGTCTCTCTCTCTCTCTCTCTCTCTCTCTCTCTCTCTCTCTCTCTCTCTCTCTCTCTCTCTCTCTCTCTCTCTAAACTATATAGCCGGACCGTGTATATATGTATACGCTAGAGCAGGCTGCAGTGGAACTGGACAGAATTGGATATAAGCGAAAGAGACCAGATTGCATGGAAGCAATTTGATGATTGATGCAAGATTTACAGGCTCTGGGTATGCAGAACTGGAGAGCATAATAGCCGCATTTCGGAGGAAGACCTGAAGCTTAACACGAAGGAAGCTAAAGTAATGAGAATGAGCAACTTGGAAATAAAGTAGGCCTAGATGAAGTCGTCGTTAGCGTTGAAAAGCTGGAATATACAACAGCTCGGAAGTTTGATAACGAAAGAGTTTTGGATTCTATAATTTATGATTATATTTTTAAAAGACTTAACTAGGAACTTAGCTAAACGCGATATAGCCTACTACTGCACTCAGAGTGCTCAAGCGATGCTGAAAATTTAAGTGGAGGTTGTGATAAATTCATGTTACTAAGTAAAAAACGAAACACTTTTTAGGCTTATTCAATATGCGGCGATTGCATGCATTGCGAATTTTTGTAGCCTATAAAATTATGAACAGAATTCCAGAATAATAGGCTACACCGAGTGGCTTTGATCTAATGCATGGTGAAGCGACGAATACGGTATTGAAGTGGGTTCTAACAGCTATGGCGATACGCTGTAGTGTTTCTTGTGTAGCCTATGCATTTATAGTGCATGAGTGTAAAAGTCAGAGCGCGTCTGAAGATATAATCTATACATGTAGCTGCTGAATACGTGAAGGATAATCCATTTTTAAGGAAATTCACCAAATTTGGAGGTACCTTATGTGATTTCTCATTTATGTGAAGCCGCTTATGCTATATTTATAGTAATAAGGGATAGTATGCCCCCCCCAAATGTCCCCAGTGATGACTATTGCCAATTTCTGAAGCACAACCTAGATTCGTATGTTGACATGGCCATATACAAGCATAAATCTTCTCTTACATGAAAACAAGCTGAAATTGCACAAGTTGCCGCATTAACGGTCCTAACCACAGAACATCCCAACTTACAGGACAATTTCTATCGATCTATGTATGAATCGTCTATTCACAAAGCGTCTGACTTTTAATAGCTGCCGTATACCACGCCATGATGTCCCGCGCTGTCCTGCTCTCACTTACCGTTCCATTCGCCTCTGTCAATTACTCCGTTATCGCTTAATTACTTGTGCTTTACGAGTAGCACGTGCGGCGAGGACGACGGCTTGATTAATTCGAGCAGTTCACGTCTTCGGCGGGCGCCGCTCGTATAGTGTACCGACGGCGCAGCTAAGCGTGACGATATCCCACTTCAAGTTAGTGCTCGTAAATCTCCGGACCACATCCGCAGGCCATCGAACCAGAAATCGCCGATAACGAGCGTTCGACTGGCGCCGCTGGCCGCCCGGGTCTCCGCCGCTGGTGTTGAATCCTATTATGGAACGAATGACGTATTGGCAGGTGGTTGTTAGGTTCGCGGATCAGCTATTCACCGGTGAGCTATTGCCAATCGACTGTGACCTACGCTGAACTTCACATATACATTACACTGCGAAAATAGGTTTTCCATGCATGTGGAAACGAGTTGCTAATAATGCTGCTCTAAGGATGCTGCGGGAAAGATATGACGCTACAACAAGCGATCCGCAGTTGATGGTTCCCTCCTGATCAAATCAATTTGGCTTTATACTCTGGTACTTCGGGTTGCAGTGCATTTTAGATGTTAGCTAAGCATTCGGAGGTTTGCTCGGGCATTAGGGAAACTGAGTACAGATCGTTGAGGCCTTCTAGTATTTTCTCAAGTTCTCCCGAAGTGATTCGTATCCTCGGCCCTTGGTCAGTTTTAAAGGAGGTGCGGCGTTGGTGTTGCCAGGTCGATTCTCGATGCGGAAAGAACGTTCCAGGTGCTGGAAAAGATAGCTGCGGAAGAGTGGATCGTCGATTTCCAGGCAGAGAAACTGTTCCGTGGCGCAATGAAGCGCGTGTACTTCGGAAATGTTCACATCCTTGGAGGTCAGAATGAGGATAGTGGGAACAAACGCGGATGACGTGGAGGCTAAGTCGACGAAATCGTCCGCCTGGAACTCAGACGCGTGCTCCGCCATTCTGTTAACCCAGCCCTTCGAAAGAAGAATTAAAGTAGTCCTGGAAACGTCTGATTTCTTCAGATGTTCCGCGTCTACAGGAATGTCGTGACGAAATCTGGTCGTCGTCGCGTGTAGTGTTTCTACGGAAACATTTATTTCAAGATGTGAAAATTCTCGTTGGATCGGTGTAACGAGCTTCCTGCGGACCCACTTTCTCTGCGTTGGATCGCAGTAAACCAGAAGTTCAAACTTCGGTTCGCCCTGCCTGGCCGTGCTACTCACCTTTGACCTGCAGTGACCCCGAGTTCGCTTCCGGTTTCTCCTTCTCCGTAGCCACTTCTTGAGTCCTCGGATTGAAACAGCGGCGATGACTAACAGAGACAATGAGATGCAAACGCTAATTAATTGCAACCAATTAACGGCGTCCTCCTGTTCAGTGTTGTATAAAGCTATTAGCGTTGAATTTAGTTTCAATAGACGACTAACAATATCGTTTTGCCTGCATAAATCTGACATGTTTCCAATCAGAAAGTGGCTTACGTTCTGTCTTTTGTTTCCCGTTCCTACTTTAAGATTCGGAACAGATACGTCTTCATGTACCTCTTCAAGGTCTTCCGAGGTACACGTGAGTTCGTTCCAATCTTCAATGATATCTCGAATGGTATCAGTGGAGCGATTGAAAAGGTCTTGAAGCCACGCATCAGAGCATCTGCACTGTAGGGGATTGTCGGCCAAGGTCAAGCGCCTCAGCACTGTAAGGTCAAGCAATTCCAATGGAACTGAGTTTAAGTTGTTCTTTCGAAGGTGGATTTCCTCGAGCGCAGGCATCCGACGAAAGAAGCTCGCCCTCACAGTCGTCAGATTATTTCCAGTGAGATCAAAGGACGTGATTCTGCTCAATGCTTTTGTATTTGGGATCAGATCTACCCGCGTCGTTGGTAGCTCCTCAAGTTGCAAGTACGAACAGTTGACCCTGCAAGCGAAACCTTCGTCATCTCTACTGCAGGTACACGGCTCAAAGCAGAAGTCGCGGTCGCAGTCTGCAACGTGGAGGTAAGTCTCAACGGTCATGGGCTTCATCCGCAGACCTTCCGGGACCACCTTAGAACACCACAGCTGTTTCCACGACTCGAGGTTGGATCTCGTTCGCGAGGAAGACGCGTTCGTTGTTGAGGTGATACTCTCGTATATCCTGACCATGGCCCGGAAGTCATCGACCAGTCCACAGTCACAATGGATCTGGTTATCGAAGAGGTCGATGTCCACCTGCGACCAGTGACTGAAGTGCTGGACGTCAGCTGCGGCCAGACGATCGTTGATGAAGTCGAGTGCGTCGCCGAGGAACCTCGTCACGTTGTTGTCGCTCAGGTCGATCCGGACGTTGCAGTTCGTGTGGCCGAGGTGTTGGAAGGTAGACATCAGCTTCCAGACACCGTCCGTCTGCAGCTGGTTCGAACGGAGCGAGATGGTCACCGACAGACCGGAGCTGCTGCAGAGGCGATAGAAGGCGAACTTGTAGAGGTAGACGAGTCCGTTGTGACTTAGATCGATGTGCGTCACCGCGGGAAGGTAGAGAAAGGTCATGCTGATGATCTTGCGGAGTCGGTTGTGGGAAAGACCGATGGAGATGAGACTGGGATTGGTGAAGGCGCCGACGTCCAGCCAGGCCAGTTCGTTGTGACTGAGGTCGATGTGTTCCAGGTAAGGCAGGCGCTCGACGAGGTATCGCGGGAGTTGGGCGATGCGGTTGTGCGAAAGGACGAGACGGCGCACGGTGCACAGCGCTCCACTCAGGGCTCCGTCTCTGATATACGACAGGTTGTTGCGGCTTAGATCTACCAGCTGGAGGTTCGGCCAGCCGTAGTTGCACAGTGCAGATGATATGTAGTACTCCTGCGTGTCGTCGTCGTCCTCAGATCCCTTCGTGGATCGCTGTGTCACCGTCTCCGTGGTCAGGTATCGGTCCGAAAGGAAGAACGCGTCCGATTCAATGTCCGTGATGGAGTTATCGGCCAGCCTCAGCTCACGCAGCTCTATCAGGTCGACAAACGAGTAATTGGGAAGATAAGTTAATTTATTCATCGACAGATCGATCGTCTGTAAGTTTCTGAACTTGGATTCACTTGTCGGCGTTGATGTGTTCTTTGTTGATGCTGAGTTATCAATCGGAATCTGGGGGATCGAGGTAGTTGTGACATCCACTGGATTTCTCTCAGCTGTTGTCAAATACCTCAAGATTTCACGCTCGACTGGATCGGAACTTTCTGGCATGGATTCACGTGATTGACCAAAGCCCGTTGCTTTCATCTCATCAACTTCAGGCGCCAAAGAAAAACTTTCAATGACGTTTCTACTAAGATCGAGAACCTGCAAGTTAGACAACAACCCAGTCTCTGCGGAAAGGATGAAGCTTGCATTTTGCAATCGGTTTGTGGAAACATTGAGCGTCTTTAGTAGCGGGAGTTCAGATATGGAACGGGCATCGATAGATTCCAGGTGATTTCCGGAAAGATCCAGGGAGAAAAGACTTTCTCGAAACCTTTGAAAAGCTCCATTCAACACCGTTGAAACGTTACTGCCCGTGACCTGCAGTTGCTGGAGTCTGAGCCCCTGAAACGCACTAAATGTTTTCCCATCTATCTTTTCCAGCGGTCTGTTTTGGAGCGACAAGCGTCTCAGGCCGGTGAGACAAGCGAGTGCCTCCTGATAGTTTCCGAAGAGCGTCAGGCTAATGACAGTGTTATTGAAGGAGCAAAGTCCACGAGGTCCTGACCCCGGATATACTTGGCGCCCGACTATGGTGGGACTGACGGTCGTTTCCATCCATCGGACACTGTTTCCACTTCCGGATTCTAAGGGATCCGTGAAATGACTGCGTTGATCGATCGTGGACTGAGGACCCAATTCATCACCCATCCTCCTCTGCTCTATCTTCGTCCACCTCCCTCCCTCTTCCTCTCCAACCGTCGCTCGGATGCTGTCTACGTCCTCCTCCTCCTCTCTTCGCCCGACACCAATCTCCTCCTCTTCCCTCTCCCTTTCCCTCTCCCTTTCCACTTCATCCTTCCCTCCATCGATCCGTTGACCGATCCTCACCGTCGTGTCGTTACCGTCTCCATTTCCGTCCGACTGTTTCCCTAAATCGGGATCCGGACTTTTTCCGAAGGATGGAAGCGTCGTTCCTCCCACTGTTGCACCACCATCCCTCTTCTCGTCTCCATCCACCACCACCATCCCGGCTGGAGTCTGTATTCCACTCCGCGGCCGAAGTAGTTCCGTGATAATTGCCGATACAACAGTATCGCCTCCTCCACCTCCACCTCCACCTCCACCGCCGCACATGGCTTTCCATCCACCTTCCCCCTCCTCCTCCTCCATCGGGAGAGGGAGGTCGTCCTCTAAACAGACGCATTCGTCACGTGGACCACATCTCCTCCGGTAAGCGTCTCCGTTGACCCGTCCACCGACCGACTCACGGTGGTCTTCATGAGACCCAGCAGCGAGGACCGTAAAACAGAGGAACGACGCAGCTGCCGCAGTGCAATGGAGGAACGACGTAGGCATGATCGCGTTCTGGGTCGCGGTTATTACACGAGATTTATTCTTCCGACAAGTAGGAAGATGAGAAAGAGGAGCAGGCATGAACAACAACGAGGAGGGGCCGCCACAGCCGCCCGATTCGCCTCATGCTTCGTAAGTATAGTAGTAGGGGAATTTATGAACGCGTAGAATATAATCAACCTGTCCTTTCAATACGATAAACGAGCGTATAGGTCTATACACAGTGTTCGTTGAACGTGAATCCGAGTGGAGCGACCGGCTCTCAGCGCCGCTCCACGAAGGCAATTATGACCGACTTAGTTAGATTCGTCGTCGTCATTATTGCCCGGCCATTTCTTCTGCAGCAGAAAAATCCCCGTCCCGTTGAAAACGGGTCGTTGCGCTTGATTCGCGCAGTATACGTCGATTCTATGATGTTGTGGGGGTCGTAAATCCATCAGTTTTTGTGCTCGGCGATGGCCACACGCAGCACCGAGGAGTCATATATAGCAGCAGCGTGAAATGCGAATTCCTGTTTCGATATAGAAAGCGGCGGCTTTGGCGTCTTCTGCGAGCGGTCTTTCAATCGACGCTCGACCCGTCTGTTTTCGTCGACGTCTTAATTGGCATATGCAGGGCCCCCGATAACATTCAGAGCAGCCACCGGCGTAGTCCCCGCTCGCTTTGCATGCGGGTCATGACAGCAGAGTTATGGCGAGACCTGCACGACGACGACGATGACGATGGCGACGACGTCTATACCGTGGCTAGTCCTAAAATAAAGAATAACAGCATTTTGGTCGTAAATGTCGAGAGGTCGTTGAAGGCATAAGAGAGAAAAACTGGCCTTACGCATGACAACCTCTATACTGATAATATAACCAGACTGCGTAGACGAATGATATACTACGGGTTCTGACCATGTATACCGTTCCTTCCAGTTTGGGAATTGTTGATGATGTTTGTGCCTGCGTGAGAATGGCAAACACTCAAACGAACACAGAGACAGACATAACAAGACTTGGGAGAAATGGCGTGCATATACATTTGTAATAGACCTACCTATGCGTTCAATGGCAGTCAATAAATTGCGATATTAAATTGCTTGTGTGAAGATCCAGATGTTGCCGTCAAGAGGTATACATTTTATTTCACTGAAAGAAACCGAGAGTAGCACTGAGCTAGCATTTCAATTATTGATGTTTGCCAATGCTGGAGGCTCCAGAGAGAAACTTATGCGAGTGAAGTCGTCGTGAAGTTTTCTTTTTATTGTCCGACCTGATTAAAATCATTCGCAAACACTTTTGTTCTGCTACGCAAATTAATTGAAGTTCCTCTAAAAAGCTGTTTTCATAACTCTCTTTATGTATGCGAGTATGCGGCTATGCATATCTTCCTGTGCATGCAGTAGGCTATACGCATATATAAATGAATAATGAGTAGGCCTACATAGAAATGCTTTATGGCTGATTGATCCCAGTATATATGGCAGATTGCATTCAGCACATGCATGCAATAACTATACTCTAGATTTATCATCGTCGCCAGTGGGTTAGATGATAGATCTCTCTGACTGTACTTCACTTCTGCTTGCAAATCTCTCACTATACAGAATGCACGACGGTCAAGTCACTGCCGTGCATGTGTTCTCTTACAGAAACACGTTGTGTCTGGTCCTCAGTAGACACGCTGGTTCTTTGTGGCTGGGAGAATACACGTACTTGAGGCTGTCAGTTTCTAATACAGAAGGAAGGAAACAGGGCTTTTTTAACGTGCAGTTCTACACAAAATGTGCAGTTCTAAATGGATTCGTGCAGTTGCAGAAGCACTTCCGTCACGTTCCATGCAGTTAAAACTAGTTTAAAAATAGACCATTTTCCTCAGATTGGGAGTAATTTACCATGGAGGACGAGAAAGGAGAGAAGAGGATGTGCAGTTCTAAAAATTGCTTAAAAACAGCCCTGGAAGGAAATTCTTTGAGAGAGAAAATGAGCCACTGCCAATTCTTCGAAGCTGTTTGAGACTTAAGTTTACTTTGCTTGGGACACGATGTGTATAATCTATATAAATAAAAATGTAAAAAGTTTGTTCCTAATGGAATTTCTCGGAAACTGCATGACCGATTCTTTTGAAATTTCTCGCAAAACGCTCCGTTCGAATACGATCGTGTTTGTAAAAGGATTTCCTGGAAAGAAACAAATCTTTTACAACAAAAAACACAACTTTCTCCTCGAGTTGACACGTTTATACATTTTAGCTTTAACGCATACTCCGCCATTTTGGCCCGTGTATTTATAACGTACAGGGATGCCACTCTGAATTTTGAAAAAGGACAGGGATGCCACTCTGAATTTTGAAAAAGGTCAGATCCGGTCGAAAAAAGGCTAGAAAAGGCTAGATTGACAATTTTCACACAACGTTCGAGCGGACGGGTTTTTATATGCTTTTCTCGAAAAAAACACAACATTGCATTCGATTTCAGCGAATTCAATTTATTTGCATTTGAATGCGGCCGTGTGGGAGGAAGGGAGCGGGAGGGAGCGGGAGGAAGGGGGAGGGGAGGGAGCGGACGGGATGGAGGGAGGAGAGGGATGGAGGGGGAGGGACGGAGGGGAGGGAGGGAGGGGAGGAGGAGGGGAGGGATGGAGGAGGGAAGGGAGAGGGAGGGGGAATGAAGGTAGGGAGGGACAGAGGAACGGAGGGAGGGAGGCAGGGTAAGGGAGGGAGGGAGGCAGGGGAAGAGAAGTAGGGAGGGAGGGTTGGACGGTCTTTTCAGCCACAGCAACGCGTGGCCGGGTACAGCTAGTATATTATAATCTTCTTAGTCATGCCCGATTCTCTTTCGCATTAGCTATTAATAAAGCCACCATTTGGAATTCTGCCCCGTCTCATGCATGTTCGCAACTGCATGTCTAACCGAGTTTGTCATTCGCTCAAGAGATGAACGCTTGGCTTTTCATCTCTGCTTGATAGATGCTTTAGATAGATCTACATGCATATATATCATTGTCCAGCTTCGAAGTCCACCCTTCAACTATTTGAAAATTAGTGCTATGAACTTTCAGTGATACTGAACAGAAGCAGTGGCGTAGCCAAAAATTTATGATGGGAGCAGGTTTATGGCCTGGCCGGATGCCCTTCCTGACACCAACCCAACATTATTACAGTAAATAAAAAGGGAATAAAGCAACAAAGGGAATAAAGTAAGAAAACAATTGTTACTACAAGCAATTATTTTGTTTTTATTATTTAAGTAGATAAATAACCTTTAAAAAACTTTTTCCCCTAAGCCAATGAGGGCTTTAACCCCCGAAACCCCCTTGGCTACGCCACTGAACAGAAGAAAGCAATTTGTGTGTTTAGATTCTGTAGTTTAAATACTATACGTAATACACATTAACAACCGGTATTTAAACCGTGTATACTATGCATAATGATTGAACGAAGATATAATTATTTGTGGCTGACCAAAGACTGACCATAAACATTACACAAGCCATGCATGTATACTACAGAAGCAATCATAATCAAAACTATATTAACAGTGACAGATGTGACAGGTTGAAGCTATTTATAGGCATACACTAAACATGGCCTTAAGCACCATCAGCTGTGATAGATTATATTTGCAACTATAAGAATGCATATATACAAATTTAGGTGCCACATAATAATATATATATATATATATATATATATATATATATAAGAAAGGACTTGCGTATATTTGGCCCTAATGCACGATCACAGTTTTGCAGCTACTAACCTGAAACATTGCATATAGATAAACGTTCACCCAAACCATCCAAGTAAGCTATTTTCAGCTTTTTATTGGCTCTAAATCTCGAAAAATAGACATTTTAAATTTCGCTGTGTCAATGTATGCGCTATCGCTGCAATTTTCAGTAACGGCCTGTTGCCGTTGACGTCATTTTAACGTCATTTTTCGCCAAGCTTAGCATGAAAATCATACGCTGTCGTACAGCCCTGGGAAAAGATGCATGCCTTCAGCCAAGGAGTATATACAAAGAGGAGCCTCAAATATATTTTTCGTCAAAAAAATGCTTGGTATAATCAGATTATTTATAAAGAAACCATAGGCGCAACCACCCTATGGGACCCACGGGACGCGTCCCCCAACTTTTGAGTGGTCCCCTAGCTTTATTATTATGGTCCCCCCAACTTTTAGGACGTGATTCATTATGGTCCCCTCCAGCTTTTAGGACGTGATTGCGCCTATGAAAGAAACAGAGCACCAGCGTAACCGCACGTTGCCATGCATATTTTAACTAAGTCTTATTCATCTGAAACGTTACAGCTACACTGATGTTTACACGGGCCACCTCGCCTCAGGCCAACACACACCTCGGCCCGCAGGGCTGGGTGGGGCAAAGGTAGGGGTAGGTGGTGGGGTGGGCGTGGGGTGGGGAGGACATTTTCTCGAAAACCCTAATTTCACGGGTGGCATACCGGCGGAGGTCGGAGTGTGGTGGGGGTGTTGTGGGTTGGGTGGAGGTAGGTGGAGGGCGTGGGGCGGGGTGAGGAAGGTTGGGATGGGGTCTGGGAGAGGAAATTTTCCCGAAAACTCAAATTTCACGGTAGGTGTACCGGTGGAGGTCGGAGTGTGGTGGGTGGGTGTGGTGTGGTTAGGTCGTGGCTGGGAGCGGGTCGAATCCTAAATTTCCCGGGCAACGCCGGGTACCCCAGCTAGTGTATATATATATATATATATATATATATATATATATATTAGGGTGTCTCTTAGCATAATGGGGAAAAAATTCTTTGGGGTTTTTCTTCATCTCACCCTCCCAAGTTGTTAGGTTTATTGAAATAAAATTCTACAAAAAATTTCATTAAAATCGGATAAAATTTAGAGGCCGCCCCCGAGCCTCAAAGTTTTGCATGTAAAAGGCCTACTTTGACAATGGGAAATCATGTAGTCTAATGTCGCATAATAATTAATCATCATTTCTAGTGCTAATCAATTTGACTTGCTTATATAATATACATGTATGTATGTGCACTTAATATAGGGACCCTTCAAGATTACTACTCAGAAGCGCTCCCGACTACAGCTCGGACACCGGACACTGAACCTGATATTCATGCCGAAGCGCATGATCAATTGTTGAGGACTTGCTCAAGGTCACTCCATACGGGGCGGCCTGACGTGGATTCTAATCTGCAAACCCCCGGCTGCAAGGCAACGAACCACCACTACACCACCACGCCCCACATGTCTACTTTCTATCTGTATATTTATGTTAAAATTAAAGAGTAGTAGTACACTGCTACAGGCAGGATCAATTGCCAGAGACAACTTGAAGACGGAATTTTTTGCTCTTCCGGGCGGTCAGCTCTTTTATGGAATTCGTGAATGAAACCACTCCTATTAATTTTCAGCCCTGTCATTGATGTCTGCAAACCCGTTCAATGGGTCCATGTCAAGGGAAATCTGTGGAAGAACATGTATGGAAATAGCCGTTTTCTTATCCAGCACTGTTTCAAGCTCTTAGTACTCAAAAATGCTGCGGATTTCATTGCTGGTCTCTTTGGTGCAAGATCCGGGGCTGGGTCTTCAATGGTGGCTAAGATCAGTTTCTTCATTTCCAGAATCAAGAAGTTCATCAGAAAGTTACTATAGATGCAGTCCAAGCTTTTTGCATGTGATATTGGAAATTGCTTCAGTTTGCATTTTGGGGTTCGATCATGAGTCAAAAGTCTTTCGGAGGTGATTCAACCCTGGCTTGAATAGTAACCCAGGTCTTGAGGTGGAAGACAAACTGCAAAGTTGCCATCTTGCACTCCAGCAATTTATATGAGAATTTGAAGATGGCCAATATGCCATGTGGAAGTTGGATCTTCCTTTGCGAGGTCAAAGAGACAGGTCAACAAAGATCACCATACCCTTTGCTGTTCTCTGGGGAGCTGTCAGTTCTGCGAACTCATGCTTTTATTAGAAGCGTTGAGCCTTTCCGATTGTGGGCCCCTGCATCTGGAATGGCCTCCCAGTAGACTTGTGATTGATGGCCGGGTTAATCTCGTCTGATTTTTATAAGTCGCTCAAATCTCACTTTGTCAGCTGTTGCTGTGCTGAGAGCGCCTAGGTGTAGGTCGCTTGAAAAGGCGCTATATAAATTATCGGAATGAATAAAAGTGAATAGAAGGTGTTAGCCTGCTTCACTCGTAGTATTGATTGAAATTAACCGATTAATGAGGCAATCTAGGACTTCTTTAACAATGCGAACTATGTAGTATAATTGTAAACAATGTGGCTACATGTCTAAAACTTTGACATCAAAGGGCGACCTCTAAATATTGTCCTATTTCGATCAAATATTTTTATAAATATTTTCTCCTTCAACCTCACAACTTGAAGGGGTGAGAGATTAAAATTTTGAACTTTCATTTTTAAGAGACACCCTAATATATATATATATATATATACTTGTTTCATTCATTTATTGACCTGAAACAGATCGACATGCATTGGTATCTAATACATGTGGTTATAGAAAAGTCAAGAACGAGTGTTGCTTTTAGTCAATGTCGAAATAAATCAACAAGATAACTTATATATGTGGGGAGCGGTGGTGTACAGTGGGTATGTTCGTTGCCTTGCAGCCGACGAGTTGCAGGTTCGAATCCACCTCAACCGCCGCGTAGGGACTGGGGAAGTCGTCCTTCATTCGCAATTGCTCAGCGCTTCGGCGTGAAACTCCGATTCAGTGTCCGCGCTGTAGTCGGGAGCTCTTCAAAGTAGAAATCTGGAAGGGGCGCTCTCCAGTAGCGGCGCTAGAGGGGGATAGGGTGGCTAAGCCACCAAAAGGGCCATCCATTTTTGTTCCATGTAAAAAATGAAAATTTCCTTGCTCAGCCCCCTAAAAAAGGTAGTCAGAAATTTTGGCGGCTGAAAATGGAAAATTTTCCTGAGATTTCGGCCAAATGACTAAAAAGGTCGTCAGAAATTTAGGCAACTGAAATGGAAAATTTTCTGCGGGAGTTCAGCCCCCCGCCCCCAAACTGAAACCATGGCGCCGCCACTGGCGCTCTCACAAGTGCACATCACACACACATTTATATATTTCTATATGTATATATATGGAAGCGAGGGACAAAATATCCATCGTCTTTGAGAGGCATGCAGCGTGCAATTATGAGGGTGTGGTCGTAGATGATTATTTGATGTGCTGACAACTGCATGCGGAACATAATGGTCCTCGAAGAACATGGTGGTCGGTGATGATGGTCGGTGATGGTGGTCGGTGTTCGCATCTAATGACTGTGATCAAGAGACGTTCGTTAGTTAATTGTTGGACCATACATGCAATGGAGAGTCATCCTTAAAGCATCATGCTAAATTAGCTTTTGGTATGTTTGCATGTTTGTATGTGCATGCACTCGTTATAGCACTTCGTCAAGCTTTCTACTCAGAGGCGCTCCCGACTGCAGAGCGGACACTGCATCGGAGTTTCACGCCGAAGCACTGAGCAATTGCAAGTGAAGGACTTGCCCAAGGTCCATACGCGGCGACTTGAGGTGGATTCGAACCTGCAACCCTTCGGCTGCAAGGCGACGAACATAACCACTACACCACCGCGCCCTACATAAGGACTAAAATGCAAATTACTTCACAAGTTAAGAGTATATATGTGAGGCACGGTGGTGTAGTGGGTGTGTTCGTTGTCTTGCAGCCGGAGGGTTGCAGGTTCGAATCCACCTCAAGTTGCCGCGTATGGACCTTGGGCAAGTCCTTCACTTGTAACTGCTCAGCTCTTCGGCATGAAACTATGAGGCAGTGTCCGCGCTGCAGTCGGAAGCACTTCTGAGCAAAGAGCTTGAAGTGGCGCTATGACAAATGGACATACAAACAAATATACGTAACATAAAATTGAAATAAATTTTGTCAGTGTATGGTGCAGCAATTTTTTTATCAGGATTTTGATAATTGTTATCACAATATTTGGTTTAATTCAATGTCGAGTTGCTTTGTTGATGCCATCAATAAGTCACTATAGCTGAAAGGCTTGCAGGAGACCTCATTTCGCGCCACCAACAACGAACAGACGACAGACGACAGAGTGGTTTAATCGTGTTCTCTCCTTTTCTCTTTGCATAAACATTTTCACCGGAATAATTTCTTTATCCAGGTCATGCGCTTCCTTCGTTCCCATTTGCGAGCAGCAGAACTTATTTGCTTTCTACAGCACACTGCAGTAAGCCAAATGAAAAGACTTCTGACGAAGATTGGGTTAGCACTAAGACGGTCCAAGTTAATGTGATTGAAAAAAAGAGAAGCCACACTAACTGTGTAGACAGTTGCTTAGTTGCACAAAAGACAATCTCTTAATTTAAAAACTCGAGAAGCCAATAATTTTATAGATGAAGGTCGCAAAAGCTTCAGGGAAGATAAATAAAGACTGCAATAAGACGCATTTTGTTTTGTTTAATATGCTCGTCAAGATTAAGTCGATGAAGCAGGTCCTTGTAAACTTTCAGGTCTGTATACCGCAGGATAGGCCAATATATGCAGGCCTAAATAGACGCAGTGCTGTAAAATGTGTAAATCAGCAGTAATCATTGTCTATCAGTGCGTTTATGCATGGATACAGGAAGGAGTAAATATCTGCGTAAAATATAGTTATAAAATTACAAGTAAGGCAAAGGAAGTTTGGACTTAATAACATCGGCATGAATGAAACTGCTTTAAGTGTATGTATGAGCACTTGTGTCTCCTCAGGAAATCTACTCAAAGGCGCTCCCGACCATACAGTGCGGACACTGAATTGGAGTTTCACGCTGAAGCGCATGAGCAATTGCGAGCGAAGGACTTGCTCAGGGTTCCACGCGGCGACTTGATGTGGATTCGAACTCGCATGCTTGCAACTTTCCGGTCCCAATGCACCAAGCACAACACACCTACACCACCGCCCCCGCCCCCCCCACAATGGTAAAACCTGAATTCTTAAAGCACTGCACACAGCCAAGCGCAAATATATCACCGGTTTATTCAAAGTACCTGCATGCTGCTAGTGAATTCTTATTCAAGCAATATGTCTCTCGAGGGGCGATCTCTATAGTCGCACAATTAAAAACCGAGATTAGGGAGTATATATATATATATATATATATATATATATATATATATATATATATACATGGCTGCGAATGATATACTGCCGTTTAGGGTACTCTCCATGCCGCTCGACGCTAAGAGTAATTTGTCAGGATAAGAGAGTTTCGACGGTGCTGATTTAAAACGTTGCACCGGCTTAGAGGAAAATATACACGAACGACCCAATTAGGGATCAAAGGGTTCACGTCGTGTCGGGAGAAGCGCCGGTCAGTTTTTCGCCGACGGTCTATTTTTACTGCGAAACCCGGGATAATTTTGCAAGATGAGAACTTATTGCGTGAAGAACTGTCCGTCGCGGCAATTTTCGCCGTTTCTTTGGATGTATTTTTGGTATGTGTTATGCATGCATATAGGTTATGGCATCGTGTAGAACGTAGATCTTCATTTCCCAGAAGGCGTCTCGTTTCCGGCTGTCAGCGAATATATGTGGGGTCTATGCGCTGCTAGGGAAGGATACTAAATCTTGGGGTTCTGCATGTATACACTAGCTGCTGTCCTGCCATGTCATGGGGTCGGTTGATGTTATTGAGACAAACGTGCCAAATTTTATCTCAATATGGCCAGACAAAATTGGCAAACTAAAAGTTAAAAGATGGACAATACCAACACGTTTGATCGCCAATGAGAAAAATCAATTTCTAAAGTCGCTAATATTTAAAGCACCATGGCTCGAAAATGTTCATAAATAAGAGAGTCGAGCTTGTCAGTCTACACTTGTGCAGACTACACATTAGGGTGTCTCTTAAAAATGAAAGTTCAAAATTTTAATCTCTCACCCCTTCAAGTTGTGAGGTTGAAGGAGAAAATATTTATAAAAATATTTGATCGAAATAGGACAATATTTAGAGGTCGCCCTTTGATGTCAAAGTTTTAGACATGTAGCCACATTGTTTACAATTATACTACATAGTTCGCATTGTTAAAGAAGTCCTAGATTGCCTCATTAATCGGTTAATTTCAATCAATACTACGAGTGAAGCAGGCTAACACCTTCTATTCACTTTTATTCATTCCGATAATTTATATAGCGCCTTTTCAAGCGACCTACACCTAGGCGCTCTCAGCACAGCAACAGCTGACAAAGTGAGATTTGAGCGACTTATAAAAATCAGACGAGATTAACCCGGCCATCAATCACAAGTCTACTGGGAGGCCATTCCAGATGCAGGGGCCCACAATCGGAAAGGCTCAACGCTTCTAATAAAAGCATGAGTTCGCAGAACTGACAGCTCCCCAGAGAACAGCAAAGGGTATGGTGATCTTTGTTGACCTGTCTCTTTGACCTCGCAAAGGAAGATCCAACTTCCACATGGCATATTGGCCATCTTCAAATTCTCATATAAATTGCTGGAGTGCAAGATGGCAACTTTGCAGTTTGTCTTCCACCTCAAGACCTGGGTTACTATTCAAGCCAGGGTTGAATCACCTCCGAAAGACTTTTGACTCATGATCGAACCCCAAAATGCAAACTGAAGCAATTTCCAATATCACATGCAAAAAGCTTGGACTGCATCTATAGTAACTTTCTGATGAACTTCTTGATTCTGGAAATGAAGAAACTGATCTTAGCCACCATTGAAGACCCAGCCCCGGATCTTGCACCAAAGAGACCAGCAATGAGATCCGCAGCATTTTTGAGTACTAAGAGCTTGAAACAGTGCTGGATAAGAAAACGGCTATTTCCATACATGTTCTTCCACAGATTTCCCTTGACATGGACCCATTGAACGGGTTTGCAGACATCAATGACAGGGCTGAAAATTAATAGGAGTGGTTTCATTCACGAATTCCATAAAAGAGCTGACCGCCCGGAAGAGCAAAAAATTCCGTCTTCAAGTTGTCTCTGGCAATTGATCCTGCCTGTAGCAGTGTACTACTACTCTTTAATTTTAACATAAATATACAGATAGAAAGTAGACATGTGGGGCGTGGTGGTGTAGTGGTGGTTCGTTGCCTTGCAGCCGGGGGTTTGCAGATTAGAATCCACGTCAGGCCGCCCCGTATGGAGTGACCTTGAGCAAGTCCTCAACAATTGATCATGCGCTTCGGCATGAATATCAGGTTCAGTGTCCGGTGTCCGAGCTGTAGTCGGGAGCGCTTCTGAGTAGTAATCTTGAAGGGTCCCTATATTAAGTGCACATACATACATGTATATTATATAAGCAAGTCAAATTGATTAGCACTAGAAATGATGATTAATTATTATGCGACATTAGACTACATGATTTCCCATTGTCAAAGTAGGCCTTTTACATGCAAAACTTTGAGGCTCGGGGGCGGCCTCTAAATTTTATCCGATTTTAATGAAATTTTTTGTAGAATTTTATTTCAATAAACCTAACAACTTGGGAGGGTGAGATGAAGAAAAACCCCAAAGAATTTTTTCCCCATTATGCTAAGAGACACCCTACTACACATATAATTTCAGAGTCTCAAACTATGAAACAAGAGTGGTCTAAAGTGGTTTCATTATATTCAGGTGAATATAGGCCTACACTACAGTATTTTTTCAACAATTTCATGGCAACCGCTCGTTTAGTACATGCAGAGCACTGAGAGCATGCATAATTGGATACATAGTCCTAGGATATAAAATCAACAACGAAAACTCGCATTGCCGCTTGTAATGCAGTCCCTTTCCAAATGTTTATAGCTTTATCTGAATTATGCTCATGCCATACCATATACCCACACATGCTAAAATACAGAACCATGAAACATAGCCGACAATTAGCTTGAAAACCAGAAGTTATGCATGCTACATGGGATAGTTTTGCGCATATATGGGGTTTTAGGAACAGGTGCCATAGTTCCAAACCATTTGTTGACATCTGTCTATAATATGCACCAACTTGTCATTTATCATACTTGCATAATTGCATTTTCATATAACTACGAATTGGCTCAATGAAGGGCGGATACAGAAATTTTTGAAGTGGGGGGCCAACATTATCGGTCTTTGGGACTGGGAAAATTTTTCGTCTTGGTCGCCGACAAATCTTATGACCTTTTTTTAGTCATTTTCTCGAATTCCCAAGAAAAGGTACCATTTTCTCAGCCAAAATAGTTGATGACCTTTTTTATTTTTTCATTATTTTATTTTTTAGTCATACGGACCTGGTATATACGGACCTCGTGAGCGTGGGGAGGGGCCTATGGAACTGCTCATGGGGGCGTCACGTCAACTTTTCGAGCCAGAATAGCTTGTCAAAAACAAAGACATTTCTAAATGGGGGCATGGCCGCATTGGCCTCCCGGATCCGCCCCTGGGCTCGATCGTCACTTCGTAAGTAAGCTCAAAACGCTCGCTAGTAGGCTCAGAGCCCGTCAATTATAAATTTGACTGCGTTCATATAAACAGGGTTCTAAACAGGATCAAAATTCCAAGGTCATCACTTGCATGGTTGAAGACCAAGACTGCCGGAGTTAAGAGCTATCTTAAGTTTGAATCAAACTTAACTCCATTTTAATGTTCAAGCATTATGCTCAATTTAGTGAAAACCTAATTTTGTTAAAATGATCCTTTAAATATTAGTTTAATTTCTGGTTTTCTATAGGTAAATGTCACCATCAGCTTTCTATAATATATAGCCTACTTGCACTGCCTCAAACATGCATCGATATATTTTGCATCTTCAAAGCATGCTTTTCCTTACGTATACATCGTGTCTGTTTGTATGCACATATATATATTATACATGTATATAGTCTACATGTAATAATGTCATGCATATATATATAAATGCATACAGGCATATATATATAATATATACATAGCAGTGCAGATCAAGCTCACTGGATACTTGGAGCAAAGGAGGAATCCCAAGTACTTTGAAAGCCGACAATAACTTAAAACGGAGGAACAATAGCCACGAGACAATGCATGGCTTCGGGAACGCCTGCGATGGACCAGCGGAGGAAGAGAGGAAGAACAGAGGAATCGAGAACAATGGCGGGAACAATAGAGCAGAGGCGGCGTCAAGGGATCGTATGGAAGGAGGAAGAGGAGGAGGAGGAGAAGGAGGAGGAAGAAGAAGGAAGAATATATGGATGGAAACAGATCGATGAAGCATCGATAAAATCGCACCAATTATTGTACCGTCAACACGTAATTTATTACCATGAGATGATACATAGACAATAGACATGCATATATACATGCATATATATGTATATATGCATAGTCCTAATATTACATATAAATATATATATATATATGATAAGCATATATATAAAAGCATGGTTTGATTTTATAACGATTCTCCGTTATGCACTCGCGTTCAGTGTGGCAATTTACCCATCGCGTCCAATCAGAAAAGCCTCTGCATCGTTTTCTTCATATACATTCATGAATGCATTGTATGTATGTATGTATATATGTATGCATGTATGTATGTATGTATGTATGTATGCATGCATGCATGTATGTATGTATGTATGTATGTATGTATGTATGTATGTATGTGTGTATATATAAATGTATGTGTGTATGTATACATGTATCTGTGCTTCAGGACACTTAAATGTAGCTCGTTTTAAGTGCTTCACAAAGGCGTTGTACAATGTACATGTATGCATGCATAAATGTATGCTTATGACATTTTCGGCATCTATGGATATCGTTATCGTAATCTCGAGATTTCCACAGCGCCCATAAAAGCAAGGAACCAGTTAATTCGTGTCAAGAAAAGTCCTCTTTATGAAGTTCTACTACATCTTTGATGAACCCAGGATTTAGGCCTAAGCTGTATACGTTAGGGCAAAACGGAGTTGGGACTTAATGAGAACTGCACTTACAAAGGAAAAGCATGAGTCTGTCGAATTTAGATGCTGCTCCTTTCCCTAATGCGCCCCCTTTATACTAAGCATATTTTCTGCACGATATCGTGTTATATCGAGGAGAGTCATGGTCTTTCTCGGTGATCTTTTGCTCTCTCTTTCTCTCTGGTCCATTTGTCACGTCAGAAAGTTCTGCCACACATTGCGGAACAGATCGATCGCGTCTATTATAATTCCAGTGCAGCTGTGAAGAATATAAAGCCGGGAAGATATGTGGCGAATGTCGGGTAACAGAGTGCAAACCGATGATATATTGGGATATTAAATAAAGCGACAAACGTGAATAGAAGGACTTTAATAGCGGCGATATAAATGTGTGTCCATTAGAGATAGCATTGTAGACGGTTGAGCTAACAGAACTTGCAGTAGCATATATCTGCATTCACTCATGTATTCATTCATTCAGAGCATTTATATAGCGCCCCT
>OX457047.1:24178237-24185737 GCA_949752735.1 Lumbricus terrestris
AGAGAGATAGAGAGAATGAGGGAGACAGACAGAGAGAGACAGAGGGAGGGAGGAAGACATATACACATAGATAGTGAGAAGGATGGGCAGACGGACGGACTGACGGACGGAGCGAACGTGTGCTGGAGAGCAGTAACCTAAAAAGCGACTGACAAAGTTGAATATATCAAAACTGAAAGAAATTAAGACATTCATGGAGAGAAACTCAGAGTTGAAATGAGTAATCATATTTATCACGGATATAATAATAATTGCTTCGTAACATTATGAACTCGGCCTATAATTGTTGCGTCACGTCGATTATTATGATACAAATCTACTGTAGCACAGAAATTCGCTTTGAGATTACATGAACAAGGCATATTGTAATGTCATTTCGATATTATGATACAGATCTATTACTAGAGCAGTTCATCTTGAAAATATAAAACTCGGCCTATTGTGACGTCACTTCGATTATTATACACTTCTATAGCATTCAAAGAAGTTCATTTTGAGGATATTAGACTCGGCCTATTGTGACGTCACTTCGATAATGGTACAAATCTACTGTTACAGAAGTTTATTTTGAGAATATTAAACTAGAGTTATTGTTGAGAAAATAGAACTAAGCTTATTGTGACGTCACATCGATGATGATACAAATCCACTATTATAGAAGTCTAGTTTGAGAATATATAGTTGGGCCTATTGTGACGTCACTTCGATTATGACACTGATCGATCATACAATGTTCATTTTGAGAATATAGATATATCAATTTCCATATTGTGATGTTACTTCGCGATTGTGATACTGATTTGCTATTATAGAAGTTCATTTTTAGACTCTGACGAAGTAGGCCTATTGTGACGTCACTTTCACTATGATACAGATCCACTAATATAGAAGTCCATTTTGAGAATATAAAACTAGGCCTATTGTGGCGTCACTACGATTATGGTACAGAGCTACAATTATGTAAGTTCCTTTTGAGAATATGAAGCTGGGTCTATTGTGACGTCACTTTGATTATATAATATAAATCTACTATCATATTAGTATAAGTTCATTCGAGAATATAAAACTTGTTATATTGTGACGTCACCTCGATAATGACACAGATCTACCATTATATAATTTCATTTTGAGAATATAAAACTAGACCTACATGTATTGTGACGTCACTTCGATCATGGTACAGATCTACTACTGTAGAAGTTCCTTTTGAGAAAATAAACTAGGTCTTTTGTGACGTCACTTCTATTATGAGACCAATCTACAATCATAATAATAGTAGCAATTCATTGTGATGATGCAAAACTATCCCTATTTTGACGTCACTTCGATTATGATACAGATCTCCAATTATAGAAGCTCATTTTGAGAAGATACACTAAGTTTATAGTGACGTCACTGACATTATGATCCATATATATTATACTCTCATTGAAAGTTTATTTTTAGAATGTTAAGCTTGGCCTTTGTGACGTCACTTCGATTATATTGCAGACCTGTAATTTTAGAAGTTCATTTTGAGCATATAAGTGGTTGTTTCCGAAAAATTATAATAATAATACTCTGGAATAATAATAATACTTTTGGCTTATTGTGACGTCACTGATATTTTAATACTCTAATATACGTCGTTTTGAGAATAGGCCTATTATGCTATAGGCATATTGTAACGCTATTTCGATAATGATATTATACTATTCCACTATTATAAGAATTAAGTTCATTTTGAGAAAATAAAGCTAGGCTATTGTTTGTATGTGCACTTGTTATAGCGCCCCCTCAAGGTCTCTACTCAGAGGCGCTCTCGACTACAGCGCGGACACTAAATCGGAGTTTCACGCCGAAGCTCTGAGCAAAGATCCTTACTCGGTGACTTGAGGTGAATTCGAACCTGCAAGTCTCCGGCTGCAAGGCAACGAGCATACCCACTACACCACCGCGCCCCATTGTGACGTCACTTTGATTATGATACAGATCCAGTATTAGAGAAATTCGTTATGAGAATATAAAAACTATGCCTATCGTGACATCACTCTGATTATGCCTATCATAGCATTCATAGGCCTACTGGTATAAGTTCAAGTTGAGAATACAAAGCCAGGCCTATTGTGACGTCACGTCGGTTCTAATACAGATCTAGTATTAAAGTCTTTTATAGATGTTCATTTTGGAAAACGTAATACTATTCCTATTGTGACGTCATATCGATTATGATACAGATCTACTAGTATAGAAGTTCAATATGAGAATGCAAATCATGGTCTATCGTGACGTCACATCTATTATGACACAGATCTACTATTATAGAAGTTCATTTCGAGACAGTACCAAAGTAAAAAATACCAAAGTCGTGCAAGTATTGTTCTGTGGAAACAATGACAACAAAATTTAATTGTTTTCTAAGTACTTAACTGCGAGACTGTGAGTATGATTTTTTAAGGTAAGTTGGCATATAGATGCACAGGACAGTGGAAAAAGCCAAGCAGACGCCCTAAGTACACGTGACATGCATTCAGTTGCCTACACTATACATCTAAGCAGTGGCGTAGACAAGGGGTGTTTCGGGGGTTAAATACCCCACTGGCCTCGGGAAAAAGTTTTTTTAAAGGTCATTTATCCACTTAAATAAGAAAAAACAAAACAATTGCTTGTAGTAACAATTGTTTTTCTTACTTTATTCCCTTTGTTACTTTATTCCCTTATTATTTACGGTAATACCGTTGGGTTGGGGTCAGAAAGGGCATCCGGCCAGGTCATAAAACCCCCCAACCACCGCCCATCAAAAATTCCTGTCTACGCCACTGCATCTAAGTGTCGTCTATAGCACCTATCTGTTTAGTGTGTAATGCTGATTGTCACTTTCTCCTGCAGCAGCCACACGTGTAAGCGTTGCACTATATGCTTAGGCTATCTGCTATCTAATAAGATTTCACACTGGTCTCATTACTTTGAGTTCTTCTTCCTGTTCAGCTGACACTGTTTGCTTGTTACACATGTGCGTGTTCGCGTGTGTGTGTGCGTGGGTGTGTGCGTGCGTGCGTGTGTGCGTGCGTGGGTGTGTACATAGGTCTGGAACGTGCGTTGACGCGCGTGTATACTTGAACGTGCGCGTGACATGTGTAAATTTGCTCACGTTTGAGTGCGTGCATGCGCGCATTGGTGACTGTATGTGTGCATGCGTGTGGATGGGTATGTGAGTGTGTGCGTGTGTGTCCATGTGTGTGCGTGTGAGTGTGTGTGTGTGTGTGTGTGAGTGTATGTGAGTGTGTGTGCATGTGTGTGTGTGCGTGTATCTGTGTGTGTGTGTGTGCGTGTGTGTGTGCATGTGTGTGCGTGTGAGTGTATCTGTGTGTGTGTGTGTGCGTGTGTGTGCGTGTGTGGACTCTACGTTTCTGTGGGGAAGCATTCTTGTCGTCATTTATATCCATCATTGGGAGAACATTCTTCCCTATTACGTCCCTATCTCCTGTTCAGTCCGGGAGCAGATCAAAGGACGAGGTGGAGGCGGAGGTGGAGGAGGAGGAGCGCAGGAAATTCTATTGGTAAATGGCGAACAAGACCATGAAGAATGGCAGAGACCGCGACATGGGAAGGATCGGAATTCTTTGAACGCCCCAATGATAGCGGATAGCGGATTGAACTGTGCAAGCAATGCACCATGGCGAGTCTGCAGACAGATGTATTATGGGGCAATTGAACGTTCTCTCACAGAATGCTCAACTGTTACTTAGAGTGACGCTTGTCTGCCTGCCTGTCTGTCTGTATGTATGTATGTCTGCCTGTCTGTCTGTCTGTATGTATGTATGTCTGCCTGTCTGTCTGTCTGTCTGTATACAATTATCTATGACAGTAACTACTTACATGCGTTCATTTCTTAGCCTCCCTCTCTCTCTCCCTCTTCCTTTATCCCTTCCTTCCTGCCTTCTTTCCTCTCTTTCTGCATTTGTTCATTTATTAGTAGGCTACGTTCGACTGCTTTACCTACTTTTATTCTTCCTACTTTCTTTCTTTTCTGAATTCTTTCTGCCGATGCTTTCCACCACTTATTGTTCGTTCATTCCTTCGTCATTCCCCGAATCAATCATTCTTACACCCACGCATCCGTCCATCCAGCCGTCCATCCGCCCATCTGTCCATCCATCCATCCATCCATCCATCCATCCATCCATCCATCCATCCATCCATCCATCCATCCATCCATCCATCCATCCATCCATCCATCCATCCATCCATCCATCAGTCCGTCCATCCATCCATCCAACCGTCCATCCATCCATCCATCCATCCGTCCATCCATCCATCCATCCATCCATCCGTCTGTCCATCAATCTATCATTCTCTCCATCCATCCGTCCGTCCGTCCGTCCATCCATCCGTCCATCCGTCCATCCATCCGTCCATCCGTCCATCCATCCATCTATCCATCCATCTATCCATCCATCCATCCATCCATCCATCCATCCATCCATCCATCCATCCATCAGTCCGTCCATCCATCCATCCATCCATCCATCCATCCATCCATCCATCCGTCTGTCCATCAATCTATCATTCTCTCCATCCATCCGTCCGTCCGTCCGTCCATCCATCCGTCCATCCGTCCATCCATCCGTCCATCCGTCCATCCATCCATCTATCCATCCATCTATCCATCCATCCGTCCATCCATCCGTCCATCCATCCATCCGTCCATCCATCCGTCCGTCCATCCATCCATCCGTCCATCCATCCATCCATCCATCCGTCCGTCCATCCATCCACCCATCCTTCCACCCATCCAACCATCCATCCATCCATCCATCCGTCCATCCATCCATCCATCCATCCGTCCGTCCATCCATCCATCCGTCCATCCATCCATCCATCCATCCATCCATCCATCCGTCCGTCCATCCATCCACCCATCCTTCCACCCATCCAACCATCCATCCATCCATCCATCCGTCCATCCATCCATCCATCCATCCGTCCGTCCATCCATACATCCGTTCATCCATCCACCCATCCTTCCATCCATCCATCCATCCATCCATCCATCCATCCGTCCGTCCATCCATCCATCCGTCCATCCATCCATCCATCCATCCATCCGTCCGTCCATCCATACATCCGTTCATCCATCCACCCATCCTTCCATCCATCCATCCATCCATCCATCCGTCCGTCCATCCATCCATCCGTCCATCCATCCATCCATCCATCCATCCGTCCGTCCATCCATCCATCCATCCATCCATCCGTCCATCCATCCATCCGTCCATCCATCCATCCATCCATCCATCCGTCCGTCCATCCATCCACCCATCCTTCCACCCATCCAACCATCCATCCATCCATCCATCCGTCCATCCATCCATCCATCCATCCGTCCGTCCATCCATACATCCGTTCATCCATCCACCCATCCTTCCATCCATCCGTCCATCCGTCCATCTATTCTTCTGTCTGTTCATTCGTCGACTTCCTCGTCTGCTTAGTTTAGTCTTTCGTATCGCAACTACAGACGAAGACGAAGAAGACGACGAAGTAACCTGATTTGATTTCTTCGCTCGTGGAAGCGTGATAAAAACCTACGCTTCATTACTCGTGGCTTAATGCTAATTTTGTTCGCTTCTCTGCTCTCGCCACCTGTTTCACCCACACGGTGCCATCGCATTTCATCACTTCACATTTCCACCTCCTGCATGCCCTCCCCTCCTGTCTTATTAAAGCTCGCCATTTCTCTTTGCATGATTGTCTCCGAATATTGTTCCGTTGTCCATTCATGATGACAGTGCGCTCAAAGTGCCTGCGCTGTGCTTATAAAGCTTCCCTGTCATTTATAATATGCTTCTAATATTATGGAAAATCAGTGGATTAGTCAAAAAGAAAGGGCGAAAATTGATTTGCGAAAACAAGCGTTCCAGCCGCTTCCCGTCAATCCCGTGTAACGAAATATAGCACCCCGCCCCTAAACCCATATTCTCTGCGTGGCATATACATGTACATGTACGCCGTCAAAGAATCACAACCATTTATTCATCTCTTTCTCTACAGTAACTCTGTGTAGGCCTACTCTGCTGTGAATTTTTTTTATCCTCAATGGATGATTTTAAACAATGGGTCATAGAAATGAGTTATTCCCAGATGCTCTCTATTGGTGTATAGTCCAAACGAGGTATAAAACTATATATATATATAAATCTATTCTTCTGTGGATTGTTTTACGATGGCTATAATATTATCGTGATGGACCGGAACGAGGAAGACATGAGGGAAGAGTGGGAGACATCTATGCAGAGAAAGAAGAAGAAGAGGACGACGGGAAGTATGGGTGACGACGAAGGCAGATTTAAACAAGATGCAAATTTATTTAGGTACATAGAGCGACAGAGAGAAAAAAGGCAGCGGAAAAGGAAGAGGAAGGCAGGCAAAGCCAACGGGACAGAGACAGAAACAGAGGCAGAGCCAAAGGAGGAGAGAGGCTGAAGCATGTTATAGCAAATGGGAAAGGGAGGATATTTTTTTGGTGATGAAAAGCAGAATTGCAGGTTGATATAGAGATATAGATAGAGAGTCAGAGATTGAATGATAAGTAGATGGATGGATGGACGGACAAACGGAGAGACGATTAGATAGATGATAGATGATTAATCATGATAGATAGATACATAGATAGATGGATGCATGGATGGATGGACGGATGGATGAATGGATGGATGGACTGACTGACGGACGGACGGACGGACGGACAGACAGACAGACAGAGAGCCAGTCAGCCGGACGGACGTATATATGGACGGACGGATAGACAGACGGACGGACGGACGGACGGACGGACGGACGGACAGGCCAGACAGACAGACAGACAGATAGATAGATGGATGGATGGATGGATGGATGGATGGATGGATGGATGGGATGGATGGATGGATGGATGGATGGATGGATGGATGGATAGATAGATAGATAGATAGATAGATAGATAGATAGATAGATAGATAGATAGATAGATAGATAGATAGATAGATAGATAGATAGATAGATAGATAGATAGATAGATAGATAGATAGATAGATAGATAGATAGATAGATAGATAGATAGATAGATAGATAGATAGATAGATAGATAGATAGATAGATAGATAGATAGATAGACAGACAGATAGACGATAGATAGACAGAGACAGACAGACGAGACAGACAGACGAGACAGATAGACAGATACATAGATAGATAGACGGGCATGCAGGACACAGACACACAGACACACATACAAGCAGACAGAGACAAATACGGACAGAGAAGGGAGTGGACGGCAAATGAAAGAGAATAAATTGCGTTTGAAAGGCGGAGACAAATCGAATATACAAAAACCCACATAGCCGAAAGGATGAGAGACATGGACAGGTTGAGGGGCAAGGACAGAGACAGGCACATGAATACTGAAAGGTATACGGACAGGGACATGGACAGGGATATAGGAAGATTGCGGCGTTCCTGCGTCACTCCGATCCATCATCC
>OX457047.1:24190737-24230737 GCA_949752735.1 Lumbricus terrestris
GAGAGCAGGTGCAATAAAAACAATGGAAGGACGAAAGAATAGACGGACGGGACGAACAGAGAAACGGTGTTCTTTAGAGGGACACGCGGCAGGACTTCGGTAGGAGACAAAGGGTCATAAAAGACAATGTACTAGTCATCATCAAAGAGACCATAATTGAAGCTTATTTGATGTCCAATCTCGTTGCATTACATGGTTTACAATGGTTGCTGAGGCGGACATTTCGTGTAGGCTGGCCACCACGACTCACGATGGCCTTCCGAGCAGATAGGGAGAAAGAAAGGCGGAGACACAGAGAGGCATGGACGGTAACAGGGATGTCTGGAGGCAGGTTGAAGATAGAGGCACAGGAAGATATACAAAATGGCGAACGGACGGACGGTTGGATAGAGAGACAGACAGACAGACAAAGAGACAAAGAGGGGGAAGTCAAAGACTCACTTGATGTGTGGAGGCGCGGTGGTGCAGAGCTATGTTCGGTGCCTTGGAGCCGGAAGGTTGAGGGTTCGAATCCACCTCAAGCCGCCGGGTAGGACACTGAGCGTGTCCTTCACTCGTAATTGCTCATGCGCTTCGGCGTGGATTCAGTGACCGCGCTGTAGTTGGGAGCACCTCTAAGTAGAAATCTTGACGGGACGCAAATACAAGTGCTCATACATACATCATAATAGCTATGTTCATTTTTTCGCACCTTGTTCTTATCAGTTGCTGGGATTTTTATGAGAGGAAGAACAGTGACCAATGGCGTTCAGTAATTTCTGCGTGTTCCAGCCTCATTAATTGTCTTAATTTGGAATGAAACTTTGGATCTATTCGCATTAGGGCGGATTGAAAACAAAAGAAATTTAGGCCTACATTTCAGGATTGGCAGGATGTGCAAAAGTAGCCAACTGTGCACAGCAGCAAAATAAAACCGGATCAATCTAAAATCGGTTCACTTCTTGCATGGTGTGTCCCAAGTTCGCCCAAAAAGCATGAAATGCCAAAATCTTGCTATAGAACTAATTGAATTTTCATACTTACAATATGACGTATATTCACTATAGACTTTCTGTGACTTCATTTAGTGGTGCCTTTTGTAAGTAGACTGCAGTACTGCAGACTGAAATGTGAAATGTAAGAATGGAAATCAAACGGGTATACAATGCAGGCCAATAGTTGTCCAGTTTCTGGTTTAGTCCCTGCAGAGTTGTCTCAGACATTGTTATGACATGATTAGATCTTCCTGTTCGCCCGTGATGACAAGAACGAGATCAAGAACGAGATCACGTGATCAAACATAAAGAAAGCAACAGAGGAAGCAAATGCAAACAACTCTGAGTGCTGCTGTGCACCATGGTGTCAAGGGATTCTTCCAGATACGACGTTTCTGATGAGCGTACTTTTAAAGCAATGCACGAAGATGACAGATCGCATATCATCGACAGAAGAAGAATTGGTAGAGGACAAAACAGAGTCTGAAGAGATTCACAACCCAGTGAACCGGAGCCAATAAAACAGGGCTATATTTTCATACAAAAACGACAAGTGCACGTCAATAGAGCAGGGGTTCTCAAACTGTGGTACGCGTACCCCCGGGGGTACGCCAGACGCCGGTAAGGGGTACGCGAAAATTTCCAGAAATATAAATTTTTAAGTTTATGGACTTCGTGTCCATCTTTAGCAATTATTTTGAACTTTGAAACAATATAACAGTATGGTCATTTATTTCTTTCACAACATATAATTGGACTTACATACTAGGCCTATAAAGTGCATGCACCATTTAGCTTAGGTCTACTACTATAATTTTTATAATGTATAAATGGTTGAAAGTACCAAAGCCAGAAATTTTCAGCCTATATAATTATATAGAACCGAAATAGTGGATAACTGAATTGACCTAAAGATTAATTTCCTGGTCTAGCTTTCATTTTTGCGATTCATTTCAGCACGTCATATCTGGGTGAAACTGGTTTTTAAACTATGTTTGCTATCAAAAACAAACATGGGGTTATTTGCGTTTGAAATTGACAAATATTGGACCATATTTTTAAAAATCGGTGCTAGTCTAAACAAGTCCACAGCACTATTATTGTAGCTATTTCTTATAATACAGAGGTTGTAGACCAATTTTCCCCTTTAAATTTGTTGATAAAATTATAATGATTCAAGCAAACTTTTACTACCTTAGACTCTAATAAACGATGTCACCAATAATCAATTAAGTGGACTTTCAGTTGTCACTGCAAGGGGAACTTCGCAATGGCATTTTGTTTCTGATTTGACTTTGCTGAGGACCGGGGGTACGCCATCATTCGATTTTATTACATGGGGGTACAATAAAAAGAAAGTTTGAGAACCCCTGCAATAGAGGAAAACCCGGTGTTATCCGACTATTATAGTCTAACCAAGGAGTTCATTACAGTTGTGTCAGAACCCAATTCGAAATAATATGCACGCAATCGGTTGCGTTCAGCTGAATACTAAAAAAAACACAACAAGAGGATTATCAGATCTGCTCTGCCGAGAAGAAATTAAAACAAACTTGCGTTTATTGTTGGATGCAGCGACAAAAATATAAAATTGTAAACAGTTAAAAGTTGAGATGTAATTCAATTAGGCCCATGTTATTAAAATGTTTCTCGCTTGCTCGAAGTGCATACCTTCGAGTCATCCCCTGTACATAGTCATACATTCGGTGGTGCAAGTCATGGTCCTTGGTGTTTGGCAAAAATAATCTTCTGGAAACACGTCATGGTAGTTTTCCTTGCAGCAATATTATTATAGACTATATGCTTGACAATTTGGTGTCAAGCATTCATGGTAGTTTTCCTTGCAGCAATTATAGACTATGCTTGACAATTTGGTGTCAAGCATTCATGGTAGTTTTCCTTGCAGCAATTATAGACTATGCTTGACAATTTGGTGTCAAGCATTCATGGTAGTTTTCCTTGCAGCAATTATAGACTATGCTTGACAATTTGGTGTCAAGCATTCATGGTAGTTTTCCTTGCAGCAATTATAGACTATGCTTGACAATTTGGTGTCAAGCATTCATGGTAGTTTTCCTTGCAGCAATTATAGACTATGCTTGACAATTTGGTGTCAAGCATTCATGGTAGTTTTCCTTGCAGCAATTATAGACTATGCTTGACAATTTGGTGTCAAGCATTCATGGTAGTTTTCCTTGCAGCAATTATAGACTATGCTTGACAATTTGGTGTCAAGCATTCATGGTAGTTTTCCTTGCAGCAATTATAGACTATGCTTGACAATTTGGTGTCAAGCATTCATGGTAGTTTTCCTTGCAGCAATTATAGACTATATGCTTGACAATTTGGTGTCAAGCATTCATGGTAGTTTTCCTTGCAGCAATTATAGACTATGCTTGACAATTTGGTGTCAAGCATTCATGGTAGTTTTCCTTGCAGCAATTATAGACTATGCTTGACAATTTGGTGTCAAGCATTCATGGTAGTTTTCCTTGCAGCAATTATAGACTATGCTTGACAATTTGGTGTGTGCTGTTAATGCTGAACAATTGAAGTACCGATCGGAAGTAAATTTTATATATTTATCTGCATCAGGCTATAGATCTAACTGCTGCACGTGAAATGTCCTGATTAAGTCGCCGATCGAAAACCAAATCCAGTAATTCATTCAGGATGGCTCACAGAATAAATCCTAACAGAATTCTGCGCTTCTCTATTTAATGAGAGTAAGTGCAGTGACAATGGGTCAGGAGGTTTTTGCTTGTCCTGGCCTCGTATAAGGTTCAATTGGGTGGTCCTGGTGGCCCTCTGTCTAGCTGCAATAAGGTCTTTGGTCAATAGCCGTGAAACTCTGGACGTGCATTTTGGACGGGCAAACGTACATAATCAAATACATAGCATACTACAATATTACTACATTATCCTTCATTGGTGTAGGCCTAGATGCAGATGGATCATAATTATATACAACGACCAGGGGAATTGATGAGATGATTGATGAGACAGAGAGGAAACTTATGCTGTCGGTGATCAGAAATGGGAATCATGTTCTCCGGAGTTTCTTTCTGGCAGAAATGCAAAATCATTACCGGTCTCGCTATAGGCCACCTAATTTTAAGCTACCAACCAGAAATGATAAAAATTATCAGTTTGCAGCAAGATTTTTACATAGAAAATTGCAAACCCTTAGTTATTTTGAGAACAATGATAATAGCAAACGATTGCATTTTCATGTCACCTGTATTATAGGCTATGTCCTCCCTGAATGCGGTGTGGCATATATAAACATATCAATAGGCCTAATTGAAGACAGACCTACTACCGTTATAATAGTGATACATGTTACGTAGGTAATTTTAATTGTGTTCAAAATGCAAACTGATTCAAGCATTTGTTCATATACATGCAACACACACACACAGATATAAAGTAGGTTTAATGGCAAAAGCATACAGGAGTAACATGGAGTAAGCGTGAAAATACGGACGCAGCACAGACACTCACTCACAGCAGGCTAATAATTATGAGAGTGATTGAGAGGCAGACACATTTAGACGGAGCCAATCAGGCAGAAAACGATTGTTACAACAACAAAATATGGAGACAGACGAGTAAGCAGAGAGAGATGGGTGCAGTGACAAAAAATAAGAGAAAGGGGAGAAGGTAGAGGAGGAAGAGAACGAGGAAGAAGATAAAGAGGAAGATGAGGAGGAAGAGTAGTAGGAGGAAGAGGAAGAGTGAGAAGATAAAGAGGAAGAGCAGGAGGAGGAAGAGGAGGGGAAGAAAGAGAAAGAGGAGGAGGAGTAGGAGGAAGAGAAAGAGGAAGAGGAGGGGGAGGAAGAAGAGTAGTCGGAGGAAGAGGAAGAGAAAGAAGAGGAGCAGGAGGAAGAGGACAAGAAGGAAGAAGAGGAGGAGGAGGAAGAGAAGGAATAAGAGTATAGGAGGAGGGAGAAGAAGAGGAGGAGGAGGAGGAGACAGAGGAGGAAGAGGCTGAAGGATGGAGGATAGTGGATTGTAGGGCGAGCATAAGCAGGAGGAAGGGATGGTAGGATGAGAGTGTAATACAAGCAATGACCGTAGTTTATTCGCAAGAAATGCTTCATTTCAGAGGGCATTACTTTCGAGATCATTCACTGTCATTCAATTCGGAATCGTCGCCGGAACTCAATCAGTTTCGATCAATGCCGCTCTGCTAAGTCGACCGTAGACCGCATAAATTCACCGCCGCCGCCGCCGAAGAGAGACTGCAGTATCAAGCCGCACTCGACCGACGCGCAGTCGCCGATGCGTTCACTTTTCACATGCGTAGAATGTCAAATGCGCTTGAAAACAGGTAGAACTGAAATCCAGCTTCTGATCTCTCTCTCGTATTCGATGTATGCGTTGGATTGATACGGGGCGATTTTGTTTCAAACTGACCGTATACGCTTTGGCTTCAATTTATTATAAGTGGCTTTTGGCATTGTTTGTGAATGCTTTCTGCTGACCCGTGCTTAAATTATCTTCTACGCTTTCTCTGTGTGAGGATCCATGTTGGTTTGGAGGGTATAAGCCTACGTGTGCGTCAGAACAAAATATAGGCACACAAATTAGCGGAGGCTGCAAATAATGCTGCTGATGATGACGAAAATTGTGAATGAACAACTTGTACAAGGTATACAGCCTAGTTTGAGGTAGATTCGAACCTGCGACCCTCCAATTGCAAGGCCATTCCTGTTTAGTCGTAGGCTACTCGTGAAAAGCAATAATTTTTAGTATAATGTCTAAATGATCCTCGGGTCCACATCGGGTGCTTTTCTCTCGTGGCAGTTACACCAACACGCTTACTCGCTCACTCATAAATTTATTTATACTCGTCTGAAAGCTCGGTCCTGATAAATCTGCCGGTAGTTGTGTCGAAGGCCAAACGGTCAGAACACAATCATAGCTTCGAGGAAAAAGCTGCGATTAAATCGCCATCTCTCATTTCCATGACACGCCAACAATTTATCCGATCAATGAAAGTATAATTCTATGGAGGGCGTACAATACTTCCGACATATATGTTGGCATATAGAGATGAATGGCTGCAAAACAAATTAAATTAATCATAATAATTGTATATTAAAAAACACCCAGAACTGTTTATATCGTTCAGTACTGACACGGTATATACATGTATACTATAGGTCAGAAGCCCCGCTGATGAGCCATATAAATTTGTGATAACATAACACGTATAGCCTTTAATACATTACATGATGATTACGTATAGACTATAATATTATACAGGGCTGTTTTTAAGGAATTTTTAGAACTGCGCAACCCCTTCTTTCCTTCCAATCCTCCATGTTAACCTACTTCCAATCGGAGTACAATGGCCGTTTTCGCTGGTTTTAACTGTACAGATCGAAGTGCTTCTACAACTGCACAAATCCGTTTAGAGCCGCACATTTCGTGTGGAACTGCACGTTAAAAAGCCCTGATATTATATGATGTCAAACTATAATATATTATATCATTATTAGGCTATTGTACAGTAGGCCTATGTCATAATAATTAAATAAAGCAATCTAGGCCTATAAAGGCCTTGATTAAGAACAGCAACTGGGTAAGTATATATTTTTATAAGTTCTTTATTTAATCAAATTAAAACCGTTTCTTTAAAAAAAACTAAGACTATATATAATGCCTACAGTAAAGAATTACTGACATACAACGTCAAGAAGTCAAAGATGGGTGCCATATTATAATAAAAAAAGTAATCGGAAACTCGGAATTCCAGGCACTTTCAACATAGAGATAAATGAGTTGGCAGCATGAATATTGGATTGAGTCTCACTCTCGCAGTCAAGATGGCGACCGTGCGGATGGGGTCATGAATATTCATAGGCATATGAATATTAGATCTTTTGGCAAGTATAGGCACAATGGCACGGCAGGTGCGTTCTTTGAAATAATGGAGATCGTTTTTATGACCAGCTAAAAGGAACCGTTAAAGATGGCAATTAGTCATCGAAGTCACGAGATAATAATCGGTTGAAGTAACGATTATTGCAAGAAATAATTAGTAACTGCATTGTGCAACGGCTTCACGATTTGATTTTTATTCAAATATTTTGTTGCACAATAAGGGTGAGCCAAGGTAAGTCTAAAGGTCATCGCTAAGACTAGCAGATGGTTAATGTTCAATTGCTAACTGCTGCTTGGCGTAGGCTACATGAAAGCTTACAAAATCGTAAATGAATCATCCTTAAAATAATTAGTCATCCTGATTAGAGATATTTCCTGTGCCTATTATATTCAAGGTGTCTGCTACTGCGTTTATTCTGTTGAGTATATATGCGAGGTCGCATAAAAGGTATAATCTAGATAGCTAATTGTCATTATATAGACAAAAAGAGATAACTATGTTGCAATAGCTTCTTATTGCAGCCTTCAATAGGCCTATAAGCTATTATTTACATAAACTTAAGATTGCAACGCGCTGCATTTGTATCACATTTCCGCAAAACACAGGTTAGTGAAGTTCCAATTTCTCTAATGTTTCAAACACAGCATAATTTTTATGTAGCCTAGGCCTATTTATAAGCGAAATTCTACAGAAGCGAAATTCTACAGAAGCTATAAAAATTGGACGATGTACATAAAGAGTAGAGGGTAGATAATTTGACATTTAAATTAAGAATTGTTATTTATTGGCTGGAAGCAACCTTGCTCAATACTAGAATTCATCTGTTAAAACTGACGCATCAATGCTTCATCATATCAGACACGCACTGGATAGGTCTGAATTCTAACAAGAGATTAAGTATATAGTCTAGATGTAAAACTCGATGTAAAACTCCAATGTTTAGCGGCAGTTTATTCATGCTGTTCAGTCTTAACAATATATTAGAATTTCCTGATCTTGTCTTACCGCCGCAGTGTAGACAATGTGCAGCCATTGAAGGTTGACCGGTCCATCCAATTTCAAAGCTTTACGGTCGGCCGCCGAATGGTTGGGGAGCAGAGGCTTCATCAGCAGCAGCAGCAGAGGCGCGACCTCCATCTTCCTTCCATCTTCCTCTGTATCTCTGTCTCTCTCTCTCTGTCTCTGTCTCTCTCTCTCTCTGTCTCTGTCTCTCTGTTTCTCTCTCTCTCTGCTCTCTGTCTCTCTGTCTCTGTCTTTGTCTCTGTCTCTGCCTCTCTCTCTCTCTATCTATCTAGCTATCTCTGTCTATCTCTGTCTCTCTGTCTCTCTGTCTCTGTCTGTCTCTGTCTCTGTCTCTGTCTCTGTCTCTGTCTCTCTGTCTCTCTGTCTGTCTCTCTCTCTCTCTCTCTCTCTCTCTCTCTCTCTCTCTCTCTCTCTCTCTCTCTCTCTCTCTCTCTCTCCCTCCACCCACTGCGGATGTATAGATCTATGCTTTTTCCTCGTCCAGCGCCAGCTACGACGACCGTAGACACTACACAAGAAAGCTATTTAGTTTAGTTATTTCGTCCACAAAGAAACACACACATGCATACGTCCTGACAGACAGACAGACTAACAGACAAACAGACAGGCGGACAGTATAATAGACAGATAGACTAACAGACAGACTAAGAGACAGATGACGGATAAACAGAGTTAATTTCATGATAGGAAGACGCAATTAAAATGATTAGGGACAGACATAATGGCCCATGCACGCCAACCAACGTATGTCTAGAATCCTCTATACTACATTGTATAATAGGCACCAATAAAACCGAGGCAGAAACTGTAAAGAAATGCAAAGAAATAGAATGAAGAAGAAAGACACCCAAGCATGCGGTGAATGCAAAAACAAGCGAATCCCAATGAGAAGCAGCCCTCATACACTGTCACGCCAATTACAGGCTCCCTGGTCCGTTGTGGAAATGGACTTTCTCCTGTTTTCCTGTTTTCCATCATTCCATCCTCCCTCTGTCTCCCGCATTCGGTCCCTCGTCCTCTCCCTTCTTTTCACCCCCCCCCCGCCCACCCCACGTGTCCTGCGTTTCCATTCCAGACCTTTTCCCCTCATCGTCTGTTAGGGCAATAAAAAGCGGAAAGTGTCTTTCAGGTCGTAACTGGATCGTTGCTCAAGACTCTATCAATATATCATACACATAGATACTGTATATATATATATATATACATACTCATCCATATATATATAACATATATATGGTACATGGAATTTCGCATATATATCTATATATACATGTTATCCGTGTGCTTGGTGGGGGACGTGGAGAGCGAGGTGTGGCATGGCAATGAGATTGCATGGCGTCGTAATTGTCTCAGTCTATACTTACGATGCTAATCAGGGCAAAATATAACTGAAGCACTACATCTACGCCAGCTGCAAAGCCACGCGCCGTCCACCCCCTCCCCATCTGACCGTCCACCCTCCCCATCTGACTGTCCACCCTCCCCATTTGACCGTCCACCCTCCCCATCTGACCATCCAGCCATTTCATCGCTCATTTCCCTCTTCCTTTCTTTCCTAATTTCTTTTGTTCGTGTATAGGGCCTACGTCCTTCTGTATTTGGTTCTTCGATAATTTTTTTCTGTCTTCCGCTATCCCGCTCTCGTTCTTTCCTTCCCTATTATCGTATTTTGTTCTTTCCTTCCCTTCTATCATCTTTTGTTTTTCCATCTGGTCGTTCTTTTTCCATTCTTCAATCTTGCTCTTCTGCGAGGTGCTAATAAGCCGGTGACACGAAACGGAGTATCCCCCCTGAAAGCCATCCGGGGGGATGAATTAATCTATCCCCCCGGATGGAATTGACCAGTCTATACTATCCGGGGGGATAAACCATTCTATCCCCTTTTTTGAAAAATGAGCATAATAAAAACATTTATGCTGTAATCAAAACTTAAAGTGACTCTAATTGTTTTTAGTGTCCTAAGCAATGCTCAGATAAAGGCAACTCGAATTTATTTAGTGACTCTGAGTGTTTTTAAGTGTTTTAAAAGTTTAAAGTGCTCTAAAAACAGGGCAAAAGAAATTATATAGTAAGAATAAACATACTTGTTAGTGTCATTGTTCAACATAAAGCAGATGAAAATTATTTTGCCCAAAAAAATACATGCGGAAGCGGTTTTTTCGACTTTTTTTAATTTGGGGGATACAATTAATACGGGGGATACTCTATTTCGTGACACCGGCTAATGTAGCAAGGAGGCAATTGTGCGGCTGAGTTTGAGACGTGGACACATGCATGCAGTAGCAGATTATGTACAGAAAACAAATTGTCCAAAGGTCACCACACCCATATACAGAAAAAAAGCAGTCCAAAGTTCATTGCGGCCATGCAATTATGTTTAGAAACCAAAACAATGTCGCAACGCCCATGTGGCAATGCGAAAACAGTCCAAGAAGGCCTATACATAAAAGCTGCCTCAGTGAAGTTATAAAAATAGGTCTTGCTGCCCCTCCCTATAGTATACACTCCACGCAATTACTGTAATTATCCTATACATTTAGTAGACCATGCACCACACAGACACGTCAAATTCCGCCACGGGTTGCACTCTGTCAGTACCAGTCCCAAGCGTGGATAAAGGAGGAGGGCGACACTAATCATCTTTGAGATGGCTGTGTCGTTATAGGCCTACAGCAGCAAACAGACACGCGCGTACAATATGGAGACTCGCACAAACCAGGACATGTCTGGAAGTCAATGTATATATAGTATACATGTATAATTTTGTATATATTATATACATTATATACATTATACATTATATACATATACATAATTACATATTCATAAACATTCACACGGTGCAGCTGCGAGTTCAGAAGTCTAATACAATGACTTGGACATAATCGTTATCGTAATCTCCAAATTTCCTAACGCGTGCCATTCGCGGGGCACCAGCTTATTCACGAGCGCTGTACTCGCGAGCACTGAACACACACTATGTGCGGCTCCACATAGGTCAAATTCATTAGACCATAGACTGCTTTGATTTTTGTACAGTTTCCATTACTGACAACGTATTTTTCCGAGGTGTATACGGCCAATAAGAACGACGTTGAGTCATAGATGACAGCAACCCCCGCTGTAGCCTATGTCTATAGGTAGAGCCAAACAACGAACTGAACGAAGCGCGTAATAGATGCGCTGGACATCTGCATGGGGTTGCAGCTAAAGCAGAGTCTTGAGACCCTAGAAGAGTTTGCAAACACTTTTTAAAACTATATCACATGACATGTGAATTTTTATCCCCCGGGGATAATTTCACACGATGGGGGCTAGAAATGGGTTATCCCCGGATACTCTATAGGCCCTACCGGTATATTCTATCCGGGGGATAGATTAATTCATCCCCCGGATAGCTTTAGGGGGGATAGAATATCCCGTGACACCGGCACTGAAAAATCTTCTTATGCATGCTCAAGCCGCATAGGCCCCAGGGTGAGAATTGCCGGAATGGGGTTTCAACCCCCTCGTCTTTCTTAGAGCGCCATAGTAAAACCTGTGTTCACACCCCAATTCCAAGTGGATTACAGTTCAACTCTCTCCCCAGTTTTTCCCCCAATTCTCATACTGATAGGCCTACTTCTGCTGTTTAAGGAGGTTTTATTAGGCTACATGCATGTGATTCACACGGAATCGTGAACTAGGTGCGATTCATATACTGCATGCCTAAAGTTATGCATATAATATTATGTCTACTCATTCATTTATCGGTTGGAGAATCTATATAACGCCCCTTCAAGAAGCCAACTCAGCGGCGCTCCCAGTCTAACCACGGTTGCACAAATATAGGTCTGCAGGAGCGTGTAAAACACCGATGAGTCAGACTCTATAGACTACATGCTTTATTTGTATTCAGATCGTCAAGGATACGTTTCTATTTTAATATAGCCTAACATATATATTGTAGGACTAGGCGATTCAAATGTGATTAATTTTAACCATTTCAGACGGCTTTACTTTAATGCAATTAGTAATTTCAACAGCACCGATCCCAGCCGTGGCCTTTCAGTAGCAATTATACTATGCTATAGGACTACGTGATAAGTGGAGTTTTGAATCGCTTTCGACGCCTTTTGAATCGTTATTAGCTTTAAAATCGTTATTAGCTTTATAATCGTTATTAGCTTTATAATCGTTATTAACTTTATACCGTAATCGTTATCCCTGTCGGTGGCTTTCTTATCGTTTCCTTATTTTTGCAATCGGTTTTTGCCTAATTTAGCCTTTTTTGGCTATAGCTGATTCTACTTTTTAACCGCTTCTGACCTTTTAGTATTTTTTTGTCATTCTAACCGTTTTTTGCCTTATAATTGTTTCTGGTTTTCTAATCCTTTTTGCCTGGGTAATCGTGTTTTGGTTTTCTAATTTGTTCTCTCAACTGCTCTGGTTTTCTAGCCGCCTTTTGGCATTGTGAGCGCTTTTAGCGGGCTTTCTGACCGTCTTTTGGCACTGTAGACTAACCGTTTATTGACTTTCTAACCGTTTTTGGCTTTCTCCCACTGAATGAGATAAGGTCTTTGATGTTTCAATGGTATACTCTCCCTATTTGTCTTCGTTCTTTCCTTTCTTTTCTACCATCAATTCGATTTCTTTCAATGCATCGATCCGTTAGTCATCTCCTCCTTTTCATAAGTGCAGCTCTGTCTCATTCGCCCTACTGTCTGCCTGCGCACCTCTTCTTTAATCCTACTTCATCCTCCTTCATCCCTCTTCCATTCCTCCTTTCACCATTCTCATCCGTTCCTTCATTCATCTCATTTCGGTTTCAGCGACAGCTACATCCGCCAGTGACGAGCTAAGACTCTCAAACGTGCGCTCAATGAACCGCGCCACTTGCAGCTAATCTTCCTCTGAAATCCTCGCGTCAATTCTTTCACAACCCTTTCACCGATCTACCATTCCTCCCTCCTCCTCCTTTCTTACAATTTGTCCAGCCAGTACCGTGCGATTACGCGTCATAATCCGGTCAATTCCAGCCACCCCCAACGTACCCTACTCCATCCAAACCCAGAGACAGCTGCAGCAGCCGTCTTATAAGAGTCCCGCGGCCAAGCGCGGGAAAGCTGCAGGTGCTTGCTCCCGATACGCCATCTATCTGCCTGCCGATGGCCACAAAGCTGACACATTCTGGCGATAATTGAGGAATTTGCTTCACTAATTCTCCACCGTTCAGAGAAGACCGAGTAGCAGTCGAAGCAGGAAAATACCCTCCCTCCTCCTCCTCCGCCTCCTCCTCTTCCTCCTCCTCCTCCTCCTTCTCCTCATTGGCGTAGCCAGTTATTTTTTCATGGGGGGGGGCAGTGGGGTGGCAGCTTAAAATGATGGGGTGGCTACCGTTGGCAATTAAAGCGTGCATCGGCATATTGCCATAGACTATGTATTTTTAGATTTTGGATGTATTACAGTATTGGACATAATACGCATGCAAGCCTCACTAGCTTGTCTGTCCCACAGTGCACTATAGTGGCCTGTCCCACTTTCCCATCACCCACCCTATAAGAAGTTGTACAGGAAGTTGTATAAAAAATAAAATAAGTCAGAAATTATATAACATTCTTTAATTCTTTATCACTCGTAAAAGTAAAAAGTAAAACAAACGCAGGGATGGGGGGCAGCTGGGGGGGCAATCCTTTCATTGGGGGGGCGGCTGCCCCCCGTGCCCCCCGTAGTTACGCCACTGCTTCTCCTCCCCCTTTCCCCTTCCAAGTGGTGCTCGATCGTTTCCATACAGCTGCACCAAGTCTGCTGCGGTCGACACCGATGGAGAAATGCAAATATTGATCGACTGACCGACCAGATCAATTCATGATCGACCGAACGACCGAACGACCGAAAGACCGACCGAACATTCGGAGAAATTAAATTTTCTGGCGATTGAAAGAGGCAAGGATATCGGTTGGCTTGAAGTGCGATCCCGATTTCTGATCATATATTGAAATTGCTGCACTGATTTCTAGTCTTGACCTTTGCAGAAGAGGCGGCGGCGTCGGATTAGCGAAAATATTGGCAAAACTATTATGGATGGATCCATATGGTTTAACGACAGCTTACGACAACGGAGGCCGCTGTCGTCGGCAGAAATTGAAAACTATTATAGGTGATCTAGCTACACGTATCTATATGTCCATCTGCTACTCTGTCCATCCATGCATTTGCTCATCCATCCATCCCTTCGTACATCCATCATTCCATCAATTCATCCGTCCATCTATTAATTTATTTTTTTTGTGCTTAAACGGTGAGCGATTAATTAATAATAAATATTGAATGTAATACTAATTTTTACAATAATCTCACGAATAGACTGCATGCAACTGCCGGACATTCCTCCTAAATGTTATTATTATTGTTATTGTTATTGTTATTGTTATTATTATTATTATTATTATTATTATTATAATTATTATTATTATTATTATTATTATTATTATTATTATAATTATTACTACTACTATTGTTATTATTATCATTATTAATATTATTATAGCAGAAACCACAATAATAACAAAGCATGGTTAATAAAAAAATTATGACAATAAAAATTAAAACAGACAAAATTCAAAAATAGTTGCATATTTGTAAAATACGGAAGTAATAACAACTAAATCTACAGCCTATCCAGATCGAAGGTTTAACAGTCCCATGGGGTCACCGTGCTGCACGCCTTGGGTCAGAGATAGATGCTCGGGGTCGGGTCATTCGGATGGCCCGTCGCCGGTAACATTCGAGGCATCACACGAGACTATGTCACGAGTGTATAGGCTGCCGATGACCTCTTATAGGCTATATAGTACATAATTTTTATTATGCTGCAATAGAGCCCAGATTTGGATACTGAAGAATCAGTGCAAAGCATAGTCAACACATATACTGCTACTTTTATTTCCATTCTATATTTTCGTCCCTATTGTAATCGAAACCTTTAGAATCAGAGTCTTCGGTTTTCGTCCGAGAACTGGTCAGCAGCAGTATCTCATCATTGATTGATGACCAACGTGAGATGGGACTGCAGCTGCCATCTGCTCCATCCATATGCGCCGATCAGATGCATATGCTCTTCAACTCGCAGACTCCCATCGCTATTTGGATGTGTCAGATACGAGTGAGCAGCAGCTGAAGCTTATGTGACGACTTGTATGTATATGGGTTCTGTAGACTGAAAGCAACAAATTGATGTTGGTTTTTTTAGTGACATATTGCACAGATGGCAGTAGGCTAAACATAATGATAATGATAACAATGATGAATGCATGATCACATGTATGGTGGCGATGTTGTTGTTGTTGGTGTTTTTGGCGTTGTTGTTGTTGTTGTTGAGGATGATCTGATGATGATGATGATGATGATGATGATGATGGTGGTGGTGGTGGTGGTGGTGGTGGTGGTGGTGGTGGTGGTGGTGGAGGTGATGATGGTGGTGGGGGGTGGTTTTGGTGGTGAAGGTGGGTGGGTTTTGGTGGTGGTGATAGTGGTGGAGTTGGTGATGATGATGATAAAAATGAAGATGATGACAACGGCGATAATAATAACAAAAATTATAATGACATTGATAATAGTAATCACAATAATAATTACAGTAACAGCACAAAGAATAATATTTATAATATCATCCAACATAACATGTATTTAAGGTAACAAAACCCTAATTAACGGTCACTATAGTTTTAATTATCGTAAACCTAAATGTTAAAAATGTTACCCAAGAAGAAAACAGTTGAAATAGGCCTAGGCCTACTTATGCCTGCCTCGAACGTTCAACATGTTGTGTTGTGACAATGTACATTTTGCCTAAGAATACCTTGGCGCCACATGAATGCCATTGCACTTTATACTGTTTAACACCATTGTGTCGTCGCCTTCTTAAAGCAATTTGCCTCATTTCGGTCCGAATCCGATTAGGCCTACCGACCGCAGTGACAAACCTCGTTAGGGGGCAGCAGCCGCGTATACACAAATAAAGCGCTTATCACATTCTCACGTCATCAAGAAATCTCCCTAACTGCTCCCCGTTGTCTCCCTCCCTCCCTCTCCCTTCCCTCCTTCCCTCCCTCTCCCTTCCCTCGCTCCCTTTATTCCTTTATCCTTAACGAGGGTCATCGATCTGCGGCCGAACAATTAAGAGACGCCTTTGCAAATCTAATAAAATTAATTTATCTGTTGTCCAGTCGATTCCGTCTCCGATGGTATATGCCTAAAGGAAAATCCGATTCCGTTGCCTTCGAGAATCTCATTGTCTAGTCGCCTCAGTCTTTTCACCTTCACCCCTCCTTCCGTTATATACACAGTCGTTATACGTAATGACACATTGCAAGACACTTCTGCTGAAATAATGTGCATGTGTGCACGCAAACATGACTTACACACATGTGCATTGTGCAAGCAATAATACAAACATGTGCATACATGTCAATACGTGCACACATACAGTCGTACGTATTTAGATGATGCAATAGGTTTTATTGATTTACATTGAAAACAATGGATATTGCGTGGCAAATTTGTGGTGTCCTTTTGTTGCATGTGAGGTAAATAGGCTTCCATCTTATCAAGTTGGTCTTCATGGGCGTCCTTTCATATCCCAGGAAGCATAGGCCTACCATATTCTTGGATTGCATCGCCAATTTCAATATCTTTGGATCGGTCAATGATTGATTGCATGATTGATTGATTTATTGATTGATTTATTGATTGATTGATTGAATGAAAATGTGCAGATGCACATCCACCCACACATGCATGCCGGAAGCATACATTGCACTCAAACGTTATTTTAAACTGTGTACGAACTCATTACTTTTTAATGGTGAGTGCTTCTTTGACAGCACGCGGTCCATATTTTACCACGCTCCCCTATAATAATTGTATTCAGTTTCTCCCATTCTACCCGTCAATTCTTACAGACCATCACTCTGTGCGTTCGTCCTTTTGACCTACTCTCTGTCTGTCTCTCTGTCTGTGTCCGTTTGGCTGTCTGTCTCTCTCTCTCTCCGATGGTCTGCCCCTTCCCATTTCCTCCCTCCGACTCTAATTCTTGGTCATGCTCATATACCATTTTCCACCCATATATACACTTCCTAAGACAAGCAGCTTAAGTATTTTATTCATCCATTGCCTCCCTCCGCGCTCCATCCCGCTTTACTCGTCGCTCTTCCCTGCATGTATACACTATACATCCAGCCATGCATCCCGACTCCACGCGCCCATAAATTTATTACCGAGTATACACGGTGGAACATCCAAATGATCCAATTATGCGTCACCTCTTGTCAGACTATACTACCTCATAAATCTATGCATAAATATATAGGCTATATATATACATAGATATAATTGTATATATATGCATTCGATACCGTAGTTTATATAGTTATCTAGCTGCTTCTAGCATATTATAGGCATAAAATATACCAAGAGAAGACCTATTAAGCTATACATTATTACATACGGCACATGTGGACAAAAATGGATAGCTCTAAGATTATATATATATATTTATATACATGTCATATATATATATATGTATATATACTATATATATATATAGACCTATATGCAATATTGGAATCTTGATCCGTGCAAATTCCTAGAAGTATACATCTATCTATAATTCTATATTAGATGTCATGTGCCATAATGCTAAGTTCGTTGGCCGCGCCACAGACGTGTAGTGCTCTAATATGATTTTGGATTCCTGAGGGTGGATGACGATGATCATCGGATCGATGTAATGTCTAAATGATGTCCCGATTAGAGTCCTAATCCTTCTCCGCCTGCAGAGGGAGGGTGCATGGAATCCGTGGGGGGAAGAAGAGAAGATCGCAGAGAAGGAGAAAGAGGAAAGGGATTGAGAGACAGACAGACAGACGGAAAGAAAGAAACAAAGAGATAGAGGGAGATGGGGAGAGAGCGCGCGCGAGAGAAAACATAGAGATTGGGGGCGAGAGAGAAAGAAAGAGAGAGAGACAGACAGACAGACAGAAAGACAGAAAGACAGACAGACAGACAGAAAGACAGACCGAGAGACAGACAGAGAGAGAGAGACCGAAGAGATAGACAGAGAGCAAGTGCGTGTGAGTGGTGTGCGTGTGTGTGTGTGTGTGTGTGTGTGTGTGTGAGTGTGGTGTGCGTGCGTGTGTGTGTCAGTGTGAGGGAGAGAGAGATAGGCGAATGAGCTGGAGCAGGAGGAGGAGGAGTAGGAGGAGGAGGAGGAGGCGGTGGCTGAAGAGGAAGATGGAAACAAGAGAAGATGCTCAATAATTTCTGCTTCTCTTCAACGATGATAGAGGGAAGAAAAGAGTGGAAGAGATGACGAGAGAAGATTATCATCACCACGAGAATATATCCGAGATCAGAGAGGAAGATATACACATATATAGGCCTACAGATAAACAGACAGACAGACGAACGGACAGACAGAGAGACAGACAGACAGACAGACCACAGACAGAGAGACAGACAGACAGACTGTCACAGACAGACAGACAGACAGACAAACAGATCACAGAGAGACAGATAAACAGACAGACAGACAGACATACAGACAGACTGTCACAAGACTGTCACAGACAGACAGACAAACAGACTACAGACAGACAAACAGACAGACAGACAGACCACAGACAGAGAGACATACAGACAGACCACAGACAGACAGACAGACAGAGAGTCGGATATACAGATAAAGAGATTGGAGTGAGTGATGCACGAGGCGGACACCAGACTGTGAATCATGTCAATAATTCTGGCGACTAGATGAAAGATATTGATTTAAAGGTTTGGCTTCTGTCGTCGTCGTTCTCCAGTCTCTCATTTTCCCGATTGTCATCATCGTCGCCTTCGTCGCCAACTCCGATCTTTGCCAGCTATAAGCCCCATAAATCTAGCGAGTCAAATGAACCCTGGAGAACACGAAATGACCTGGATGCATTACTTTCCAGCAGTTCTTGAACGGTTCTCGATTGGAATAGGAACCTACATGTAGGGCCTACAGTCGGTCTTTATCTGCGTTTGACCATATGCATACATGATACATATAGCCTACTGTGTGAATAAAAAAGAAATAAAATCTTTTTTAAACGCAGAAAACAGGCGAATGACAAATCATGAGATAAATAATAACCATAACCATCAATTTTATTGCACCAAGGTAACAAAACATTTTTGCGAAGTAAATATACAAATCAGTTGATTACAACCGGAAACCCAGAAGGGATTAGAAGTCCTACTGGTAGGGCTACCTATGCACGCTTTCAGATTCAAGATGGTAGATAGGCAAGTATCATGTAAACTGTATTTACAATCTGGAAATACACATGATGCAGTCTTAACTAAAAACATAAACATTCACAGTCAAGATGGTGCTGTTCAGCTATCAAACCTTAACTAAGAAAAGGAATAAAACGGCTACACGCATCAGTTTTGGTTAATCGTAGTCGTTCTCGTGACCTTTCGATTTCAACAGTGCCCAAAAGAGCGAAGTCGCGGGAACTGTATAGCCTACGAGGCTACGACTATAGCTTTTCCCAGGCATTTCGTCCAAACATAGGACTATTTAATTTAAAAGACGGGCTACATTTAAGACTGTATACGGGGCTACAAAAACTCCCGGCTTTCGATAGGCGGCATTGAATAATTTGCCAAGTCATAATTGGATGAATCATTAGGCTATCTTATAATGTAGACCTAAGTCAATGCCAGTGGCGTAGCCAGGAATTTTTTTATGGGGGGGGGTTATGGCCAAAAATCCTGTTTTTTTGCTATTTTTTCTTACTTAAATGGAAAAATAACCTTAAAAAACCTTTTTCCGGAGTCAATGAGGGGAGGTTTTAACCCCCGAAACCCCCTTCCCTGCCTACGCCACTAGTCAATGCGGATATCAATAAGACTATTCATCAAACAGGAAATATCGGCAATGAAACACAGGGATCGACGTGTCAGTACGGTGGGACTATTACTATTATTATGTGGGCAATATTATAGGCTAAGACTCGATCCGCTCGTAACTCCGGCGGACAATATTGATCGTAGAGAAAAATGATGGATATAAATAAATGAATGCTAATTCACGCGGCCGTTAAAGTGCCGTTAAAGTGGTTTAAAGCTTAGGGGCCAAGACGCAAAAAAGTAAAGGAAGCATGTGTGAAATGGATTCGAGGAGTCGATGTTGCATCATAAAACACGTCAACACTCGGTCAGACAAAAGCGGTCATCGTCATCGCCCCCTCAATCCATCCCCGCACCCCCAGACACGCCCGCATGGAGACTGCCGGACGTATTGATGAGCCTGCAGCCGAGCTCTGATCAATATCTAGGCAGATCAGCATCCACCCATCCACCAGTAAATCAGGCCGACCAACCGAACTCAATCAATCTGATGCAGTCATATAAGATGGTGGAGCAGCAGCGGTTCATCTTGGACCCCTCGATCGTCCACAGATGCAGCTGGCGTCGTTGGACACCCTACACTCAGCTACAGCAACGAACTTATACATTAGGCCTAAGCTTATACAACCAAGGATCAGGCTGGACCTGGGGTAACCCGGAACCAACGTGGCAATGCCCTCTCACTGCCAGCACCCAGCCACTGTTTCTCACCTTGCTTGCAAATCTAGGTGGCACGTAGGATATATGCGCCCGTGCTAGATGGCACTTACTCAAGCATGTTAATTAATTTTCAGGACAAACTATGATTGACTCATCAGTGTTTTACAGGCTCTTGAAGACTCAATATTATTGTATAACCGTGGTACTGGTAGGACTGGAAGCGACTCAGTTTTGACGTCGATGACAGTCAGTACCTAATTCACAAATACGAATAAAGTGTAGGCCCATATTTAGTTTCATAACCTTCAAGTTGATAACTGCTTGCTAATGAATAACAGCTGCATGGTCTGTCTTCAGCGGCGCCCGCAGGCGTACGCACTTACGCAAGTGCGTACAGCAGCGCTAAAAAAATAATGGCTGATGACTAATAGAAAAGACATCAGTTTTTTTCGGCGACCCTGACGAAAATTGCCCCCACCCCCATCAAAAATTTGTCCGCCCTTGGCTGTGCGTACAAGAAAAAATCCTGGGGGCGCCGCTGTCTGTCTTTGTCCAACATCTTTCATCCAACTCCTTCGTCTCCACATTCGTTCAACAGATCTGATATCCAAACTCTTTTGGATCTTCCTTCGCACATTTTAATGTCACTCTATTTTTCAACTCCCTGGAGTCATTCAAACCCACTCAATAACATTATTTATTTAAGCATTGCCTGTGGTTGTTCAACTCAGTGGCGTCTAACCCCCCACTTGGAGTGGGAGAACAAACCCCCCCATTTTCGCCGACTTAAAACAATTATATGGGAGTCTGTTCATATATGTTACGTACGCACAGTGTTTAATCTAGTCCCCCTCCTCTGGGGGAGAGAATTGAGGTTTCTGGGGGGGGGACAATTGAGCGTCCGAAGGACGCTCGTGATGCGCGTTGCACTGTGAGGGGCAGGGGTATGGGGAGGGGATGTGCCCCTCCCCATCAGAAACTTTTTGAATTTGCACATTGCAATGGCTGCATTTTAAGGTGTCGTCTTAACAAAATAGCTGTACTTTTTCAGTGGCCCATTAGAAACTTTTTGAATTTCCACAATGCAATGGCAGCATTTTAAGGGGTCATCTTAAAAAAAACTGTACTTTTTCAGTGACCCATTAGAAACTTTTTGAATTTGCACATTGCAATGGCAGCATTTTAAGGTGCCGTCTTTAAAAAATAGCTGTACTTTTTCAGTGGCCCATTAGAAACTTTCTGAATTTCCACAATGCAATGGCAGCATTTTAAGGTGTCGTCTTAATAAAATTACCGGTACTCATTTTTCCATGCTGGTACTAGCCTAGCCATGGTTTGAGACCTTAGAGTGTCGCCTCCCAATTGCATACAATTTTTGGATTTGCACATTGCTGCCGTACGTAGCATTTTAAGCTGTCATGATCTCAGTGCTCAGAGATGTGGTTCAAGACTTCAATAAATGTCGCTCTCAATGCTTAATTTTTTTTAAATTTGCAGACTGTGATGGCGGCTTTTAAGTTGCCATCTTAGACGAATTTTCATTATAGATAAATAAGCTCAATGAATAACACTGTAGTAAATTATAATGATATTTAATTATAATGATATTTATGAAATATTTATGAAACATTGGGGCTATATAGGCATCTCCGCCACCCCTTTAAATCTCCGTCCATGCGCTTAGAAGCTGAAAGCTAATAATTCGAATTCTCCACAGAAACTCTCTGTGTAGGCAGACCCTTAGCTGTTGACAACTCCTGCTGATGTCGATGCAACTCTTCGCGAAATTAAAAAAACCTATAACACAGAAACAGTCAAATTCGGTTGTCTATGGTAGACCTACATGTATAATGACTACCATCTAGCTTCCTGCACTTATGGCTGCATCTCTATAGCATGGAAAGACTCGATCTGCTTTACATCAGAGCTGCATGCTCTTATCCATTTCAGCGATATGCTGGCTGGGAATCTAATGCGAAACATCTGTTATTAGCTTCATTACGCTTAGGCTACTTTTACAGAAGGGACCACTGTCCGAAGACTGGGGTAGGCTACACGTGCACAGCAAGTGTCAAACGGGTCGTTTGATTCTTGCTGCGCGACCGTCGCAATCATTAATTTTGTTGCCTTCATCACCTGACAAGGGTGGGGCTTCGGCTTGGCTCCGTCAGTAAACGTGATTAGCGATAAGAGGTCAATCCCGAATGGGTGTGTTCCACCCTTGTATGCCAGGGACCTGACTGACACCATAATGTCTATGAGTTGCCCTGCTCCCTACCAAATATGTGACATCAAGCGAACCGTGGGTTCGTTAATTAGTCCAAGGTAATGATGTTTTTCGATAATAAATGATGCACAAATAATAATTTTCGTATTCCATGCCTTTTTTTAATAGAAATTCACCAACCCCCCAATTTACACCCGAAAAAGTCAAACCCCCCCACTTTCAGAAACCGTGGGAGAACGTTCTCCCAACCCCCCCCCCCCCATTGGTAGACGCCACTGGTTCAACTCCCTCAGATCTTTCTCCATGGCACCTGAGCGTCACTCTTTCCTATATTTGAGATCCTCGGTGGCCGAGTGGGTTGGTAGCCCGCTCGCCGCGCCGGTGTCACGAAATAGAGTATCCCCCGTATTAATTGTATCCCCCAAATTAAAAAAGTCGAAGAAACCGCTTCCGCGTGTATTTTTAAAAACAAATTAATTTTCATCTGCTTTGTTTTGAACAATGACACTAACAGGTATGTTTATTCCTACTAGATAGTTTGTTTTGCCCTGTTTTTAGAGCACTTAAAAAGTTTAAAACACTCAAGAACACTCAGAGTAACAAAATAAATTCGAGTTGCCTTTATCTGAGCATTGCTTAGGATACTTAAAACAATTAGAGTCACTTAAAATTTTGATTACAGCCTACATTTTTTTATTGTGCGCATTTTTCAAAAAAGGGGATAGAATTGTTCATCCCACCGGATAGTATAAACCGGTTAATTCCATCCGGGGGGATAGATTAATTTATCCCCCCGGATAGCTTTCAGGGGGATACTCCGTTTCATGACACCGGCGACCTGGGTTCGATTCCCGGTCGGTCAGAGATTAATTTCTCGGATCTTTACTGCGGGTGGCTCGGTCGCAATATAAACGTGGAGTAGCGGTGGTGAAGGATCTCACCCTCAGGGTCGAAGCCATAACACAGCCGCTGTATAAATTTGCGATTACATTAATTTTACATTTACATTTTACATTTCCTATATTTTAGATCTCTGCGGTACGTCGTACCCCGTGAAATGTGAGGCCACTCCTCACTCACAATGTCATGTAAATTTGAACATTGAAGACAGTCTTCGAGCAAGTTAAGGTCGCCCTTTCTTATGTTTCAATCACGCAGTAGCTCGATCTGTCTGTCTGTCTGTCTGTCTGTCTGTCTGTCTGTCTGTCTGTCTGTCTGTCTGTCTGTCTGTCTTTGGTGGACAACAGAATGGGTGCTGGACAAAGAAGGCTATTATTCATCAGTCTGTCTGTCTGTCTGTCTCAGACTGTCTGTCTGTCTGTCTGTCTGTTTTTATCTTCCTCCCTCCCTCCTCGAGTCCTCCCTCCGAGCGTCTAAACCAATAAGCTAAATTATGGAAGAGGAAAGCCTCAATATTGAGCTAATTTTCACAAACAGCTGCCTCTGTTCGAGTGCCGTATTCAGTGCACATGGCGACATTGGGAGAACTATCGGGATCCCACGGTTACCGGAACTGGTTGTTTTCTGCCAGTGCCAGTCCCAAGCCTGGATAAAGGAGGAGGGCGACACTAATCATCTTTTATATGGCAATGTCTTTGTGGAGGGGTGGAGGGTGGGGAAGGGCGGTGGGATGGGGAAGGGGTGGAGAAGGGTGGGGGTTGGAGGGGTGGGGGCGGTGGGATGGGGTGGAGGGGTGGGGGCGGTGGGATGGGTTGGAGAGGGTGGATAAGGGAGATGGAGGGAGGCTGGTACGAGGAAATTTTTCCCAAAACCCTAATTTCTCGGGTGGGCCGGGGGTGGCGTACCGGTGGAGGTCGGAGTGTGACGTGGTGTTGTGGGTGTGGTGGGGTTGTGGCCGGAGCGGGTCGAATCCTAAATTTCCCGGGCAACGCCGGGTACCCCAGCTACTTAATAAAAATTTCAAGTGACCGTCACTTGTAAAAAATGTTCTGCTTAGGCCTATTCACTGGAATTATTTTATTAAAAAACAATAAGAAAACTGAATAGGGATAAAAGGCCTAGGTCTATAGGGCTATAGACCTATACATGCAGCCTATATACCGGTAGGCCCTATTAGGTTGAAATTTTCTGATGACGTGTGCCTATATCTTATACAGGCTAGCTAACATAGTGAAATTGGATAACTTCAATCTTGAATTTTGAACACCAAACTATAATACTGGAGAAAGTCTCAGAGTTGGATCCATATAGGCGTACGGGAGATTTCAGCAGTGGGGGTGCAAAGATTTAAAGATTTAACTTCTGCCCAGAAGAAAACTCCTGAAATCTCGTGGAAAATGCAACTTTTTCACAGAAAAAAGTTGACGACTTTTTTTGTCATTTCTCGGGTCTGCTTGCCCGAAAACCAATTTTGCCCGAAATTGGGGGGGGGCGTTTGCAAGACAGCGTTCAGATTTGAAAATAAGCGCTTGGATTATGCTTGGACGCCGTCAATGACCTCCATTCGCACTTCTTTAAAACGTCTCATAGTTTTCAGATTAGATCTTTAGACAGTCAAAATATTTTCAGAATGTCCTTCCGACGATTAAAAGCCATTTGTTGTTTTCAATTTTAACATTATGCTTATATGCGAATTTCAAAAGAAATTATATTGGGATCCTAAAAATGATGATGACGTTACTTAGGGTGCATGCTGCACGCGCTATATAAAATATCAGTTCTCGTGTAACTTTAGATTTCTGATTGCAAGCCAGCGTTGCCACTCCTTGGATTTTTTCACAAGATCTAGGTTTTTTTTAATCCGAACTTGGAAAATGGGTTTTTTTTCGAGAAGAACATGGGTTTTTTCCTTGGGTTTTCGACGTAAAAAAATTGGAAAATGTTTGCATTTTCGAATTTTTTTGACATTTTCGGAAAAATTTTGACATTTTTTAGGATTTGAACCGGGATGACTAAAAAAGGTCAAATTTCTAACCGAAAATAGTGAACATTTTTTTAAAATTTGAGATTTTCAGACGGGAAATTCAGAAAATTCTGGACATTTTCGAAAGATTAATTTTGCTAAACTTGGGTTCACTTGGGTTTATTTTGACCCTCCAACTTGGGTTTTTTCATTTATTAGAGTGGCAACGCTGATCGCAAGCGAGATTAACGTCGAGATACACCTGGACAAGTGGCGGAGCTAACGACTGTAATAGTTTCGAAATCAATTCAAGATTTAAGCAAAGTGAAATTTATCTGTTTGCTGGAATTAAACACGATCTACATATCCAAATATGCAGCTTTCGGTAACAGTTAAATCTTTTGTGCTTGTTTAGTAGCCTGAAAGTTTGACGCTACGGATGTGACGTGCCACGCCTCTTAGAGATAGACTAACTCCACTTGCGGTTTAAAAAATTTATGGAAGACTTTTTTTATCCAAACGTGTATAAATATTTATATTAGTGAGTAGTAATCCAATGTCGCCAGTGTCTTATGCAAAGGGCATATGCCGATGTTATGTTGCCTTGGATGGATATAGTCGATTTATTTGTGCTTGGTAGGGCAGCTAGGGCTATATCTTTCACACGTCCAGTTCCTTTGCTTGGACCGTTTCGATAACTGAAAGAGAAATCGACTTTCGATAAATATAGTTTCATGTATGCAACATGTAGGGGTGCTTGATAAGTAAGTAAAACTCGAACAGATCTTCTAGTGGGAAGCCATTACTGAAAGCACTCAGAATGAGGGAATCGTTTAGCATTTTGTCTAGCATTTTGGTGCAAGTATATTGCATGCGTAGTTCTTTGCTGTCTTATAAAGTTGTTTTTGTTTGTTTTGTTTTCAGCCAAACACCGAAGTATTGAAGGAGCCACGTGGTTTCATAAAGTTGATTGAAATAGTACGTGACAGTCTGATCCAATCTAGCATCTTCTGTGTATTTTGATTGCGATATGTGATTCAGATGCATTTGGTTCTATTTTTCTTCATGCTGTCGAATTGCTTTGTGCAATGCTTTGTTCAAAGGCAGTGAGGATCCAAATGTATTTCTGCATGGGTCTTGTAGCATTCGAGATTAAGTGGGTGACCTGAGCTGAACTTTTCGATAGTATGTTAGAAAATTTTCAATTTACAGTCATGGGTTCGCTATTGAAATGGATTATTTATTTATTATTGATATATTTCTCAATTTCTATAGTGCCCCTTCAAGCTCTGTACTCGGAGGTGCTCCCGACTACAGTGCAGACACTGCATCAGAGTTTCACGCCAAAACGCCCGAGCATTTGCGAGTGAAGGACTTGCTCCTTGAGGTCTGTACTCGGCAGCTTGAGGTGGATTCGAATCTGGAACCCTCTGGCTCCATGGCACTGAAGCCACCATTTCACCACCACGCCCCACACCACTCTTTCCAGACCACTGTAGGAATGAAGCGTTAAAAGCATATGGGAAGAATTGAAAGAATGGAGTAATGAAATGGGAAGAGTACTTCCCACTTATCAAGTAGGCACATGGGTTTAGAGCAGTGCTAGGAGCAGAGTGAGAAATGTCAGGGAGGTTGAACATGCACTGGACTACCTCAACATTGCCCTTTTAGAAATTGACTGTTGACTGGACTTTAGAATTTTAGACTAAAAAAATTAATTGATACGTTGGCAAGCAGTTTTTGCTCTGTACAAGTTTATGGTATGGTACTTGATCTCTTCCTATTTTGTCCGCCCTACACAGGGCGCAAACTCGTTATGTCATCTCGCTCTCCATGCCAGCGTATTATCCAATGCATTATCGGGCCGATAGTGCATTGGATAACACGCTGGCATGGAGAGCGAGATGACATAACGAGTTTGCGCCCTGTGTAGGGCGGACATGCTTTGTGTGCTGCTATTAGTATTACAGACTGTCTGTTCTGTTAGTAGAACTTTAAGATTGATGTTTATTAAGATTGTTGCATAACTTGTTCAATGTATGTACATTGTACAACATTTGCAGGTGTTTCATCAAAGAAAAATTAGTATTATTCAATGCATATTAAAACAGCAGGGTATGTGTACTATAAAAAGTGAGACAGCTATCTACAGAGTAATTCTTGTGCATTTATTTGAGTTGAATGCCAGATCTATGTTGTGCTGTCTTATTTATCTGAAAGTCTGGTGCATTAATGTTTTCATTTTGTGTTAAGTTGTGATTTACTTATGTGTTATTACAGATTCTGGCAATATGTGCATTTGCAACGGCAGTTGGTCCGCACGTAACAGTCTCTTTCATGTGCTGCGATACTCATGCCCAAATGTTTGAGCTATCATTGCAGTATCCTTACCAGTTAGTACGATTAAATATGTCTTCACTGATTCAAAGTTTTAAGTAAGATCTTTTCTTTCCTCTTAGAAAATTCCTTTTGCGATTGTTTATCAAAGACTTTTATAGTGCCGCACTTCAATCGAAGGAAATGGGAGGTGCTCAGTGCTTCAGTGCAGCCCATTTTGTCACCCAATCACTCATTTACCATATTTTCTCTAGCTTTTCTCTTGTGGCAAGCAGCCTTTTGCCTTTTAAATTTTTTTTTTATAAATTTTATTTATTTTTTGTTTATATATTTTTTTAAATATGATTTTAATTTTAAATTTTGCCTTTTTATTTTATTGTTTTTTGGAGATTTTCAATCTTTATGTTGGTGTGTTGTAGGACCGGTGGGACTAATGCGACCACAGACACGTGTCAATGCAGTATGACCTCAACAGTGCCGACTTCAGTTTCAGTGTCACTTTCTTCATCGGGACAAACTTCGAATGAATCCACTACATCCGCTTCAGTTGCGCCATCCTCTTCACTGGCTTCCACTTCACTGGCAACGACACAATTGCCACCGACTGAGTTTCAGTTACCTACTGAATGTCAGACCTCATCCGAATTCTACGTCTTTGTTGGTGTGACGGCATTTCTCTTTTCTCTGGCTGCCATCGTCTTTTATGTTTTTGCTCATGAGCAGTACGCAGGACTTGCAATCATTCCAAAGGCTGTAAGTTATTTTTACCACTTTTCGCAATCATGTTTTGTGGTTGTACTCAGGTGGACATATGAGAGCACTTAGGAGAATCAATTGCTATAAAGGCTGGATTTTTGTTTGCATTACAGTTTTATGGAAGAGACTGCTAATAATGAGGCCAGCCATTTAGACGAAGGTCACATAATTTATAAGTGAGTCCTGGGTCCACTGGAAATGGAATGGACGTTGTTTAGCTATGTTGTCATTAGGGTGGTCGTTAGAAATGAAAGTTTGAATTGACTGTTCTCCAAGGCGCCATTTGGTTCCATTCTCCCCAGAAACATCACACAAAAAGTTGTAAGAGAAAATATTAATATTTAGGACTAGCACAACGCCATCAAAGTTTTACCCGTATAATAGCAAGTCTTCTAATGCTCAAAAGTAGCTATATGGTTGTAATCAACCAGGAATCTTCAAACCAGGAATTAATTCAACTGCTTGTAGTTGGTCCACACTTAAACATAATGATGCTACTGTTATCGTAATCATAATCATCAATTTATATAGCGCCACTTCAAGAGAAATTCCTCAGAGGCAAGAAAACCTGTATAACACACCGCATCACAGATAACATCTATCATATCTTATGTCTTTACAAATACTATCTGTTTTGCCTTGTTGTCGTGATTGATAATAATAGCTTATTGCTCTTAGTCTGTTACAGCAAGGGAACAGTAATAGTACACAATTATAGGGATAAATATAATATTTTTTGTGGTTTCATCTGTGTCCTACGTAATTAATCTATTCTGCAAAATCGCCAACATTCTTAATGAGGTCTGATTTCTCATAAATCTTTGTTTTTCTACCGTCATTGTTCATGGGGTTACTTGGTACAAGGAACTGATGTAATATTGAAAGTAGCAACCCATTTTAGATGAGAATTTTTATCTCAGATTTAGGCCAATATGTTTTCAACCCGAGGCATTATTACCCTGTCTCACAATTCAAATTGCATTTGGTGTTTGAATGGGTTTGAGCTATGGTGTAGTTTTCAGGATACATTTCCCTCAAAGTGAAATCTCTGGCATGTTGCCCAAAGAAGGTGTTCATCTGCCACCAAGAGTGTAGCAATGGGTGTTGTCTTGAGGGTACTATACTTATTCCCTTGGATCTGTTGGTCGTCTCAGATGTCCTGGTTGGTGGCCACTGTAATTTCAGCTAGATCCATTGCTGAGGATGATGTAGAGATTTTGAGTAGCCCATAGCTTATGCGTTTGACACCATCGCCTTTCATGCAATTTATAATAGGTAGTTAATTTATAATAGCTAATAAAGGCAGTGTAATCTGTGTCCACTCTTGACAGTACTTTCTGTGTCAATTGTTTGACTCTGTGTTCATTCTTTCAACTCTGAAAGTATACTTTTAATGGGATAAATTCTATATTATGAAATGTGACAATGTGAGTAAGCTTCACCATGCAGGCACTCAATTATGATGCTCTCTTCAGAAGTTGTTTAAAAGCTGCTCCTTGACTCCTGTGTGGTAATAAGTAATTTCATAGATCTATAAAAATCCAGGCAATCAATTATGATGCTCTCTTTAGAAGTTGTTTAAAAGCTGCACTTTGACTCCTGTGTGGTAATAAGTAACTTCATAGATCTATAAAAATTATGATCTCAATAATTTCAACATCTATTTCAATGCATTTCTTTACAGCAGCTCTTGATAAATTTTATCTGTGATGCGCTTTGTCATTCTGCTCTGATTGCCACAATAAACGAAAATATCATCAGTATTTTTTTCTCTATTTCAACTATTATTGAGGTCCTTGTCCGACGGTCTGTGTTATATCAGAATTTGTGTAAAAGTTAAGCATGTAATAAAGAGCCTTTAGTGTAACAAAGGATTCCTGTAAATAGAAATCAGACCTACGAAAAGAACATAGCAATGTGTTGGCTTACTAGTATAGGTTTATGGTCATCGATCTCAGAGACTCACGGGTCAAATACTATTGCGATGGTCAATTGTTCATAAAAATATATAAGAAACCATTATCATCATACTTGTCAGTTGTGCTTGAGTAAAATAATGTAGTCTTTTTGCTAAAACTAGTCACAGGTAAAAAAAAATGTGACTAAATTATCCTTATACTCAAAAAGACGATGATATTTCGTAAAATCCAAAACTTCAAACACGTTGTGCTAGTCCTAAATATTTTTAAATCGGCATAATTTTTGGGCTACAACAGTCTTTTACCACGTGGCACCAAATGGTGGGTTGGAGAAAGAATGAAACTGAAGTTGAAAATTTGCCATTGCAGATGCGACCACCCTAGTTGTCATGTTCATATATTCCCCTCTCATGACTGTTAATGTGAACTTAAAATTCGGAAGATATTTTGACTTTTGCGAGGCCATGTTATATTGAGTTCATTTTCACATGACTGAAATGACTTGGGGACCTTGTCCCCGACTGTGTTGTATCAGAATTTGAGTTGCAATGAGTTGTCTTGTAGCGAATATACAATAATACAATACAACTGCAATTTGATATTTCCATTCTTACACAGCTCAGAAATGCACAAACGCATTGCCAGCACAGATGCTGTTATATTGCAGAGCAGCTTGTGAGTGAAGGACTTGTTGAAGGTTTCCAAACAGTGGCAGCCTTGGGGATCGAACGTGTACTCCTTGTTACAGGCCGCTTGCTATAACCAATTGTCCACCATGCTACGTTGTTCATAATGTTCAGTACTTCGCAGTTGCACTTTGTCTCCAGTGCATTGTGGCATCTCTTCCCAGAAAGTGCCATCTCTTCAGGTCTCTTGTGGTTCAATCATTGTGGGTTTTGGATGTTCCTCTAACTCCTGTCCTCTGTCACAGACGCGTGTTTTGAAATTCAAGGTTGTTCATTCAAATTATGCACGTGTCAGGACCAATAGGCTGTTTTTATGTACGACCCACAAGTGTGTCTTCTAATGTGCCTTATTCTGTGTGCTGGTGTTGCCTATGGTTGTGCACTTGTCTTTGCTCATTTATTTTATTTTTTGCTGCCATCGGTTGTTTGTTGGGTCCACCGATCTGGAGTTGATCTAGTCGTTACCTACTTTCTTATCAGTCTGTGTGGTATAATGTGTGGTTGACATTTTGAGAAGATTCATTCATTCATTCATTCATTCATTCATAGCATTTATATAGCGCCCCTTCAAGAAACTACTCAGAGGCGCTCCCAGCCCAACCACGAGCAAAGAAAAAAGACTTGAGAGACTTGTAGATATTGGGTATTAGGAGGACTCCAGATACTTTGCTCCTGCTGGCTCATCAGATTTGAACTGTCTTACCCAGTCACATTGCCCAGTCACTTACGTCCTAGACCACTTCCAACTGTTCTACCAGTTAAGGATGTTAAAAACTTAATCCTAAGATGCTCTCTGCTGGCCATCAATAACATTGTTATGTACTCATTGTTTTTCTATTTAATGTGCTCTGACATGTAACTGGTTGCGGTGTGTCGCCCGGATTTGTGTCATCTTTGAAATAAACGAAGATTATTATTATTATTATTATTTTTTTACCCGAGGTATCTCAGATCCCTCGGGATTTCAAAAAATTATCCGGAGACGTAAAAAAATGCATTCTGGAACGACTAGAACTCGTTATTGTTATTATTATTATTATTGAGTTATTCTTCCTCTCTCCTTCTCAGTTCTGGAGACCCCTTAAAACTTTCTTGTTCGTTTTCGCAGGCATTGACGCAGGTTGAAAATGCGGCTGAATTCTGAGCTGTGCTATATAAATGTTTGATTGCATTCACGGTTGAGGTTTTTGCTTTTCATGTTAGACTGATTGTAATTTTTGCTGTTGTGATTGACAGACAGACAATCATTCTGAGAAGGATTTGTTTGTTTTTTCTCCAGGATTTCGTAATGACTGTCATTTACACCCTGTTCTGGCTGATTTCATCAGCAGCCTTTGCAGCTGCTCTTTCAAAGATCAAGTATTCAACGGACCCCAAGTGGCTTAGGACGACTCAAGCTGCCTTCTATCCACAGTGTTTCTCGGAATCTGGATGTGCATCCAACCAGGATGGAAACTACGCCACTCTCAACGTCTCAGTTGTAAGTTCTAAACACATAACTACATTACATTTAAGTATTATTATTATTATTATTATTATTATTATTGCTCCTATGATGTTGTGGTAATAAAGGATTATAGTTGTTTTTTCTATTGTTTTTCCACCGTAGTACTAGTCTTGCAAGGAAATCAAGGTTTGAACTTGGTAAGGAAACAGGACTTTTTTTAGCGTGCAATTCTACACAAAATGTGCAGTTGTAAATGAATTTGTGCAGTTGTGGATGCACTTCTGTGTAGTTAAAGCTAGTGTAAAACAGGGCTGTATTCAAGGGTATGCGCATATATACGGCGTATAAAAACCAGGGTAAATCACGGTAAACACGGCTGTTTAGGTGTATTTTTTAAAATTCGAACGCGAAAGACTTAAAAAAGGTCATCAGCTTTTATTCGTACAAAAAATGGATAAATTTTTGAGCTGATGACTAAAAAAAGGTCATTCGCACCCAAAAAGTTTCCCGACATGGAGGATCAAAAGGAAAGAAGGGGTTGTGCAGTTCTAGATATTCCTTTAAAAAGCACTGTAGGGAGAGGACTATTAAACAAATTACCAGCTTTGGACCCTTCCTCTTCTTTTCTGCATCTATCAACATTGGATTAGTATGCCTCGTCCATTTTATGAACAGCTCAATTTCAATCAGATACCAAAGGCGTCATCCATAATGCTGTAGTACTTATGTAGAATTTTTTCCTTCTGCCTCCAGCGAAAGGACTTTAAATTAGAGATGTACTCTGTTCAAACTCTCTTCTCTCTGACTGAAGTTGGTGCTGTACTGAATTATCCAATTAGATGTGACTGTCTTCCTTTAGGCATAACCCCCCCTTACCTTCACTCCCTCTCATTGCAGTCACCCTCAATGGACTACCGACCCATTAACACATCTGCAGCTCATGACAATAAACTATTGTGTTGCACAGAGTCCAACACCATATGATGCAGTGACCAGTTATTACATACTTCTTGGATTATTATGTGACTTCATCCAAGCATGGGGACAACTTTCCTTGCATTAGCTCAGCCAGAAAATAGATTTTTCCATCAAACGATGTTGATTGATTTTGTGTTTATTTAAGGCAGAGCTGCACATTTGGCATTGTATTACAGACTGTATTATGCCACATATAGAGCATCACAACTCTTATTTACTCTCTATGTGCTGTTAGTGCTCTTGGTCCCGTTTGCTCGTACCTCCATCATGCAGAGTCGTGCTTTTTCTGTGGTTGGCCCGGTGGTATGAAATGCCCTCCCACTTGAGCTACGCCTGTTCCCTTGATCACTCTCTGGCACATTCTATAAACACTTAAAAACTGATCTGTTTGGCCGTACTGGAGTCGGGAGCGCCTCTGAGTAGTTTTCTTGAAGAAACGCTATATAAACACTTGAATAAATGAATGAATGAACGAATTAATTTGTTCATGTAATTGACAGATTTTTGGCTTTCTCAACATGGTTGTTTGGGGTGGCAACAACTGGTTTCTGTACAAGGAGACAAACTGGTTTGGGACGGATGGTTCACCGTCTTCTCTTCCGCAGCAGTCGGTGCCACCAACGTCGACATCGGAGATTCAGCCAAGAGTATAAACAAGAGAGCGTTTTAGCATCAACTTCAATATCATCATCATCTTTATTTCTACTGTTTTTTCTGTTCTATAATTTATGGTTATCTTATTCAGAGGAAAGAAGGCAGATAGTGCTGTTGATTCTACTTTCTAAGTTATTACTTTTTGAGGTTAGAATTCTTTAGAATGGTTGTCTTCTCGCAGATTTCGTTCTTTTGTTTGCAAATGATGATCTAGAAGGTCTATGAAAGTTTGATTTGACTGAGCTTGATTAGCTGGTTGCTAGAGGTCTTTGTCATGGTTGGGTGCCTGAAACCGAGAACTGTCTGCTTATTATGCACACTGTGCAGAGAAATCAAATCTTACGGAGCATTTGGTGTATTTGTATCGGACCATACTATTTTGATTTTGTTGAATGTTTTATATACCCATGGGCACTACAATCTCTCTCAATTTAAGAACATAATTACTTTGTATCAAAGATTTTTTGAATTAGTTGTATTCTGAAGTCGGTTTAAAAGATTGCTGTATGTTTTTGGCACAGATCTTTCAATGGGCATCATTCTTTATTTTTGAGATCTGATCATTGCTACGTGATTTTATTGCTTGTTGAAATGTTATGAAACTTGCAAGTTTGCAGCACTTGAACTTTTGTTGGTTTTGTTCTGAACTTCTGATGCTGTTAGTTCTAACTTGTTTAGCAAGATGAAAGTTTTTAATTTTGAGTTACCGGTACTTCTGCAGTTGTCCATGACAAAATGAATATTTACTTCCTGTATGTCAAAAAATTGTCTACCCATTTTGTACATCTTCAAAAATCTAGAAAATTTATTGGCCCCATCCTGTTGGCACAATTAGTTGTTTACACCCCTTCCTGCGCATGCGTGTGCGCTTGACACGCACTCGTCCCCCGAATCCACGACTGAATATTTAAAAACTTTTTCATTGTGATTTTAAATCACAATATAATATAACTCTTTGAACTATAATAAGTGTGTTGACTGAATATCTGCTGTACTAATAATAATCTTCTTTAATCTTACAAGGGTGTGCACATGCACAGACTGGTGTTTGAAGTTGGGGCAGCTGCTAAAATCTTGGTACAGCAGCAGTCTCCAGTTTAGGCCAGATTGAAGGATGTGTATTCTATTGGGGCAGATGGCCAGACTGTGCAACTCCTGCAGAGCTGCATGTTGGCACACAATTATTTGATGTTTCCCCTTAGTCCTACTTCTTTCTCCCCACTATAGACGGATTATCAAGCTTTATTCCACCTTCTTTTTTATGCGTACATAATTATATTATCGGTAGACCCCACCCATACGCAAGCTAATGCACGTGTGTTAACTTGCCCTTCATTGCTTACCAGGGCTGTAGCCAGGATTTAGGATATGATTTCGGGGGTGCTTCTTCAGTTTCCCGCCCGAAGAAAGTGATGATTTATTTATTCTTTTTTTAAAGTCATCCTGCCGAAATCTTCGGAAACTGTCACCAATTCAGTCGATGTTTCACATTTTTCATTGGGGGGGGTGTTTTCATGTGCTAGTAAATGCATTCTTTTTTTACATTTTCCATTTCGGGGGTGTTCAAACACCTAAAACGCCACCTAGCTACGGCCTTGTTGCTTGCTAAATGATTGCCGCATGAAATGTGACTTCTTTGTAAAATGCAATTCACTCCACTTGGAACATGTCACTTACTCATTTTCACTTATGTCTGCTTCATCAGCTGGACAGCACTAATTCATTCACTCACTACTCAAGCTAATTTTACGTAACCAATGCTCATATACAGATCTTTGTCAATATCAGAGTGCATATAATTAATTGTTCATTTTTTTCTTTATACGGACGACTGTAGTACTTTATGGTAGAATTAGTATTATATTATTTATTGTCATGTTGTATGTGTGGCTTTAGATAAGCTGACAGACCAGAGGTTTTTGTTCTTGCTGATATAGAAATTACATATGATGAGAAAAATGATGATGACTACATCACTACAATGACTAGGAGAACATTTTAAAGTGCGATTGTTGACCACTGATTTTCTTTTCTGAGTCCATGAAAATAACTGCCTTTTTTCAGTGGAAGAGATGTTCTGATATAATGTTGTGAGTTAATGCTGCTAATGTCGTTAGTTGATGCTGTAGCCATGGGCACCCGCACATAGGGGCAAGAGGAAGCACTTGCCCCCCTGGAAAATCGATTTCTTCTTTTTTTAAACTACTATGGTTTGATTTTTAATAAATTTCATTGCACTAAAGCGTTAAATGTTACTAAATATACACAACGTGAAACAGAGAAATTGGCATATATAGAAACCTCTGTGAAAAATAACGTGTTATTAATGTTCTGCTTTGCATTTTTGAGCTCTTGCTAAGAAAATTGACAGACCATTGTGTTTTGCCCCTCCTGCAAAATTTCTGCAGGCGCCCATGGCTGTAGCCCTTAATTTGTAGCTTTCCAAACTGTTTGTGTCCACTTCCTAAATGGATATTGTCTTATGTGGAATGCTAATTCAATTTGACATTGTCTTTTGTTTCTATGCAATGTATTTGTTTCAGATTTTCAACTGTTCGACGTAATTTTTTACTTAGACAAATAATTTTTGATGCAAAGTCCGGCAATTTCTCCGTTGACGTAATGCACTGTTCTGCTTTATCGTGAATAAAAAAAATGCATACAAATTTGGATTCCATGAGGCTTTTTTCTTAGTACGTTGCAACTTGCACCACAGGATTGCTATTGTGGGTGTTCAGATACATGCATACAAAAACTGCCAACATGTAAGAACTGGTCTTTGACTAGAAGTTGTTGCTACTGGTCTTCTGTAAAAGAAGTCCAGAAATTTTACCTATTTTGGTCCTTGTACTGCATTGAGTCTCCCTCGTGCATAAGTTTGTACTGTAGTGAAGACTATACAGACTTCCAGAGCAATCCGTTGCTGCTCTAGTTTTGGAGTACTCCTTATCCAGGGGGGGATAACACAAACTTGCAGTAATCCACAACTACTGTTGCATGACAAATTGACAATGAGCCTAGGCTGGAAGTTCTACACAATAAAGAGAAAGGCATGTCACTACATTGGCAGATAATTATACAAAACCATCAGTTTATATTAATGGGTGTTTTATATGACGATGCTCTATATATATATCCATGGACTGATCAAGTTTAGTTTTCAAAATACTATTATTATTTTTAATAAACAGCAAGAACTATTCTCATGAGTGAGAATTGACAATATAAACACATAATTTGAAACTTCACATGACAATTTTAAGCAAACCCATAAAATTTCAACATTTTTCTGCAGATGATACAAAGTTTTGAGATACGACATTGCAAGATTTTCCTCGTAATACTGAAATGATATTATACATGTATGATTGGCCCTCATACAAGTTTCAGCAGAAACATTAGACAGACACAATTTGAAAGCCAATAAATTGACTTTTACTCTGCACAATTTGCAACTTGTTTGGGATAAAACAAAAAACCTCAAAACTAGTGAATGAACATATCTATAATTATTAAAGTTAACTGTTCCATCAAGAAAATCTGGATCGGAGAGTGGGAGGCCTTAGTTGGTTTAGCACGGAATGACCTGTAAATCTAAACTAACTGAATTATTATTTTTGGGGGGCCCGGTAGAGTAGTGGTTAACACGCAGCAGTTACACGCTGGCCAAGAGTGCGAGAGGTAGTGAGTTCGAGCCCCCGTTGGGTGGATATGCTTTGTAGGCTGTTATTAGCACCGTGTAATTGCAAAGCTGTCTGTTCAGTTAGTAGTTAAGATTAATTAAATAATAGCATAACTTGTAAATGTAAAGCGCAGTGCGTTTGCAGGCGCTCAATTAAAGAAAAGATTATTATTATTTATTATTATTTACCACAGAATATAATCTGAGAACGATTCTGGAATGCTGAACATTCACTTGTTCTGTAAATGCATCTTCAAAATAAACTGCATCAGGTGCAATATGGAAAAGCAGTATCCAGTATCCACCTTGCCTTCAACTATGATCTCAGCAGTAATGTCATTGCATTATTATTAGCTAATTTTCATGATTTTTATAATATACCAGGGACAATACAAAAGCAAAGGTATTTTTTTAAATACTGGTTCTCAAAAACCACAGGAACACATAAATTCACCAGAACTTGTTATCATTACTATTACTAATATAATAATCACAAAGTTGAACTTAAGAGTCTGCTTGTTATGCTAACGGTTAAGAGATCTGTGAACAAGGTATCCTAAACATCATTTGTTACGACATTAGTAATTTCTAAATAATCGTTTCTAAACAGTGTCATCAGTTTGGCATCTACACATCGAAACACAAGGCTATTGAACAAGCAAAAATAAACTAGCATAGCAGCAAACAAACTTTTTCAGACAAAACATCAAATTACAAGACCATTTAAGCTCCATTTTAAAAGTGTCAAAATTCACTGCAAGAAAACTACAAATGAAATGAACAGTGGCGTAGCCAAGGGGGTTTCGGGGGTTAAAACCCCCCATTGGCTTAGGGAAAAAGTTTTTTAAAGGTTATTTATCCACTTAAATAAGAAAGAAAAAAACTAGTAGTAATAAGAGTGTTTTTCTTACTTTATTCCCTTTGTTACTTTATTTCCTTTTTATTTACTGTAATACTGTTGGGTTGGTGTCAGGAAGGGCATCCGGCCAGGCCATAACACCCCCAAAACCCCATCATAAATTCCTGGCTACGCCACTGGAAATGAAACAATGTATTTAGAGCAACGACAATGCACAATTGCACAAACCCAATTACTGTGAAACATGATGACATATCTACTGACGCAAATAAAGCAAACAATTAAAAAATAACTGAAATGTAGACTGCAAAATCTTCTTTGCATATGAAATAGTCAAGCGAACAAAAGCAAACTCATGATGAATATAAAAACTTTAAGCCTGTAAATATCCAGCTGACCTTCAGCAAACAGTCATACATGACCTTTGAAGGCCGGTCCTTAACCTGGAAGGAGAGCCCAACGGTCCTTGAAAGTGGAACCTATGCCTTGTTTCGGTGACGGAGTCTTGAGACACGGAGAACGAGGAATGAGCAGCCTGTCTGGCTTTCGAGCGCATCCCTTCGTCAGCAACGTCTTGTTTATGTTGACATCGCCATCTCTCGTGTTGTACAACTCGACGTACAGCAATACACCCGGTCCTCTGGAAGCATCAAGGACAGACCATTGAATCTTCAAGGTCAAATACGGATCAACAAATTAACGGAGAAGGTAAAGTTATACAATAATTAAGTGAATGCAAATTTCAGAAACACACAACTCAATGGCAGTGTGAAGTTTTGAATGAAATCAATCACTAGTAGTATCCAGTGCATAAGTCGTCTTGCAGCTGTCAAAATACCCTTCAAGAATGCCTACTAAGGAGTGCTCCCAGCTCAAACCCAATCAAATAACACAGTCTTGAGAACAGATAGAATGTGACAGAGAGGTATTTGACAACAAGCAGTAAGGAGCCGGTCCCAAGTTGCAATGCCAGTCACATGGAAGGAGCGACGTTGTCTGATTGCACTCCACGAGTGGGGAGCATTAATAAGTTCCGCCTGTCTAGGTGCAATAATCATATTGATACCAATGGAGACCTGTAAGATGCAGATGCTATTTTAAATACATGAAGTGAATT
>OX457047.1:24235737-24328237 GCA_949752735.1 Lumbricus terrestris
CTTATTTAATGGTACATAACCATTTAAAAAGGTGAGACATGTGAAATTCAAAAATTATTTTTTAACTGTCACCCTAATACATATATATATAAAGAACTCCAAAGCTCAAATAAATGTTAATTGTAACTAAGAGAAAAATGCTGGAGTTCACAGTCCTAATCCAGTGGTAAATTAGCAACAAATTATATCTGGGATTCAACACAACAGGGTCATTCCATGTCAAATCAACCAGCAAAGTGGCAATTTGCCATCACACCCCTTCAGATTTTTCTGAAAATTTTTGCACATAAACTACATGCAATATAAGGAATAACAGTGAAAATTTGAGCAGAATATCTCAAAATTTGACCGAGATATTAATTTTTGAACTTAATGACCAAAAAACGAACCGCGAGAAAACGGCATGATACACCAAGTTTAGACTGTTATATCTCGGCCATAAAACGAGCAAGAGGGCTGAAATATTTTATGTATAATCAGTTTTTTGTGCTCTTTCCAAATATGCAAGAACCAGGATGGAGTTATTTTTGGTTTTCAATTTAAAAAATACTAAATATCGCACAGACGCCAATTCTCACTCAAGTTGTGGACATCATGTCAGCAGGCAGGAATGAGCTGTAACAAAACTTGTACTTGTTTTATATTGAGGCACATTGGTACTCATCAGACATATAGTTAGTACCTGATTAGTTTCATCATTAGTGTGTTTTCCACCGACGTTTTCTTTGTCGTGATCGTGAAAATAGGGTCCATAGCTTGTCAAAAAAGTGACAATGTGTATCTTTTGAAATTGATGAAAATTTGCACATATATTGAGGACATGCAGATCCTTCATTGGTGCAAAATTCAGGATGGTGTTCAGCTCCGTTCCTGGAAAATTATTTTTTGAAGTCGACCAATAATTGCTATGTCGCGAGCAAATGGCATGATCCACAACGTTTGGACTGTCATATCTAGACCAGGAAATGAACCAGAGGACTGATATTGTTGTCATGTAATCAGTTTCTCATGCTCTTTCCAGGTATGTAAGAATGTTGGTTGTATTCCCAGTGATTTTTAGTTTATAATTTTGTAAATATTGCACAAATGCCAATTTACATTTATTCGGACATGAAAACTGCATGATCCACAATGTTTGGACTGTCATATCTAGGCCAGGTAATGAACCAGAGGACTGATATTGTTGTCATGCAATCAGTTTCTTATGCTCTTTCCAGGGATGTAAGAATGTTGGTTGTATTCCCAGTGATTTTTAGTTTATAAGTTTGTAAATATTGCACAAATGCCAATTTACATTTATTCGGACATGAAAACTGCATGATCCACAATGTTTGGACTGTCATATCTAGACCCAGGAAATGAACCAGAGGACTGATATTATTGTCATGTAATCAGTTTCTTATGCTCTTTCCAGGGATGTAAGAATGTTGGTTGTATTCCCAGTGATTTTTAGTTTATAAGTTTGTAAATATTGCACAAATGCCAATTTACATTGATTCGGACATGAAAACTGCATGATCCACAATGCTTGGACTGTCATATCTAGGCCAGGAAATTAACCAGAGGACTGATATTATTGTCATGCAATCAGTTTCTTATGCTCTTTCCAGGGATGTAAGAATGTTGGTTGTATTCCCAGTGATTTTTAGTTTATAAGTTTGTAAATATTGCACAAATGCCAATTTACATTGATTCGGACATGAAAACTGCATGATCCACAATGTTTGGACTGTCATATCTAGGCCAGGAAATTAACCAGAGGACTGATATTGTTGTCATGTAATCAGTTTCTCATGCTCTTTCCAGGGATGTAAGAATGTTGGTTGTATTCCCAGTGATTTTTAGTTTATAAGTTTGTAAATATTGCACAAATGCCAATTTACATTGATTCGGACATAAAAACTGCATGATCCACAATGCTTGGACTGTCATATCTAGGCCAGGAAATTAACCAGAGGACCGATAATGTTGTCATATACTCAGTTTACTGTGCTCTTTCCAGATATGTAAGAATGTTGGTTGCATTTCTTGTGATTTTTAATTTATAAATTTGTAAATATTGCAAAAATTCCCATTTACCATATATTTCTTCGGACATGCATAATTGTATATATCTCACTCAGATATATCCTCTTTCACATGATGATGACTCACTTAGATAGCTAGATATCCTCCAGATAATTTTTTACTTTCATCTATTTCCATAATTAACATTGTGTGAAATGGAAAATTGTGAGTCATTATCATATGAAAGAAGTATGTCTGAGTATATCTAGAATAAAATATACAATCGTATGTGTCCGAATAAGTGCAAGTTTGCATTTGCGCAAAATTTTCAAATTAGAAATCACTGGGAATACAACCAACATTCTTACATACCTGGAAAGAGCACAAGAAACTGATTACATGACAACAATACCAGTCCTCTGATTCATTTCCTGGTCTAGATATGACAGTCCAAGCATTGTGGATCATGCAGTTTTCATGTCCGAATCAATGTAAATTGGCATTTGTGCAATATTTACAAACTTATAAACTAAAAATCACTGGGAATACAACCAACATTCTTACATCCCTGGAAAGAGCATGAGAAACTGATTACATGACAACAATATCAGTCCTCTGGTTAATTTCCTGGCCTAGATATGACAGTCCAAACATTGTGGATCATGCAGTTTTCATGTCCGAATAAATGTAAATTGGCATTTGTGCAATATTTACAAACTTATAAACTAAAAATCACTGGGAATACAACCAACATTCTTACATCCCTGGAAAGAGCATAAGAAACTGATTGCATGACAATAATACCAGTCCTCTGATTCATTTCCTGGTCTAGATATGACAGTCCAAGCATTGTGGATCATGCAGTTTTCATGTCCGAATCAATGTAAATTGGCATTTGTGCAATATTTACAAACTTATAAACTAAAAATCACTGGGAATACAACCAACATTCTTACATCCCTGGAAAGAGCATGAGAAACTGATTACATGACAACAATATCAGTCCTCTGGTTAATTTCCTGGCCTAGATATGACAGTCCAAACATTGTGGATCATGCAGTTTTCATGTCCGAATAAATGTAAATTGGCATTTGTGCAATATTTACAAACTTATAAACTAAAAATCACTGGGAATACAACCAACATTCTTACATCCCTGGAAAGAGCATAAGAAACTGATTGCATGACAATAATATCAGTCCTCTGGTTAATTTCCTGGCCTAGATATGACAGTCCAAGCATTGTGGATCATGCAGTTTTCATGTCCGAATCAATGTAAATTGGCATTTGTGCAATATTTACAAACTTATAAACTAAAAATCACTGGGAATACAACCAACATTCTTACATCCCTGGAAAGAGCATAAGAAACTGATTGCATGACAACAATATCAGTCCTCTGGTTCATTTCCCGGCCTAGATATGACAGTCCAAACATTGTGGATCATGCAGTTTTCATGTTCGAATAAATGTAAATTGGCATTTGTGCAATATTTACAAAATTATAAACTAAAAATCACTGGGAATACAACCAACATTCTTACATCCCTGGAAAGAGCATGAGAAACTGATTACATGACAACAATATCAGTCCTCTGGTTCATTTCCTGGTCTAGATATGACAGTCCAAACGTTGTGGATCATGCCATTTGCTCGCGACATAGCAATTATTGGTCGACTTCAAAAAATAATTTTCCAGAAACGGAGCTGAACACCATCCTGAATTTTGCACCAATGAAGGATCTGCATGTCCTCAATATATGTGCAAATTTTCATCAATTTCAAAAGATACACATTGTCACTTTTTTGACAAGCTATGGACCCTATTTTCACGATCACGACAAAGAAAACGTCGGTGGAAAACACACTAATGATGAAACTAATCAGGTACTAACTATATGTCTGATGAGTACCAATGTGCCTCAATATAAAACAAGTACAAGTTTTGTTACAGCTCATTCCTGCCTGCTGACATGATGTCCACAACTTGAGTGAGAATTGGCGTCTGTGCGATATTTAGTATTTTTTAAATTGAAAACCAAAAATAACTCCATCCTGGTTCTTGCATATTTGGAAAGAGCACAAAAAACTGATTATACATAAAATATTTCAGCCCTCTTGCTCGTTTTATGGCCGAGATATAACAGTCTAAACTTGGTGTATCATGCCGTTTTCTCGCGGTTCGTTTTTTGGTCATTAAGTTCAAAAATTAATATCTCGGTCAAATTTTGAGATATTCTGCTCAAATTTTCACTGTTAATCCTTATATTGCATGTAGTTTTTGTACAAAAATTTTCAGAAAAATCCAAAGGGGTGTGATGTACACCCCTGGTTGATTTGACGTGGAATGACCCAACATGAATCAAAAAAACTCAAAATGCAAGATACTGTTAATTACTTTACCGGTCAACCGGCATATAATCGTAAATATAAAATAGACGACTATAATCGGGATAGCTGGTAAAGGGGTTCATGCTAATTTCAGAATACCTATAAATTTTGATATAATGCTAACTGTTGCTATGTACAGGAAATGTTTGCAATTTGTTATGTACTATTCAAGGCTACCTAACAAGACAAACCACTTCAGATTCAGTATAACAATATATAGATCTACATTCTATAACAATAATATTTATACATCTCTCTCTTCTTAACCCTTAACAGCCCACCGTGCAGTAAAGTGTAATAGGGGGGTAACGTCCAGCGTGCACTAAAGTGTAGTAGGCATATGCTCATATAAAGACGTCTACTAGCTTATCGAAAGCCTTAATTTTTTGAAACTTTACGTTGTCTATGTCAAGATGCTATAATTAGACATAGATTAAGTGGAAGATATTTTTAGAATACGTGACCTAATCGCGTAAATTGACCAATCGAAACAGACATTTAAATTCGGCATTTAAATTAGCTCAAGATGGCGAGGCTTTTTACGAAGACGGTCTGACCACTAAAATAATTATAACTCCTTCATTTATGAATGGATTTTCACAATCTCTGCTGAGTTTTGTCAGGTATTCATTTCTGCACATTTCATACGCTCATAACACACATGTTGTCACTGAAATTTTTTTTTACAGGCACTTGAAAGTAGAAAATGTAAAAAAAATTGGGGAGGGGTACACTTTGGGGCCGTTTCGGGTGCCCACAAATTTTTTTGTTCCAAGTCTGGACGGATGGATGGAACGAGGAGATAAAATGCTAAAGAATGATGTCAGCTTTATGTCTTTAGATCAAGAACTGGCTGAGATATGGCAAGTTCAAATTTTTTAAAGTTTTAGGTCGTTTTATGGTAAAATCGCTGGGCAACGGGCCCTAGGTGAAAAAATTTTGCCTGGGCTGTTAAGGGTTAAGATCTTTTTCTCTCTGGGTTTCTGCACTGGGAACGCCACTGAATGGTCATGGCTGTGAGCGGCGTTAATTACAAATTTACATCACATTACACACAGAAAACCTAGGTCAACTTCAAAGTCAATGTAAACCGAACCAAAGAAGAAACTGATCAAGATCTCACTACCATCATGCAGAGAACCAGCCAGCGGCTTCTTTTCCTCAAATGGATTTTCCGACAGTGACCTCGTACCAAACGGCAGAACAACGAAGAAATGACCGGGGTCAATGACGCATGTCACGTTGACTATGACCCAACTGCCGACGGACGGCAACTCGAGCTGAAACTCGTCGTCGCAAACGCTGAAGACTTCACGACGATCCGTCGTCGTGACGATTCCTGACGGAAAAATCAAGTGACACGTGTCGATAAAATTAAAAACAGACAAACTGAAAACATTTAGTTTTTAATCGTATCATATATTTTATATTTTTTTACAATGTACCTTGATTACTAATTCCTGATAAAATTACACAATTAGATTAGCAATCATTAAAGTACACTGTAAAAAATGCATTAGATTTTATTGTGTTAGTTCAGCTCACGATTTAATTTACATCTTAAATTACGAATTATTACTTCGATGTATGTATTATTAGGATGCTGTATATCCCATTGTGTATTTGCAAGAGGAGCAATAAAGAATATACTTACTTACTTATCAACTAGTACGCCAGACGTTCTTCCTAGCAGTGAGGCGTACCAATTTTCACATCTTAACTGTTTATACGTTTTTGCTACCATATAAATATAAATGGCACACGCAGGGCACAGATCCTTTATTGTTTGCAGAATCCAAGCTAAGACTAATTACGGACACTTCACCCAAACAGTCCTGTTAAGTAGGTCCTTCTAATTTCTCAAGAGATTACAAAATTCTCTTCAAGCTATTTCTGCCATAATTTGTCCTAAAAGTGGCATAAAGCTCAGGCGTTAGGCCGAGAGTGGAGTGGCGTAAAGCTCAGGCGTTAGGCCGAGAGTGGAGCAACTATTTGTTGTATAAGAACCAGAATTAGGCTAAATGGATAAAGCACTCTTGACCTGTAACGTGGAGAGTATGGGATCAAGTCTCTACCGAAGTGGTTATTGCATTAGTACCCTGAGAAAGTCGTTCATGCACAAATGCTCAGTGCCATCTATGCTATGTTATATATTATCTATGCTATGCCATATATTATCTATGCTATGCCATATATTATTTAAGAAGTTTTATACAGTGCCTCTTCAAAGTAGGCTACTCAGAAGCGCTCCAAATCCTATGACGGCTAAATAGGACAGTTTTGAGATTCTTCAGGAACAGAGTGGAGTGGTCCCTAGGAACTAAGCACAGAGCAACAAGGAGGCCATTCCAGGTTGTAGGCCCAGTGACCGAGAATGAACGGTGTTGTTGGATAGTAATATGGTTACATGAGCATCTCTGAATTTTGGAAGAAGGGTCCATTAAATACAGCTCCAATGGCTGCTCCATCGTTTTGTAAAGTGTATTGAAAAGTGCGCTACTAAATGTATTTGTTGATCTGCCACACTAACTTGCAAACATAATCCTTTTGAATGAACAAGAAACGAAAGAGCAAAAAAACGAGAATGTTGAATCATTGATGTATAGCTGTAATGATACAAATGAGAAAGCATACATGCCTCCGAATGCAATGTGCTCGTATGGACAGTCATCTCCTCTCCAACATCGAGAATTCTTCGACCGAAAGAATTTACAGATACGTCGTTCGTCCTGTGCTTCTACAAACAAAATTCAAATGCCATTTAACGAACAATCAGTTCTAAGACATTTCATAACTGTAATAAAATCTTGCAATATTGCCCGTCGCTAAGAGAAGATAATCAGAGGGCAGATATTGGTCACAATGGAAAAGTCACAATGGCAGGTCATAATGGAAGGTCACCATGATGTATATTGTCAGTTGGGTATTTGATCTCTATATTTTACACAAATAGCTTGATATCCTGATTAGATTAAACTCAAGGTAAACAGTACTGTCATGTATTTCATCATGTATTTCGTGACTTGTTTTAATGTTCCAAGACAGTCAGTCACTTGCATCAGCCGTAAACCATGACACTATGTGTTACCAGCATACAAAGTCAGTAAACATGAAGATCGCACAATTACTGTCTCTACCGAAGTCCCTCATTTAGCCAATACAATTTGCCACAACAATAACAATCATAACAGCAACAATAACAATTATAACCTTAATGAAAACAATGATCCGTGGTTTGATTGGTGATGGTGATAAAATGGCACCCAAGTGAACTTTTAAGTAAAGCTAAGAAAACCAGACAATTTGCAGACAAATCAGACATACTATAGTTGACCGTGGCCACTCCAGGGTCATCAATGTCGACCTTGTAGCTATTCCGATGGGACAGGAAATCCTCAGCCATTGGATCCCAGTTGTCCATCTCTTCAGTTACAAAAACAAAAAAATTCAGTCTACACAAAATGCATTGAAAATCCTTAAAACATTCATTCATTCATTCATAGCAAGGAGAACCCATTACAATTGATGCAAATTCTGACCTGCTGTGATTGAGAACCGTGCAAAAGCTGGACTTGGTCAGAGCGTGGTCAAACGTTAACGTAACATTTCAGTGTGGTCAAACGATGCCATAACTCTTGTTCATTCATACTGCAATGTTGTAAATTCAACCTCAGTTAATCCTCATCTGTGATTTCCACATCCAGTGCACAAAATATTTACATAGTCACAATGCCCCCTGCCCTGCTGCACAGCAACGTAAATTCCAGATTCCTTTGCTCGGACATGCCTAAGACTTCTGCACTGGTCTCCCATACATCAGGAAGCACTCTGTTCGAGTCTTGATTAAACCAGGAAGGAGATAATTTCCTCTGTTGTCATCAGACATTTCTCCATTACATATCACTATGGGTTGCAATCCAAGAAACATTCTCAGACTACAAAAAGATACAATAACACCCGCATATTCGAGAGGCACTTAAAGGTACCATATCATTTGCCCTGATACAGGTAAAAAACCTAGGTCCTACACATATTTATATTTAACAATTCTCTGGATCCTCTTAAAACACAAACCAGTAAAACATTGAAAACAACATAAACAGCATTTAATACAAAAGAACAATAGATAAAAATAATTTCAAATGAATCGAAAAAGAATGGTGTTCTTTCGTGGTATCGTACCATCTTTCGTTCCTGGTTGAATCATTGGCTCTTCTGTCGCTGGTGGATGCCTCTGCTCAGCTGGTTTGGCCAGACCTCGCATCATGAGTTGTTCATTAATATCGTCTGGATATTCCTCATGTGGTATCTCCAATCGCAGCCTCAACGGACGATCCCTTGATACACTGAAATCATAGGATGCCACATGTGTGTATGCATGTATGTATGTATGGATGTAGGTATGTATGTATGCATGTATGTGTGTAACTGTGTATGTATGCATGCATATAGACATTTATGTAGCACCTCACCAAAGCGCTGCATAGGGAAATGCCAAGGAATGCAGAAAACCCACAGTTAGCGGGACCTGTCCCTTTACGAGGATCCAGTTACATATGCTCAAGGTGTCTTAGATGGATATTAATTTTTCAGTGCATAATCTTTCTGTGCCGTCTGACTTGGTTCATGGTTGTGCTTTTTCTTAGAATAAACTCTCCTTTTTATTTAATTTGACTTGAAAAGCTCAGTGGCAAGACGTAAGGTTGCGCAACTATATAGACCTACAGAAAGGCACCTCACAGTAATGTATCAGGCTACGAAAAGTGTATAAAAAATGGGAACCCATGATCACTGGAAGATGAGGTAAGGCATCGGAGTCAATGCATGATGAAATAAGAAGGTAATGGTGCTAGGCAAAGTAAGGTTAAAAAAAGGTAAGTAAGGCAGGATGGTGTAGTGTAAGCAAAGATGACCACATATCATAAACAAAGACATGGTTAGACTAGGTAACGTAATGTCAAGCAGAGTGAAAGTTACAAATGGCACATCAAAATAAATGACCGATTGCATTTACTAATGAGATTATTTAATGTAACCCTATTTATAGCATGTTTTGTACCTTTCAAAAGCTGCCGATGGGATCCAAAACATTGCAATTTATATTAAGAAATTGGGCTAAATGCAGATAATGCAATATAGAAAACAATAAGTTGGTCATTGTGATCACATTACGGAAACCACGGCCAAAAATTCATCACTGCGCATTACCAGTTTAAAGAATGGCAACATGATATCATAATGTCATTGACAACAAAGACATCGTATTTAATCAACAGTAAACTGTGCAAATCGAATACTGTCGAAAAAATAAAGCAGCTTACTAGAAAGCATCGCCAGGTTTAACTTGACTTGGAAAACGACCGTGCAGTTCTCTGGTAAAGCCGCACAAATCAGTGAAAACGTCAATCGCTTCCTGTGACCAGTGGCACGATTCTTTGCTCACTGGCACTGGCTCCAGGTCATCCAGTGAACAGCGGATGGCGAGAGGAGGTATGGAGAGCAACCCGGGTGGAAGCGGCAACATCTGGGTCGCGTCGATCCACTCAGAATTGCCGAAATCGACGTAGAAAACTCGGACTTTAATCTCGCACTTCTGGTTCTTGGAGACGCTGATTACTTCTGCCCGATAGAGCTGACAGTCCACCGAGGAGCAGGCGCAACAGAGACCGTAGTCGTGAAGGACCTTATCGTTTTTCAGTGGTTCAGTGTCTCTCGGAGTCGTCAGGTCGGTGTAATGCCTCTTCAGCTCATCTCCAATGTAATCGATTATGTAGGCATCCTCGTTGATGAGATGAACCCAAAAGCGACTTGGCGATTCTAAATGCGACATGACCACTCGAATGAACCCTTCGCTGGGCACGACCACATGCGATACCGTCCACGTCAATCCCTGCTCAGGCTGTTCTTGTCCATGTCCGCACTGTTTCACTTCTGTTTGTTTAGGTTTTTCTATGAAATTTTCTGCCAAATTCTGCACCTGTTTTTGTTTAGAACCTTGCACCCGGTTCTCTTTATGATCTTCCACGTGAATGTCAGCATTGACGGGCACCTGATTTTGTTTATAATCTTGCACCCGGTTCTCTTTACGATCTTCCACGTGAATGTCAGCATTGACGGCAGCAGCACTGCCGAACCCAGACTTCCACGGTGATCCTGTGAAATCAACACCTGGTGGAGAAATTGCAAGATCTTCAGGGTAACCATCGCCTGACTCGTCTTTATTGTGTCGCAATGCATTGCGAGCAATCTTCTCCGGCCAGCCAGAATTGGCAAGCGCCTCGACGTATGCTTTCGTTTCATTAAACTTCTGATCCTGCATTGAACACGATGAAGAAGGTGGCCGAGACAAAGTTGATCCACTGTAGTCTGGACCGTCTACGGATAGTGGAACGCCTTCAGCAGAACGCTGGAAGGAGTTCCTGGAGTCATTTCTCTTTACTCGTCGATGACTATCAGCAACCGAATCTTTCTTTCCACAAGAATTTAATCCGATTCCGGAACTGCTGAACTCTAGTATTATACAAAAATATATGTACATAGCCAAACAACATTCACCACATCGACGAACAATAATACAAAATAGCAATAAATTATAAATCCAAAAGCGTTTAATATGTCAATGAATTTTTAAAGGAAATCAGTAAATTGCAGTTAACATCTTTAACTTTTAATTTCCGAAATGCCAGGACTTTGCTACAAAAATCTCAGGATCATATGTACTAAAAAATTCCAAGTAATCGAAAAGGAAAACATTGCAAAATCTTAAATGCTTTTTTCAGTTTTCACAGTCACAATTATTCACAAAAATGCAAAAGTAAAGAACTGGCAAAGAAAAAAACACCATACGCAGTTAATGCTACAGAAGCAATGTCTGAAAAACTATGTCAAGTGATTCCCAACATTAGGTAAGCAAGTAAGATAAAGATGTAAATAACCAGTAGCCATTGACATTTCATACCAACAAACGAGTCACTCAGAAGCAACAAATGATTTTCTATATTCATAACTGTTGAGTGTAGGTAGGCCTTAGTAAAGAAATCCCAGATGGTTACACAAAATACCCAAAACACAAGATCTTCAGAAAAATTCTAAGGAATGAATGTACACTGATCTTTAACATGAATACAGGTTACAATGCAACAGAAAACCCTGTATGATAACTTTAGAACAGCCTACAAGGAAAACCAGTTTTAATATCATCTGACTTTTTACGCATGCATTATTAAAGCAACACCAAAACACTTACAATAGATAAAAATTAGACACCTACCAGGTAAATTTGAAGATGCCACACTACTCTGAGCAGCATTGGGGTGAGTGCCACAAGAGGCAACCTGATCCTGATCAGAAACTTTCCTTTGACCACAGTCGGCAACCATACCACCGGACGAGTTGACCGACTCTATTCGAGATTGGCACCGTACGTTTGGATGGTCGCTTGAAGCCGAAACTCCTCCTTCTGCTCCGCCACAATAACTGTTATTGACTTTCGATGAAACTGCATTCATAGTCTTCTGATGACTTTCAGAGTTGGAACACTTCGGCTGATTAGCACGACACACGTTTAGAACTGATTCGTTTTTTGCATCGTCATCATTTCGAAGTAATGCCTCCCTCTTGGTCGCTTTTTTACGTCCACAATCAACTTTCTTTTGAGATTCGATTTCAAGATCATTCACCGATTGCTGAAGTTCGTCAAGTCTTGGCAACGATGGTTGACAGTCGTTTGAGGATGGTTGACCTTTGTCCAATGTGTGCGGTGAAGTCGTCTTTGGTCGTCTGGTCAGCTGTGGACGACCACTGTTCGCAGACGACATGGACTGGTTCGTTAAATGGTGTTGACTTCCGTCGTTGTTTGACAACGACTTCCCGGCATGTGCGCCACGAAACAAATCAGCGTCCAAGAGTGGCATGTGGGCGTAATGACTGTCTACGTGCGCCAGGCTGGCCACCAATCTCTCACCGGGATTCACCGGCTGAATATTCTTGGCATACATCTCGCGATACCAACTGGCCACGTGCTTGTTGTCTGGCATGCGCACCGCTTGGCCGTTGAGTATCATCCGCTCGGTGAGAACGTTCTCCGTGGCAACCGTTCCATCTTTAGAGCTTCCCAAATGTTTGGCGTTGAGAATCTCGATGAACATGATTGGACAGCTGGGAAGAGGCTTCGAAAAGCGAACGGTTAAGAGCTGGGTGGTATCCATCTGGTTGAAATTCTCTAAGATATCATCCGACCACATCAGGAACCCGGTTGGTGTGGCTGGTCCAATCTGGAATAAAATGGCAGCAAGCAAGAGCATCAGGTAATGACAGACAGAAAGAAATGAAAGTTATTCTGTAATCCTCGTGCTTAATATGAAACAAACAGGAAGTGTTGCAAGCGATGAAAGTGTTTTACTTATGGCAGTAGTGCACCGAGTATAGGGTTGCTGTTGTGGTTTGGCAATGTCAGTTTGGTGATGCCCCAGACTCTACCTGAAGCTACCACCCCTTCACTCTACACAGAATAGGATGCCCTTTTGCTACATTCACATGAACTGCAACAATGCAGAGTAGAGCCTTTTCAATGATGGACCCAGTGTTCTGGATTTGGAGCTACATCTACTTCCTGAGGCTCTAACTGAAGCATTTTTTTATTGAACTCAAAACTGTATTTTCTTGTCGTGCTAGAGTCGGGAGCGCTTCTGATTAGTCCCCTGGAAGGGCCTGGAAGAGGCACTATAGAAATGAATGAACAAATCAGTTTAACACATTGACCGCCTACACGCCATGTTAAATGACTGACTGAAGGATGAGTTAACTCATCCTTGGCGGTCAACATGTTAATGTCTTGCATAACATGACCAACCTCAGAAAGGGCGCAGACGAAGGCCTGGAGTGGAAGCTTGCGGAACCTCTCGGGCAGAGGTCGTACGCGGCTCAAAGGCAATCTCTCTGTGTTGCCATAGTCCGCGTAACCAATATCCATCTCAATACGTTTCTTTCCTTCATTGACAAACACACAACTGTTATCACTGTCCTCAACATGAAAAAAGTAGAAGATAATTTCTCTGCGTCACCGACACAAATCTTGTATTTTTTACAGTGGACTCGTCCTATGTGTGCAAAACTTATCTAATTAAATAGACTGAAAGGAAAGACATGTGGCAACAGCGTACATCACAAGGCAAAACATATCAAGGTAATACCAAACAGGAGAAAACAGAAGAGTACACCATGGACAGTTGGACACAGAGTTAAGGGTTTACGATAGGAAAGATTATGGTTCAACACATAGATGTAAAAAACGATGGAAACGAAATAAAAAACGGAAAAAAACGTCGTTTTTTTCGAAAAAATAAAAAACGACAAAAAAACGATGAAAAAAACGGAAACGGTAAATAATTTGACTTTGCTACATCTAAAACCGCATTTTAAGCTTGAAAACATTCATTAGGAACCTACTACACGCAGGCTATCTCTTAAATGATGATGTTAAACGATGAAATAATGACTTTAGTTAGATGAATTCTTGAGAGTTGGCGGAAAACATAAGGAATATCAGAAAAAAGTGAAAATTAAGGAAAATAATAACCGAAAGTAAATGAATAAATAAAGTTAAAGAAAGAATAAAAAACGATAAAAAACGATGGGATAAATAAAAAACGAAAAAAACGACGTTTTTTGGGAGAGAATAAAAAACGGAAAAAAACGTTTTTTACATCTATGGTTCAACACACCGACCAAAATTGATGATCCACTGAATCTTACAATATTTACGGAAAAGTAAAGCAACTAAAGGCACGAGAAGACAGTAAACCAGAATAAGTGGAAATAATGAGCATTCATTCACTGTACATCTCTACCATCAAATCCATGGTTCCAGAGCAAACAATCAATTAAAAAAAGACAACAGTAATCTACAAACAGACCTTCATTCTTATGTCACATAACTTACTGGATCATCAACATAAGAAAAAACAAGAATACTCTTTAACTGACCAATTGCTATCCGCGCACATGTTAAAAAATGTAAATCATCTAATCGAAATTCAAATATTTTAAAATCACACACACACATCATTCTAATGCAATGTAAATCAATTATGTAAGTACCCGGTATGTTCTTTACGACGACCAACTATTACATACACTGGGAAGGGAGCAAAGCACCGACACATCGCCAACCAGTTACAAGCATCATGCATAGCCCAGGTTATAAGCTGGACTAGATTCAACTAAACTACACCATTTCCGGACTGAATAGCGGTAGGTTAGACATCGGTACAATCGGATTACATTAGGGGAGCAATTCCAGAAACATGAACCAACCTGGTAAACCAGATTTTGCTGGAAGTTCAAAGACAGCAATCACATATCCTCGATACCACATGTCGTCCTGCGTGAACTGGGCTGACACCAGCTGACCAATTTGAGGTTTCGAATGCAGCCTGTAGTCGGCATCTTCACGCTTCAGCTTCCGGTGGTAGCTCCTAACCATATGAATAAAAGAAACGAACATAACAGTCAGGAATTTCAATCTTCTTCTGTGCCACAAAAATATAGATAAGAAAACCACTATTGTGTTTGTAAATTAAAAAAATCCGCTCTGCACAGTTCTAAAACTTACACTGTGAACAAGCAACAAGAATACGGAATCAGAGGCAGATGGAAAATCTTTGATGTAGGGCACTTGGATCCACTTTTTCAACATATGGTGCTTTTGAGTCATTCCTATTTGAAATTTTATAATACAACTGTAATTTGATATTCATTCATTTCAAGAATTTAAGAACTACAGTGCTTCTTGGTGAATGTTGAACTATCTCAGAGGCAAAACCACGGCAATACCAATTAGACTTTTAGTATGTGTATTGTGTAACTTGTGACATGCAGGACTTCGTGATATTGCTCATTGGTAGTACTTAGGCATATCTCCAGTGGGAGTTCATATGCTCCCCCTTTTCAAATTGTAGCATTGCATATATTGAAGACAGCAACAGGAAACACTAATAACTGTAAGCTTTCACTTCAGAGCTAAGTCAGTCTCGTTTGGAGAGTTACAAGCACTTCGAATCGGACAATAGTGAAGTTGACAGTGAAAGTAACAAATAAAATTAATAACAATAGTGAGCTCAATAAATAGAACCCTGACATGGTAATAAAAAAATCATCTACAAGACTTAATATGCATGTAGATCTTCATACATAAGTCTCAGTGCAAAGAAATTACGAAGCGCTTGAAACAAAAATATAATGAATATGCACCAACGAGTATATATGTACAATTGTACATATCCAAACATAAATACTACATATCCAAACATAAACACTACATATCCAAACACAAACAAGATATATCCAAACATAAACATGATATATCCAAACACAAACATGACATATCCAAACATAAATACTACATATCCAAACATAAACATTAAATATCCAAACATAAACATGACATATCCAAACATAAACATGACATATCCAAACACAAACACTACATATCCAAACATAAACACTACATATCCAAACATAAACATTAAATATAAAAACATAAACATTAAAATATCCAAACATAAACACTACATATCCAAAAACAGTCACTACATATCCGAACATAAACATCATATATCCAAACATAGTTATTCATATCCAAGTGCATAAACAAGCACATCCAGAAAGTGAAATTACTCACGTCAGTGCCTCTAGAAGATCTTCGAGAGCACACGTGCGTGGCTTCACTTGAACCCAGATGAGGAACGGTGAAATGACCATCGTTGCCATGACTTCCAACGTCGCCTCACAAATCTTGAATTTCGGAATTGCAGACGTCACTTCCAGACATCGCTTCGTCCTCCCTGACTCGCTGTCCAATGAACTGACAACCGAATCTGCAGCAGATCTGGCGGAATTCTGCACCTCAGCATCAGGCGCTGGGCTAACGAGATCACCTGGAAGGTATGGTGACGAGACTAAACGCTGTCTTCCATTATGATCACTTACATCGGACAATGCAGATTCGTAAAGTGATCCTTCGTCTCCGTGGTCCTTCATCTCTGTTGGCCTGCGTTCGCTCTGCTCTGGCAATATCTCTGTTGGTCTACGCTGGTTTAAAACTGGCAATATCTCTGATGGTTTACCTTGGTTCTGCACTGGCGGCATTTCTGCTGGCTTACCTTGGTACTGCGCCAGCGGTATCTCTGTTGGCTTACCTTGGTTTTGCACTATCGGCATCTCTGTTGACTTACCTTGGTACTGCACTGGCAGCATTTCTGTTGGCCTACCTTCGTTCTGCACTAGTGGAATCTCTGTTGGCCTACCTTTGTTCTGCACTAGCTGTATCTCTTTTGGCTTGCCTTGGTACTGCACTGGCAGCATTTCTGTTGACCTACTTTCGTTTTGCACTAGTGGAATCTCTGTTGGCTTACCTTGGTACTGCACTGGCAGCATTTCTGTTGACCTACTTTCGTTTTGCACTAGTGGAATCTCTGTTGGCCTACCTTGGTTCTGCACTAGCTGTATCTCTTTTGGTTTGCCTTGGTTCTGCACTGGCGGCATTTCTGTTGGCCTACCTTCGTTCTGCACTAGCGGAATCTCTGTTGGCCTACCTTGGTTCTGCACTGGCGGCATTTCTGTTGGCCTATCTTGGTTCTGCACCAGTGGAATCTCCGTAGGCTTACCTTGGTTCTGTACTGGCGGCATTTCTGTTGGCCTATCTCTGTTTGAAGCAGGCAATGTCTCTGTAGGTTGCTCATCTCGGTTTGAAGCAGGCAATATCTCTGTTGGTTTATCTCCATTTGTCTCTGCTGGTCTACCTTGGTTTGCAACTGGCAATTCTGGACAAGGATCAGATTCTGAATCTACAAATGAACGTGCAGTAATTCATGTAAATGTTTGCACAGTATCATCAATGTAATCAGCATCACACAGCTGCAACCAGTACCAACAAAATATAATATTTATTGTATTGTATCGATACATTTATATAGCGCACATCACAGAATGACTATACAGAGGCGTGCCCTTCTCAAAAAACTACGGAGAAAAAGAAATGTTTATAAAGAACTAGAGATTGAATAACAAGAGCACTATTTCTGTCACCAACACCCACAAATCTAATCTTCTGAGAATCCAACCACCTTACCCAATTCAGGTGTGGCAGGAAGGCAGAGTGAACGCATCAGCAGAATGACATCATACTGTTCCTGAAGCCAATTCAACGATGGTACACACTTCTTACGGAACTGGTCGTAGTCCGACTCGTCAGTCAGTTCCCGACAGTTTGCCTCCGCCTATAAAGCAGACGAGAAAAAGCAGCTAAATAAATGCACCTAACATATCAATACAGCGAAAACTCTGTATGATAAGGGGGCCAGAAATCCGGCAACATCCTATACCGGTAATGAGGTTGCAGCACAGAAATGTCGTTTTTAAAGCCCAACTAAGTTTAGTACCCAATCGTGTTGCATCAGAAATCAGAATCTGTGATGTGTCGCCGGGGCTCAAAACCCATCATTAATTTTTAAGACGAATTACACACTCAAGCAAGTTCAAATGAGGCATCCAACATATCTCCAGCTAGATATCCTACTGTCCTTAATAATGACCAAGTCCACGTAACTACAAAATGTGTCCAAAAGACCAAAAATCAATTTATCTCTAGTCCACTAATTTCACTAAATAATATAAAAGCTCTCTTGGTGAGTTAATATGACACTGATTGATTATAAAAACACAACACGCATTCGGCAGCATGAAATTCTTCTGACGGAATTCTCCTAGGACAAATCTCTAGCATCAGTGAAATAAAGTACACAAGCAAAGCGCTACATCGAACTTAATTTGAAGCGATTCATTAACACATTGACCGCCACGACTTTTATTACCGCTACGCCAAGCGAAAGACGCCAAATTATCAACATATGAGATTCATGAAAAAATTAATGCTTCACTTTATTTTCACAACGGTTCCACCTCACCACCACCCTAGATGCATCCCACCAAACCTCCCCATCCCCCACCTAACCCCCATTCCTCGTCACACCGCACCACCTCCCCTCCCCATCCCACCTCGCCCCATACAGCCACACCCATTGGGGTAATTTAGTTGTGCGTCCAGGCCACCTCCTCACTTTGCCCCACCCAGCCCACTCCAACCCCATACCCCAACCGTTCAATCCTACCCAACCTCTACCCCAACTCTGCTCCACCCCACCCGTTCCCCACCCCTCCACCCCGTCCACCGTGTAAAATGGTGAACATATGAAAATCATAAAATATAATATTTTTCACACCGGTCCCACCGCACCACCACTCTGGCCGAATCCTACTAAGCCCCACCCCATCCCTGCTCCACCCGCCTCCACCCCGCCCCGCTCCACCCCCGCCCCACCCAACCCAACCCCTCCTCGCCAGCATACATCCACACCGGACTGGAGGAAATTTTGATATTTTTCCAGCCCTCCGTCTCACTTTGTCCCAACCGGCCCACTCGATTCCCATACCTCAACCGTCCAATCCAACCCCATCTCCACCCAAAGTCCGGTCCACCCCATTCCCCACACTTCCACATCCCGCAAGACGCTCAACATGTGAAACTCATGAAGAAATATGCCCCCTTGGTTTCACACCGGTCTCACTATGCCACCACCATGGACGCATTACACCAAACCCCACCCCTTCCCCCGCCTCGTTCCACTTTGCCCCACCCCGCCCAATCCCGCATTACCCCACCCCGTCCCCAAAAATCTCCTCCGGCCTGGAGTAAATTTTGTTTTTTCGCCCAACCCTCCTCCCCAATTTGCCCCCACCCGACCCACTCCAACCCCAAACCCAACCGTTCAATCCACCCCACCCCTACCCCAAATCCGTTCAACCCCACCCCACAATTTCTCCACCCCAATCCGCCCCAACCCCACAAAATGATCAACTTACGCAAATCATGGAAATGTATACGTTTCACTGTTTTCACCCTGGCCCTACCGCCCCCACCCCGGCCCAACCTCGGTTCCACCCATCCAATCCCCACCCCATCCACGCCCCACTGTACCTCACTCGACCCCACTCCTCTGGAAAAAGGCTAGACACCAAATATATCTGGTTCAAACCTGACGTCATCAGAATTATCGGGCGTGCGTCATCGTTCGCGTATTTCACCAAAAATTCACTATGGATCGTACTACGAGTTAACTCGTAGTAGGCGTGTGCGGGAGACTTTTCTACTACGAGTTAACTCGTAGTAGGCGGCCAATGTGTTAAATAACAAACCATCACGAGGTGCAATTCAATCACGGTTTAAAAATCAGTGTCTTACAAAGTAACTTAAAATACTTTAAAGTTTTAAGTAAGTTGCAAGCACGTAATTTATTTACGTGCAGCTTATACCTTCTGCATGGTGGAATTCAGGTAAGTGATGACTGCTTCATATTCAACACGAAATTTGACAGTCTCTTCTTGAATTGTCTTTTTTCGTTTTTCAAGAAATTGCTTCATTGACGCCATGATTGGACCTGTAAATAAGGACAATCACACAGAAACTGCAGGTGTTTTTAAACTCGCATAAATAATATACATGTACGGCATTGTACGCAAACATGTATATGCGTTGTACAGATAAGGACTTGCTGGCAGCACAGTTCAGAAAAGATTCAATTTAGAAACTTATAAGTGAAGTAGACCTTCCAAAAGTGCTTGGTCTATTAGCTGATCCAGACAATTATCAGCTCAGGAAAAATTTAGCACAAGTTGTTAACCCATAACTGGCAATATCCAATGGTCATATATAGTGACCATGCCTTAAAAAATCACAATAAAAAACTACGAGTGTCCGCTCTGAAATTTTCACCGATTGTTAAGAACAATGGAAGCTTTGCATGGAACAAATCTGAGAAAATTTTGAGTTGACAAACTGACCAAGGTCAGGGTCACTATGTTGCAGATTTTCATAATTTTTTACTACTAAATATGAACATTTCTGAGTGATTTGCCCAGATAGAGTTATTAATACCTTAAATATGGTATTTTTATAGTGTCTCTATGTGTATTAGAAACTGAGATACAGCATTTCAAACATGAAATCAACAAATGTTGGTCAATTTTGTTGACCCATATCTCGAATCCTGGTCAACTAACAACTCTAAAATTCTAGGTTTAAACATTTTCATTGTGATTTATCTCCATACCATATTTTTTTTTAATTAGAGACGATGACATCCATTTTTTTCCTATTTAAAGAGAGTTCATTTGACTTCAATTGAATACCCCAGATGATACTGATATTGCAAAGGAACGTTATAAAAACTTTAAGACAGAATGTGACATCATACACTCCTCTTCACCCGCAATGCTAACTTGACCAATTTGCACTCTCTGTCCTGCGAGTGAAAACTGCTATCGCTAAAACCGAAGCCTTTGCCTTCATTGGCCCACAAGAACAAGTTAGAAACAGAGGAAAGAAACAGCAGTTTGAGAATGAGGCCCAAAATAGGCCATCACAAGATCCAAAGCATAAATTTTAAGTAGGAGTCTACCATGATGTTTTAGATTTGGCAATATGTACAACTGAAGAAACTCCAATAGCTTTAAGAGTGTAATTCCCTAAATTCGGCTTCTGTGAGCCATTCTCACACTTCCAGTATTTGGACAAATAGAGAACACAGTTTGTAAAAGCACGAAAATTACATGTGCTCAACAGTGCTGAGAAATAACACCGGCTATCGGTGGCTGTTGTGCATGAAATTCTTGATACAAGTTCTTTGCTCCGAGGTGCGCCTTATAGTAACGTGCATTCAACACACCTATAGGCTACCATATTAAATTCCAAAGGTTTATGTATTTCAAAATATTCCATTTTGGTTTAAAAAAATGCAAAGTTTACCTTATCCATATGCTAAGCAGATGCAAATTAAATTTAGCTACTTTTCACGTAGCACGCGAATCATTTTACTTTTGAAAAGCACAATCGCAGATAATACATCTGCAATGCGCTTTGAACCAACGCTAAAACGCCAAGCGTGGTGACATCTTGTATCAGTAGCCTACTGAGAGCGAACCACAAAATAAATTAATTGTAATTATTGTAGGCCTAATCGTACACTTACATAGCGCCACTTCAAGAGAAATCCTCAAAGGCGCTCCCGACCTGACACCAAACCACAATCAAAGAGAATGGTTTTCAAACGCTTGCGGAAAAGGGGCAAAGAAAGACAAAGAACAAAATAATTATAGCCTCAGATTCCATACGATCGAGCCACTCGAAAGCCAAGATCAGGGCACTGGCTTATTCACGATCGAGAGTTTAAATTTATCATTAGGCACTAAACGTGGATTAACAAGTGGGTGATCCTTAATTCATCGTTAGACCTAGGCCTAGCCTAATGCAGTCGTGATCACAGAAAGGCACCTATAGCTGGCATCTCTCGATCAGTAGACCTAGACCTACGTAGCTTTGATCGAACTAGGATTAACGGGATTGGTCTAATGATCCAACCAGCAGGACTGAATTCAATTACATCATGAATCCCAGTCACACGCTTGCTACAGACCCCGACAAGCCGGTGCCCAATGACTTCCAAGCCATAGGGCCTGCATTTCGAGTGCTACAACTCAATGTTGAGGGTCTGTCGGCCGCCAAGCGCACACTCATCAGCAACTTGGCTCATCTTCACGATGTAGATGTCATATGTCTACAGGAGACCCATGTAGCGGACCTAACAGCAGGCAGATATTCCATTGATGGATACGATCTCATCTCCGCCACCCCTGATGCAAAGTTTGGTCGCGCAACCTACGTCCGCTCTACCATATCAGACGCTTCAGCAGTTTCATCAGAACCATTCTGCGACGTCGTCCGGGCTGGAGACTTCACAATCGCAAACGTCTACAAGCCGCCAAGTGCTGAATGGATGGCGAACCTCCCCTCTCCGCTCCAGCATCCAGCGCTGTTTGTGGGTGACTTCAACAGCCATCACCCGGATTGGGGCTATAACGACATGAACGAAGATGGTGAACGCCTGGCGGAGTGGGCCGCGTACAACGATCTAGTGTCAACCTTTGATGCTAAGCAGCGCGGCACATTCCCCTCGGCAAGGTGGAGTAAGGACTACTCCCCGGACCTCTGCTGGGCTACATCGGGTGGGGTCCATCACCAAACTACAACGCAAACGATACTAGATGATTTTCCAAAAAGTCAACACAGACCGTCGCTAATCCATATTGGGCTACTGCTACCAACTATCCACAGTGCGCCAAGGCTCCGCTGGAACTTCCGCAAGGCGGATTGGAAGTTGTTCTGCGACAAGCTGGAGAGGAGCGTCATTACCATCCCAAGCCGCTCCATCTCAATCCAGGAAGCATATGATCGGTTCCAGAAAGCCATATTCTGTGCAGCCAGAGCGTCAATCCCCCGTGGGTACAGGCCGGTCTACACTCCATGCCTGCATGGACAGCAAGTGCCAAGAACTACTCAAGGAGTATGAGGATTCTGGAGACCCTGATGTGGCCGACCAACTCATTGACACCCTTGACCTTAACAGACGCAAAAAATGGGAGCATTGCACATCGTCTCTCAACTTCACCCGCTCCAGTCGGAAAAGCTGGAACCTGATCCGTCGCCTCGGGGCCGCACAACGTCCAGCAACATCTGTTCGCCCACAAGTCTCCCCAAATGCGGTCGCCAGCCACCTGATAAAGGTGGCGAAAGCTCCTCTGGAAAAAGAACAACAACGGCAGGTCAGAGACGAATGGCGGCAGTACTGCCGACAACCACAGAGGACCTCCACCAATGGCTTTGAGGCTTTCGATGTCTCTGAGCTCCAGTCAGTTCTTCAGTCCATCAAGTCGGGCACGGCTGCAGGATATGACAACATTCTCCCTGAGTTCCTGAAACACCTCGGACCCGCGGCGTCATCCTGGCTCACATCCCTCTATACAAGGATAGTAATGGAGAGAAAAATTCCACGAGAATGGTTACAGGCAAAGGTGATCGCCATCCCCAAGCCTGGGAAAGATCCTCAAGAAGCAGCCATGCAGCTACCGCCCCATCTCTCTGCTCTCGGTATGCTTCAAAACACTAGAACGCCTAATCTTGCTCAGGATTAGCCCCATCCTGGAAGACCACATTGTGGTGGATCAAGCTGGCTTCAGGGGGGGGCCGCAGCACCTGCGATCAAGTTCTCGCCCTCACAACGCACATCGAAAACGGCTTTCAGAACAACCTCAAGACTGGAGTCGTTTTTCTGGACCTCACAGCAGCATTCGACACAGTTTGGCACACGGGGCTGCTGTTGAAAATTTCAAAGGCATTCCCAACGTGGTTCACTGAGATGATAGCGGTCTTCCTCAGGAACAGACGTTTCCGAGTGCACCTGGGCGACAGGGTCAGCTCATGGAGAATCCAACTCAATGGACTTCCACAGGGCTCGGTCTTGTCACCGTGCCTTTTCAACATCTACATCAACGACCTCCCAAAAACGCAGTCTCGGAAATTTGCGTATGCTGATGACATCGCCCTGGGGGCGCAACGAAAAACTCTGGAAGAGGTGGAAGAGGTGCTGAACGCAGATATTGAACAGATGGCGATGTACTTCAAGTTGTGGCGACTCCAACCAAGTGTAGCCAAGACAGTCTCCTGTGCCTTTCATCTCTACAACGCGCAGGCCAATCGTGAGCTGAGAATCTACCTCAATGGGCAGCACATCAGACATGAGCCGCATCCGGTGTACCTAGGTGTGACCCTAGACAGGTCATTGTCATATCACGAGCATATGAAGAAAACAGCAGCCAAGGTGGGCACTCGTAACAACCTCTTAAGCAAACTTGCTGGCTCAAGCTGGGGAGCCTTCGCCCCGACCCTACGCAGTTCAGCCTTGGCTCTGTGCTACTCAACAGCTGAGTATTGCGCCCCTGTCTGGGCTCGTTCAAGTCACACTAACCTGCTGGACGTAAAGCTGAACGCATCAATGCGCATCATCTCGGGCACACTCCGCCCCACGCCACTGCCGTGGCTCCCGGTCCTAAGCAACATTCCACCACCACATCTCAGAAGACGGGAGGCGACGGCAAGACTACTCGCCAAAGTCAGCTTGAATGACAGACTCCCGCTGAACGCAGATATCCTGTTCCATCCAGCAGTGCGTCTACCGTCGAGACGGCCCGTATGGCTGAATCCACCAGTGGACAGGACAGCTAATGCGGACTGGAGTGCTGAGTGGTCTGCAACTGATGTTGTAAACCATTCCCTCGTGTCCGTGCCGTCTGTTTGGCCCCCGGGCTTCAACCTACCACGTCGTCTCTGGTCCGCACTGAACCAGTTCAGATCCGGTCAGGGCCGCTGTGCGGCAAATAAATGTCGTTGGAAGCAGGCTACGTCCCCTTTCTGCAGCTGTGGAGAAATTCAAACTATGTCCCACATCGTTAATGACTGTACAACAACTTGTTTCCCGGGCGGATTAACCGCACTCCACGTTGCTGATGAGGCTGCTGTATGCTGGCTCAGCGCGAACTGCATACGCTAAATAAATAATAAACGGGATTGGTCATACAGACAGGGATCGACTGCATGAGAACAAAGTAATGGACATTAGAATGAGGCATCAGGCATGGGCCTAAGGCCTAACTCCGTAAGATCTAGACTTATGGCCTACGCTAATTAATTCTGACAAAGAGACATAAATTAGGCCTATATGGTTTAGTTGAAACGTCGCTAGGCCTATACCTATGGCTTAAAGTGTGCCTGGACGGTCATGGACGGCGTCCATGCACTTGTTTTAAAATCTGAACGCCGTCCAGCCACTTATTGGCGAGCAGAGACTGGAAAGGTAAGGGGCGTCCATGCAGGCACTTATTTTTCCACACTTTAGGCACTGCCTCTACCCTATCAATCAATCAATCAATCAATCAATCAATCAATCAATCAATCAATCAATCAATCAATCAATCAATCAATCAATCAATCAATCAGTCAGTCAATCAATCGATCAATCGATCAATCAATAAATTTTTTTCTTGCGTCCATCAGCCAATTAGGCCTAATCACAGTGGCGTGTTTCACATAACAGGATGGTAATAATTAATGAAGGCCCTAAGGGATGAATACATCCTACTAACAGGGACATCTATCAGTGGCGTAGGCAAGGGGGGTTTCGGGGGTTAAACCCCCCCGTTGGCTCCGGAAAAAGGTTTTTTTAGGGTTATTTAACCATTTAAGTAAGAAAAAAATAGCAAAAACAGGGTTTTCGGCCATAAACCCCCCCCCCCATCAAAAATTCCTGGCTACGCCACTGACATCTATATTACTTTTACTAGCGTTACTTTAGTAGCTTATAATAGGCGGTTATATAAACGTCTAAAAGCATGAACTGAACAGCAAGAAAAGACAAATCATATCGGCCTAGTGAACTTGACTAATAAAAAATAAAACAAAACATAGGCCATATACAAATCATCCTTTGCACCTGATAGCAGCATTAATACGGTACTGGCTTCACTCAGTTCACTGAGTTTATTATAGGCCTATAGTCATAGAATCAGTAACTAAATGAAGACCTCTATAGATATATATATATACCCACCCTCTATTTAACGACTATTTCCTGCTATCGCCAAAATCATTAGTCTCTCGCTATTTATACTGGCGCCTATATAGGGCCTTAAGCCCATGCATAGCCCATAGTCTTTAAACGCTCTTTCGTCACTATACCCTTCTTGAATTTCGGTTGGCGCTATAGAAGTTTGACATTTAATTACTATTACGATAGGCTTAAATATTACAGTATATGCCTAATTTCTACTGCGCCCAAGAAGTAGGAAAACAACCAGCAGGTCCTGCAGTATACGGCATAAGCTAAAAGGCAGATGAATGATTTTATCGGAGCTGCGCGTGTAGGTCTATAGGCCTAAGCTTACAATGGCAGCTGTCGCACTCAGCCACAGTAGGCTTTTCTTCACGAATACTGTATAGGCCTAGGCTATTCACTATTAAAATCGACACACACGCTACTTGAAGATGATGTGCATGTGGATTGGCTCATGACGATGTCGTTGGTCGATATAATTATATAGGCTACGAAGAGCGAAGAAGAAGAATCAAAGAGCAGCTGTTGACGTGGCCGCTTCTGCCACATGCAGCCTATTGTCCTGTAGGCCTACACAAACGCATAGCCTGCCTCGTTCGTTTCATCTGCCGCACCAACTTAGCTAAGCTTTGGCTTACAGGACAAAATGGTAGACTACAGACGATAGACAAAGCAGTTCTTTAATTTCCATAGCCGAAAAGACCTATGCGTTTATAAATTCTGTATAGGCACAGAAGCGTAGACTTGATGTCATTAGGTGACGCATGGATTATAGCCTCGTTAGGCCCTATAACTAGGTAATTTAACTAATTTTTAGGTCGATTGCCTTTTTATTTGCACGGTCGATTTTCACACAAACTGGAATAATTGTAACTGCAATCAGACTGAAAGCGTTGCTAGACTTTGTGTTTTCGTTGGTTTAACAATGGGTCTGAGTATTTCCTATTCCTTCCGACTGTTTTTCGTACTATTATCGCATCCAGTCGTCTGCCAATCTTTATGGAGTTTCGCGCCTTCAGAGCAGAAGACAGCGACGCGTCATGGTACGGAGGAGCGACTGACGACGTCGAGTCATAGCCACGTGTGCGAGTCGAGGTTGGAGGTGCAGAAACTGTTGCAGTTGGAAAGCGAATTGATCAGCTTCTGTCGGTTGATCATCGAGCAGGACGAGCTGCTTCATCGGGCGGAGGGTAGTCATCACGATTCAGAGCATATCAAACGGTAAGCCAAGGCTTTTTATACAATACAATGCAATCCCATTGAAATTTGATAGGACTATCACCCTCCTTAGCCTACAAGGTTCAGAAGTGCACACACGCACACACGCACACACACCTACACACACACACACACACACACCTGCACACACACCTGCACACACACATATATAATATATACGCACGCACCCACGCACACACACGCACACACACACGCCTCGACGGCGCAATTGTGAGTGATGGACTTGCTCAAGGTCCCTACGGGCCTACGCAGTAGTAACTGCCTCGGATTGGGATCGAACCCGCACTCTCTGCGCTACAGTCCGACCGCCCTTACCAATCAGCCACCGTGGTCCGTGCCTCACAAACGTGCAGCTCTGACAAAATGCGCAATGGTTCTAAATGGATTTGTGCAGTTGTAGAAGCACTTCTGTGCAGCTAGAAATAGCTTTTAAAAGTTCATTGTCATCCGATTGGTAGTAATTTACTATGGAAGATGCATGGGAAGTGAAGAAAAGGTTGTGCAGCACATGATATTCCGATTGAAAGCCCTGGAAGTTACTGCTCGTATTGATATTACCAGCAGGCTTATAGATTTACAGTCAAAGAGAACTGTTATTCCTTCTCACTTGCTCACCCACTTCGACTATACGGTGGCTGAGGTCGCAGGGCGAGAATCAAAGTTGAGAACAGTCAGAAAGATACGACATGAAAAGAAAAATAACTGTTGCTTTATTACCAAGTCCATCGTCTCACACTGTGAATCGATTGCATTAGCAAAAACTGGTTCAGTTTCGAATATATGAAAAAGTTTTTATGTCAAGTCGAATCAGCGTCAGCCTCGTTGTCGATTGAGTTGAGCTTGTCCTCTCATGCAGTGTTTAGATGTCCACTGCGATCTGGCTCCACGTCACTTGCAAGTCTTCACATCCACCACATCTCTCTTATCATTTCGCCCATTCTTGCCCCTTCTCACTCCTCGGCTCAACAACGTACAGCACATAAATAAAATAATAAATTTAAAATTAATAATAGTGGGCTTGCGGGATATTGGGTTGATCCGCGCCAGGGGCCCTCCTGCCTTTGCGAGGAGCTTACGGGGTTTTAAACCACGCCAGAGGCCCGGCAGGTACTGATACAAATAAACTACAAACACACAACAACAACAAAACAACACAGAGCCACACAACCGTCACTCATCACAGTCAATCCTTTCAGACCAATCCTCTCAAGCCAATCCTTCCAGACAGTCGTTCAGAGGTTCCTAAAGCAACAAAGAAAATCCACGAATAATTATAAGTAATACATGTTATGACAGATTACGTATTACGGTATCATTGTAGGAAGAAATAAAGTGTAGGCCTACAATATTATCCTGCTTGGGAATGCCTCGTTTGTTGGCCAGTTGATCACACCGATGGCTGGATGGATAGGCGGATACAGAAATTTTGGGAGAGGGGGCCAAAATCTTTGGTCTGGGGTCGACACAAATTTTCGTTGGTCTTCCACCGAAAATGTGATGACCTTTTTTCAGTCTTTCTTCCAAAAACATTCTAAAAATCCGTGGTATCTCCGGTTATTTGGAATCTGATGTTTTTTTTAGTCATATGCGCCTTTTTCTCGCTCACCTTCCTGTTCCCGCTGCATTGATTTAAAACTTCTTGAAACCTGATGGGGGGGGCACGTCCTGTGCAAATCTCATAATGGGTGGGGGCAAGGCCGGATTGATCCCTTCCTGGATCCGCCACTGTGGATAGGATAGATGAATGGATGAATGGATGAACATTAAGCAGAAGAATTAATAGATCAATAGATGCATAAACGGATAAATGACTGAATAAAAATCGATTCTTGCCTTCATCAGCAATCGCAGCTTCGTGCATTTGACGCTCGCATATCCTCAGACTCAGAATTTCCATCAGGTGATTCGATCAGGTCCTACCCAACTTCTAAACGATGGTTGCGCCCCCGTCTTCAGGTAATTTTCATCTCGTTTCCGAATGGTCTCCTGCACTAAGGTTTCCTTTATCTAAACGAAATAAGACAGATCAACGCCCTTAATAATTAATTGTACATAATATTATTTATAAGGTCACATAATCGTTACGTGGGCGACCAAATACTACATGCACGAATCACGACGTCATAATGAGCTTCATAAAGCTTATTCCTTGTCCAATGTCCAGGTTATACTTTTTTGGAGGGAAATCTACATTATTACGTCATGATGCTAGAAGTGACGCGTGTGTTTCGTTCATCAGTCAATGTGCGTTGCTATGGCAATAGTCACTGTTTGCGACATAGAGAGGCAAAGGCTGCAGACAAAAATGATATAGCCTAAATATTTAATGATCTTCCATGATAATATTTTTAGGTCAAACTTTTATTAGGTGGCAAATTTGACACTTTTAATGTAGACCGGTCTTAATGCGCGAGAGATGAATTTTTAACAAGTCAAATTCTTGAACAGTCGATGCAGTAAAAAAATCGGAAACTCCCATCGTATAATAAAACTGTTTAAATGACTGACCTAAGAAGCCTAGGCCTACTTCGTTTTCTACTTTACCTTCCTATTCACTTCTTAGAACTTGCATCAAGTTAATTTCTCATTTCAAAATAATATTTCATGATTGACTAAACTTTTTTTTAGTTAATGACCGATTATTTTCGATCCTTGAAATGACGGCGAAAAAATCTCTCACTTACATTTCGAATAATTTCTTTTTCGCTTCGGTGATCGACGGCCGCTCAGTTGTGGAACAGTGTTCATCTTCGTCTTCTTCGATATCTGTGTCGAATTTTGTCGTCAATTTAATCATTTTTCGTCGTTTTTCTTCGGCGTCTTCTCCGCCTTTGACAGAAAATGACCAATGTTCTCGTAACTGACGATACAACAAAGGCAGTTACATCACTTTTGAGATGACGTCATTTTGAGAATTGCGACGCCAGGCGAGTTTCTTAGCAAAAGGCAATCGCAACTGGTGTAGTAAGTAATCCGCAGTGACAACTTCAATGCCGCTTTCTATTACAGGCCTACTTACAACAACTGCAACAACAATAGCAATAATAATAATAATTATAGTGATGATGATGATGATGATGATGATGATGATGATGATGATGATGATGATGATGATGATGATGATGATGATGATGGGGGTGGTGGGGGTGATGATGATGATGATGATGATGATGATGATGATGATGATGATGATGATGATGATGATGATGATGATGATGATGACGATGATGATGATGGTGATGACGATGACGATGACGATGACGATGACGGTGACGGTGACCGTGACGGTGACGGTGACGGTGACGGTGACGGTGACGGTGACGGTGACGATGACGATGACGATGATGATGACGATGATGATGATGATGATGATGATGATGATGATATTTTTATTAAACAATCCGGTTGACAGACCGCAGCCGGCTACAGTGTACAGTTATGCAATTGAAACAGTTCACAAGAACGCAAATCACAGAAGATAATTATAGGCCTAGGCTAAATTTTGACAACTATAACACAGCAGACAGACTGCAATAGGCTACAAATCGAATATAATGCCTTCTATGTGTTTCAAGCCACAATGTAGGTTTCACATGAAATTAAATTACAATAATTATAAAGTACGTAGTAGGCTACTCGTGTTGTGGATACAATTAGTTATCCTAGCTCTAAAAACCACGAAAGAGGCTTAAGAGCTTTGGTTTATCACTGTTTATAAACTTTTAAACCGAGTTTCCTTTAGAGCTTGCTGTTTAGACGCGGTGCAATTTACCCGAATAGGCCAAGGTCTCTGCAGGCTGATTTTCTTCGATAATATCGATTCAATGTGGTCATAGTAGTTCTGGCACTTCTGGGGTTAGCTTAAACGGGCAAAAATAAATCTAATATGGCTGTTTATGTTTTAAGACTTCTATATCTTTGAAAAGCACAGCCTGCATAGATCACTGGCGTAGCTGACATCTAGAGCTCCCCCCTAAATCCCTCCCTCTGGCTCTGTTTGTCTGTATGTCTGCCTGTCTGTCTGTTTGTCTTGTCTTGTCTGTCTTGTCTTGTCTGTCTTGTCTGTCTGTCTTGTCTGTCTGTCTTGTCTGTCTGTCTGCACATCTGTCTGTCTGTCTGACTGCCTTCGGTCTGTCTGTCTGTCTGTCTGCACATCTGTCTGTCTATATGTCTGTCTGTCTTGTCTTGCCTGTCTGTCTGTCTCTCTTTCAGGCGGGAGTAACAATAAGGTTATTACCAATATTTAATCATAGGCCTGGTATTAAGACAGCAGAAGATGGCCAGTGTCTAATCTAGTTCCCCTCCGCTGGAGAAAATTCAGGTTTTTGGGGAAACAATCGAGCGTCCAGTGGACGATCGCCGAGGCGAGTGGAGATGGGGGAAAGAGTATGGGGAGAGAGATGTGCCCCTCCCCAACTGATTTCTTTAGAATTTCTATACTATGAGCTCAATATCTAAGCAGGTTTACATTTATGTGCGAATAAGTAAGTAATCAATCAATCAATCAATCAAGTAAGGCGCTTAGCATATTGATCTATCAATGGAGAGGTCAATGGTCAAACCCCCGCAATGACGAAATTCATTTAAAGATTTTTGTTCCACCTGCACCCTCCCTCTATTCAGCTCAGTTCTAATGAGTACATTGATCGTATATTTGTTGTTGGGAAGATAAGACGGTGAGGGAGAGGACTGCATGGCCACTCGCCCTCATATGCCGAGGCTAAGAAAATGACAGGACATACATGATTACACATAACATGGCATAGCAATGACACAACATTACGTAGGATAACATGACATGGCATAATATGACACAGCATGACATGACATAATATGACATGACATAACATGACATTACATAACGTCAAACAGCATTATATGGCGTTGCATAATATGACGTATACCGTATAGCATATAGCATGACGTAGCATGACATAACATGACACAACAGAGCATAGCATGACATAACATGATATAAAACAGCACGCTGATGCTTAATTTCCATGGTTCAATTGACTACAGTAACTCGTGTAGAGGTACAAGTCCACTTTTGAAATAATTATAGATTAATGCTCTGCTATAGTTTCTGGTTTGAGGCCAGATCATTGCATGGTCGACTACGGTTGTAATGTAATGTAATGTAAATCTTCGAGAATTTCTCAGCGCCCACAAAAGCCACGTCAGGGAGACCAGCTTATTCACCGGCGCTATATCAAATCAAGTCCGCAATAGCCAGAGCTGCCGTTTTCGTTCCGGTGCCAGGTCAAAATCCGGGGAGGTCAAGCCGAGGAGACAGCGTGGTGCTACGGTGGTTGTCGGTGATGGTTGGGTGATGGAACTTGATTGGAATCTGGATAGGATAGGTTGAAAAGTTCGGTTTTCAGCAGGGCTGAAAGTGAGCCGGGTCGGTCCGGGTCTGCGACCCGGCACCGATTTTCGTGACCTGCTGTTGCCGGGTCTCAGCCGGGTCGCTTGTTTGCCAAAAATCAGTTGCGAATGACTGAAAGAAGATCGTCATTCGCCAAAAGCTAGGTTAAAACGGTAGAATTTTTTTAAACATTTTCGGCAAATGACTAGCGTAGATGCTTATGCCAATGAATAGGCTACACCGCAGTAATGTTAAACATGCCGCCGACCCGTGATGAGGTTATGTGCATCATAACCTTACTGGGCGGCCCGCCGGCTTCCTTGGAGGGCTTACGCCGGTTGTCCTGTACAACTAGGCCTACATTAGGAAATGGGGTTTTAAATTAGCAGCACCATTCATAGGCGGAGACTTAGGGGGCCGGAGGGCGGATCCCGAATTTTGCGGTTGGGGATGGAGATGCTGATATCCCCAATATTTCAGAAATATTTCAGAAATATCATTAGACTCTATAAATTTCTAGAGTGCTATCCACTGTTTATCCATAATGAGCAATTTTGTTACGACGACAGCAAAACAATTCTACCTCTGCAGTGTGGAAATTCAAAAATTTATAGGCCTACGACGTGGTGACGGTGGTGGAGACATTCATTGAACACTTAAGCCATTAAATTTTCGTTCAGCAATGAAATAATTATGAGAAATTTGTTGAGATGACAGCTTAAAATGATGCCACAGCAGTGTGGATAATTAAATAAAAACATTTTAAAAAGACAAGAGTTCACTTTTGAAGTCATAAACCGCGACTTTCGGCACTGAAATGATGAGCCGTTTCGTTAAAATTACAGCCTGAAATGCGACTACTGCAATGTGAAAATTCATCAAATTTGACCATTGGAGAGGGGATATTTGTTGAACTCTTAAATTAAGTCTTTCAGCCGTGAAATTATGAGAGATTTTGCTGAGATGATAGCTTAAAATTATACCATTACAGTTAGGAAATTTGTCAGATTTAAACAATAGGAGAAGACACTTTTAAGCCGTAAACCACGAAAGGATGAGCATTTTCGCTATAATGACAGTCTAACATATTGCAGCGTGTAAATTCAAAAACATTTTGATAATGGGGATGGGCATATCTCCTCCACCAAACCCATCCCTCTCTTAGTAGCCTGATCGCAATCGATCTTAACCGTCATCCCCAAACTTTTAAAGCGCTACTCAAAAGCCAAACGCGGGGCACCAGCTTATTCACGAGTGCTGCGTCGAGTCAAAAGAGTTGTCCGTAAGAGTAGTCCGAAGGTTGTCCGGGTCGAGTTACCAAAGGATCAGAGGGGACAGGACAGCAACTAAGGCGAGTGTCGTCTGGACCGGGAATTGGAAGGTGGAGGATCAGATGAGACACAGTAGACCTAAAAGTTTTTGAAAGGCGTGACTTCATTTTCGAATTAAAAGCCAAAGGTGTGATGGATGGAGGAGCCTGAGGAAGGTGATGGTGTGTGATCAGTAATGATGATGGAGGAACTGAAAAAGATCGGAATTCAGGAGACAGATCATTCTAAATGCGTGGTGCTGTGTTGGATATGGCTCGGTTGGAGAACTTGAGATGACTTGTGACCGGCGGTCGAGAAAGACAGGCCGATAATCGGGAAAAGCTGATTGGCTGGATAGTGAACAGTTCGCGAAGATATCTGGACTGGGAGCATTGTAAGGAGTTGTAGGTTCCTGGTTAAGGAGAGAACTTTGATCATTTGATGTGGATTCGCTCTGGAATTTTCAACCATAGTGAAGTGACTTGAGGCAGCGGCGCCCGCAGGCGTACGCACTTACGCAAGTGCGTACAGCTGTGAAATGCTAAGAGTTTTTTTCCCCTGAAAAATTGGACGAATGACCGCAAGTGCGTACAGCTGTGAAACGGTAAGAGCATCTTTTTCTTTAAAAAATTTAGCTGATGACTAAAAAAAAAAAAAGGTCGTCAACTTTTTTGGCGGATGAGTTGGTATCTTTTCCTAAAAAATTGGACCGATGACTAAAAAAAAAAAAAAGGTCGTCAACTTTTTTGGCGACGAATAAGACTAAATTTTTCCCATGTCCCACCAACAAGACAAATTTTTTTGGTCCCCCTTTCGAAAATTTCTGTATCCGCCTTGGCTGTGCGTACAAGAAAAAAATCCTGCGGGCGCCGCTGACTTGAGGCTAGTGCTAGTGGCTCAACACTAAGCAATGGTTGCAAAATACACAAAGTATAGGCTAGGCTAAGCCTTCATAGAATTAGCTTTAAAAAATTAGAATTCAAATTACACATTTTTTGTGGGTTGAGCTGGTAAAACCCATAAAGGGTTTTCTTATACGGTACCCATATGACAGCTGTAAACTTAGAAACTTGTTATAGGCCTAAACTTGTAACTTTTGTGATCACGGTAAAGACGAAACCCATTTCTTTTGCAATATAAAACTTTGAGTTTGTTATCCTGATAATCTGCTACTCTGCAAAAAGACTTCTTCTTGAAGCTTTCATGACTTCATCGTTCATAAAATAGCTGGCAAATAAGAGCCTAAAATGGACTCTAGTTGAGGTCAACACGGCTAAAAATGCGTTGGTCGCTGGGGCTCCGCCCCAGACCCCGCTGGGGGAGCTTACGACGCTCCCCCAAACCCCCCAAACCCCCTGCACTCGCAGCTACGCGCCTTCGGCGCTTTCCGGCAAAAGTCAGACCCGGCAACTTTTCCAAACCACTTTCAGCCCTGGTTTTCAGTCGTGAATGGAATGCAGCAGAGGAGAGTGCAAGCGGAGGAGAGGTTGAATTTGGAGGTGAGACTGCAGGAGAGATAGGAGGGTGAGCGAACAGGCGGAGGTATGTTGGGAGTCCGTTCCAAAGAGCTGGTGCAGCATAGACTAAGGAGCGGTCGCAGAATTTCAGAGAGGATGATACTGGAGGCCGAGAGAGAGAAAGATATGATGATGAGCGCGTAGACCTGTGCGGTTGAATGGTGATTAGTTGACGAATGTAGGAGGGCTGAGAGGTTTGAAGAGCGTTGTAGGTTAGAGAAACAATTTTGTAATGGATGCGCTGAGAAACTTTTAGCCAATGAAGAGACTTGAGAACAGGGGTTATGTGGTGATGTTTGGGAGTCTTAGTGACTGCGCGGGCAAGAGCATTCTGGATATTTTGCAGGCGTTTAATTTGAAGAGAATCTATTTCATGGAAGAGCGAATTGCAGTAGTCGAGTTTGGAATGAACTATTGAGGTGGCTATTGTGCAGGCGGTCTTGTAATTTAGAATTGGACGCAATCGGTTGATTCTAGGTTCTTGACGGAGACTCAACGAATCAATGACGTCACGTTGAGTTCCGCTGACGTCATCGAGCGACATCCGGTGCTCGTCTTCCGGTTGAAAAGGAGGATCAAAAGGTCGTGGACCCCGATTCTCAAGGAAATTGAAGAATGCGAACTCATTTCAACCTCTCTTCAAACAAGTCAGTCACACAAATGCGATGTTACTATAGTTATGCAATGTCATATTGTGCTACGACTATGTCATGTTGAGTTATGTTTTGTTGTGTCTTGTTTTGTCATGTCATGTAATGTCATGCTGTTTTATATCATGTTATGCCATGCTATACTCTGTTGTGTCATGTGATGTCATGCTACGTCATGTTATGCTACATCATATCATGTAACGCTATGTTATGCTGTGTGATGTCATGTCATGCTACGTCATGTCATGCTACGTGATGTTATGCTACGTCATATCAAGTAACGCCATGCTGTGCTGTGCGATGTTGTGTCATGCCATGTTACGTCATGTCATGCTGTGTCATATTATGCCATGTCATGTTATCCTACGTAATGTCGTGTCATTGTTATGCCATGTCATGTGTAATCATGCATATTATGTCATGCTATGTCATGCTATGCTACGCAACATCATAAATCTAAAAGAAGATCTGTCTCTTAAGCTATAGCCATGCATGGATATCATATGCAGCGTTAGCGACTTCATTTTCTTAGCCTCGGCATATAAGAGCTAAACGACAGGTCCTATCCTTAACCGTCTAATCTTCCTACCGACACTGTACGGTCAGTGTACGCATTATAACTAAGTTGGCTATCAATAGGTGGCGCAGGTGAATCTGAACTCTCGAGGCAAATGTTTGGCTTGGTGGATTTCTAGTCGTGCTAACCACGTGACGTCAACGCAGGTGTATTGCCTTTATTAATTATTAATTGGTCATGAGTAGACATCTTAGACCTAATTGTGGAAAATGTTTGCGCTAATTTTTCTTTCATACAAAAAATGCATCTAATTATTGTGAACCAAGGCAGGATTAAGAAATGTGGGGCCCTGTTCGGGAAATTTTTGCGGATCTTCGGCCGAAAATTCTGATTACCTTTTTTTAGTCGTTTGGTCGAAAATTTCGTAGAATACACCGATTATTTCCCTTAAAAAAGTTGGTGACCTTTTTTAGTCGTTTGGTTGAAATTTGCTAAAAATATATAAAAAATCGGAAAAATATTTTCCCGCATGTGTGTGGGTTCCCTAAAGTGTGAGGCCCCTGTTCGGCCTAACATGTTGAACATGCCTTAATCGGGCCCTGTTGTGAACACATTGTATACGGGTATACTCTAGTTAGATAAATGTATGCCATGCATACATTGCATAGCCTGCGCAGTTGAAGTCACTAAAACTTTGTTGACCCATTAATTGAATTGAACTTGATTCGCTGATACGTGTAGGTTAATACAAGTAGACCTATGTAGGCCTATTTTGTCCGCCAGAGACTGGCAGAGAGGACATCCTTTCATGCTGCCTCCCGTTAAATCAATTTTTTACAGATAATTTCATCAAGAGATGCATTTTCAGTTATAGGGTATTTAGCTATGCATGAGTGACTTACAAATCTGCTGTTATCTTTCGTATACCGTATTTTTTTATCTGTCAGTCTATGTAAAAACTCATATAAGGTCATCAACTTTTTGGCGGATAAAATGGTATCTATTTCTTGAGAATTTGAAACAAATGACTAAAAAAGGTCTTGGCGGATAAAATTGTATCCTTTTTAAGGGACACAAATGACTAAAAAAAGGTCATCAGATTTTTCGACGACCAAGGCGAAAATTTGTCCCTGCCGAAGACCAAAAATTTTGGCCCCCCCTTTGAAAGTTTCTGTATCCGCCCTTGAATGCATGTCAGACGCAAATAAAGGCTATATACTAAGTATACCTACTTAGTACTTACTTACATGTTTGGTCGGCACAGGTATCGGTCATCGGTTCACTGAACTATCGGTCGTTCTTCTTCGTGAGTCTGATCCTCAGTCTGCCATCGACGACATCCTATTCCTTCAACGCTTCCACTGTCTCCCGTCCGGACGCCTAGCCGCCGGATGCATTCACCACGCATGCGTGGAGCCTCTGACCCTGGACGAGGTCAACGAGATTGCGCAGTCAGCCGTCGATCAGGAAGACTATAAGGTGGCGTTGGACTGGGTTGAGACGAGGTTGCGTCCATCCTGTGGTCAGAACTGTCCTGATTCATCTGCGGATGACCAGCAGAACATCATGACTATAAGAGCCAGCGCTCTATTAATGGTGGGAGGCCTACTCAGAATATCAACATATTACATAACCTTTTAGCGCCGGTGAATAGGGCTTATAAACTGGTCTACATGACGTGGCTTTTGTGGGCGCTGAGAAATTCTAGAAGATTTACATTACATTACATTACATTACATCATGACATATCAATTGGTCCTCATCTCTTGAACGCGCTTTTAATTTTTAATTTTTTATGTTTTTACTTTTTTGCGAGACCTTACGCACTGGAAGCGCCTCTGAACGTTTAACGCTACTATAGAGGCGCTTTATAAATTTTATAAATGATCACATACACGTAGATCACGTAGTGGGGCGCGGTGGTTTAGTGGTGGCGTCGTTGCCTTGAAGCCGGAGGGTTTGAGGTTCGAATCCACCTCGCCGCGTATAGGGACCCTGGGCAAGTCCTTCACTCACAATTGCTCAGCGCTTCGGCGTGAAACTCCGATGCAGTGTCCGCTCTGCATTCGGGAGCGCCTCTGAGTAGTGAGAGAGCTTGAAGGGGCGCTATAACAAGTACGCATACAAACAAATACAATACAATTTCATGACATCATATCGCATGCGCAGCAGCGTTATAACAGCATTATAATTATGGCATTACATAATTAAAATTTAAAATAATTAAAAATTATTTCTTGTTTCTAAACTCTAAAGTAACTACACACATAGTAGGCCAATTACAAAAGTGCAAAGTGTTATGCTTGTTTTACAGGAGAGAAGATTTGAAGAAGCCAAGAAGGCCTACCAAGAGCTTTACCTCCGTTCAAGTAATTAACTAATGAAAAATCTATGTTAATAATTATTATTTCTAAAACAGCATTGCTTTGATACTATAGTAGGCCCCTGTGACTATTATATCGTATTCAAACATTTATAAAGCGCCTCTGTAGTAAGGTGACTGGGTCAAAGGTGTAGCCTATATAATAAGCCGTGGATATTCTACAGTAAGAGAAATTAGAAGATCAAGTCTGATTGAGGAGCGGAGTGGAGTGGATAGATATTTTAGGGCAAGACACCGTCGTGCCTTTACCGAATCACTACATTTTATTTCCTTACCATTTTGAACTTGCATCGAATGGCGTTAAATCTGTCATTAAATCCCGAATCTATGTATGCATAAAAACATGCATTGGAGTATCTGTTAACTAATTCGCTGCTATGTGTAACCGTCAACCTCGTCGCTTTATAAATATTGTTTGGCAGCCACTTGATCTTTCGATACAGCGCTTCGAACATTAAATTTTGGAGACACAGAAAGTAAGCAATATGTCAAACCTGCAGAGTTATTACCTGAATGGAAGAGCGCGCCATCTGAAGTCATTATTTTAGTTCTGCATCTTCGGTTAAGCTTTTGATGAGTAAGCATGGACTATACAAGCGAGAATTGATAGTTTCACTTAATACGAGTCCTGCCCTGTCCTCAGCCATCCTCGGTTTCCTTAAATTATTTACTTGTCCATTTCAAGCTCTCACTACTCAGAGGCGCTCCCGACTAGAGCGCGGACACTGAGTCGGAGTTTCACGCAGAAGCGCACAGGCAATTGCTAGTGAAGGACTTGCTCAAGGTCCCTATACGCGTAGGCTTGAGGTGGATTCGAACCTGCTACCCAACGCGGTACAGTACGAGCCTGTTCTTATATTGCTGTGGTAGCGTTCGCGTAGATTTCTAACGCGCAGATAGCTAAATGTAACTCCGTTGTGTTGTGTTAGATTCATCGAGCCTGGCAATAGCGAGTATCCTTAGAACGATCGAAGCGCGGCAGCAGAAGAAAAACGAAGGAGGAGCAGAAGCAGAGAAGAATGACCAGATGTCGGATGGCAAAAACAAGACAGTCTTTCAATGCGACTCATCCCCATGTAACACCATGCAGGTTGTCTAACTCTAGTGCTAGGCCTATACAAAATTAATAGTGGCATAGATTTCGTCACAATTGAAGCTAACAGAGCATCATCACTATAGTTGATATTATATACGCATTGTATACGATTATGTTTGGCTTGCAATTGTATGCGCGCGCGTGCATGTCTATTGTGCGTGTATTGTGCGAGACAATTCCTCTATACATCCATGAAACACTTTTATTAACGATGACAACATTTAGTGTTTTAGCTTTGCACGTGTATTAGTAGTAGGCCTACATGTAATAGCAGCAGCAGCGGCAACAACAAAATGATGATGACGGCGACGACGATGATGATGACGACGACGATGATGATGATGACCAAGACGACGACGATGACGATGATGAATATGATGATGATGATGACGAAGACGATGACGACGACGACGACGACGATGATGATGATGATGACGACGACGATGACAATGACGACGACGATGATGATGGTGATGATGATGATGATGATGATGATGATGATGATGATGATGATGATGATGATGATGATGATGATGATGATGATGATGATGATGATGATGATGATGACGACGATGTTGATGACGATGATGATGATGACGATGATGACGATGATGACGATGATGATGACGATGTTGTAGACGAGGGATGATGAGTTGTCGTTGACGTGCTACAGTCTGAATTCGTCGACTACAATGGATGGGACGATCAATGTTGAGATCCTGAACCGGGATCCGAAGGTCGTCCTCATACACGATTTCCTACGCCATAGCCAAGTGGACGTCCTTCAGAGGACAGCTAAACAAATGGTACGCTATACTATGTTATTCTCTTTGCTCTCATTACCTCTCGCTGTGGAGACTGTATAGGCTAACTCTGTTGTTAGCGGGAGCACTAGCTTGGGTCGGGAGCGCCACTGAATCTGTGATCGGCGCTATATAAATGTTCAATTACATAATTTAAAAAAATTACAATTACAACTCTGATTTAGAAAGAAATCTCTTCAGGTTTTTTGTGGACCCGTTGGTTAGGTTCATATCTTCAATTTGAATTATTTCATTTAAATCAAAGCAGAAGATACAAGATCAGAAACACATCAAAACAAGAAAGGAACTAGAAGCAGAGGAAACAGTGGTGGAAAAGATACAAAAGAGAAGACTTAAGTGCATGGTATGGTCACGTCGAAAGGATGGACGACAAAAGATTACCACTCGCGGCCCTGCATGGACACGATGAAGGAGAAAGGAGTAGAGGGAGATAACGAAAGAAATCGATAGACAATATCAAGGAAGATTTAAAATGCAAAAACACGAACTTTACCATGGTGGGCGAAACTGTCAGGGAAAGAACACTGTGGAGAAGCTTCACAAGGGCCTCATCGTCAGGAAACCGATGGAAGAGAAGAATGAAGAAGATTGAAATCAAATCAAATAAGTTTATTCTGAGAAAAGAAAACAACAAAGAACCATGGCAGGCAGCACAGAAACAAAATACATTGAAAAATTAATAATATTCATAGGACACCTTGAGTAATGAGTATAATGTGTAACTAATGTAATGTAATGTAATGAAGACAATTTATATAGCATCGTCAGTAGCAAGCTACTTCAAGGATGCTTTACACACAAATGTCATAATACAAAATTGTCAAAGTTCGGCGTGAATGCAAACGGCTCAAAGCAGGTGCAGCTTTAACTGTTTTCTAAAAGCAGATTGGCTTTTTATTGTTTGAATTGATGATGGAAGACTGTTCCAGGCGCGTGGGCCAGCGACCCGAAAGGCACGATCGCCCGCTTTAGTTTTTGTTGCAGGGACGGATACGTCGGCGGTCTTGGACGACCGCAGACGTGACCTGCTAGGATCGTCTGCCAGCGGTCTGATGTTATCCACGAGGTAGGGTGGTGCACGGTTGTTCAGGCATTTGTGCATCATGGTGCAAAGTTTGAACTTGATGCGCTCGCTTATTCCCAGCCACTGAAGCTGGTCCCGGATCGGGGTGGAAATATGGTCGAACTTGTTTAATCGCAGGACTAGGCGAGCTGCAGCATTGATGACCGCCTGAAGCCGAATGATACTGCGCTGTGGCAAGCCAGCAAAGGCGACATTGCAGTAATCGATTCGGCTCAGGATCAAACTTTGCACCAGATGTCGTGTCACGTCTTGTGTGAGAGAGCGAGACACAGATCTCAGCTGCCTCAGTGTTCCGAAGCTGGTTCGCACAACTCCAGTAATATGCGATGTCATTGAAAGGTCGCTGTCGAGTAGAAGTCCAAGATCACGGACCTCATTCTTCGGCACGACAGCATCCCCACCAATGACGAATGGACTGCGGTCTAGTTTTCCCACTCTGCGCGAAGACGAGCACCAGAGAAATTCCGATTTTGATGAATTGAGCTGCAATCGATTGCATTTCATCCAATCGGCAATGTCGCTGATGCAGCTCGTTGAGGTGGACCGAAGATTCTGGACATCAGTTGAATGAGGACGACAGAAGCCATAGATTTGTGAGTCGTCCGCGTAGAGATGACCATGCAGACCATGTTTGGATATTATGGTTAGGATGTCGGCGGTATAAAGCAGGAAGAGAATGGGTCCCAGGACTGAGCCTTGAGGAACGCCGCAGGTAAGGGTAGTAGGTTTGGAGGAGGAGCCGGCATGGCGGACACATTGCTGTCTGTCAGTAAGGTAGGAGGTCATCCACTGTAAAGCAGTGGAAGACAAACCAAAAGAAAGATGCAGTCGTTGGAGCAGAATGTTGTGATCGACAGTGTCGAATGCAGCAGACAGATCCAGGAGTGAGAGGAGAGAGAAGTTGCCAGAGTCAATCGCAAGAAGAATGTCAGACAGAATAGCTGCGAGAACCGTCTCGGTGGAGTGGAAAGCTCGGTAGGCTGACTGTCTGTCTGGGAATAACTGGTTGATATTGAGGTATTGAACAAGTTGCCTACAGACAACCCTTTCCAGCATCTTTGACAGAACAGACAAGTTGGAGATTGGTCGATAGCTCTTTACGTCCGCAGTGTCTAGGCCGGGTTTCTTCGGTAGCGGAGTGATGGTTGCTACTTTGAAAGCCGTTGGGACTTTGCCAGTTGCCATAGAGCACTATAACTGATAACTAATATACAAAAGTTGGTTCAGTTCTACGGATTAAAACAAACCATCAGGTATGTATGTAAGCCAATGTGGGCCTATGTATGAACACTTATTATACCGCCCTTAAAGACACTGCTCAGAGGCACTCCCAACGACAGCGTCGACACTGAATCGGAGTATCAAGACGAAGCGCATGAGCAATTGTAACGTAAATATAACGTAATGTAAATCTCCGAGAATTTCTCAGCGCCCACAAATTAAAGCCACGTCACGCAGGGAGACCAGCTTATTCGCCAGGCTATATCAAATGAAGTCCGCAATAGCTATTGCCCTTTTCGTTCCCGTGAAAATTGCTATCTACGTGTTTCTCTCTTCTTGACACCTATTATTTTTTCTCGGAGTTCTCGCACTGGCAGCGCCATGACTACATGAGTAGTGATGTGATCGGCGCAATTAGTTTCACTAATTACCCACTTTGCATTACTTTATATTGAAAACTTCGCTTTTCTCTTTCAGGATTCAGAGATTCTCGGAAGTTCGTTTGCTCCAGCAGTTCACAGGTGACTAATATAATTGTAACTCTAAGCGCATCTTTTTGTAGCGCCCCTTCAGCGGAAACTCCTCGCAAAGGCCTAATAATTATAATCTATAAACTTCTGTAGCGCCACTACGATGCTGCGTACTTTACGAGTCGATGACAAATGTATGAAGTCGTTTTGTTGTAAGTAAAATTCGAGGATTACTCCGTTAAAACGCAAAGAGAATCCAAGATGGCATGGAACCGCATGCCACCGAAATAATGATGCTCACGGCAAACATGAGGCTTTAGTCAAGACTATGGCCTAAAGACCAGAACGGACTATGGCCTAAAGACCAGAACGGACTATGGCCTAAAGACCAGAACGGACTATTGGCTAAAGACCAGAACGGACTATGGACTAAAGACCAGAACGGACTATGGCCTAAAGAACAGAACGGACTATGGCCTAAAGACCAGAACGGACTATGGCCTAAAGACCAGAACGGACTATGGACTAAAGACCAGAACGGACTATGGCCTAAAGAACAGAACGGACTATGGCCTAAAGACCAGAACGGACTATTGGCTAAAGACCATATGCAGAACGGACTATGGCCAGTGGCGGCGCCAGGATTTCAGCTTCGGGGGCCGAAGCATCGCGGCAAAAAAATTCCATTTTCGCCGCCAAAATTTCTGACGACCGTTTTTCTTTTTTTAGTCGTCAGCCGAAAATCGGGGATATTTCAATGTAAAAAAATTCGGATGGCCATTTTTTTAGGGGGGGGCTGAGCCTCTTGTAGACCCCCCAGCTCCCTAGCGCCGCTACTGACTATGGACTAAATATCAGCCTATATATCTCCAACGACATGACTATAGATCAACCTCTCGGTGATTCGATTACATCTCCATTCTCCAATCAAGTGCTCGCATCCTCCTCCTCCTCCTCCTCCTCCTCCTCCTCCTCCTCCTCTTTTCGGCGACTGTTATCTCCATGACCTGATCCGTTACAAGCAAGAGCAGACATGGGGAAAGCTTGCAACCATGCAGTGTTTCATCTGGCTTCCTGCTTCTTTGGAAGGGGAAATTCAGGTTACCTGGGGGGAACGACCATTTTGGGTACAGCAGCCACTGGTCCAGACACCGACCATGCCCTTTGACCAGCAATTTTTTCTGACGACTTTTTTAGTCTTTTTGTATTTTCGATAAAATGATGGATAAACATAACAATTCCCGTCCAAAAAATTTGTGGTAAGGGAACAAATATTACGCATACATGAAAAGAGCATCTCTCGAATTTTTGGGTATTGACATTCCTTGAGGGGATTCCTCCCTCCTAGCCTTACATGTAGGTTAAACATTTTCAGCCATGTAGGCATAGAACTCAACTATCCATGTTGATCCAAGCCCTACACTGATAATTCGCAGGCCTATTATACATCGTTTGCTGTGTCTGTGCAAAGCTCGCATACAAGATCCGCAATCTTTCCGAGAAACCCAGAATGGGAAGCAAGCGAGATAGCTTAATAAGAAGTATTGCAGAGAAAGCCTACCCTCCGCATCACTCCCCCAATCGAAAAGAGGAGAGGCGAAATCATTATAAATTATACACATTAATTTTTGTGAGACGAAAACAAGGCGTGACAGTAAAGCAAAGCCGGGTTTAGTTCGAGGCAGATAATTATAGTATAATATATAATAATATTATATGTATATAATAATTATAGCATCTGTGGGATGATTAGAGATATAAATCAGGATTTGTGGAATTTGTTCCGAACAGAGAAAATGTTTGGTTGTCATAAATCATTTAGGGCCTAACACATAACAATGTATATAAATAGACAGGGATGGTCAAAATTCAGATCGATGTTGGCAGACGACAAACATAGTAGGTGTTGGCATGATAATTATGAGCTGCGGAACTGAGTGAAGGTGAGGGCGTAGTGCAGTGGGAATTATAGATGCGTTAAGTAGCTAAAGCCTGCGTGTAACGGGAAGAATGAAATAAAACGAGTTGTTCTAGCTGAATCGGACCTTGCAATGGAACATTAATTATTATCGCACCTACACTCCTATATACAATCATACATGCATACATACATATATACATACATGCATCCATCCATACGTACATACATACATACATAGGCCTACATACATACATACATACATACATACATACATACATACATACATACATACATACAATGTATATACATATATAGGCTACATCATATGTATACGTACGTACATACACACATACATAATATTGCATATACATACATATGGCGATTGGCGATACGAGTAATGACGATCCCTATAAGTTACTTACAGGTAGGTAAGTCAAGGACCTTCAGCTATTTGGGTCGATTCGCAATCACAGAGAATCTTCTACCATGATTCAGCTCTTGTATTCATGGGCGGAGTTTATCAGGGGCTAGGGGGCTAAACCCCCCCAAGAAGACCCAGAACAATTTTTTACCGTGTAAATGGCATCTTTTCTCGGGTTTAACCCTCCCCCATGAAGATGCAGAGACTCAGAAATTTGTTCGGGTAACGGTTATGTTCACGAACGCGAAACTTAGATCTACGAATGACTAAAAAAAGGTCATCAACTTTTCGGGCCGGGAAAATTAGTATTTTTTGCGAGATTTGAGACCGAGGACTAAAAAAAGGTCATCAACTTTTTTGGACTCGAGAAAAAAAATTCGGCGCCGCCTCGTTCTGGACCGAGTCTCACTCCCCCCCTTCCCCCCCCCCCCGATTTTTTTTAGCCTCTCCAAGAACGGAAACCAAACTCCGTCCATGCCTGTATTTCTACGTCAGATTTAAATAATGGTATAGACCAGCGGTTCCCAACCCGTGGCCCGCGGGCCAAAAGTGGCCCGCCTGGCCTACAAAAATGGCCCGCAGCATCTCAATGAATTAAGAAAAATATATGCAAAAATTGACAATTTGGACATGATAGAATATATAATTCTTTACTATTAAAAATTATTTTATTTGGACGTTAATAAATCGCATCATACATTCTATTTTGACTCAATTATAACAATTTTATACGCCTTTAGTTAATAAAATTTTAGCCTTGTGGCCCCTAATGTCCTTCAACTAAGAAAAAGTGGCCCTCGTGTCTTCCAACTTAAAAAAAGTGGCCCGACGGTCAAAAAAGGTTGGGAACCACTGGTATAGACTCTAGAAAATCTTAAAGATGTACTCAGCTCGCTAAGAGAAATGGGAAACCAAGGTTACATCGCGAACTCCAAATTTCTAAAGTGTCAGCACAAGTTATATGCGCATAATATAATAGCACCTGATTATTGTTCACGAGAAAGGAAACCTTGTGATTTGGATGAAAATAACAGAGACAAACCAACGAAGCGACCGGCTGCAATAAACGTTAAAGCAGAATCACAAATCAGAGAAATTAAATAAAAGCAATATTTCCTCCCAAAAATAATGGACGAATAGATATATGACCCATGCAACAACGAAAGCCATCAGCTATAATTAAAAACGAAGTTTTATGTAATATGTAATATGTATTCATATATATATATGTTTTATGCAATACGTATTCATTCGAATGTATGTATGTACATGTATGTATGTTTATTTGTATGCATATATATATATATATATAGCCTATAAGTTTTTCATCATGATATGGATGAATGGTATGAATATGCAACAACAAAGGCCATCAGCTATAATTAAAAACGAAGTAGGCCAATACATTTGACTGAATCTTTAGGCTACTGATGTATAAGTATAGCACCCGTGGACCGAATTTCCGCACAAGTTCCCTGATGGACCATTTTCAGTTCCACCTTGAAGTTAACGTATGCCTATGAAATGCCGGGGTTGTTGTTGTACATGTGGTAAAATGGATATTGGACTACACGTAGGTGCTTCAACGACAGGGTGAGAATTGACGGTTGGTTTATGGGATTCAACCCCCAGTCTTTCATAGGACGCTATAGCCAAGTCCGCATTGCACACCCCATTCATTCAATCAATCAATCAATCAATCAATCACATAAATTTATATAGCGCCCCTTCAAGATCTCTACTCAGATGCGCTCCCAACCCAGGCCTGCATGGTCAAAGAGAAAGGTCTTGAGAAGACGGTAGAAAGAGCCAGCAGAGTCACGGGGAAGCGAACGGAGAGCCGCAGGGAGGCCATTCCAGATAGCTGGACCCACCACGGAAAATGCTCTTCGCTGCATAGTAGCGGTAGGCCTACGACAAAAAGGGACAAGATAGTCACCGCGGGCAGCTGACCGCAGCGAACAACGGCCCAGAGAAACCGAGACTGGAGTAAAAAGCTCACATAGGTAGGATGGAGCTTGAGACAGAATGCAGCGCCAAGCTATAGACGAAACTCTATAAGCAATGCGTTGCTGCAGTGGGAGCCAGTGGAGGTCGTCCCTCATGAAGGCAGAAACGTGAGCAAACCGGGAGATGCCACCAACCAAGCGTGCTGCAGATCGAAGGACCCTAACCAAGGAGTTCAGACGGACCTGTGGGAGTTCAGACGGACCTGCATTCATTCATTCAAGTATTTATATAGCGCTTCTTCAAGGAAATTACTCAGAAGCGCTCCCGACTCCAGCACGGCGAAACAGAACAGTGCTTTGGTGCTTATAATCCTCGGTAAAAACGGAAAACCTGTCCGATACTGATCCGGTGTTAACACGCCGAAGCGCCACCACACCTTCCAAATCCCCAAATCCACTTAAATCAACGACGCCTGATCCCAGGGCTGTACTTTATAGGGTAGCCTACACGCGGTACAGTACAGCCCTGCCCCCAGTTATGTCTCTACATTCTCATATTGCTACTATTATATGCGTTAATGGCAGTAAAAACCGATAGACACACCGCTATCAGGTATGCAAAAAAGCTGTTCAAATGATAACGATAATTAAATGAAGGTGAAATACCTTCCATGACAATAAAACTGTCGGTTATAGGTAATCATTATCCCCGTTCTTGCGATTGACCGTCATTACGTGGACATCAACGAGAATATAATTATATAGAGCATGATTTGCTCTAAAGTTCAACTAGACTGCAGTGCAGGGCTATTTTAAAGGAATTTTTAGAACTGCACAGACCCTTTCTTTGTCTTCCCTTCCTCCATGGTAGATTATTTCCACTCGCAGGACAATGACCTTTTTCACTAGTTTTTACTGCACAGAATTGCTTCTACAACTGCGCAGATCCATTTAGAACTGCACATTTTATGTACAACTGCAAGTTTACAAAACCCTGCTGCAGTGGCACAATGCTTAGTGCACAAATAAGAATAAAATGGTAATTATATCATGTCCATGCAGTGAACAGCTTGACGACCATCAACCTCCTTGGCATTCCGCCTTTTCGATGCCGCTCACAATCTGAGTTTAGATCTTGAAGTGGCGCAATATATAAGTTTTCGGAATGAATGAGTGAATCCTTAACTGACCATATACATGATTTGACATTGTCCAGGATCAGACTGACCACAGATGACCAGTGGATGGACGTCATCGGATCTCAGTATGTCAACATGACTTACTCGCAAGCGTCGGACGGGGTCGAAGTCTACAAAGAAGCTTTTCATGTTACGGTAAAACTGTTGCTATTACTGCTATTAGTATTAGACCTAGGCCTAATATAATAATAATAATAATCTTTTCTTTAATTGAGCGCCTGCAAGACGCACTGCGCTTTACATTTACAAGTTATGCTGCAATCTTAATTAAACTTAACTACTAACTGAACAGACAGCTCTGCAATTACAACGGCGCTAATAGCAGCCTACAAAGCATATCCGCCCAACGGGGGCTCGAACCTGCTACCTCTCGCACTCTTGGCCAGCGTGTTAACCATTACTCTACCGGACCCCCCCCCGGTAGATAATATAGTAACCAGGGGCGGATCCAGGGAGCAATCCGGCCATGGCCCCCATTTAAAAAGTGCATGGGACTTGGCCCCTCCATTGGGTTTCAACAAGCCATTAAATCAATGCAGCGGGAGAGAAAAGTATGATACTAGAGAGGCCATAGTATATTATTGCTTGCAGAGTTTACTAAGACTGATGAATGACTTTAAAAAGGTCATCAGATTTTTCTGGGATGGCAAATTCTGGGATGGCAAAGATCACCGAAATTGTTGCCCCCCCCGATCGAAAATTTCTGTATCCCCCCTGCCAGGAGCTCTATTATATAGTACTAGCTGGGGTACCCGGCGTTGCCCGGAAATTTAGGATTCGACCCGCTCCGGCCACAACCCCACCACACCACACCCCACCACTCCGACCTCCACCGGTACGCCACGCAGGAAATTTTCCACCCAACCCTCTTCCACTCCCCCCACCTCTTCCATCCCCCCACAACACACCACCACTAACTCCGATCTCAACCGGTACGCCACCCGTGAAATTTTGGTTTTCGGAAAAAAAATTCCCCCGAAAATTTCCTCCACCTCCTACCCACCCCCGCAACAGGCCACCCCTAACTCCCACCTCCACCGGGTTATATACGCCACTCGTGAAATTTTGGTCTTCGGTAAATTTTGGGGGGGAAAATTTTTTCCCCCAAATTTCCCCACCCCTCTTCCACCCACCACCTCTTCCACCCCCACAACACGCCACCTCTAACTCCGATCTCCACCGGTACGCCATCCGTGAAATTTTGTTTTTCGGGATATTTTTTGGAGAGGAAAATTTCTCCCCAAAATTCCCCCCACCCCTCTTCCACCCACCCCACCTCTTCCACCCCCCCCCCCACCCCCCCCCCCGACAACACGCCACCACTAACTTCGACCTCCATCGGAACGCCATCCGTGAAATTTTGGTTTTCGAAAAATTTGGGGGAAAAATGTCCCCCCAAAATTTTCCCCACCCCTCTTCCACCCACCGCCAACAACACGCCACCACTAATTCCGATCTCCACCGGTACGCCACCCGTGAAATGTTGGTTTTCTGAAAAATTGGGGAAAAAATTTTCCCCTAAAATTTCCTCCGCCCCTCTTCCACCCCACCTCTTCCACCCCACCCCCCACAACACGCCACCACTAACTCCGATCTCCACTGGTACATCACTTGTGAAATTTTGGTTCTCGTGAAATTTTTGGGGAGAAAATCCCCCCCCCCCCATTTTTCCCCGTCCACCGTTCCACCCACCCCACCTCTTCCACCCCCACCACCCACAACACGCCATCACTAACTCCGATCTCCACCGGTACGCCACTCGTGAAATTTTGGTTGTCGGGAAATTTGGGGGGAAACCCTGGGAAAACCCATCCTGGCCCCCTACCCACCACCTCACCACCTTCACACACCCCACCCCTTCGCTCCCCCACCCACTCCACTCTACCTCCTCCCACCACCTCCACTCCTCCACCCACGACCCTCTACCCCATCCCCCTCGCCCCACCACCATCCCCCCTCCCTCCCACCACCCCCCCCCCACACACCCACCTCCCACCCCCCCCCCCACCCACCTCCACCACCGACCTCCACCGGTACGCGACCCGTGAATTCCGGACTGGCAAAGGCGCTGTTCTCTAAACGCTGTCGAACGGCTGCTTTTATACGTATTACGTATAGGAGCCGAAAGAAAAGCGCCGTCGTAAGCTTGAAAGGGCAAAGGCCAACAGGGAAAATGAGTGTTTTTGGCCCCCCACTCTGGCCCCCATGGTGGCAGAGATTCGCGAACCCCTTCTCTACGCGTCGGAAGCCGAGACGGACACAGTAGTGAAGGTTTGGAGTGAAAAGCTCAAAAACTGTGGAAATGCATTCCGGTCAAACAGACGGAATCTTCTCTTTATTTATATAGATTACTAGCTGAATTACCCGGCGTTGCCCGGAAAATTTCGGTTTTTAGTTCCCACTTCCCAGTAACGCCGCTCCCACGCCCGGGAAATTTAGGTTTTCGTCCCCGGACCCCCGCCACGCCTGACCCCGCTCCCACGCCGCCCTTCTCACCTCTCCTTATTCCATCGGCACCAACCCAGTCCAACCACTTTTGGTGCCCGGCGTTGCCCGTGAAATTTAGGTTCGGTCCAACTTAGCTCCCACCCGTCCATGTTTACGCTATAATCATCATTTTTCCGAAACCGCGTGCCAAAAGATCTGCCTTCGGCGAAAAAAGAGGTTAAAAATCTATTGCTTCGTTGAAAATCGATTTGCGAAAATTATTGCATCTTAAATAGGCTACTGATACATACGACACGGTAGACATATTAATTAACGAAATAATGCGCTATAATTTTAAAATCGGTCATGACGTCATTAATGCGCTGTTTCAGTCATCCATAGATCATCGATGGTTTCAAAGTTTGATGAAAATGATGGTATGGTGAAAGCAAAATAATGGCGTCTTAAACAGAGCGTTAGGATTGGATAGAAAATAAAAAATTTCAAGCTCGAGAAAAGGTAAGCTTTTTGGATCGCGAATTCCGATAGTGTTTTCCATGGGTGCTAAGAAGTTGTTTTGTAAATTATTTGAAAAAATCGGTCGCGTGGATGAGTAGATTTTTTATTAACCACCCGTTACAATTTGTGTTTTATAGTTTTAGATTATTATTGTTGTCGATGCCGTCGTTTTCATAGAAGATAATTATGATGTTGTTGGTATTAGCGCCAATGACATTATAGTCACCGCAGCAGCAGCAGCAGCAGTATAGACAGAAGTGTCATCGATTTAGCTTGATTAGAATTCCGTCTTGTACAGTCTATTACACATGATCGTAAAAGTTCAATATCGAATCTGTTCGCTGTTTCGAATGGAACCCATAAAAATCAATTGAAATTATTTGCGACTCATCAATGTGCGAATTTAACCTATGGAGGCAAACCAAATCCTGCAGAATTTCCTAAAAATATTGGAGTTATCGCGATTCGCGAATGACTGAGAAACATTAAGAAGCTTTGCTAAAATGGGTTTGAAAGATGGTCGGAGGTCACACAGAAGTAATAATAATAACAATAATAAAACTTTCAACAATCTGGTTGACGGACCGCAACCGGTTATAACTGTGTGGGCCTAAATTTATGCAATTTAAACAATCCACAAGAACGCAAATTACAGAGAACACGAATCTTAACTATGCCAACAGAACAGACAGCCTGCAATACACTGCTGGCTGAGAAGCATTGCACTTTACCGAGGAGTTTCAGAGGGTTATATTGTATAGTGCGATATAAGGAATAAAGTTTAATTACCGTGCATGGTTTACGAGGTTAGGGGTCACTGTAATAGGGATTCCGAATAAGAGTGATGAAGCTGGGTCTAAAAGGGTCATAGGTCACATAGAGGTCATGGCCTTGATTTGGCTGAGTTAAGAAGTATTGCAGAGAAAGACTTCCCTCCGCATCACTCCTCCTTCAGTCGACGTGGCGAGTAGTTGAACGACTGTAGCACCATACTTTTATGTGTTTATATACTGACAAGCACCATGTTCAGGATTCGAACCTGCGTGCGTGAAAGGAGTCCATAGTTTATGTTCAGGTTACGATGGCATTAGACTAGCAGTATGAACAATGGACTCCTTTAACGCAGGTTTGAATCCTGAACATGGCTTTTGTCCGCGTATACACATAAAAAGTATGACATTGCAGTCGTTCAACTACTCGCCACAACGTACACGGTACAATAAAGAAATTAAAAAAATCCACACGACAAATGGGCTTACAATCGACGACGCTATGTAGCTTGCACGTAGGCCTATAGCAAAATAACAAAGAACATTTTGTGAGAAAGAATAGTCTATATGTCTATATAGACTATATATATATAGTATAACTAAGTATATACATCATTATATGTATGCAACAACAATGGTAATTGCATGTGCAGGTGAAAAGCATCGGTTTTGGTCAGAAGAACAGCTTGACTTCGATGGAAAGCGAAACGTCGTCGAACACGGTTGGTCCCTCATTCCATTCAAGTCTATATTTTTATTTTATTTTTCTATCAACCCACTCTGTTTGTTCAGCGAATTCAGTTCTGTTTCAGCCTTTGTGTAGCACCATTAGCTGACAGTTCTGCAAAACCGCGTGTGCCGCGACTGAAACCCCTATGGTGCGCTGTTTTGACATTTGATGTAGGCGTATATTGCAGGTGACGCGGTATTCAAAAACTGACTTCCTAGAATGTCATGATGTTGACGCGATATTCTAAAACTGACTTCCTAGAATGTCATGTTGACGCGATATTCTAAAACTGATTTCCTAGAATGTCATGTTGACGCGATATTAAAAAACTGACTTCCTAGAATGTCATGATGTTGACGCGATATTAAAAAACTGACTTCCTAGAATGTCATGATGTTCACGCGATATTCTAAAACTGACTTCCTAGAATGTCATGTTGACGCGACATTCTAAAACTGACTTCCTAGAGTGTCATGTTAACGCGATATTCTAAAACTGACTTCCTAAAATGTCATGTTGACGCGATATTCTAAAACTGACTTCCTAGAATGTCATGTTGACGCGATATTCTAAAACTGACTTCCTAGAATGTCATACTGACGCGATATTCTAAAACTGACTTCCTAGAATGTCATGTTGACGCGATATTCTAGTAAAGGTCTACTGACTTCCTGCACGTCAATGTTCGCTGTTTTGATGCATGGTCTGAAACGAGTTCGTTAAAGAACAACGCCAACAACAAGAACTGATGTGAATTAGACTCCTGCAGTTCTTGACGTGTAGCCACATATATGTCGCAGCGAGAGATGTCAGCGTTGCTCCTTGTTCCTTGCCACGGCTGTCAACTTGTAGAAAGGTTCCATTAGGAACGAAGCCACTTAAGAGACTCTGACTTTTCGCGTTAGATTATGCTTCTTCTATAGAAGTATACTTGCTTAATGCTCGCACGGATCATTATGTGCCGACCTTCGTTGATTGATTGCATGTATACGAGCTTTTCTATATAGAAGAAGGTATAGAGATATACAATCGTGAAATGCCACGTAGGTCTATTCATCATCATCAACAACGGCAACAACAATAGCGCAACAATCATCACAATCGTCTTGAACAACAATAACATCACCATCATCATCATCATCATCATCATCATCATCATCATCATCATCATCATCATCATCACCATCATCATCATCATCATCATCATCATCATCATCATCATCATCACCATCATCGTCATTAACTGCATCATCAACATCGACAACGACAACAGCGTCATCAACAAGAAGAACAAAAAACAGCAAAAACAGAGACGTAATTCCATCTTTATCATCATCGTCGTCGTCGTTGTCGTCATCATCGTTTTGCCGTCGCCGTCGTTGTTAGCAGCAGTTGAAGCCATGTATATGCGGTGCCTGCCATGCCATGAGCAGAGACCCCAATCAGACGTTTGTCATGTTTCGTATTCGTTTATAATACGATTCCATGTTCTATGCACCTTTGCTTATGACAAAAAAGACCCACGTATTTATGTATGCACACTGTATATATTTGGTCTTCTATTGCTTCTCTTTCCTTCAAATTCATCAGACGATGCATGCATACGGCTTGCAGATATCCTCTTACATGCAGCGTATACAGTCTGCATAGGCGGATACAGAAATAAATTTTGGAAGAAGGGGTAACATTTTTGGTCTTGGGTAAAAAAAATATTCTTTGTTCTTTCGCCGAAAAATCTGATAACCTTTTTTCTATTCTAATCTTTCTCACAAAAATTTCTGTAAAAAAACGTTTTGCAGTCATATGCTAGGCCTACTTTTTGTCTCTCTCTTCACCTTTTCCCGCTGCATTAATTGAAAACTTGTAAGCTGATGAAGGCACTTCCTGTACAAATTTCTGAATGGGGGCATGGCCGGATTGGTCCTGGATTCGATCCCCCGTCAATGCACCTTTACATCTGAAACTGCTTCATAGAAAGCCGTACTGAAGTGTCTAAGACTTAATCAACAAAGCTCAACCTTCTAATGCTTAGAGTTACATTGTACGGCTATAATTATGGCATTTCTAAAAGAATTCTTTACGTGCAGGCGGACGCCTTTGGAAAGCCATAGAACGACTTTGTATGATAATTATTATGGCGATTTGTCTCCGTATCTACATTAAGCACAGTGCAACACCCACGTGTACAAAAAAGCACTGTACAGTGTACACGGTCTGCAGCATTTTGCATGCGAATGCCTTTGTAATGAATAGATGGATGCAGAATTCGTGTGCACATGAAAACTGACGCAGCATATACATGGCATAATATACGGTATCTATTATGTAGAGCAGCTTTTCTTTGGAAGAAGATGTATGCTCTCGCTTGGAGACGTCGTCGTGTCTCATTGAAACCGATCGCTGGTCGTTTGTCCCTTTCATCTATATATGTATACACGCAATGCATCTCGGGTAATCTTTTGTGTCGACCTTACCGTATAATGAGAAGTGTTGCGTGGACAACGGCGCTAAATATTAACACGACTGAAAACAATCTCTCTATAGTCTTCCTGTCCCTAGACTACAGGTGATGCAGAGACTGTGAGACGTGCATTTGCAATTTTAGGATTATATACATGAGTGTCAGCTTATAACTTTGTTGGTCTTTGCTTTGAAATGTATGATCCATTTTAATTGGAATGGTATCGTTTGAACAAAGTCGCAAGTATTAGGTCCTTTTGCTTGCACCTGCAGTATGCAGATACGTGTCTTTCCAGTGGTATACAGGCGCTCAAACTGGAATAACCTCCCTTTGGCGCTCCGCTCCCTTTTACTAGCTATATAGAATTCCTTCTCAGACATCCTTCTCTCATCCAAAGACAGTCTTATTTGGACACGATGCAGTGGGCTGGGAGCGCCTCTGAGTAGTGTCCTTGAATGGTCGTTTTACATATTCGTGCATTGAATAAATAAAATGAAGGTTAGAGCACGAAATTTAGTTTTAATTCATGCCAATTTGTAGAATAAATTATTTGCTTCAATGGCTGAAAAACTATGTGAGCTCCATGGGAGCTATTCTTTAGGCCTACTTATAACTTTGCATGAATAGAAACAAAGTTGATCTGTTGCACAAAGAGTAGCAAGAAATGCACAACGTATGGCACAGTTGATCGAGGTGTTTTAAACTGTTGCTGTATGGATCTATGTTTTCAACTTATGTTGCGCTATATATTTATTATTTGTTGTCGTTGATTTTCTTCAACAACAGATCATTGGAGCACAAGTCGGACAATTTCACGTGTTTGTAAGTTAATGTGATTCTATTAATTAATTATCATTCTGTTTAATTTGTCTTAATCATTCAATTCAATTCAATAACTTTCTTATTTAATCATGGTCAATAGAAATACAAGAGGAGTGTTGGAGCCGGAGAAAGTGCGGAATACATGCAAGATAAGTGCAATGTTTGCAGCATTATATAGTACAATAAAAAAAATTCAAGAAAACAAACGCACGAGGAATGAGACAGGCAGGCAGACACTTAGGGAGACGGACAGCACCATAGGCAGGCATATGAAAAGATATTGCAAAGATTTGCAAAGCCTCTTCGGCCCTGCATGGAGCACGCCTTTGTTTGTAACCGTCTATAGACTACAGTTATTCTCTTTATGTTAGCCTCCCACACGTACGCATAAATTACTTGGTTATGGCCTTTCGATCTGCGGCACGCTTGGTTGGTGGCATCTCCCGGTATGCTCATGTTTCTGCCTTCATGAGGGACGCCCTCCACTGGCTCCCACTGCAACAACGCATTTCTTATAGTTTCATCTATTGCAATAGATGCTTGACCCTGGATCAAGTTCCATCCTACTTATTTGAACTGTTTACTGAATTTCTTCTGTTTCTCTGGGCCACCGTTCGTTGCGTTCAGCCACCCGTTGAGATTTCCTTCACCCTTCTTCTCATACCACTATACCATGCGGCGAAGAGCATTCTCGGAGGTAGGTCTAGCTATGGCCTCCCTGCGGTTCTCCGCTCGCTTCCCCGTGACTACGCTGGCTCGTTCTATTGTCTGCTTGAGGCCTTTCTTTTTGACCAGCCCTGGTTGGGAGCGCCTCTGATTAGGGATCTTTTTTGAAGGCGCTATGTAAATTTATGTGATTGATCGATATTTTTTTTATCAGATCCTGAATTTCCAGGAAAACACCATAGGCAGGCTTAATACGACAATAAGGGACTCAAAGTATTGTTTATAGATCTAATTATAGCCATGGCATAGGCCACGTATCACAGAGGAAGCAAAATAATGCAAAACCGGTCTCACTTGCGTCCAATAAATTTTCCGTCCGCTCTTCACAGCTTTCGAAATAATATTACCCTTCACTTTAATGCTGTTTTTATATATAGGCGGGATTTACCCTGTTTTGCACAGGCGAAGCTTTGCAGAAAATCTCCTCTGCTCAATGTTATTGTTTTGAAGCTTGCAGTAAATCTCCCGCAGTGCTTGATATAGTTTTTAAGCTTACAGGAAATCACCTCCGTTTAATGCTATGGCTTTGATCCAGTAAAGGCAAATACGACGGTTATATAGGACGGATGGGATTACAGTCGGTCGATTAAGTAAGACGTTTGCGCCTGTATATATTCTGTCCGCATTTCAGTCGGTTTATTGATGGTCTTCCTCCAGGAGTTAATTTCCATTGCGAGGATTTAGAATTCAATTTGAAAAGTACGCCCTATTTATGGCTTGGTGTTGACCAGGCAAGCAGACGCGTTTATGTAAGGAAAGCTTTAGAACAACGAACCTATATGTATAACAGACTATACATCAGTGGTTCCCAACCTTTTTTTGACTGTCTTGCCACTTTTTCTAAGTTGGAGGCCACACGGGCCACTTTTTCTTAGTTGAAGGACATTAGGGGGCCACAATGCTATAATTTAATTAACTAAAGGTATATAAAAAAATTATAATTGAATCGAAAAAGAATGTTTGATGCGATTTATTAACGTCCAAATAAAATAATTTGTAATAGAAAAGAATTATGTATTCTATATCGTGTCCAAATTGTCAGTTTTATTATATTTTTCTTAATTCATTGAGGTGCTGCGGGCCATTTTTGTAGACCAGGCGGGCCACTTTTGGCCCGCGGGCCACGGGTTGGGAACCGCTGCTATACATATATGCCTATATGTATGTAACTTGAACTTAATGAAAGTCTTAAAACCCGGTTATCTGCCAGACTTGAAAAAGTATGCGGCATTGTCCATGTCTTATGGATTGTCGTAATAGTTGGAATATACGATAACCTGTTTTGTCATTGTCTTTGTTTATAGCTAAACGAACCTGAATTCGGAGGTTGTCTTGTTTTTCCAAAGCTCAAGGTCAAAGTTCAACCCAAGCAGGTGAAGTGTGTGTATGTCAGTGTGTGTGTGTGTATGTGTGTGGGTGCGTGTGTGTGTGTGTGTGTGTGTGTGTGTGTGTGTGAGTGCGTGTGTGTGTATGTGCGTGTGTGTGTGTGTGTGTATGTGTGTGTGTTGCAGAGTATATATGCGTGTTTGTCTTATTTCAAATTGCTTCATATTGCACCCACCTTAGCTAAGATGAGATCGCATGTTATTACGCATTTTTTCATGTAAGTTGATATCTTCATATGAACAAAGAGACTCTTAAAGACAGTGGCGGCTTAAGATTTTGAAGGCTTTTATATTATATGTACTTTATCCACATGAATAACTCATAAGCCATTATTTACACTCAATCATGAATGTATGCACACTCATTGCACAGTGCACACTCATGCAATAGGCCTAATACATACATATTTACATACGCATACATGTTTACATGCGCATAAATACGTACATGCATAAATGCATACATACATACATACATACATACATACATACATACATACATACATACATACATACATACATACATACATACATACATACATACATACATACATACATACATACATACATACATGCATGCATGCATGCATACATACATACATACATACAAACATACATACAAACATACATACATACATGCTTACAATGATATATGCATAGATCGAACACACACCTTTGGAATGATCTGCCTGCTGAGTTCCGATACTTTTCAGTTCCTGCTCCGTCCTTACTAGTCACACACCATCACCTTCCTCAGGCTCCTCTATCCATCACATCTCGGGCCTTTCACTCGAAATAAAAGACACTCCTTTTCAAGAACTCTTATCCTGTTTCATCTGATCCCCCACCCTCCAATTCCCTGCTCAGACGACACCCATGTGCACCTTTGTAGCTGTTCCACCCCTCTGATCCTACGGTACCTCGACCCGGACCACCATGGACTACTCTCACGGACAACCCTTCTAGCCCAACGCAGCGCTCGTGAATAAGCCGGTGCCCCGCGCTTGCAATGGCTTTCCAGTGGCGCTTTAGAAATTAGGAGATTATGATTTCGATTACGACACATGCATGAATTCTTACGTATACGTATTTATTCTCGTCAATGCATATTATCAGCACGTGAAAGACATTAATAATGTTTTGAACCTGTCGCTGATGAAAACTGGCGCTATATAATTATTTACGGATGAATATTTCGTGTGCTTTGTCGATTAGGGTGCTGCTGTGTTCTGGCAGTTTCGCAGGCCTTCCTCACGACGCGTGCACGACGAAGTCTTCAGAGATCTTCTCGAATGTCCGATCTTGATGGGAAGCCAGTGGGGTACGTCTATAATTAATAGATTGCGAATAATCTATTCTTTTGTATATAACTATATATCTATATAAATAAAAATGTAAAAAGTTACTGTTTGTTACCTCGGATCTCGGAGAGTTCCGAACCGATTGCTTTGAAAATTTTCGCAAACCGTTCCATTCGAACATCACCGGGTTTTTTTTATGCCTTTTGGGGAAAAGCGCAATCTTTACGACCCAAAAAACACAACTATGCGATCTATTCGAGCGATGTCGATTTCAAATCTCACCCAATGTTGCTTTCGAATACGACCGTCTATTTATAGCGCACATGCGTGCTTCCTTTTATAGCCATTTTTATAGCGCATATGTTGGTTTGAACAAAATCAAGGATCTCTTCACCGATTGCTTTCAAATTTTCACACAACGTTCCTTTCGAATTCGATCGCCAGGGTTTTTAATATGCTTTTTTTCGAAAAAGCGCAATATATCAAGGATCTAGGAAAGTTTTGCGGACGGACGGACCGACAACGGACGGACGGACGGGGATGGACGGAGGACGGAGGGACAAAGAAAAGGAAGAGAGGGGTGAGTGAGGAAGGGAGGGGAGGGTGCGGGAGGAAGAGGGAGGAGAGGGAGGAAGGGGAGCGGAGGGGAGCGAGAGCAGGGATGGAGGAAACGGGAGGGGAGGTAGGGAGGGACAGAGGGAGGCAGGGGAAGGAGGTAGGGAGGGAGGGAGGGTCTTTTCAGCCACAGCAACGCGTGGTCGGGTACAGCTAGTATTATATATAATAGTTATATACACATAGAAAGAAAGAGAAAGGGAGGGAGAAAGAGAGGCAGACTTAGTGCTACGGAGGTTTGCTCTGCTTGGACGAACTGCATCCAGGTGAGTATAGCCAGTCCTTAGAAAGTGGGGTGCATGCACATTGCAGAACTGCACGTGGTTATGAAAATGTATAATGACTAGAAGTCTAGATCAGTGGTTCTCAAACTTATGCGGGCCACGGACCGGCAATAATTTTTTGTTGAAGCTCGCGGACCGCTGAACTTGAATGGCAAGAACAAAAAAAGCGAAATAGGCTAGGGGGCCTATATTATAAAAAGCCTCTTATAAAATTTCAAAAAATAATTATTTGTTTCATTAATTCAAACCTATCCGGAATAGAATTTAACTTTTTTCTCAATAATTAATTCTCATTTATTACATTTAAAAAGTTAAACTCAAATTAAGTCTCAAACAAAAAAGTTTGTTATTGTAGCAAAAAGAGGCATAGGCCTATTGCTAATGACACATTACTAAGATTGTGCGCAAATGCTGGAAGCACCTGCTCGAAATAAAACACAGAATTCAGAATATCAGAATATTCCTGAATAATAGAATTTTCTTTGTTGAGAGCGGACATGCTATTTCACAGTTCTTTCATTTAGAAAAGTCCGGACAGGCTTTTTTACGATTTTATAATTTTCTAAATGCTTCAGACACATTTGTTTATTTTTAAAATTTGATGTTATAAAATTAAATGATCTACATCCAGTAATGCTTGATCAGTGTTTACTTCACTATCGCTCACCATAGATCAACAGAAATAAACACGAAACTGAATGCAGTCATAGATTTAGTAAACTCAGAATAAATAAAAATTGCTAGAAAAGCCATTTGGCAAATTAGAATAACGCACTGGTAATGTAGGCCTATTCTAATTTTTTAAATTTCGAGACAGGCCTTTGAATAAACTTTGAACAATTCGAATAATTTCACAATTTCAAATATATAAATTAATAATTAGGCTATAATTCATTTCCATTCTGAGACTTCTTCGCGGACCGGTGAGCAGGACTCCGCGGACCGGTGCCGGTCCGCGGACCACCACTTTGAGAACCACTGGTCTAGATCACTATACCAAACTTTTTAATCGAGTATACAAGCTTTGCTCAACACCCACCCACCCCAATATATGCCTGAATGAAAACTCAACCAATGTAAACAAATTGGGCGGGTCATATATTTCAGAGTATAAGATAAGAGGTATACAGCTCAAACCTCCGAACCACCACGTGGCAACGTCAGTTACTGTATTTCAGGAAAGCCCTGCGCTATGATAACCATGAGCATTAGAATATCCGATAGCCTATACTATAGTATCCATTTGTATTCCATACATATCTCGAATGGAAGTACTGGTACTGTATATATATATATATATATATATATATATATATATATATATATATATATATATATATATATATATATATATATATGGACTCCACGTGAACATGCTGACAGGGATGTTATACCAACGATAACCATTTAACATAAGGATATCCTGTGGGTTCAAAATTAATGGCCTTAATAATAGACTTTCGTCCATGCAATTCATCCGCCCTTCATGGCTTATTCGCTCTCATCTCGTCAACTTCAGTCCACTCCATCATCTAATCTGTGAATTGACTTTTAACGACCATAGAGAGGGGAAGTCCTGCTTGAGTTCGCTTAAGCCTTATATAGCGCAATAAATCCTCTGATCATTATCGCTCGCCCACACATCTCACCATCCAACCATACAGGCGACGCATTATTCTTCTCTCCACGAACAAACGTACAGGCAACAAGGATCGACGATCTTATATATACATATAATTTATTTATATATATATATATTAATTTATATATATATTAATTTATATATATATTAATTTATAAATATACAGAGAATCCACGAGATTTATTTGTTCTGAGAATTCTCCTTGCCATCAATTCCGAGAGTCGTGCTTTGGGTCAACTGTTCCCCGTTGGTCAGTGTAATGTTCTGCAGATGACTATAGAAAATGGCTTTGACTGCTGCTCAGAAAAACAAGAGATTGCGACGGCGTCGTTCAATCTCAATTACCTCTCTGTATACATGTATACATAATATATATGTATATATATTTTATATATACTGTTCACTGTTGCCCTACTGCTGGAGAAGTATTAATCGTATCGAGAAGCGTAAGATTTTGGCTTACACAATGATGGATTATGTATGCTTGTAGACCTCTGTATGTTGTATGAAATCCTGTGCGTGTGCATTCATGCATGTCAGCATGTACCATTATACGTATATGTATATGTCACGCATGCTCATTGCTCATTGTATGTATGTATGTATGTATGTATGTATGTATGTGTGTGTATGTATGTATGTATGTATGTATGTATGTATGTATGTATGTATGTATGTATGTATGTATGTATGTATGTATGTATGTATGTATGTATGTATGTATGTATGTGTGTGTGTGTGTATGTATGTATGTATGTATGTATGTATGTATGTGTGTGTATGTATGTATGTATGTATGTATGTATGTATGTATGTATGTATGTATTTTTGTATGTATGCATGTATGTATGAATGTATGCAACTATGCATGCATGTATTGTATACGTAGATGCATAAACATTGCTCGTTGATTCGCTGTTTTATTCTAAGCAAGGAGTTTTGCTGTGGAGCTGTTTTTGGGTATTAGGGCCTATCCTCCTTCTGAAATTAAGTCGAGATTCTTTGATCACGGTGACCTCTTCTTTAAATATTAAGCAGTGCCACACAGACCAGCATTGAGCGGTGCAATATCGGATGACCGTATAATTATGTGCGTTTAAGTCGCTGGCTATATTGTTGCGTTATATTTATTCTTATCCAACTTGGTGCGGTTTGTTTGGAAAGCCCCGTTCGTGCGAAGTGATATTTCTCTTGCAATTTTTATGTCGAATAAAACTGATCGTCAGGCGTCACGAACACATGAAATGTAAGTTATCTATTTATATGTGATTCATTTTTACATATATGGATGGATGGGTGGATGGATGGATGGATGGATCGGTGGGTGGGTCGGATGGATGAGTGGATAGATGGGGTGGTGGGTTTTGGGCGGCTGTGTGGGTTCATGGATGAATTGATGAATGGATGGATGGATTTATGTATGGATGGATGGATGGATGGATGAATGGATGGATGGATGGATGGATGGATGGATGGATGGATGGATGGATGGATGGATGGATGAATGGATGGATGGATGGATGGATGGATGGATGGATGGATGGATGGATGGATGGATGGATGGATGGATGGATGGATAGGTGGGTTGGGTGGGTGGGTGGGTGGGTTGGGTGGATTGACTGTGTGCACGGTTGGATGGATGGATGTTGGATGGATGGATGGATGGATGGACGGACTGATGGACGGATTGGTGGATAAATGGATCGATGGATGGATATATTTAAACATGGATATATATATACATATGGACACATAGGTATAAACAATATAGAACCATATAGACAGATAAATATAAATTAATACATAAATAGTTAAAGCACAGTTGCCATAGGCGTAGGAGGCGGGGGTCCAGAGGGGCAAATGCCCCCCCCCCCCCCATTTCGGGCAGATGTGTTTTTCGGGCAAAAGAGGCACGGATGGGAAAAATATTTCGGAAATATTTGTCGGGCAACCAAGCACAGGCGGATTTTTTCGGGCACACAGAGGTAAAAAGCTAACTTTTCTGAAGATTTACAGGAAATGACGGGGAAAAAGGTCATCAGATTTTCGGACGAGAAAATTCTAAGATTTTGGGCAGATGACTAAAAAAAGGCCATCAGATTTTTCGTGCAAAAATAAAATTTTTGCCCCCCGACTTCCGAAATGTCCCCTACGCCTATGACAGTTGCATTTGGTTTTCAATGGTATTCTGCCTGAACGACCTGCAGTAATGGCGGGGTGCACAAGAACGCATCTCCGCTATATAAACGTGAATTGGAGAAGTTTACAACATGTCCTTCCATGCATCCGGATTTGTGTGTTGGGAAGCCGGCCGACTGCCGCAGGGCTGTTTTTAAGGAATTTTTAGAACTGCAAATCCTCTTCTCTCCTTTCTCGTCCTCCATGGTAAATTACTCCCAATCTGAGGGAAATGACCTATTTTTTACTAGTTTTAACTGCACAGAACGTGACGGAAGTGCTTCTACAGCTGCACAAATCCTTTTAGAACTGCACATTTTGTGTAGAACTGCACGTTAAAAAAAGCCCTGGACTGCCGACTGCACACCTGCATGTCTCGGACATCGTGTATACCTTGCTCACTACAATATTTGTGTATTGTCTATCCACAATGATGTATGTATGTATTGTACAGCGGCGCCCGCAGGATTTTTTTCTTGTACGCACAGAAATTTTCGATGGAGGGGCGAACAGGGAAAAATTTTCGTTAGGCCGCCGAAAAAACTGATCAACCTAGAATTTCCCAAAAACATACCTTTTCTATCCGCCGAAAAAACTGATGACCTTTTTTTTTTTTTAGTCATCAACCAAAAAAATTTCCCAAAAAATATACCTTTTCTATCCGCCGAAAAACGAAAAACTGATGACCTTTTTTTTTTTTTTTAGTCATCAGCCAAAAATTTCTCCCAAAAATATACCTTTTGGGTCATCGCGCTGTACGCACTTACCTATGTGCGTACGGCTGCGGGCGCCGCTGCTGTACGCACTTGCGTAAGTGCGTACGCCTGCGGGCGCCCCTGGTATTGTATATATATATATACATCACTGAGGAATGAAAGAATAGAAGAGAACGAGAGGTAGACATGCACATGGGCTGAATGATGATGTATATGGTGATATATTATATATTTATAGCATAGACTGAATTAAGGAGAAAGCGTACACCACCCACCACATAATATAGAGAGCATAATTGTCATGGAGAACTATACCTGACAAGAGGCTTTGTGCCTTGAGCAACACGCCCACGTATAGAAATATTACTTCATATAGGCCTATACACAGAGTATATATAAATACAATGCATTATACATAGATATATGCACATATGTGTAAATATTATATATATACATGTATATGCTCTGAATAATTCATCTGCATCTAACGATAATCATATCCCTGCCATGGACGATGATGACGACGTTTTGGCAACCTTTGCCAAATAGAAATGAAGCCAAGCACGGACGGACGGACGGACGGACGGATGTAACGATGGCAGAGACTATGAATTATATATATATATATATATATATATATAATTTATATATGATTTATGTATATATATATGTATATATATATATTGGGAAGAAGCCACATCGACAGAAATACAGAGGGCAAGACACGACAGGACGACGAAAGCATTAACAGTGCATGATGCATGGCAGACCCGTGTGACTCGGTGGTGTAGTTGTATACATTGTATATGCCTATACATGTTCGTTGCCTTGCAGCCGGGAGGGTTGCCGGTGTCACGTGATATTCTATACCCCCCTTAAATCTATCCGGGGGGAATGAAGTAATCTATCCCCCGGATGGAATTAACCGGTCTAGACTATCCGGGGGGATAGACCATTCTATCCTCTTTTTTGTAACAGGCGTATAATTGAAAAATTTATGCTGTAATCAAAATTTAAACTGACTCTAATTGTTTTAAGTGTCCTAAGAAATGTTCAGAGAAAGGTAACTCGAATTTATCTGGTGACTCTGAGTGTTCTTATAATGTTTTAAATCTTCAAAGTGCTTTAAAACCAAATCAAAAAAATTATCTATTATCTAGGCTATAGGAAAAAACATACATGTTAGAGTCATTGTTCAAAACAAAGCGATGGAAATAAATTTTCAAAAATAAATACACGCGGAAGTGTCCTTTTTCGACTTCTCTTCATTTGAGGGATACGATCAATACGGGGATACTCTATTTTTGTGACACCTCCGTCACTTGTCGGTTCGAATCCACCACAAGCCACCTCGTGTATAATAAACCTTGGGAATGTAACATATGTGAACGAGGACTCTTCGATATAGGGTCTGGGGTAGTGTTGTTTCCGGACTAGACTCGTGTTCACATCATGTCGTCTTATGTTAATAAAACATATCAAATAATGTTATACGAACATTACATGGCGCAGTCGAAAATTAATTCTTGAAAGAATTGTGATACGAACCTCTTTGAACGTTTTGAGAAAATTTAAACAGAAAGTTGTAGTCTAATGTTCGGAACAATGGCTGACTCATACAATAAAGGATTCCAACCGCCCGCGTCGTTGAAACTCGATGGCGGAAATGTAGAAGAAGCGTGGAAGGTATGGCTACAGAAATTTGAATTATTTCTTCTTGCTTCTCGATCCGATGAACTTCCGGAAAAAATCCAAGTGGCGATGTTTTTAAGTGCCATTGGTGATGAAGGACTACACGTGTTCAACACATTTAAATTTGAACCGGACGAGGACAAACACAAAATGAACGTAGTAAAAGCAAAGTTTAGCGATTATTGCTCACCAAGAAAGAATGTGGTTTTTGAGCGATTTCAGTTTTGGAAGTGCGTTCAGGCACCTGTTGAATCAATAGATGGATTTGTTACAACCTTGCGTCTCCGTGCCAAAACCTGTGAGTTTGGTGATCAGGAGGAATCATTAATTCGAGATAGAGTTGTCCTTGGGTGCACAGACTCTCGTTTGCAAGAACGGCTGCTTAGAGAACCTGATTTGTCACTAACGAAAGCACTACAGGTTTGCAGAGCAGCGGAAGCCACAGCAGAACAACTGAAGTTGATCAGAGGTGATGACTCAACAGCTATAAATGCACTAAAATCAGAAAAAGATTTTTCGTCCCAAAAGAACGATAGAGAATATAGCTCAAACAGAAGCATTTGTGGAAAGTGTGGCTCCAGGCATCCGCCTAGGCAGTGTCCGGCATTCGGGAAAATTTGTCATAGCTGTAAAAAAGAGAATCACTTCGGAAAGATGTGCAGAGCGTCCAGCAGGGTCAGTAGGAGAGATAAAAATTCGGAAATATCCCATAGTTCATCCAGAGCAGCCCTCCATTCGCTAGAACTTGATGTTCATGATTTTGACATAGGAGAGGTGGCAACAAACTTTTGTTCAAAGGATACGAATCACGCAAATAGTTGGTGGATGGACATAGTAATCAATGGTCAAACAGTCAAATGCAAATTGGACACAGGTGCAGAAGCGAATGTAATGCCAGCCACTGTGTTTGAAAGAATTCCGGGAAACCGTAGGTTACAAAAGACGAAAACAGTACTTACTGCTTATGGGAACAATAAAATACAACCATTGGGAATCACAGTGCTCGAGGCCAGAATAAAAGACAAGAAACACGTTCTAGAATTCTACATTGTTGATTCTCGAGCACCAACGATCCTGGGGTTAGCCTCGTGTTGCAGCCTGAATATTGTGAGCAGAATTGATTCGTTCACCACACATAGAGAAATGAACACTGCCAGTAAATTGTTGGATGAATTTGACGATGTGTTTAAAGGCGTTGGGGAGTTATCAAAAGAACATCATATCTCAGTAGATCCAGCAATTCAACCAGTGATTCATCCACCAAGACGCGTTCCATTAGCACTTCAACCAAAATTAAAACAGAAATTAGAAAGTTTGGTCCACAGTGGTATCATAGAAAAAAGAGATGAACCCACCGACTGGGTAAACAGTCTACTGATTGTGGAAAAGAAAGATGGGTCACTGAGATTGTGTTTAGATCCAAGAGATTTGAACAAAGCAATAAAGAGAGAACACTTCGCAATTCCGACCTGTGAAGATATTCTTCCAAAGCTTCATGGCAAAAAAGTCTTCAGCATTATCGATATGAAGGATGGATTCTGGCAAGTGAAGCTGGACGATGACAGTTGTAGGCTCTGTACATTTAATACTCCTTTTGGAAGATTCTCATTTCGGAGACTTCCATTTGGAATCACTTCAGCGCCTGAAGTTTTTCAGAAACGAAGTCTTGAGATCTTTGCAGACATAGACGGTGTTTTCATTGTTTTCGATGACTTGATTATTGCTGCCGAGGATGACACACAACATGATTTAATATTGAGAAAGGTTCTAGAAAGAGCCAGAAAAGCCAATGTTCGTTTCAACAGAGCCAAGTTGCAACTGAAACTTTCAAGTGTTAAGTATGTAGGGCATCGCATCTCAGGTGAAGGTGTCGCTCCAGATACAGACAAAGTCACTGCTATTCTAAACATGCCAGTGCCAAACGGCAAGAAAAGCTTACAACGCTTTCTAGGAATGGTCACCTACATCTCTAAATTCATACCAAATTTCTCATCAGTCACTGAGCCACTGAGACAGTTGTTGAAAGGAAACATGGAATGGATGTGGAGTGATCAGCATGAAAAGGCAATTTGTAAGCTTAAGATGGCAATTGCTTCAGCTCCAGTACTAAAATTCTTTGATCCGAAAGCTAAAACTTGTATTCAGACAGATGCATCTTCTACAGGACTGGGATCGGTGCTACTTCAGAATGGGCAACCTATAGCGTATGCATCTCGAGCTCTTAATGATGCTGAAACAAGATACGCTCAAATTGAGAAAGAACTTTTAGCAATTGTATTTGCTTGTGAAAAATTCTCCCACTACATTTACGGTTCAAAGACTCTCGTGTTAACAGATCACAAGCCATTGGAAAGTGTCTTGTTGAAGCCCCTCTACAAGTCTTCTCCAAGGTTGCAGCGTATGTTGTTGAGGTTGTTGAAATTTGAAATTGAACTGAAATATACACCAGGAACCCAGATGCATGTAGCAGATGCACTCTCCAGAGCAACCACAACCCAGGGTCTTGACACACGAGATCAAGAATTACATGATGACATCGAAGTGATGGTGCACACTATACTCAATGATTTCCCGGCCAGCAACAAAAGATTGGATCAGGTTAGATTTGAGACTGAGCGAGATCCTGAGCTTCACCGACTTAAGACATGGATCCGGGATGGATTTCCCATGAACATGAAAGACCTTTCAACAGAGGCAAAGAAATTCCAAACATTAGCTGGTGACCTTTATGAACTGGATGGGTTGTTGTTTCATGAAAGCAAACTCATTATGCCCAAAGTTCTAAGAAAAGAAATGATGCTCTTGTTGCATGAAGGACATCTGGGTATAGAGAAAACAAAGGCCATGGCACGATCCTGCCTGTACTGGCCTGGAATTTCTCGTGAAATCGAAGAAATGGTTGGTAGATGTTCTATCTGTAATGTGTACAGAAGAAAGCAACAGTCTGAGCCAATGATGCCACATGAGGTTCCACAAAGACCTTGGGCCAAAGTTGGAATTGATATTTTTCAGTTTGCAGCTAAAGATTATCTTCTTGTAGTTGATTATTTTTCCAAATATCCGGAAATTGCGTTACTGGAAGATAAAACGTCTGAATCTGTTATTGTGAAACTGAAAGAAATATTTGCAAGGCATGGAATACCCGAAGAAATTATGGCAGATAATATGCCATTCTCCAGTAGACAGTTTCAATTTTTTGCACAGGATTGGGGTTTCAAAATTACAACCTCCAGCCCAAGATACCCGCAATCAAACGGTCAAGCAGAACGCATGATTCAGACAGTTAAACAGCTGTTACGCAAAGCCCACGACAGCAACACAGATCCTTATATTGCACTGTTACAGTACCGTAATGCTCCACTATCAGGTCTAGATGTTAGTCCTGCTCAATTGCTGATGAGCCGATCATTAAAGACAAAACTCCCAACACTCAGTCAAAATCTAAAACCAAAAGTAATGAATGCCAGAAAGGACTTGGTATTTAGACAGCAAAAACAGAAAATGTATCATGACCGAACATCCAGGCCTCTTCCGACCTTGAACGAAGGAGATGTTGTTCGTGTTCAACATAATGGAACTTGGACACGTGGAGAAGTGAGTCGAGCGCACTCTGCCCCTCGTTCATATATTGTCAACACAGAGGAAGGGTCTGTCCTTAGACGAAACAGAAGGGATCTCATACAAACCAAAGAAGATCCACCTGGCAGAAGACCTCCAATGGAGGATATCGCAGCTCAGGTTCAAGATCAAGGCGAAGTAATAGAACCTTCGGCTCCTGATTCCCAAGCACTGGCAAGATCATCTGATAATCAATCCGCAATGGAAAATACCGAAACAAGTGGATTTATTTCGAACGTGAAAACTCGGAGTGGTAGGACCTCTAAGCTTCCTGTTAGATTTAGTGATTACCATTTGAACTAAATCCTTTAATTATTGTAAAGTGGAGATGTAAAATATGCGAATAATGACTCTTCGATATAGAGTCACCCTGTTTGTAACACTGCAAATAATGACTTCGATATAGTCACCCCTTTTTGTAACACTGCAAATAATGACTTCGATATAGTCACCCTCTTTTGTAACACTGTGAATAATGACTTTGATAGAGCCACACTATAATTACTTTAAAAGGGGAGATGTAACATATGTGAACGAGGACTCTTCGATATAGGGTCTGGGGTAGTGTTGTTTCCGGACTAGACTCGTGTTCACATCATGTCGTCTTATGTTAATAAAACATATCAAATAATGTTATACGAACATTACAGGGAAAGTCCTTCGCTTGCAATTACTCAGCGCTTCGGCGTGAAACTCCAATTCAGTGTCCGCGCCAGGGTTGTTTTTCAGGAATTTTTAGAACTGCACAACCCCTTCTTTCCTTTCCTATCCTCCGTGGTAAATTACTCGCAATTGGAGGAAAATGGCCTTTTTCAACTAGTTTTAATTGCACAGAAGTGCTTCTACAACTGCACATATCCATTTAGAACTGCACATTTTGTGTACAACTGCACGTTAAAAAAAGCCCTGGTCCGCGCTGTATATAGTCGGGAGCGCTTCTGAGTATCAATCTTGAACGGGCGCCATAGCAAGTGCACGCATTCATCCCCGAGAAAATATCATTGACAAAACATGTAGGCTATCTTCACATTAAGGAAATTAAAGTGCATGCAGAGTCTTCGTCGTCTTTGTGCCTGCAGCAGCAGATCTGCATGCTTTGAAGCATTTCATGATTTTTTAAGAGTCAACTGAACTCACCATCATCCATGTTTGCTCCTGAGAAACATATAACGACGATTATCTTCCCATTGCCTTTCAAATAAAACTCGCTTATGTAGGCCTATACCTATTAGCTAAAAGCACGCATTAACGGCCCACGCATATAATTATATCTATATATGGAATTAAGAAGATGGGTATTTTTCCCATAGAGGTTTTTAAATGCAAATGCCTCAGTTTTACTATGTGTATCATCAGGGCCTACTACGCCATGGGGGGATGGAATCAGACTGCTTCCAATTTGGGCCAGGGGGGGAAAGGTTTCCCCCCCCTTATGATAAAGTTGAGTATAGAATATTTCCTCCTGAACATTTCCCCCGATATTCCCCAGCATCTGCCATGGACTTCCTCCTGCACCATGGTAGATCCCCCGAACAATCTCCTCCCTGTCATAACACAGGGTAAATCTTCATTTAAATTGACTTTTGCTTAACACTCACATAAATTTGTCTTGCGCTTCCATCACATTCGCACCCATCATAGTGTTTGCCACGTGGGGGGGTAGTAAGTAGCCTGATTCAGCTTGTACCAGAGGCAAATCCCCCTGATGATAGATGGGCATAAGAGATTTCCTTCCCGCAACACCCACGGTGAATTCCCCTTGAACGTTCATCCCTCTATCTCAAGGGCAGATATTCATTTAGTGTGACCTTTGCTTTACAGTCACTTACATTTGTCCCTGCACATATATGGCGCTCACTCTCACAACTCATAATTATTTACATTGTTTTAAAAAATTAGAATATACTTTATATCTACTGACACTGCATTTGTTTTATAATATACATGTAGGTCTGAAATAAAATGAACGATATTTTAGGAATGAATTTTTATGATATGAGGCAAAGAAGCAACAGTAAATTAGTAGGCCTACTTTTGTTTATAGTAAAGGTTTTTAGTCTGTTTAAGTAAACATTAATCAAGCGATAAAAGATTGGTTGCTCAACAATTGAAGTTCAAAATCAAGTAAAGCAAATGGCTTATAAATTCCACCCTCAAACATTAAAGCTCTATTGAAGTCTGTGCAAATACAAATTGCTTACACTTTTGTAGCCTGCATTTGAGGGAAATGTTCGAGGGAATTGTCCTATTGAAACGCCCTGGTGGAATCCAGAGAGGAAATAATTATTACGGGGAGTGGTCCTGGGAAATGTCCATGGGATTTGTCTGGATCACAAAATGGATGTTGCTGAGAATTGTACAACTGACGGTAGACTACTCGACTTGATATATACAAGAAGTTGATATTTTACTGAATGCTGAACCTTTCCAAACTTCACAGGACTACTAGTGTTTAATGCACTGTTAACACATAATGAGAAATTTTAGAATGTTACCATTATATTGTGCAAATAAAAAAATAATTGGTAGGCGACATTTTTTGATACCCTAAACCACGTTTCTGAGCATTGAATTCACGAGCAATTTTGCGACGATGACAGCTTTAAAAGGTACAATTACAGCGTGCAAATCCAAAAAAGTGAAATTTTCATGACTTTATCGTTCATAAACAGCTAGGAAACAATTAAGAGCCTAAAACATGCGCTCTAGTCCACGCCAACAGCTAAAAATGCGTTGGTTTCTGGGGCTCTGCCCCAGACCCCGCTGGAAGAGCTTATGACGCTCCCCAGACCCCCTAGTCGCTATGGGCTTTGTGCCTTCGGCACTCGCATTTTCGCGCCTTCGGCGCTTGCAATATAGGCAAAGATTTCTGTTAGGGGGGGATTGCTTCCACCTTCCAGGGGGGGATAGTAGGCCCTGTGTATCATTGGTATACTCACTGGATATTTTATGAAAAGAAATTGGTTAAAAGCCAGACGTAGTAGTTTAAAAATAGGTGTCAATTTTCCAGGACTTGGTAAAGTGCTACCTCTTTCCCATAAATTTGTGTGCAATTGTGCATGCGCGAGACCATGAAAACTGATATGCTATTCGGCTGTAGCCTAACAGGAATTGTTATGATTAATGGAAAGGTTGAAACTAATGTCGCGTGAAAATAGGCGATGGAAGACGAAACAATGGATGGATGGATGAATAAATGAATGGATGGGTGAATGAATGAATGGATGAATGGACGAATGGATGAATGGATGGATGAATGAATGGAGTTAGCAACGCAAGAACATGCATAGGGATTCTGATAGGCTAACGGATGGAATACCAGACCACGAGAAAGAGAAGGCGGAAGGATGGATGGATGGATGGATGGACGGGTGGATGGAAGGATGGATGGATGGATGGATGGATGGATGGATGGATGGATGGATGGACGGGTGGATGGAAGGATGGATGGATGAATGGATGGATGGATGGATGGATGGATGGACGGGTGGGGGTTTGCGGGGCCAGTGGTTGGACTGGATTGACAGATGAATTAGTCGATGCCATATACAGGACGGATGTAGGCCTTCATATCTTCAGATCATTTGCCTGCACAAATCCCTCCCTATATGGAATGGACTTGCCCCATCAATTGGCTCTGTCATCCTCCCTGAAAATCTTTCGTCTTCTTTCTCTCGTCTCAAAACGTGCATTTTCTCTCGGGGCTGCACGCACTGGATCCTTGTGAGTGCTTCTGAAAGGTTCTTGCAACGAGAAGCGCTTTATACTAGTGGTCAGATACAATACAATACAATATGCGAAGAATTGTTCATATGTAGATTAATTGACGCACAGCTGCATGGATGGACGATAATTGGGTGGATGGACGATAATTGGATGGACGGATAGATGGATGGATGGATGATAATTGGATCGTTGATGGATGGATCATGGATGATAATCGGATGGATGGATGGACGGTAGGATGATGAATGGATGGATGTCTGTATGCATGGATAGACGTGTGGATATCAATTTGATGAATGGATGGACGGAAGGCCGGAAAGACAGAGATATTCATTCTTTCATACAAGCAATGTTTAACAATATTATGATTAACAATTTATAGCGCACATAATGCCACATATATATAATTTATGCATTATAATACAGGCCTGTGTATATAGATTGGGATGCATATATTATGTGTATACGGATGAATGGCGGGTTGTATGATTCTGGTTTTTGTTCAATGTTTGCCATGGATGGACATTGGACAATAATAATTATTATTATTGGGCGTGCATGTATACGTTTGTTCTTTATATGTGTGCGTGCTATAAGTATCAGTGTATAGCGTATGTGTATGCAAGTATGCATGCATTTCTGTATGACATTCCATTGAGTATGTAGGCTAACTATGTATACTTGAAAACCTATCGCCAGTGAATAAAATAAAATAAAATTACGTTGATGTATATTTATAATAAGAATGAGAGTATTTTATGCAAGTAAATGACTATTTCATATAATTTATTGTCTGTTGGCCTGTAACGCAATCCACAAAAAAACTGTAAAGCCTGCATGATTATCTGCAAATTGTGAAGGATCCTATAATGTCTGAGAACGTTGAATGCATGTTGGAATATATTCCTTAATATGTTAGAATCAATATAATAATTATTATTTCTTGATATGTTTGAATGGATGGAAATATCGTTGATCAATGGACAGAAATAAAGTTCGAAAACATCGATCCATCCAATTAATTATTATATTTTGGTCTGAAAAATCCCTGTGGCAATTCGTATACTCAGCACGTCTGCTGAGGAATCCAAATGATCAAGCGACGGATGTAAGAAACACTCGGGATAATGAAGGAGAGCGAGACGTGAATACAGGCGGACAAATATACGCATGCAGGCAGACAGGTAGACACATGCAGGCAGTCATGCACACTGCAGCTGTCAGACCAGAAACGAGTGGAACACATTTTTGCGACAATTGGGTGTGGCCACTGGAATGGGGAAAATTGAAGAAGAATAAGGAACTGGAGAAGATTGGAAGAGTCAACTTCACCTCATGAGATATTAAATAGGCCTATACCGTTGGACTCTGTTGGATTAATGCATGGCGTTTATTTCGTCGATTAAACCGTCTTGTGTTGATGAGCATATATAGTTCAGCTTCATAATCTTGGCTGTCATCGACCATGCACTGCAGTGTCATGCATGAGAAACATACAACGAAGTTGATCATTTGTTAAGAAATATCATCTGGCGAATAACTGTGCATGATAGCTATATAGGGTGATCCATAAATTTTGGGGGGGGGGAAAGTTAATGAGCATGTAGTTGTTAATTTTGTCCCTTTTTGGTCCAGATTCAATTTTTCTAGAGAAATTAGACCTAAAATACTTTCACATGAGCATGACTCCTAGATATAGTTATCATAGCCCTATAGATTTATTTGGAATGCTGTTCTGGTTAAATGAACACGGACGAAGGTTCATAGATCTATCTAGCCTAACGAAGAATGATTCAATAAAATGGGAGAGGTCAAAAAGAAAAATCGATTGTCTAAATCATTGTGAGTGTTTTTTAAGATCCTATAGTTCACAAAATTCTTACATTCATTTTGCGTCGGAATCAGGAATTGTTTTACGCAATGATGTCTGTTAAAATATCGCACGCGTCTTTGATTGAAAAATAGTTTCTGTCGACACACCTTCACGCTAATTCTCACTCATAACGTTGCCTGGATGAACATTCACACGCCGGACCAGATTCAATTCTGTAAAAGAAATTATTTCAAGATCAAAAATGCATTTTAGAGGTTGCTCGGCGAACTCAAATTTTCCACGTATACGTTCAGGGTGAGAATAACCGTGAGGTCGAGGGCGAATCCCCAGTATTTCTAAGGGCCCATTGCAAAGTCTTATTTTCACATTCCAAACTCTTCGTGATCATAGTCTGACAACTTCAGTTATTTTTCTGCAATTATCATACTGCTTTAAAAGCTGCAAAGCGTCAGCTGCATGTATGGTGTGTCAAATGCCTTCGGACCAGCTGTTCAATTCCAATTACTCTCGTTTTAGTCAGTATGATTGACAGATGGACAGAACTAATTCTGTGGCATTTCTTCTCTCGGACGTAATCAATAAAAAATTGATCTCTAAAAGGGTTGGCCTCGAAACAATAGGTGACCTTTGTAACAATAGGTAACCTGTGTAACAATAGGTATAGACTTTGTAACAATAGGTATCCTCTGTCGTTCGAGCCATATGCACCTGGTTGTCTGACACGACTCACTTCAATCACCAGCGTCTGTCACACAGTATCCGTTGTCACAATTCAACCACTTCCGTCCCTTGCTCATGAAAAGATTACTGATTGCCTGCGATGAAAAGTTGAAAATGACAGCGGGTCTGCGTCCAATGTTATAGCAATGACGATTTCTATGGCGCCGTAACCCTGCAGCCATGCCGTTACAAGGGCGCCTGAAAATTTGCTTCGGCGATTGCAGCCATCAAATTAGTGAACTTCCTGTCCATCAATTGATCCAATACTTTGTATGCGCACCTTGTTTGTATGCGCACTTGTTATAGCGCCTCTTCCAGCGCTCAACCGCTACTCAGAGGCGCTCCCGACTACAGCGCGGACACTGCATCGGAGTTTCACGCCGAAGCGCTGAGCAATTACGAGTGAAGGACTTGCCCAAGGTCCCTACGCGGCGACTTGAGGTGGATTCGAACCTCGAACCTTCCGGCTTCAAGGCAGCGACGCCACCACTACACCACCGCGCCCCACTGATTCAGACTCTACGTTAAAGAACTCAATGTTTTCTCTGCTATAGGCCTTATTGTAAACCTTCAGGATGAGTATTCAGCTGCTAAAGCGACTTCTCAAAGTAAACAAAAACTCTCTTTCATAACTGCAGTGAATTTTTAATTGCCTGTCTGCAAAAAAGCAACTGTCGCTGCCACGTAATTTCCGCACAGCTATAGGTATAGAAAGATACAAGGTATAACAAGGGCCAAGAAATTTATGGAATTCAGGAGGGAGATCGTTGATCAGAGTTGATCCATGTACCGGTTGTCAAACTTGAGAAGAGAAGCGACTGAGAGGAGTGTATATAGAGTGGGGGTACACATAGTCGAATGGAGCATGGTGACTGGAAGGCGAAGATGTTTCAACAATCTTTGGTTTCAAAAACTTTCAAGCTCCTATTATTAGGCCTGCTGTTTCAGCTGTATACACTCTCGCTGTCTGCTGTAGCCTATATAGATCTGTACGCCTGACTCTAGGCTTGGTGAGAGTGACCACAAGGCCATAGTCATTGAAGGAAATAGGCCAGACCGCAGTTGTTATATTATTGTAACTGTGTTGTTATTTTAGTCGCCAAAATACCGCTGCTGCACCCTGGCCTCGGAATTCTGAATTTCTAAATGACCGCGAATGAGCAGACACCGACAGTAATGGATCACGTGGTCAAAGATGGAGGTCGTTCGTGTCAACACATTCATTAATTTTGTGATCCATGGCTGTACTGTCTGAAACAGGACGCGTCGTAGACCTACTTACTAAAAACAAGACCACTGTTCTGGTTTAAAGTAGACCGATTTTTCTAGAGAAATTAGACCTGTGATACTATCACATGAGCAAGACTCCTAGATGTAGTTATCATAGTCCTATAGATTTATTTGGAATGCTGTTCTGGTTAAATGAACACGGACGAAGGTTCGAAGATCTATCTATAACGAAGAATGATTCAATAAAATAGAAGATGGCAAAAAGAAAAGTCGATTGTCTAAATTATTATGAGTGTCTTAAGATCCTATAGGCTAGTACACAAAATTCTGACATCTGCGTTGGAATCAAGTATTGTTTAACGCAATGATGTCTGTTAAAATATCGCACGCGTCTTTGATTGAAAAATAGTTTCTTTCGACTAGAATCTCTTACTAGAATCGTCACATGATCTTCACATGATCTTCACGCTAATTCTCACTCGTATATAAGGTTCCGTGGATGAACATTCAGACGCCGGATCAGGTTCTTAAAGAGTCCGATGCTCGCTGACACACAGTCGAAGTGGTTCCTGGACTGGATCGTTAACGGTGACACCTTCTTTCCAACATCGCAGCCTTGACTCCCCGACGTCCTATCCGTGCTGCTGGGCAACGGCACTGTGTCCTATACGATACGTTGTCGACCCCCAATCATAATATAGTGGGTCTTGCGCAACGACTTCAAAGTATCGATCTATTATAGACAACCGTTCTACCACCATGGTTGATCAACCTGTTCTGCTTCGATGCTTCTTCCAACCGTCTCAGACTGACGACCTTGATCCTTCCGACCGCGTCGCACCTACTCCGACACGCCGCTGCCCCTACCGCTGCCCCTTCCATCGGCAACAGCGTCGCCTTCCGTCGAGCGGAACCGCACTGACAGCAACAGCTACGGAACAGGCGGAACAACTGACGCCGGAACCGTTGCCCGAACAAATAGTAGAGCACAACGTTGATAGCAGAGTTGAGAGTGATGAGGAAGTTACCGACTTCGTTGAGGGTGTAGAGTCCGATCTGTTTGAAGGTCGTCGGGTCATCGGCGAACGCCCAAACGATGCGCGAGATAAGCGCCGGGGTTTGGCAGACGAAGAAGACGAAGGTGACCCCGATGAGCATGACGGTCGTGTCGTTTCTCGACCGCAAGGTGACGCTCTTCTCGTGGCGGCGTCTGGCCGACATCCGGACGTCGTGGATGAGGAAGGCGTTGAGGATGATGAGAAGGACGAGGGGAAGGGCGCTGACGAAGACCAGGTAGAAGCAGGAGTGGTAGAGGTGGCGGAAGAGCGCCGATCGACCGACCCAGGTGAGGTCGCAGGTGACGCGCAGGGTACCGAGGACCGGATGGCGGATGAAGATCGTCTGGTACTCGAAGAACTTGGGAAGGTTGAAGAGGGTGCTTCCGATTGCCAGACCAGCCACGACGCGTCTCGCTCGGCTGACCGTGCAGAACGCATCGGCCTGGAACGGCTGACAAATGGCGATGTACCTGTAAGAATAATAACAATGATAATCTTCGTTTATTTTCAAGCTGACACAACGCAAGATGAATGTAATCAGTGATGCGCGGTTGATGACAAGTTATTACAGGAGTCGAATTTAACTGTCGGCAGCCATGCAAGGCGCCCAGCATGTCCTACTACTCAGTTTACTAAGTGAGGCGCGGTAGTGTAGTGGTGGCGTCGTTGACTTGAAGCCGGAAGGTTCGAACCCATGCACCTCAAGTCGCCGCGTATAGGGACCTTGGGCAAGTCCTTCACTCGCAATTGCTCAGCGCTTCGGCGTGAAACTCCGATGCAGTGTCCGCTCTGCAGTCTGGAGCGCCTCTGAGTAGATAGTTTGAAGGGGCGCTATAACAAGTGGACATAAAAAAAATGCCAACTGCCGAATGGAAGGTTGAGTGGACCGTTTGTGAGGGTAGCTGCAGGCGAACACGCTTCCCTGCGCTCTTCGCGACAGTTTACCATCACCCTAACCCCTCCATGCATGCATAGTTGCACACGCCACCACAAGCATCTCATATCAAGCACATTACGACAACGCAAATATTATTCGAAGTTAACTGTCAAATGGACGCTTTTTGCTGTTTAACGTCACTGCCATAATTATCAGAGTTGATTAGTGTCACCCTACTCATTTATCCCGGCTTGGGACTGGCATTGTCAGTGTGAAAACTGTGAAAACAGTGGCGGAGTTCTGTCAAATGGAAGTGTATTGTTGAGTTTTATATTCGTGTGACAATCAATCAGTGACTGATCGCGTTATTTGATTGACTGATGAATAGGAAGAGAGGTTGATTGGTCAGTTGTTCAATCAATCAATGTTCACGTGAAAATTATTATCTCACAAACGCGAATCTATACTCGCGGGCTGTGATTGAATAATTAGTTGAATCCATTAATGAAAAACGAGATGATGAAGCGGATAATGAAATTAGATCGGAGGGAGAAGAGGAAACAGAAACAGACACTCAGGCTAATTGATGCACAGACAGACAGACAAACAGCTAGGCAGACAGACATACAGACATACAGACATACAGACATACAGACATACATACATACATACATACATACATACATACATACATACATACATACATACATTACATACATACATACATACATACATACATACATACATACATACATACATACATACATACATACATACATACATACATACATACATACATACATACATACATACATACATACATACATACATACATACATACATACATACATACATACAAACATACAGACAGACTTACAGACAGACATACATACATACATACATACATACATACATACATACATACATACATACATACAGACAGATAGAAAGATAGACAGACAAACAGACAGAAAGATAGACAGACAGACAGACAGGCAGATACAGACAGACAGATAGACAGGCAGAGACAGACGGACAGACAGACAGAGACAGACAGACAGAGAGGTCAAGCGCTAAGCAGCGGCATGGACAGAACACAGATAGACAGAATTTGTAAGTTGATCGCGTATCATAGCTAGATCCCGTAGCAATTCCAGTTATAATTGGATCATTTGGATGGACATCATTTATTATTATTCTGTCATGCTCAAACACACACACACGCACACACACACACACACACACACAAACACACACAAACACACACAAACACTCAAACGAACATATCGGATTAGATCAAAGAACGGTAACACTATAGTTGTAGCTCGTTCTCGCCAGATTACCGCCATCGTGGCTAATTCGGTGGAATGACGATGATGGCACATAGTCACGCGGCGGCAAGTCAGCAGATCTCTATTATAGTCGACGGATAGATTGTCAATCGAAATGATGCTATTATGCCTCTACCGACCGTCTTTTCCATCTGATACCCTGTGACATTTGACCCTGTTAGTATTATTATGGTTTGTATAATGGTGTCACTTCAGTGCTATAAAGTAGGACCAAGGTCTTTGAGAGCAGCGCTCATGTAGATCTCAAGCATAATGAGAGGGAAAGGTCTCTTCAACGTGGTATTGTTATGGGGGAACGGACATTTCCCCCCTGGACATTTCCCCCCCCCCCCCCGGACATTTCCCCCCCGGACATTTCCCCCCCTGGACGTTTCCCCCCTACCCTAGGACATTTCCCCCCCGTATGCGGAAACCATAAGCAAGAATTTTTTCATCAATCCAGCTTCCATTTAAGCAAGAATATTTTCATCAATCCAGCTCCAATTTAAGCAAGAACATTTTCATCAATCCAGCTTCCATTTAAGCAAGAATATTTTCATCAATCCAGCTCCAATTTAAGCAAGAACATTTTCATCAACCCAGCTTCCATTTAAGCAAGAACATTTTCATCAATCCAGCTTCCATTTAAGCAAGAATATTTTCATCAATCCAGCTCCAATTTAAGCAAGAATATTTTCATCAATCCAGCTTCCATTTAAGCATGAATTTTTTCATCAATCCAGCTCCAATTTAAGCAAGAACATTTTCATCAATCCAGCTTCCATTTAAGCAAGAATATTTTCATCAATCCAGCTCCAATTTAAGTAAGAACATTTTCATCAATCCAGCTTCCACTTAACTTAGCCATTTAAGTGGATTCCTTAGCATTTACTTCAAAGGAATCGTTGTAAAAGTTTCAGATTTAATTATACAGACCTAGGCGTAGGTCTAGAATTCAGGGTAGGACTTGTATGGTCATTTGAGGTGGTATGCACAGAAGGGGGGGAAATGTCCGGGGGGGAAATGTCCTAGTCGAAATCAGGGGGGGAAACGTCCAGGGGGGGAAATGTCCAGGGGGGGAAATGTCCGGGGGAGGAAATGTCCAGGGGGGGAAATGTCCTACACCCATTGTTATGTTATCACAGGGCACTGCTGCCCAAGGGCGGATACAGAAATTTTCGAAGGGGGGCAAAGGCCTTGGGAACTTCCGAACTACTCATGGGGGCCACGTCTACTTTCCGAGCAAAATAGCTGGTCAAAAATAGAGAAATTTCTAAATGGGAAGGGGCATGGCCGGATTGACCCCCCTGGATCCGCCCCTGCTGCTGCCAATAATTCTTCTTGCCTGCTACTGATGCTAATACTACCAGAATTACGCCGATGATATACCATAACAATACTTTTATTCCCATGGAATATATCAGAGTCTGAATTTCTTTAAAAAGTTCACTAAATTATACTATGGTTATTATTTGCACAAAGAAAAACACTGATCTGCCATATTCGATATTGTCAACAGAGTTTTTAGTTTCTTTCATCCTCATGCAACTCAAATTCCTTCGCTTCTCTATAGAATCTAATTATTCAGAATTTATTCTTCGGTGCATTTCAAGAACGCCTTTAGGCCTAGCATTGATTTTCCTTCATAAAAGCCTCTCTCGTCACTGCCAAGGTTCACCTTATTGCCCACCATTAGGCCTACTCGAATGAACCTAGCGCCCTAAGTAATCTTCACTGAGAATATACTCTGCACCAAAGGCCTGATGTTTATTAAACAGTTTGCGCACGAAATGCTAATCAGCAGGTAAACCGTGTTCAGACAAAAACTAGAAGCAGCCGGAACAAGCACACTGTGAAACCATGTAGTCTCACGTGATGCAACATTGTCCCACCGCGTGAGCTCTAGCCGGACAACGACGGGGAGTCCATCATTATTACGGTAGCCTACTTGGTCCAAAAATGAATTTCCCATTCAGCAGATGAGACTACGTTCGACATTCCTGACCGTACACAGTGTTTCGCGGACTATAGACTCTAGCATGGCATGATTCGGACAAATAAATTCCTGACCTCTACATCGGAGGGTAATAAACAGCGCAATAGACACATACCAACGGGGGTCGAGCTGCCCTCGAATACATATTAAGTCTATCTCTTAACGGGGACAGACCCCCCTAGAAATGAAACTGGGCCAACATCATGCAGTCCCCCCTTCCGAGGAATGGAATTGGTTACGATATACGACGAATAGAATCTGCGATATATATAGATAAGTAGTTGAAATGAGTTTCAATTCAGTATGAACCAACCAATCGATGTTGATCACTAAATTGGCTTCGCATTTTAATCGCCTATTTATCGATACTTTTCAGCTATACTTAGAAGTGGCTGTGCATAAATAATCAACTCTATATGCGAATGCAAATATAGTAGGCCAATGTGTTAATACACGTTGACTTGAATTGCATCGACGCGATCGGCAAAGTGCTAGCAATTAGAGAAAGCAAAGATTTATTGAATCCGGATTCAGTGATGATTATATCGGTCATGTATATCATTGCCACTGTTCTGTTTCCATGAAACCAATCAATATTATACTCGTATATTATGTCAATCTATCTATCCATCTATCTATCCATCCATCCATTCAATCCATTCATCCATCCATCCGTCCATCCATCCATACGTCCATCCGTCCGTCCATCCATCCCGTGTGTCTGTCTTTCTGTCTGTCTATCTGTCTGTCTGTCTGTATGTCTGTCTGTCTGCCTGTTCTATAGACCATGTCCATTCGCTTGGTCGCTCTGTCTCACCATGAAACCTCCACCCATTTGTTCTTTCTCCCATATTTATCAATTCTATATTCTATCTGCCATATTTATCTGTTCTTTATTCTATTTGCCATATTTATCAATTCTTTGTTCTATCTGCCATATTTTTCTGTTCTTTATTCTATCTGCCATATTTATATATTCTTTGTTCTATCTGCCATATTTATTTGTTCTTTATTCTATATATCAGCCATATTTATCTGTTCTTTATTCTATCAGCCATATTTTTCTGTTCTTTATTCTATCTGCCATATGTATGTATACATATTCTTTTATTCTACCTGCCATATTTAGATCTATCTATTCTTTGTTCTATCTGCCATATTTATCCATTCTTTGTTCTATCTGCCATATTTATTTGTTCTTTATTCTATCTGCCACATTTATCCATTCTTTGTTCTGTCTGCTATATTTATCTGTTCTTTATTCCATCTGCCATATTTATCTGTTCTTTATTCTATCATCCATATTTTTCTGTTCTTTATTCTATCTGCCATATGTATGTATACATATTCTTTTATTCTACCTGCCATATTTAGATCTATCTATTCTTTGTTCTATCTGCCACATTTATCCATTCTTTGTTCTATCTGCCATATTTATTTGTTCTTTATTCTATCTGCCACATTTATCCATTCTTTGTTCTATCTGCCATATTTATCTTTTCTTTGTTCTGTCTGCCATATTTATTTGTTCTTTATTCTATATATCAGCCATATTTATCTGTTCTTTATTCTATCAGCCATATTTTTCTGTTCTTTATTCTATCTGCCATATGTATGTATACATATTCTTTTATTCTACCTGCCATATTTAGATCTATCTATTCTTTGTTCTATCTGCCACATTTATCCATTCTTTGTTCTGTCTGCTATATTTATCTGTTCTTTATTCCATCTGCCATATTTATCTGTTCTTTATTCTATCATCCATATTTTTCTGTTCTTTATTCTATCTGCCATATGTATGTATACATATTCTTTTATTCTACCTGCCATATTTAGATCTATCTATTCTTTGTTCTATCTGCCACATTTATCCATTCTTTGTTCTGTCTGCTATATTTATCTGTTCTTTATTCCATCTGCCATATTTATCTGCTCTTTATTCTATCTAACATATTTATCTATTCTTTGTTCTATCTGCCATATTTATTTGTTCTTTATTCTATATATCAGCCATATTTATCTGTTCTTTATTCTATCAGCCATATTTTTCTGTTCTTTATTCTATCTGCCATATGTATGTATACATATTCTTTTATTCTACCTGCCATATTTAGATCTATCTATTCTTTGTTCTATCTGCCACATTTATCCATTCTTTGTTCTGTCTGCTATATTTATCTGTTCTTTATTCCATCTGCCATATTTATCTGCTCTTTATTCTATCTAACATATTTATCTATTCTTTGTTCTATCTGCCATATTTATCTGTTCTTTGTTCTATCTGCCATATTTATCTGTTCTTTGTTCTATCTGCCTTTGGTTTCGATGCTTCTCTCATGAGGTGCATCAATTCCTCTCAGCCTCCTCATGACTGCATCGTCCCATGCAGTGATGCAGATGATGTAGATGATGCAGTGATGCAGATGATGTAGAAACCGTTTCCGGTCTGTAGGCATTTCTCTGAATTTATGCAGCGACAAGCCAACCTAAACGCGCTTTTACATTCGGTCGGAGGCTTTTACGGCTGAAATGCAGACTCGATAAAAACAAACCGACAGTCCTTACAGCCATAAACAATTCCTTAAAGACAACAACATGGCTGCTGCAGGCAATAAACGATCATTCTGTTGATTTCACTTGGTCATGCACTTGGATTCAAATCCAAAAAGCAGAGTGAATGTCAGATGCTTTACATATCTGTTCAGCCACCAATATATATTTATAAGTTTACATTTTCATATAAGAATATTTTATTATCATCAGTTAGCTATCAGCTCCTGAAGCCAGCCGTTTGGCGGTTATGGGTACGAATAAAATGCTCTCCGTTGGGCGTTGGCCTTGTTTTTTTTATTGTCAAATCCATTGTTCTGCTTACAGTGTTAGCCAAGTGATTTTATGTTCCAATCTTGCCTGTATGTAAATTTATCTTTGCGCCTGCCAAGGCCTACTAATATCAATGTGCGAATGCCTATGCGTATACAATATAAGCAATATATATAATTTTATATACATGATGCATATATATTGTGTGTGACACTGTGTATGTTCATATTCGAATGCTTATAACCGCGTATGCTATGTATGTAGGCCTATCCTGCATAATTATTCTATGTACATAATAAAGCTGCTTTTAAAATCACGCCTAGCTCATTTTTCTGAGTGCGTGACATGCGTGATGATCTCTTTGTCGTTTGACGATTCCTGCTTCTTTCGATACATCCTTCATATTATTCTCATCATACAGACATCTGCTAAAATCCGACATCGCCATTTGAACTTTTCGCTGCATCCCAGTTCCCATGTGAATTTCTGATGTCCAATATAGGAAGAGCAGTGGAGCAGAAAGAAGGAAAGATGGACAGAAAAGGCACGAGCAAGAAAATGAAGAAGAACGGAGACAGCAGGTACAGAATACGTATAAGTGAGTAGCGCAGTAAGTAAGGAAATAATGAAAGAAAACAATAATAAGAATGAAGAGAGGTAAAGACGAAAAAAAGAAGCAGGAAAGAAAGAGAATGAAACAAAGAAAGAGCGAAGAAAAAAAGGGAATTATCGAATAAAAGTTCAACTGAGGCTGGAAAAAAACAGGAGTGAGGAAAGAATGTATACAGGCTAGGTATCACGAAAAGAAGAGTGAGTGAACGTAGGTATCACAAAACAAGAGTGAGGGAATAATCTAAGTAGGGATCGAAGGTTGGGAAGGATGACAGAAAAGACAAGGGAATCAGAAGCGAGCGCGGGATGCAGGTTTTTTAACGTGCAGTTGTACGCAAAACGTGCAGTTCTAAATGGATTTGTGCAGTTGTAGAAGCACTTCTGTACAGTTAAAGTTATAGCAAAAAGGGCCATTGTCCTCCGATTGGAAGTAATTTACCATGGAGCATGGGAAAGGAAATAAGGTGTTGCGCAGTTCTAAAAATTCCTTAAAAACAGCCCTGGCTGGATGCAGGATGAAGGAAGAACAAGAGGCGGCAGACGGATAATGAGTGAAGGAGGAGGAGGAAGAAGAAGGAGAAACGCATGACTGGTATAATGTTTATACCTGTCGACTGTGAATGCCAGAGTCAGCCAGATGGAGACGACGTGAAGAGTGAAGGCCATCGGATGGACGTATCTAAAGATGTACGGGTAGAACTCGGCTGGATCCCACCTCAAGTCCGCCTCGCCGACGGCCGGAGCTCTGAGGTCCTTCGTGGCCAGAAGAAGTACGCAGAAGAGGAAGGCCGTGTCCGACAGGGCCAGCGCCGACAGGTACGTGTACGTCGACGACTGAAAAGATCTATTCGTGAGGACGAACAGAGAGACGATGTTACCCAGGGTTCCCAGACAGGATACCGTTATTCCGCCGATGCCGACCAAGTAGTGCGAAATTAGGTCCCGGAAGTACTGCGCGTCATCGCTTCCGGTTTCCGTTATGTCGACGCACGGGTCTGAACCCAGACCGGATGTAGCGTCGCTGAGATTCTGGTACTGGGTTCGATTCCGGTTGCGTCCGCGACAAGGCTCCAAAAGGAAATCCATGACCTAAAAATATAACTCCTTACTTGTCTTCAACGATAATTGTCTCGTTTGTGGTGAATGAATCGGTGAACGCGAAGTGTATCAAACGCCACGAAACTCAGTCGCAACGATTAAGTTGACCCTGAGTCGCAAATGTAGACCAGCCGGCTATTTTTTAGGTGCAGATTATTTCAGGCGGAATTCCAGATAAACGTCGTCGGATAAATGCAAGAATCAAGCGAAATCTCTTTGAGAAATTTTCCTGTGGTCAAGTTCAAATCGTGTTTCCTAGTTCGAAACGTTTAGCTCAGTTGAATGTCAACTTTACCCACAGTGCAATCGTTTTCTTCTTTCAAGGTGATTACCCACAATGCAATTGACTTCCTCTAGGACGTTGACTGCCTACAATTGCCGGCGGATGTTCATTACCCACAATGCAATCGACTTCCTCTTAGTCGCTGTCTATCCACAATTGCTAGTATGTATAGATGCTGATTAGGCCTACCCAGAAGCAATCAGACTAACTTTAAGCGACGCTGTGCGTTCAAAACACAACCGTTCACCTAACAGTCGCAAATTACACGGTGTGTTTGACTACACACCGTCCAATCTCCTCTGCTGCTGAAGCTAATGATGCCGCAATATCTCTGTGCAGCTGAAGTCCTACGATTGGCCTACTGCGTGCAAGCGATCATCCATCGCATATATACAATATACATGTATATACGCCGACTGATGTGGCATGCGAACGCACCTACGCTCCGCCTATCAGACGACTGAGCTGCTGCTGCTTCTGTTGCTGAGCATGTGTTCATACACAATCAGTTGCACGGATAATAATCATTATCAGAGCGATGGCACGTTTCATGCAATGCAGAAGACATGTGTGCCCGTTGTGTGATGGTGGCTCCCTCTTCTGTTGTTTGGTCTCGGTCGTTTGTTCTTGTTGTTTGACTTCGCATCACGCAACGCAGCGTTTGATGTGCTGCAAGGTGCATGTGTAATTAGATGCGACGTTACGTTTGACATCACATGCAGTGTATGCAATCGAAACCTACTGACTGCGAACGAAGAAGGAAGTTATTATGTTGTTGTGAGTTTTGCCATCTGAGCATCCAGAATTTTCTCTCTTTTATTAGCGTTATTATATCAAGTAATTATTGGCAATTGTACGACCCTACTTTAGAAAGCCACGGTGCAAAGTTGGCTTAAGGTTGCTTTCTTTTCTTATTTATTCCATGTCACTTTGGTTGCGTTTTCTGCACGTCTGCTTTGTGAAGTATTTACTTTTGAAACATGATTATTACAAAACGATGCTTGGTGCAGAGGTCTCAATTGCTAGCCTGTACACATGTTCTCTGCAGCAAAAGAGAAGGTAGGCTATGGCTACTAAATTACTATTATGATTCTTCCACCCCGTCCGAGGGCTTGGTGGGACTAACTCTTTGCAGATGATCTGACCTGCCTGAAGCGGTTTCTCTCTCGAACGCGGAGAATCGGTTTTCTTTCGCCTGGCAACCCAAAATGCATTGTGTGATTCGATAATAAGCGCGCAAGCACCCACATGCACACACACACACACACACACACACACACACACACACACGCACACAACACATGTAACACACACACAACACACAACACAACACACACACATGTATTCACGACACACACGCCTAGTCCCACATCTGGCGCAATATTTTTCAAAAGTAAAGATCATCTAGATTCTAGAGTTTTGGAGTTGAATATACACAATGATGTATACTATTGTATAGTCTACATGATTATGCATACAATGCATACGAATGACTAATACAGGTGATCTATAATAGGCCTATACGCATGTATGCAGATCAAACATACAGATAACGTATACGTAGAGTTATGCTCGTCATATCAGGGGTTATTTTAAGGAATTTTCTCAACTGCACATAAATGACGTATTTTGAGACTGGACATAAGAAAGTCCTTGACCAGGGATTTGTTCCCCAAACCCCAAAGCTGAAGTAGCTTTTGGTGAGCGCTCGTTAATAAACTGGTGCTTAGCGCTTAATTGGCCTTCGACTGGAGCTTTAGATGTTTGAATATTAAGATTTTCCGACTTTATAAAAATTCATATTAAAGATCAAAATCAATTGTTATGACAATGTTTGACTCAAAGTTAATCATGGCAAAATCTCCAAATGAATTAACGAATGAAATCAGCTAGACGTTCGTAGACGTTTAGACTTTTCAATATCCTTAATCGACTAGAGATCCCTTAAAGATCCCTTACAGATCTTCTGCTGTTGCAGGAATTGGAAATAGCTCAGAAAGATTTTTTCCCTCAACCAAAACAACAAACAAACATGATACAATTATGGCATTGAATAATACATTAACATAATTTGGTGAAGACGGGGAGACCCAGAAGGGATGGAAAATCCCGCTAATAGGGCCACCCATAATTCATATAAAATATAAAAGAAAAACCTGACAGAACATTCAACTGTAGGAATAAAAAAAATGATGAGGGAGAGAGAGAAAAAAATATTAAGCAATCGACATTTCTGTATATAACGAGAAAAACAACTCTTAACTAATGACTTAACTAAAGACTTAACTAAGGGCTTGGCGAAACCACTGAGCAGAAACCTTAACCATTACATATCAGGAAGTGTTCTTAAGTAGATAAAGGCGAAGTTTATGCTTAAATAATCTTGTGTTAGGTAGGGAATGAAGACGTGTAGGGAGAGAGTTCCAACATTGGGAGCCAGTATATTGTATAGAGCATCGACGAGTAATTTTCTAGTTGAATAAGAGTGGCGATCAGAGGTAAGGTTAAAGAAATCTTTAAATACAAGTGGTAATAGTCCATGGTTATAACGGTACATAAACTCTCCTATTTGCAAGTGCCTAATTTGATCGATCTTTAATAATCCAAATTCCTTGAAATACAGAGCGTTAAGTGTAATAAAGTTAAATGGTCCTATGTTCCTGGACACTTCCAAAGTTTGCCTTGTAGGTAAGGGTACGTCTAAATGTTGCTTTTCTGCTATGAAACCCTGGTCATTAAGATCAACATGATAAAATTAGGGTTTTGCTAAAGCTAAAGCTAGCAGACAGGATGAAATATTTCCCCAAGAAATAAAATCTTTGAGCTAATTTCAAATTTTGTATAAAACATAACCCACTAACTGCAAAATACGACATGAGACCGATAAATATCATTAGCAAACCTCCCAAATGGCCATTATTGATCGATAGGCCTATACTGACACCCACATCAACACGAATATGTACTGTTTAGGCTAATAGCAGTTTTATCCAGGAGCCGCGTCGCCGACCTACATGTAAATGATATTTTACCACACCATGACTTGGCTTAGGGTACGACTGCTGGAAATGTTATATACTGCAAGCTCTGGTGTCATTCATTCATGAGAACCAGAATGTGTGTGTGAACGTAGCCGCAGACTTGGTCCTGGGTTTGTGGAAACGAACGAGCGACCGAAGGACAATAATTTCCAATGCACGAGCACCTAGCTGGGTAGAGGTTTTGGAAGGTGATGTACCAATCCCATTTTCGAATTTTGTTTAATTTCCACACTGCACTGGTGGTATTCTAAGTTGTAATTTAGCGAGGTTGCTCATCATTTCAGTGCTTATAGTCATGGTTTAGGACTTTAATAAGTGTCCCGTCCCATTGTTTAAATATTTTTTACAACATTATAATGGCAACTTTTAGACTGTGATCTTTAAAAATTTCTCACAAATTTCAAGCCAAAAGGAATGGTTTGAGACTTCAATAAATGCCCCTCCCCATTGTTTACATTTCTGAATTTCCACACTGTAACTGTCATCTGAACAAAATTGCTCTTTTTAAATGCTGACAACTATGGTTTTTAGAGTTTAGAGAGTCTCCTCCTTATTGTTTATTTTTTTATTTGCACGCTGTTAATCTGGCATTTAAAGCTGTCATTTGAAAAAATTACTCATAATTTTCTTTTCTCGTCCATTGTTTGAAAAGTCATTTTGCCCACTGTTGTAGTAGCATTTTAGGCTGTCACCTTGACAAATTCAATCATAATTTGGTACTCAGAGACGTGGTTTAAAACTTGAATAATTCCCACTACCTGTAGGCTATCTTAATTTTTTTTTAATTTGCACAACGTAATGGTGGCAGTTTAGGCTATCTGTATCAAAATTGATAATTATGGACAAGCAGTGGATAAC